>CM052316.1:18709570-18778510 GCA_028455605.1 Lasioglossum malachurum | reverse complement strand
GAACATTCCAGATAAATTCTCTGACGTATCAGAATGTCAGACACACGTGTTCTTACGGCGCTGGCAAATACGAAACGTCGATTCAATCTCTAGATATCCCAAGAAATGACATTTTTACTACTATATACTGTCTTTATTTCAATTTCTAGATGTTCAACCAAAGCAGATAACAACAACGTTAATCATTTTTCTCATTTATATATATTTTAATATCCTAATGATGTTTATGCACTTTTCAATGAAAGTGGAATCATGTAAAATTTTATTTTCAATGGTATTAGTCTTCGTACTTCTGAAATAAATGAAAATTGTACTAAATTCTGTGAAATTTGATATTGTATGTAGTTTTTGAAAATTTTTAGAAGTCATAAATGCATAAAGATCCGTAGTCTACTTATAACAAATTCAAGGGAAATGTTTACTATCACTATATGAACTTGTTTTATTGTTAATATCAAATTTATTGTCTATAAGAATAATATTTTATGAATTATATCTCGTGATATTACAAAATTATATACATTTGTCATAAAGATATTCTTCTCCGCAGAATTTATAACGTGAAACTAAACCATTTTCCAATTATACATATAAACGATAATATTAATAATATATGAACTCTCTGACGATTCAGAGCATCAGATGTGCTCTTATACATACGGCACTGACAAATAGAAAACGGCAATTCAATTTCTCGACCTCAAGAAATTAAATTTTAGCTACTGCTCTGCTATTTACATCTTTTTTCTATTTTTGGATGTTCAACCAAAACGGATAGCAACAATAGTATATAACTGTATTAATTAGGATGTAATAGCTTAAAACAAATTTAAGGGAAAGCTTTACTAACCCTTTGACTCCAGTGCACTTTCGCACGGAATCAAATTCGCATGTCAATCGCTGCAATTTGTCGTTTCGTTTTTTCATTGGAACAGTTATTCAGCTATTTACAGTAGCTATCAGAGGCGGACTGTTAATTTCGGATCCCTAGGTTAACTAACTAAAGTATCAAAAGTTTTGTATAATTTTGTTGTTTATTTAAAATGTTTATATTGTTTTTTTACCACGGAGGGGACCTGGGCTGCAGCCCATAAAGCTCATGTCTAGATCCGCCACTGGTTGCTATGTTACATGAAACGATAAATTCGTAAGAAAAATTTAGAAGGCGTATATATATAAGGCCTCTCTCATATATTTGATACATTTGTGGGGGCGTATATTATACGCCTTTCGCAGTCAAAGGGCTAATCAACGCGAACTAGTCTTTGTTACAATAATATCAAATTTAATTTCCATAAGATGGAAATGTTGATACATTTCTGGGGGCGTATCTATATACACGCCTTTCACAGTCAAAGGGCTAATCAACGCGAACTAGTTTTTGTTAATATCAAATTTAATTTCCATAAGATGAAAATTTTGTGAATTATATCGTGGTTTTACAAAATTACATTTTTCATAAAATTATATGTATATTGAATTCAATACTTTTTTGACAGAATTCATAACATAAAACTAAAACATTTCACAATTATACATATAAACGATAATATTTAACAGTATATGTACATCTTATAGTAAAAGTCCACATAATCGTAGCTATCGATAAGCATAAAGTGGAAAAATGACGTAAATACAAGGATTGAAGATTAAAAGTGCGAATGAATTGTATAAGTACTACTTAAAAAATGATTTAATTTGTAGTGCACGTCGTATTATACATAGAACAAAAGTCTTTTTTGCCGTTTCACTCGTCATCTCATACATACATATATTTATAGTAGTTTCTGTTAACTTAAATAAAATTACTTCACTTTCTCGCTTATGTTATTTTCTCTTTCACATATAGATAAAATTAAATCTGAAACACAAAATATAGTGAAAATTAGAAAAAGGGATTGGTTACGTGTATGTACTATAATCTATGGTATGTTTTAATCACCTGCAAAGTGACTGTGGTAAAGAGGAGATGATGGGTCCGTATCCTTGTGAATTATCATACAACTCGAATAACGGTGCGGCGACTAGTTTATAATTTTTTGGTACTGCGAATAAAGCTAAAAAATAAGAAAAAGTTTAAGCCATCAGTTAATAGACTTACTACAGTAGGCAAAATATTTTTAAGAGAAAGTGTGAACATTACCTTTCTCTTGTAACTGGACAAGGAACAACCTTTTGTGTTCCTTTGGTTTGGTGATATGTGGCGGCACATAGGGATACTGAGGTGGTTCAAAATTGGGTCTCCACCAGTTTCCTATGGTATCTTCTATCACCCATTCTTGCTTGACTCCATCTTGGCGTCCAAATGTCTAAAAATGAATTCAACATTAAACTATATTTTATTTTAGTTATAATACACTTTCATATATGTTTGATGTACGCGTATAAAACACATCCTTCTTCGTTCAGTCCACTAAGAACATGGTTACACAATTTTATTAAATATTTAAAACAACTATATAATCTTATGTAGTTTGTTAACATTTAACTTCGTCAACGATTCCCTAATATGTTCCTGTTATTCTTGTACAATCGATAATGTAAGCCAAAAGTATTTGATACAATACTTTCGACTTTTTTTGCTTACAGATACCTAATTGAATGAAACAGCTGTTGTACATAAATACATCATTTTAATAAGAATCTTGTGAAATGCATAAAGATTTGAAAACTACCTAATATATTGATCACACCAGGGAAAACCATAGTCTTGCACGTTTTTCAATTAATAAGGTTTTATCGAGAATTTTTAGTATTATCTATAATTTCATACAATTTTCCCTTTTGATATTTGCTTCACAGATCACAACAAAAAGTTAATAACAATCTGTACAATACAATCTTCTTGTTATAATATTACAATCTTCGAGGTTTGCTTCTTTCATATTTGAATGAATACATTACAACGAGCGTAATAAGAACAATGTTCTTAGCTAACCATGGCCCTTATACAAGGTAATAAGTTACAATTTTTATGGCTACGAACATTGAAGTGTCCGGGCATGCAGCACACTAAAGTGTAAATCCTAATGTAACAAATTAAAAAGTCCCTATTCTGAGCTACAGGCCCGGTTACATAAGTTCTACAAACATTTTTAGGATTGGTATAATAGGTTCATAAACAGTGTTACAATCTAACATATCAAAACGTCACTCCTAGCTACCTCGTAAGGTAGCATTAGGCATCGTGCTAACTGTTACCTCTGTAAGGAGCCGTTTTAGGCCCTCTACCTCGTCTTCTCCTGCATTTAGTTCTCCACCGGGTCTACAATAGGAATAATAAATATCAGTAGAACCAATAAATATCGATAAAAAGAAGTTGTTGGAAGACTAAATTGTATTTACAATTTGAAGAATGTTGTTCCCAATTGTAGAAGGAGGACATGTGGTAATCCATGTTCATGTACCAATAAAACTCCTTCTACACTGCGACGCATTCCAATTTTGTCAAATTCATCTCTCATGCGCTGAAACCTTGCTGGCACTGATGGATCTTTCTCGAAGAGTGGCTCTTTTGTTCCAAATGTATAGTTTGTCAAAGGATATCTATGATAAATGAGTTGTATTTTTGTGTTAGGTTCTTATATGTTTAACATAATCCTTCAGTAACTAAATCCAGTTTCTTCAACACTATTTCCACAAAAACGTATTACAGTATATAATCATAAAGATTATGCAGATACTCACTATGCATCGGATATTTTGAGCATGTAACATTTCCCCTGGTAAGTTTATATCAAAACTTCCATATTCGATATAAAACGAAAAATATTATTTTTCATGCAAGCAAGAAGAATAATGTACAAGTTCATGGTGTATAAAAATCATTACTTTTATCTGACAATTTTCACATTTAAAAATGTATGTACATTAAATAAAAAACACATGTAATAAAATTGTGAACAGGTACTAATAAAACATTTACCTGTAGAGATTTACAAAGCTTGTATATAAATACAATGTTCAACAGGGTTCAACAAAGTATGATATATGACAAGTTAAACGGAACATCATATCAAGTAATTTCAAAATTTCATGTAGAAGCCACATACATGTGGTCACTTAACAATAAAGTACAAAATATCAACTGCAATTGATATATACACAGTAGTGTAGTACTTATAGTATTACGTGTTACATTAGCCACAAACTTCTTTAATTAAACATATTTGCGTGTCGTTTCCTTTTTTAAAGTACTTAATACTTATGTTTATATTGCTATTGTATTATAGTCTTATAACTTTCTTTTTCACACGTATAAATGTGATAATAGGACACAGTACATTTTGCATACTCTATGTCAATAGTAAATTCTGATATTTTTAATGCTACGCAATCATAAATACTTGCATGCCAAAATGTAAATACTCTGTTAATATTCTTATATCTACGTTGTTGGCTCTTTACATCATGTAAATTAAAAAAGTGCATTGTAATGTTTTCATAGGTACATAGTACATATCGATTACATTCTTCACTGGTTAGTTGAGTATATAAAACATTACACAAATGGCGCATAAATACAGGATATAAATCCCAAGCTGCAATGTATATCTTTTTGTTTATATTAAATTCGTCTTTTCTTATAGGTTCTAAAACAATCAATTTTTAGTTCATAAGAAGTTGTTTAAAACATTCTCAAACATTTATGTGCATTGTATAATTTCGTAGATTAAGAAACAGCCATTATTATGGCATAAAACCAATACATTCATAATAGCGTAAGTACAAAGTATTTTATAATGGAAGTTTCACTTTACATAAACTGCATGTAGCCAATTTATGAATAAAAAAAATACAGATAGGTTTCATTGGAAGAATTACAGGTTGCATAATTCTTGGAACGCAACAATATGATTTGGATCATTGTTCTGTACATTTTTATCTTTTACATATGGCATCAAAGTAATGTCTATTATACAAGTAAAAATAATGAACAGTGACGATTTAGGTACGCATTACAAAATAACAGTCACTGTTTAACAGCTATCACGATGATCATGAGCAATAACAAAAAGTATTTTGTACGCATATATACATTTAATGTATAAAAGAGGCCAATGTACCCTGGTACACGATGGCTACTACTTTTATAAATTCATTAGTAATGGGTACGTACAAATGTAATGTTATAATAGAAATTAAATTTCTCTCAGTCTCTTAATAATCAGAACTTAGTATAGTTCAAATATAATACACCCCATGTAAATGGAGCACAGAGGGTATAATTTTAATCTATATTTGGAAATTTTAAGCAAACGTTAATAATTTTCGTTCAATAAATAGTATACAATACTTGAAAAATAATAATGCAACAATATAAGCAAACACGTAATCGAAATTTTTAATACAATAAAACAGTTGGTTATGTCGTGTTATGGCGCGTGAAGGTAAATCGTTAAATTGAATTAGCATCGGATATATTCGAATCAAGCGCTGCTTAAAATTTCCATAGTTACTTAACAAAAAGGTGAACAGCCGTCTCATGGTTGTACCATGTAAGATGCATTGAAAGGTGTTAGGAACATAATTTTAATTGCTAGCGTCTCTTAACCGGCCATAGTTGTGTTCTACAGGAGAGGCAGTCAAAACATTAACTCTAAAAAATAATATATTTAAGTCACATATTGATTATCACTTACAAATTAACTGTCCTGTTGATAGTTACAGACTGGTTCTGTACCACTTTCCCTTCAAACGAACTGTTACTTGCTCTCCTTGGCCAGCCACTTCCCTTAACTTGAGTTGTTGCCATCGCCATTTTTCTTCTCGTTACGATCAGCAATCCCAACGATCCAGCGTCTAACCGCGCAACCGAATCACTTCGTGCCTTCTCCCAATATTCCGACGACACTGTTTTGCGAGCTAAACAGTGTTGCCAGATGGTACATCCAATGTGTTGACCAGCGATGATAACTCACGCCGTCGGCAGATGTCGCTTCATTTTGCAATTGAAAATTCCTCAATTGATAAAAATTGATGCAGAACATAGAAGATAAATAAATAAAATATCTTCTTATAAGGTTGCAATATTTCAATTTTAATACAAATTTTCTGACATAGGAATAACATTGTAAATTGTCCGAAAAACGAACATTTCTATCGGTGAATTTTCATTACATAAGAATCCTTATTAGTTTATTTGATTAAGAATTTTGTTTCATCTTTACTTTCTGTTACTTTCTAATAAATATAGTTATATTAACTAAAAATACGAACCAATCAGGGTACGGCTACAGCAAACGAATTCCAACTCGGCCAATGCCAACGACATGTTTAGCTGTAATCGCGTTCTGATTGGTTCGTGTTTTTCGTTAATAACTTCGCAGAGAACATTTTGGCAAAGAAAAAAGTTACTTCACAAGACTTCAGGAAGAAAGTATAATATTTTGGTACATCTTATATAGTTTACCATATTCTATGATATATTGTATTGATCGTAACAATAAAAATATTTTGAATACAAGTTATGTTTCACTTACATTGTACTTACATGAACAATTCATAAATAAATGATGTAAAAGTGTGATTGACTTAATTTGAAAACTGCTTCCTCATGAACTCATGAATCGTCTTCATGCGTATTGGCAACAGTGAATAACGTTCGCGGGGTTTCCACAACCGTTCGCACGGACAGCGGCAGCCATTCCGGGATACGCTTAGAAGAGACAACGTTTGGCGTTCTTTGGGAAAAGAAAATTCCTTTTTTGTCGCGTTCTAATTTGTTTACGACGTCCATAATCAACATTCTCCTTATGAGATCCGCCGTTTTTGCATAGTAAGTTCGGTGAGTCAAATATTTTGGTGTGCTCTTTAAATATTTTCATCCAACAATTTATAAATGTCTTTCGAAAATGGCGTGTTGGGTAACACAACGTGAAACTGTTCTTCCTCTAGTCTTAGAAGTTCGCCGACCTCGATGTAATAGTGTTCATCTTGCATGAGATTTCCTAGTCCGTGCAGATTTTTGCAGTTTTGTTTAATAGTAATATCATTTCGGAAATTTTCTTTGCTTTTAATATATCTTTCGTGCTCCAAAGTGTTCGTAGTAGACACAACTTTATTGTATGTATATATCTTAGCGTTCCATGAGTCATTAGCGTTCAGTGTATCGATTATCAACATTGTGAATAATACAGTAAATACTGGTATGATTGGTTACATTTCTCTGATAAAATAAAACAATGTCGCTTTTTTTCTTATTGATTAAACGTTATAAATTATAATGTGAGAAATATTTGTCGAATATTACGATTATCACACAAAATTGACTAATCTTTAATACAATTTCATTCGTATATTTATTAAAATATCGCATGCACGAAATATATTAAAAAAAATAGCATTACTGTAGGTGTTGAAGAAAAATATAAAACATAGTATACAAGTATAAAGGAAGCAATACGTTTGCAACTATGATTCAATTAAACTTTAATCAAATTGTTACTCAATGTTTTTTTTATAGTTACAGTCTGCAATTGTTAATTAGAGGTTTTAGGTACAGTATGGAAAAAATGGTGTGTGTTGCAGGATCTTAGGCATCTCAGTGTGTGTTAGGTGAGAAGATCAGGTATCAACAATCATCAGTGGACTTTTATACAATGACATGGTGCAGTTGACTCCTTTTCTGCTTCTCCATTTTATTGTCCTTCGCTGATGGACTGTTTGCTGCTCGGTCGTCTTTATTGTCGTCAACTTCTTATCTTTCATCGTACGTTTTAACTGAGGGTGAAGAAGGAAGAAATTTCTCAAGTGTCTAAAGCCGAAGGTAATACCTCATAAGTAACGTAATAAAACTTAGCTCATAATTCTGGAGGGAAGTGTTGTGATTTCACTACAGGCCGATTTTAATTCTTCGTTATTTTGAGATGTTGTTCCAACGTGATCGTGACAAATTTTAGAACCATCTCATATTTATATTCCATGCAAAAAATTACATTTTCTTTTCATTATATGTTCACATTATCAGGGGATGGTAAGTAATCAATGAAATTGCGTCGACAGGAACAATAAAGAAACTGAAAACAATGTATAACATAGAAATCGAGAACATTCTTTATATTTTGCATGATTCTCTTATGTTCTTCGGCCTCCACGAAATATTGATTCTCAAGCGTACCCTGACAACGTAAACTTACCTTAATACATCTGACAAATAAATAATTTTCATGAGGTATGCATATGTCATGAAACTCTGTAGTAGTGAAGATTCAAATTCATATTTGAAGAGTAACAATTATTTTTGGAGCATAACATTCCGCGTGTAAATCTTTAGATCTATACATACAGATTAAAAGTTTAATGTTAATGTAGGAAATCATAATCATGGATTCTGCTTATGATTACATAAGGTTGTGTTCTAAATATACATTCAATACCTTCAAAACATATCATAATAAGATTGTTTGTGTTCAACCTTTATTTTCTGGTAAGCAGTGTAACATGATCTTACACTTAGTCTCTTTAGAATACAGCAACTATGATTATTTGATTCATTTATTATACTTAAAAACAAGGTAAGTTTATTCACAGTCAAAGGAACATGTACAATTAAATTATAAACATTTTGCAGAGTTCAAAACAAGCCTTCACAAAATTATATTTATTTAAAGAAATTGCTCGATTCTATTTAAAATATTCTCATTAGAATACTAAAATTATTCAGTAACAATACTGGAACAGACAAGATCTATTAATTTATTTTTATTAAATAAATTGAATTACATAATCAATTTTATTCTGTTATGAAGTACAAGTTGACAAACAGGAATTG
This sequence comes from Lasioglossum malachurum, assembly GCA_028455605.1. Taxonomy (NCBI): domain Eukaryota; kingdom Metazoa; phylum Arthropoda; class Insecta; order Hymenoptera; family Halictidae; genus Lasioglossum; species Lasioglossum malachurum. The sequence goes on along the minus strand of CM052316.1, from coordinate 18,769,737 downwards.
TTACAAAATTGGAAGGCATGTGGATAGCTATTGTAGTTACAATTTCTAGTTTCTTTAAAACGTTTTGGCATACAAACCGAAAGAATTTAAAAAGATAAATCATGAACACTGAAGTGAGATAACTGCTGCTCGGTCTCACAACTTTTCTTTGAGGTCCTTGAGAGCTGGGAGTCACCGCCTTCTCATTCCAGTGCGTTTCTGTTGCATGTTCTACGTGGACACAGTGGTCATCGAATAACTCAACAAATTCTCTGAAAGCTCTATTCTTCCTGTTGCATACGATGCACTAACTCGCAGAGTATAATTACTCTCTTTTCGGTTATCATGAAATATTAAAGGGTACAAACATCGAGCAATTGGTGCATTACAAATGCATAAATCTCTATAAACTTACCACTCCATTTCGCCTACGTATTTTAAAATACTAAATAATTAATCTTAAAACTAGAACAACAAAATCTAAATACAATGTCGAATCTCTAAACGTCAAATATAAATGCATGTACATATAATATTTTGGAGAGGATACATCAGGCCTCCCGTCTTTAGTTACGTGCCATAATTCGTAACCGTTTCGTTTCTCGCAAGAAATATTGAAATTGTTGCTGAACGACGGGGAAAACGAATGGATTGTACATACATGTGGACAACTGCAATCTATCTATAATTACCTTCTGCCTACATGGTCTACACCTTGTCATGCACTTCCACTATTGCACTTGTCTATGCGGTCTTTGTTGAGGTATATCGGATCGATCGTGCAATACCAAGCGTTATCGCTATTGATATATCTGGGAATGGATATGAATAACACGTTTCCATTTAATCATTTAATACTTCCTAGTCATGTATCTTTATCGAGCAAGGATAAGATTCAAACGGATTCTTTGCTATGATCGTTCACGTGTCCCACGTTGCGGTGAGCGGAGAAAATGAAGCTATAGCTAGACCGAGATCAATCGGTTGCTCAAGGTCGCTAAGAAAGGCTTCCCCCACCACAACCGTCATTTATCAGCTACTTAAGGGACACCGCATAAAATTCGAAAGTAAACATAGTACTGTCGCCGATTACCATGATAGAAGAGTGACACAGGCGTTTTCCAGTCGGAACGGAAGTGGCAGCCCCATCAATCATTCAGTGCCGGAGGTTTCTGAACCACTTCCCAGTCGTTCAAAACTTCTTTTGCATTGTTATCTTCGAAATGATACAATTTCATTACAAAGTCATTGTACCTTACAGGAATCACTGGTTTCGTAACAGTTATTAGTATTTTTTATTTTACTACGAAGGATCTTCTAATTGAAAAATATCCATTTTGATTTTTATGAAATATCTGCTAATGACTATTTCGTGACTCCTGCGTACTTTTAGTAAAATGATGCTTCTATTCCTACCTTCGAGAGCTATAATGATTGATACCGGTTAGTAGCGTTTAAGAAAAGAATTGATTACATTAACACGTTCACGGTCCGCGTCTGCAAACAGTGAGCACAGTAGTGCCCTGTTAACTGTCGCGAATGCTAGCTCGCACAGCCAGTTGCATGGTCATTTTCACCATACGATCAATTGCAGCAAATGCAGAAATCTAGAGGTCCTATTGGTTTCAACGGTGGTTCGGGGAACGACTTCCACGCTTAGCGTTTAGATCGGCTGCTTCGGTAAATTGTCGCTAAAAGGCCCGAACTGTCAGCGACAGTTAGCGAGGCAATGTTTGTATGTCTAATGATCCCTGCCGCAAGAAGCGCATTTCGGCTTGGTTTCAAAACAGCGACGCGTTTTTTAGCTTCGGAAGCGCTTTCAGATCAACCATACGGCCGCCCATTGACTCGCATTCGTGGGTCAGCGGAATGTGAACGTGTTAAGAAAGGTGAGTGCAAAAGAAGTTCGGAACCCCGGAAGACTCTCGAGCTTGCGCGTTACGAACGAAAGCGAAAATGCGAGAGAAAGAGAGCGTGTGTGCGTGCAAATGCAACGTGTCCAGGTCACCTCAAACATGCTAACCGATGCAACGACAGGTTTGGATTGGCCGCATAAAAGCCTGCCGATCGGAACCGGGTGTCCTCTTCCCGTTCGAGTCTCTTTTGCGCTCGAGCTGAACGTGCAGCCGGCCTCGAACCGCCACCGATTTTGGAACCGATACGTCGACTACCACCTCCAAAAAATCCCCTCCCTGCTCCGTTCTATTTTGAAAGATGCGGAAAAGATCGTTTACCGGGTCGGATGCTCGCGCCAAGGTCGATGCTTGGAATACCGACGCTCTGATGGGATTCGAAGCGAACGTGCGGACACCATAAAAGCCCTCCGCCGTTGGTGGCCGAACCCTTTGGAGGAAGCTAAACTTTCCCGAAGGAGGCTGGACAGCCAGCTGTTCAGAAGACGTTCTCTCGATCGTGTCACGACTGGTTGCTGAGGAAGAACTTGTTCTGCGACGCGAGTTCTCATCCCCCTCGACCTCGAACGATCGCCGCAACTCCTCGAAACGGACGAATCCGCCATCCGATTCACCCGCGGCCGATCTAGGTCGTGACAGGCTTGAAATTCGGCTCTGATCCCGCCGTGAAGAACACTGGTCTTTTCTTGATCGCCCTTTTGCTCGTCCCCTGCTACCCATAACTCGATTAAAGACATTTACCGAGACCCTTTCAGTCTCGTCATCTTTATGAACGTTGTGAACGATTAGCGTTTCCGTTGTGATTTGCAACTCGTTAAGCGGCCCCTCCCTCCCCCTTTGTTTTTTCAACACTACCGGAAGCTGATTAACACTTTGTCGCAACCGGTACATTCTTTGCTTTTTCGAGATTGGAATGAGAAGGATCAAGTCTAAAAGGTGGCTGTTGTTTTTAAACGTAGACCTACGTGTTATGTTTTCGATGGAAAAGTTTTCTTTTTTTTTTTTTAATATGTAAGAGCAGTAGATACGGAGTTGGAAACTGGCTCGCGTAAATAAAAATGAATCCTGATCGAACTTCTGCGAGGCAGTGTTTGGATAGTCTTTTCTGCGGTTGAAGAGAAAAGGCAGAGATCGACGATAATCTTCAGGCTTAATTTATTCATCAGATTGTCTTTCGTCTACTGGTGTAAATTGAAGATGGATAGAAATGAATTTGACGCATCCTAATCAGCGGTAAATGCTGACATGATGTAGTTAATGCCATTGCAGATGCTGTGACGCAATTAAATATTAAAATATTCTGCAGAATAAATAATGAAACGAGGTATCACAAAAATATTCGGTTGAACTGTGGACGAGTAAATTCGTCTTTCTGACTTAACAGGTTGATAATGATGGCACCAAGTACATTGCTAATATGTTGTTACTGTTTTAATTTCACGCACACCAATATTAATCTACGAACACATTTTGTGCATATATATACATATACACTGGACGTAACGTACGAGTACCGATAAATTAACACTGAGATCGTGGAGAATTCAAAGTGAACCTGTATAATTAAACTTTTATCGTAGCTTGCACACGAGTTTCCAGTGATAGCGAATTTAAAATGAATCAATTTGGCTTATCCAGTAGGGCTACCTTTAGTGAATCAAATCCTAGACATTCGTGAGAACGTGTTAAACTCGATTCCATCGTTAATCGATACAGTCGCGTTCTAAGGAATTTTTTCCCGTGAGAAAATTCTAATAAATGCGCGCGTTATGATCCTTTCGGAATGTCGATTCTCCCAACTACGCCCTGGACGCATCGCTTGGAACCTGAGGAAACGGAGTTACGGCAATCTCGTCGTCGTGGTTTTGTCAGAGACATCGGAATTTGCGTTTCGATCCAACGGTGTTCGCAATAATCTGTCTTTAGTCTCGAAATACTCTGACTCGACCATCAATGGACTGCTGATTATGGTTAGGAGAGTTGCGTCTCTGTAGACTAATTTGCAGAATTTGAATTAGGGACTTGATCTTTATAGTGAACTAAGAAAACTGTCTTTCTCACACTGAAAAGATGACACTACACAACAGGCATCCTCGAAATCTTGACATCTTTGTGCTTCCGTAAAATGTTTCTACCATTTTAACATTTTAGACTAAATGTTTCTACCATTTACCATAATTATATCTATTATTAACCATTTAGGTTCCACCGCAGTGGCTATTCGTTATGGAAACATTTTTTAAGCTTACTAAAATCAGTTTTACATGTATGTCCAGTAGCATTCAAAACCAGCGAAAAAATTTCTTGTAAAAATCAAAATACACCCCTTAAACTGAATATTCGCGTGGCGCGGAAAAATTAATAATATAAAACTGTAAACTTGATTTTTTTTAAATTTACACTTTCCGATAAAGTGTCAATAATAACTTAACACTCGACAACTATTATGAAACTTTAATAGAACTGTAGCATATACACTACCGCTCACTGAAGTTTGGCTGACTGCCGACATCCATTTAGAAATTTCCTCTCGTAAAATGTTTATTGTAATGTTCCTTCGAAAAACTCTCATTAGTTATGTAGAAAGGTTATTTAAGATTACTATGTAATAATATAAACTTTCTTGAAGCGAGAGCGAAACGTTTTAAATTATTATATTTTAAAATTTTCTCTCTTGGCCAAAGTTCCGTGAGCGGTAGTGTATGGTTGAAATGATCGCACCGATCGTATGACCTGCAAATTCTTTTTTTAATTGCTTCAACTCCTTCATTATAAACTGACTCGTACACATAAAAGTAAAAAAGAACTTTTGACAGCTTATTATTCGGGCTCTTCCAAAGTAATACAAGTTTTTAACACATTCGCAGCCGGTGACGCAATCTTACGCGTCTGAATACACTGTAGTTATAGATACGGTTGACGCGTTGCCACATCTTGTTCTGCTAATCAATATCTCGCACACCTACAAGTCCAATAATAATCCTGTTTAACTTGTTATCAGAAAATTTTGTTTTCAATCAGTTATAAAGAGTCCTCTAACGCAGTGATCTGCGGTCAGATTGTTATTAATAAATTATAGATGTTACGAGAAAAGATAATTTATTGGTAACAAAAAGTTTATTGATTACAAAAGTTGAAAGGTTACATTCATTATGAGTTTTGCAAATAAATTTGACTTTATTAAGCTGTACATGGATCCATTAAATGTTCCAAAATTTCTTCTGCCATGATCGAAGTAGCTTATTCGTTATTTGCATAAAACAATGCAAACGTTATATTGCGTTGTAATTGCTGAATTCCGCATTACAGTTCTTCAAAGCTAAAGAGGATCGGTTGGAGACTTATTGAAATGTTGAATAGTCGCGAAATAGGCGTGTCTCCTATAGCAACGGAGGTTATTGTTATCGCAGATCGGGATCCTGATCCCGGTTGGATTGATTTACATTTAAAAAGGCGGGTTAACAATGGCAGTTTATTGATGACAATCGTTGCAACGTGGGAGGACGATGATCTGTGCTTAGCGAGAGCTGCAAGGATCGAGGCGACAAATTGCTACTCTCGCCTTGCGAAGATCGACGGCTCGATCATAGTGATCTGAAACAAGGGACTTCCGGATAATGAGTGGTTTCGCCTCGGTAGAAGAATTCATTTCGACGTCCATACGCAATTCATTTTGTTACTCTCTCCTTTAAAATTAATGACCTTCGGATCTTTAGACCTAACAAATTCATTAATAATTAATAGGACAATTTACAATCAATTTTTCGAAAACCTTGATTTACTTTGAATCTCTCTACCGAGTGTTTTTACAACGGTAAATGTTTGTTCGTTGTCGGCCTTAGAAACTTTTCCATGTAAAACAGGAAATAGCATAAATATCTGCATACTTGATTAATTATTCCCTTAGTATTGACGCAATCGCGTTTAGTAGAGGATTTGAATTTTCCCGCATAATCGCGTTCTATTCCTGGCGTATCGCATGAATAATTTGCCCTGAAATATGATCGTTCGACCGCCTAGAAATTTTCTCCTCCGTTGATTTAGATAACCTACGTTCGACAGTGTTAAACGTGGTCACTCGAATTTTGTTTAGTCGGACGATTAATTAGTACTTTAAATTTCCCCGACGGATCTATTGTTTGTCTCTTGCTCATACGAAGTCTACGAATCGATGATCGTTTTCGAATCTGGCCGAAGCAACGTCAATAGAGGGCGCGCCATTCGATCCGCTGGAATAGTTTACAAAATCCACGAAGTTTTATGGCACTTTTAATAGACGGATGGGAGCTATTGCATCACCGTCGGCGCGTTTGTTTTATTACGCGATAAAGTTCACGGATTTATTGCCGGTGGATGCTTGAAAACCCGGCGGAATGTGGTGAAATAATAAATGGTTCCATACTTCGCCTCACCCTCCGACAATCTGATTTTTTAATCGTTCGCGCTCAACGATCTGTGGAAGAACGAGTCTTTGGTGTTTTGTGCAGCGGATGTTTCTCTCAATGAACTGTGGCGATGACTGAGTCTAATTAGCGCATCGATTTCCTAAATATAATTTCTCTGGTAGCTATAATTTCAATCGAAGCCGAGTAAAGTTTCTGAAGACCTGAATCAAAATTAAGTACAAAAACATTAAGTAACACAACAAAAATAAGTAATATCTGTAAAAGTCTGATGAACATACTTAATGAATCTACCGTAAAAGTTTCTATTATTTTCAACTCGGTAAAATTATATAAAAATACTGCCTATGTAGCTCCTGTACCTTGCAATTAAGTCTAATAATAATTAACCCCTTCCAATGTAGGATTGAGTCAGACTCATATTGAAGATTTCGAGCAAAGTCTGCTAAACTTGTATGTTGTTCATTTCCTTTAAACCGAAGTGAAATTTTATTTTGTTGTTGCTGGGTACATCCAATAAATATATACTTGTTGCATCTTCTAAAAAATGATGAACGACGAAGAAGTTCGAAGCAGTAATCAATGAAACCGCTATCATTTAAAATAAAACAATTTCAGCGCGTATTAGTAATTTAAAAACAAATTGTTTGACTGCGTAGAAAATCCTTAAAGACAAAATGCATAAAACACAAAACAATCGACTGAATCTGATAGTACGGGAAATGAAATTTCTCGACATTGATTTTGTACCATGGCCCATCAAGGAGTCATTGCGATGCAGTCTAGTAATTACACAGGAGCAATGATGAATAAAATTCTGTAGATTTATGTGACTCGACGGCGGCCGCTTGCTCCCAGAAATCGAATTTCCCCTTATCCGACGGACGTATCGGCTAATTAATGTCACCGTCGCCTCTTCTTTATCACTATTCACGATTTAACCGATTCCAAGGATAGCCTAATGGGACTTCGTTACGTCAGGCCGAGTGACAACCAGATACGAGACAAAGTGACTGGAACAATCGCACGATCGAGGTCGCGGTTACAACGATTTACGCCGACAAGAAACGTTGTCGGAACGATTCTCGGTTTCCGGAACGTATCACTTGGAACTGGGACGGTGTGTGAGCACGACTCCGAGGCGTAAGACCTAAAAATATGCGGAATAGTAAAAATGTACGCGCGAATTCCGAAGTACCTACCCGCGGAACAATGGGGCGATACTAAACGCGGCGTGAAAACACGTTTGGCCCCGTTGCTGCTTTCTCTCGAAGAGATAATTACCTTACGCCAAAACCGCTTAAAAATAGAAACGGTAGAAATATCTCCTACGAAGACGTTGCTGAAAAAACGAATTTAATAAGGACCTCGTCCTACCATCACGTTCTACGTCTTACTTAAATAGAAATACAGCTTGAGCAAGGCGATTTTCTTCGCACAGACGTTCTTAACAACTCAACTCGGAAAGTCGAACGTTTCTTACGTTTCGTTTTATCGAGAGCTTGCTATAATCAAAGAACATGGATTATTTTTCTTTATTCCAGTTCCTCGCATCGTAAAAATCTGTCAATTTTAAAAATGTACAGATGAAATCGGAAATAAATGGAATGAAAACTGCAAATGTGTTTCTTCCTTTCCGTGAACCCTCTCCGAGAAATTCTCTCAAGAGTAGAGCTTCGAGGAGGTCTCTTGAGAGTCTGGAGACCTCGAAACACGTTTCTCAGCGGCTTGATCTTCGGAGACTGTTCGATCTCCGGTGTTAATACGAATCGTTCGGCTCGGTTGCAGATCCGTCCGGTAACACAGTCGAGAATGAGCGTCATAATCAGACTACAGAACTTGGCATGGTCCGCCAACGCGCTGGACATTCGCCAATTTTTCAGAGGACTGAGCATACCGGAAGGAGGTGTCCACATCGTCGGAGGCGAGCTGGGTGACGCGTTTATAGCGTTCAGGTAATCAAACGTATTCTACTAATAGACGAGGAAGAACTGTGTACTATCACGCCCCCTTTCCCGTTCGCATTGCTTCCCCGAAACACGCCGCAGCGGATTTCTTTCCCAGCATTCGATCGTTAAACGCGCTTCGGAGATATTCCGACACGCTCACCCGCGCGGTTCGTTGCCCTGCACTGCGATGCAACAAGTGGTTGCCCCTGCGATTTCATATTTGCACCGCAGAGCTAGCGATCCGTCAACAAATCGCGGTAGCTCGCGCAAATTTACGTCAGTTTAGACAAATTGAAGAAATTCGATGCACGAGCAAATCAACCCCCCAACAAATTGATAAACACGCAAACTTGCAATGTGTTAGGCCATTCAGAAAATTCTGCGGATTGCACAGAGGAAGCTCTGGCCGATGTTGCGTTCATATTCTGTGACTGCTATGTTTGATTATTACAAACTTGATATTCTAGAATAAATAAGCATTTCCCAAATTTTACTGGAAGTGGCTTTATAACTGTAACCCAAATGCAATGCGGAAGGGTCCGATATTTCATTTTGCTGGCTTCCAATTCTATTAAAACCGTGGCAACTGATTGACGAAGTTTATGATAATAATATACAAATTATAATTATGATAATTAAGTACAAATCTGATAAGAAAGAGTGTAAGTCTCAGACTTGAAGAGAGACCCTGCTAAATCAATAAACGAGCTTACCAAGCTTACAATTTGTAACCAATTGAAACAATTGAGGAAGATGCACAATTTTTTTAACAAAGTTCCGCAGAATTTTCTGAACAATCTAATAAATTCACACATTAACCACTCCTGTAACATCATAGGTAGAAACAGGATTTCTTCAATTCCTCATTCAAATTAGTATTGTCATTTTAAAATAATTCTCTTATAAGAGATCTGATTACTTTCGATGCTACTCTACGATAAAAAATACGCTACTTTGAGCCGGAGAACCTACATAACAGCAAGCTTTAAAGGAGAACTAAGAAGTTGAACTACTGTCGCGTATTTTACATCGTGCCTCGAGTTCAACGTTGTTCCGCATACGAAGCGTTCAGCGGTAGTTAGTTTCCTGGAAGCCATGATTTTCCCATAATCTTAGGCGCGCCGAGTAATTTGTAGTCGTAAGAGTAGTCACGGAAGTATCGTTGATGCTTTAACACCCTGTACAAGAATAACTCGAGTGAGAATCGCCTCTTTTCTGTTCCTCCACGAAATAACTAAACCATTCTAAGCAAAAACTATTTCCAAAAAAATTGTAATCTCTATCAAATACGCATTATTCCCTCTTTTCTACAACTCTTTGTACTCCGAACGTTTTTCAACATGATGTTATAAATTTCGTTGCCAAGTTTTGTATATTCGTACGTCTATTAAGTTTCAAGTAAGTTTTAAGTAACTCTTTTCGTGTTCACTGTTTAAGAATGTCAGCCAATCAGTGCGTAAAATAGAATTTACTCAATTTTCGTATTTTGTTAACGCGTGCCAGCGAACGTGAGATTCGCGTATGCAAATTGCGCACGACGCAGTTGCGGCGCCACTGGAGTTACGAAGCGTGTCATTAATGTCGCCGCAACGGCGCCAGCGGAGTACAAAGGGTTAATATTCTGGTCTCCTTGCGGGAATTTTTACAAAAAGAGAGAAAAGACTAGATTGAAACATTCGTGGCCTAATGCGACCCTGCCCGTAACATGAAAACCGTTTCCCCGGTCTAACCCCGACGGCACTTGCAGTACCGACGAGGATGCCCGGCAGGCGATGATGCACGACGGCGGCAAGATCAAGGAGATGAAGATCAAGCTGCTGTTGAGCTCGCGCACGGAGATGCAAAAAGTCATCGAGGCAGCGAGGCAGCAGACCCTGAGCCTGCAGTCGTTCATGCAGACAGCGCCGGTTGCAGTGGCGCCAGTGGTTGCCAAGCCTGGATCCCCAGGGGACAGAAGAGAGAAGGAGAAGGACAATGACAGCGAGTCGAGCAAGGATCGCAAGGACAGACGGGATAGATCGCGATCTAGGGACAGATCGCGGTCTCGCGACAGGGACAGGGATCGGGATCGACGGGACAGAGACAGAGGTCGGGATCGCAGGCGTCGTGATAGAAGCAGATCAAGGGACAGGGAACGGGACAGGAGAGACAGGCGTCGTCGCCGGGACAGATCTAGGTCCCGCGATCGCACGCGATCCAGGGACAGGGACACGAAGCGCAGCTCCACGGGAGAACGTCGGAAGGAGTCCAACGACGACGACAACAATGACGTCGTTTGCGTGGGTCAGTTTCACAAGGACAAGCCAGTGCCTGGCGCGAAGAAGTCACTGGAGAACGGTATCTGGGAAGTTCCGCCGCAGACGCAGATGCAGGCCGCAGCTCTGTTAGCTCCCGGGATCTTGGGTGCTGGAGTTGCAGCCCTTGCACCAGACAACGAATCGAGAGCCATGAGTTTCAGCAGTTCGGTGATCGGGCAGCAATCGATGCTCCAACAGAACCAGTTTCCCATAAACGGGATCAACGGCGTCAGCGGTCTGATGCAATCTCACGTACAGACCCTCAGTCACACTGTCAGCATGAACTCGCTAGCACAGAACATCGGCAGTCCCAGTCTGCCTAGTTTGACCACCGGAGTGGCTACGTTGAACCGATCCAAGGAATCGTGGAGTCAGGGCGAGCAAAGTAGACTTGATCAGGCCAGGTTCCCTGCTAGGACCCAACAGTTTGGCACAGAATTGTACAGCGCGAACGGGTCCATGAACTACCGTCCCGGGATCAGACCGAACAATCCTTTCTTGAGCAAGGTACAGGAACTGGAAGGACGTCGGAATCCTCACGCCTTTCAGGCGAACAATGCTCAATACGGTTTTGATAACGAAAGACAAAGTGGTCGAGGCACGACCAACAGCTCCTCGAGATTCTCCAGCGATAACAAGAGCAGTACCAGCGGCGGCCATTGCGTGGAGGTTCGCAACATGCCCCTGAGCGCCACCTACAACGACGTCCGTCATGCTTTTCAGGGTATCTACATCAGGAAAGACGGTCTAAAGCTGATCAACGATAACCACGGCAACCGCGTTGGTATCGCTTACGTCAAGTTCAGTAAGGCAGAGGGCAAGGAGCTAGCCCTGAGCACGCCCAGATATGTTCGTGGCTCTGAAGTCGAGGTCCTCCATCTCGACGAGAGCCTCTTTGATAAGGCAGTCGATTCTTACTCGCCGGAGAAGGATAGAGAAGACGGCGTTGACGATGTCAGATCCTCCGCATGCATAGTGTTGACCGACCTGCCCTCCTTCACAAAGGAGATGGACATCGCGAAGTTGTTCCACGACTGGAAGATCAACGACCTCTTCATCACAAACACTAAAGAGACCGGTAACGTACAGGCGTACGTGCAGTTCGCCAGAATAGAGGACGCGAAGGCGTCGGTGAACACGCCCTTGAAGATCGGCAGCAAACCGGTGACCGCGACCGCCATCACGGAGGAGAAGTTTGCACAAGCGAAGCGCGACCATGAGCAGAATAGCATGAGCCAGACCACGGGCTCCGACTGTGTGATCATGCGTGGACTTCCATTCCAGACCATCGACCGTGACATCCTCGACTTCTTCTCCGACATCGGGATCGTGCCCCATCGAATACACATGTTGCTCAACCAAAGCGGAAAACCGGCCGGCGAGTGTTTCTGCGAGTTCGACACCACTGACGAAGCGCTCAGGGCCACCGCGAAGAACGGTCTACCATTCGGCAAGAACGTGCCGACCATCGAGCTGGTGCCTCGAGCGAAGATGCTGGAGACTCTCGGCATGGTCGACCCGCAGATTATGGAGACTCAGCAGCAGCACTTCCCGCCTCTTCAAGAACAGCGGCCGCGTTTCGCCGGGCCTATAAACCACCTGCCCCGTTTCGGCAACACCGGCTTCGGCCCTAGGTGTCCTCCAGGCCTGATGGGCATACCGAGACACTTGCTGGGCAGACACCCCGGCTCCATGGACTACGTCGAGGGCTTCGGCAAACCCGGCTGTGTTCTCTCTTTGGAGAACGTCCCCTTCAAGGCTGACATCAACGAAATCATCGAGTTCTTCGGCGACTTCGACGTGAAGAGGGAGAACGTGATCAGACGTTACAACGAGAGGGGCATGCCCACAGGAGACGCTAGGGTAGCCTTCGCCTCTCCTAGCGAAGCTCAAAGAGCCCTGAGGGATCTGAAACACTGCAAGATGAGAGACCGCACCATATTCATGAAACTCGCGTGAACGGCTGAGACGATCGAGCCGATTGTATGATTTTCAGAGGAATGTTGAGCCAGTTGTGGTCCACAAATTGTTGTGTTTGACACGCGCCTGGAAGAATTTTGGACTGTTCATATACACCGATTATTTTGTACGGGAACAATTTAGAGACGTTGGTAGTTCGTCGAGCCAGAAGCCGAGAGACCTATCGAGAACGAATAGGATTTATTGTTGGCGATGTAGTGTGTTTCCTTGACGAGACACTTGACTCTATCACGTTCGTTCTTTTTTTAGTTTGTCTCCTTTTCTTTTTGTACATAGGGATGCTTTGGAAGTCAATTCTGATTTCCCGAACGCTCTTCTGTTATTATGGTTGGATCAACTGGAATCGAATCGACTGTAGAGCAATTTTATGGTGAGTTTATATGCCACACCACAGACAGATGCCGGTTTAAAGATTGACCGGAGATACAGTTTTGTGTTTCGTTTCGGGTTTGAACTCGAGGGTTCCTCGGCCCCTCTTGTTCTGTTTTTATAGTTTACCGCGTAGTTCGACGAACATTCATGGAATTTTGTACCGTGATGAAACTCGGGGTAAGGATTTATCCGATCAATCATGAAACAAGTTGCAATGCTTCTTCGCGTGTTGAGGGTTGCACAGAAAATGCTAGCCGTGTCACGTTCTTTTCAACCGTGGACTTCGGTTTCGGCACGCGACGTTCGTTCACCTAACTCCTTCGTATACTCTAACGAGATCGCAATAAAAAGTACAATAAAACGCTTGTTCAGTATCATTTCGAGCGGTTTCACTTTTCGTCGACTCGATTGCAGATGAAACCTTCGATGTCCGTGCTCGTTTCGGAATTTTCGCGAGAACGTTCGCGCCGATAAGATGGCCGCGCGATTCGTAACCATATCATAAAAGTGTTCAGCGATCGCCTACGAGAACGATAAGCGAACGCATGCGAAACCATCACGATTATACATAGAACAATGCAACGAGCACTGTTGAACAATTTCATCTGCACTCGAATCGAGATCGGTTTTCTCGGACGGAGGATCGATGATGGTAAATCAAATATGGCAGTAGCGATGGGCGCAATACGGTTGTCATGTTTTGTATCAGCAATTATGTATGTATATTACATATACTGCATCACACATCGATTTGTATATAAATGATATATATATATCTATATATATATATAAAAAGACAAGTAAATATAGGCGCGATTAACTAATACAATACACTCCACGTTAAGTGTAAAATAATATTTATACGGTGAGTGTATAAAAGGAACGTAGGTGTACTTACTTGTTCATTTTACCGTAAGTTTTTGTTTAGCATAAGCACTTGAAGACTACAATAAATTTATATTTACATCAACCTTTCCGTTCCAGTATTTTATTTGTGCACATAGCTCCGTCCTTTCTTCTTAATGCATCGTCTTTTTGGAGAACCATGCAATCCTGTGCAGACCATTCTTATTAAATACCCATGATCTATGAAAATCCAGATCACCAGAAATCTTGTGGGATTTCAGACAGGCGATCCTTCAAATTCAAGGAAACTGATACATGCAATACATAATAGATTCGTTCGACCTCTATATACGAATACTAAAATTCTAGGACACGACAGAGATAAATCTCCTGGAATAAGACTAAGACTCCTGGAATCAATCCTCTATAGATCACTCGAGACTCCTGAGATGTCAATGGAGGCCATGTAAAAGCTAAGATTTACAGTTAATACTGAAGTTTCTCGCAAAGAAAAATTGATGAATACAAGAATTAACTAGAAGCTTGCTCCTATAATCGTTTTAGTTAGCCGATGGAAAGTATACTACACTGGCCTTCGTTTGGTAGCATTGTCATAAATCCGGCCTTTTGTATCTCTAACAGTACTGACCAATCTACGTCTAGCGTCTTGCACACAACATCCTGGACTCGTATGCTACTATTCTGGCCTTCGGTGTTGACCAATTTTGGTCCTCACCTTATACTATCCGAGTTTTGAGGTCTCTCGATTGTTTGGAGGAATACTCGAGGTTTCAACATTCTTGAACTCTGGCTTAGGTAAGACCTCTGGGTGTCGTTAGTAAAAAGCTACATCTATCCGGTCCCACGGGTTTGACCTTGTCTGTATTTGGTCTCGCATAGTCTACATACGGTCTCATGGGTCCGACTTCGTGTACATTGGGTCTTGTGTCTCCTCTATATTCAGTCCCTAAGTCTGACCTCACCTATATTGAATCCCACGAGCGGTCGTCTCTATTATATCTCGCAAGTCTGCAATCACTTGTATCATGTTTTACGACTCCAGAGTCATTTGTATCATGTTCCGAAGCTCTGGAGTCGCCTGTAACGCGTCCCACGGGCACGAAGTCGTCGACATTGTCTCCCACGACTGCTACGTCATCTTTATCGTGTCCTGTATGCTCATGATTTACTGTACGACACATTGTATACTAATTATTTCGTCTTCTCTTCGTGCCTGCTCAGTCGCTGCAATGAAAAGGACTTTTTAACAATGATAACAATGGTATGATAACATCTTTCAAATTTTTACGATCATCTCATGATCGTACTTGAGATATTTGCTTTGCTGTACTGGTCTGTGTATTGCACTTTGAAAGTTACAATGGCTTTCTCTTGGAACGTGTTTCTTAAATACATTAGAGTCTTTCTGGATATGTTTTATTAGTAGAACAAATGCAGACAGAAAATTATTGGTTAATTTGTCGAATGTGGGAGCATCTTGAAAGGATTAACAGGTAAGGTGAAACTGGTCGAATCCAAATGCGACATAATACCGTAGCCGTCAGAAAGTGGTCAAATTGAAGTCAAAATTATGCAAATGATTCGCGGCATTCCTTGAACTGGTTATTAGTGTCCCGCAACCTGTCAGGCGAGTTCTGTCGATTGCTACGCCGGGTAGATTGATCGTGGTTTTATTACCTGTCCGCATTTACATACAATAAATCTTCCATGGAATTTAATCGAACCGCGACAAGCGCGGTGGGAACAGGGTCGCGAATAAATTTGGTTACCCGTAATCCAAATTACTATTTTCCTGTGCTGGCTTTCTGGCCCATAGAGCAGAACCGTTCGGCTCGAATTACAAATCAGAGGCTTCCTCGTGAACGCTTCTAAATTTCGTTCCGCGAACGTTTTATTTCCAATAAATCTTTGTTTCCTCTGTACCATACGTGTCAAATGTTTCAATTGAAATCAATCTCCCGAGTTAATCATTCACAATCAAATTTACAACGGAATTTGTAGATGAAAACTTATGCTCAAAGTAGCGAACCAATTTCGAAATAACTATGATCCATCGTTTGAACTCGTTTCACCGACAGCGAGGAGAATACACGAAATTCGAAACCAGACGGAGAGCGGTCGTGCCGCTATCTGTATTTGAACATCTGTCATTAAACAACAAGTATGCGATCTGCAGCTCAAAAGACAAAGTTGGATCAGGACCAGTCCATCGATCAGTCGTTTCCTGGAAGTGATGAATGCGGCGAAATAGCAGCATTTAGGCAGTCGGTGCCAAGAATCTGTCTTGGCGCAGCCGGCGCCATTAACCACCCCCTTCGGATATTTGATAAATACTTAAAATCATCTATTTTCATTTCCCTTGTATAGAACGTGGAATGGCAAGCCTCGAAACCGGGCAATTGATTTTTAAAGAATCATGCTGAATAATTAAATGACGATTTTAATACTCTGAGCCAAAATAGACCTAGACTCCACCGTCCAAGGGTTGATATCGATACTAGAAAATGTTTAAAAAATTAGTGACTCGTTTTCTTTCAAGATTAAAAATTACCTGAACCAAGAATTAATAAGATTAATCGATGATTAATTTCTCATCTTTTACTCAGTGTCGTCAATAATGATTCTGCCGATTTCTGCCGGTTTAGTGGTTTACTAAAAAACGAACAAAATGATAGCACTTTCTTCGGGATCTGATAGAGGACAGCCTCGCGTAAGACGACGGCGGAGATCGAAGATATCAATCAAGCAAAGGAGCTTAAAGCCGGCGGACCCCTGTCTTCGTTACGTGGCCATTCTTTTCGTTATGCATTCTTGTTGTCCAATTCGTTAACTGCCGCGTTCTTCGTGGCCACAAATCGGTCGTGTCCATCGGCTACAGGCCGCGAAATCTCTCGCGCGAACGAGTTTCAGCGAGCCTAGGCGCGGACAACGGCTACAGAAATAGCCAGTGACTCAATATTTAGGCAGCACTGATTTGCCACAGCACATTTAGCACGGGCATCCTCGCGTGGGATCGGACCCACTCGTCGCGATCGAAAATCGGCAATCCGACGATGGATAGCTTCGACTTGGAGGACTCGAGGACAAGAGAACACTCGACCACCCAAGAGGTTCAGCAACAGAAACGAACTCATTCATTCTGGTAACCCCTCGCTGTACGAATTTCTTTGTGGCTTCAATGATTAGAACTTTAATCGTTTCACAGAAGAGGAAACAAAAATATTCGTTGTATGTAGTGATGGGATCTGAATCACTGCGACTCGCTTCGATTTAATATTTACGACAAGAAATTCGAATCACTCGCAACATAATTCGGAGCTTCGAACTCTTGAAACTCTTGGACGTCTTGAGAGTCTTCATTGTCTTGAAAATCTTGAAAGCCTTATAACTTTGGAAGGTTTGTAAGCATTGAAACTCTTCATATAATAATACGAATAACAGTACGAACGTACCAATATTATAAAAAGTAATTAATTAAAATTTTCAAGATTTCAAAAGTTTCAAGAATTTCTGATTTCGGATAAATATCGAATTGATTCGAAACTCTGTGGTGATTGATTTGTTCGAGAACTTGCAAGAGAGAGAGGGAGAGACAGAGTATTGTATGCCCATCACTAATTGTATGTCTGCATTCCAATATTGGTCACAAAGGAATTAAACTTTATTTCGTTTTAAAGTGAAGACGTAGCATTCATATTTACAATTAGTAGATTTTGTTTAAAATCTTCATCATGAGTCTGCCTCATTCTACAGTGACTATAGTCTCATTTTAAGACATTTCGTCAGAACACAATTTTTATGCCTACTTTAAAGTATGTTCTATTAAAAATGAAAATTAGGAACATTTTCAAGTCTAGTGAATATGGGTCACATGAGAGGGTACACAAGAGTGATCACTTGCACGGTTGTTAATTAACATAACAGTTAAGTGGCAGTGAAGATGAATAGTGTACATTAGATAATAATTATTACCGATACTGTAAGCACGGAATTCATGTGAAAGTAAATGTCTTTTCTGATAAGGTGGTTGAAAGAACGACTTCAACTTTACAGTTTGGTCATTCTTGTACGCATATCGTAAACAAATCGTTTAGCAGTGGTCGTAAAGTCGCGCGGTACGCGATTAAAATTGCTTTCTTGCCGAGGAAACGTGGACCATAAACTATCATTAACGGATCAATAAATGCCTCGATAAACGACAAAGCCTCGTGGTAGAGGCTGCCGCATTCTTCCTTGCAGAAACTCGTAAATCTGAACGATTCGGCGTATACTAACATTTAGTTAGCGCCGTTTCACGGTAGCGACTTTTGTGCTGCGAGGAAACTTATACGTTCGTTTTTACTGTGCCTGCGTACTTAGAAAGTCTTTTATTTTTTAAACTACAAAGCTCACTTTTGTAAATTAACACGTTTTCCCAGTGTCATTTTCTTTCTCTCATTTTTTAAGGCAGGAAAAGCTTTTTCTATAGAGTAATTTATTTTAAAGCATACTTTGCTCTTTCGTTTTATAAATAATGGAAAGAGAATCTTGTACAACACATATTCATTCTCTATTATACATGCAATTGGTTTTTTTGATAGCTTCCGAGACATGAAAAAGTTTTCTTTGAGAAATGATTTATTTTAGAGCGACATTTCATAGACAATGAGTCAAGAAATTTTTGTGTCTTTGTATTAATTCAATCGTTTGTACAGACATGTCTCTCTTTTGTATACTTCATTTGCTACATTTCCGATAATTACAATTATTTTTAACTTAATGGGATAAAATATAATGTATCGATGATGAATTTGTAGAATTGTAATAATTGGTTTCTCGTACGAATTTTGCACAATAGAGTGATCACTGGCGTGAAACCTATCATCGTGTCTTCTGCGTAGTTCCATCAGCTTCCGCGGCAAACCCATGCAATACGAGCGCCGCGCCGACAGAATAATGATAGACGTCGAATGATCGTTACGTAAATGACACTTAGCGTGTCCTTTGTAGGACGAGCCTCTGGAACGGTCACGGTAAATTGTCCTGATCCACACCCGACACGAGGATCGATGTTGTCGTGATTAATAATTGGCTTATTTCTATATGTAATGCCCGCCTCGTAACCGACAGACGCTCGACGCTGATGATTTCATGTAGAACAAACAACGTAAATAATTTATTAGTAATGATGAATGATTTCTTTAGTACAAGAAATAGTGTACGACAAGAATTACTTGAAAAAAGATTCTGAGGGAGCAGGTCTGGCTTAAACTTGATTTTTGTTAAACATTTTAATGGCCTACCATCCCATTCTTGGACGGTTATTATTAATCTGTAAATTTTTGCAGAATTGCAAGAAAGTGGAGTCAAATAAAAATGTCTCTAATAATTTTCACAGGTTAACGTGCATCATGTCAGAAAATAAAACCGTCATAATTGTAACTTGCAATAGGAATCAAGAGCTCCATGATTACTGACGCATTAAAAAATGACTATCTGAAATACTGGAGTGTAAAGACATACATTAGAAGAAATGAAGAATATCCCTACAATTAATGTATTTCATTTTTAAGATCAATGATATGATTACCCAACCATCCAGATTCAACATTGAATTCATTTTGAAATAACAAAGCGCCTCAAACTTCAGAGCATCAGTGTACAACAGTTGCACGAACGGCAGCAATAGAAACGGCAATCGACGATTAATTTCTCACGAAGCCAACAGGATCGGAGAAGAAATCCTTGGCCCAATGGCAGGGTTCAGATGCCTAAATAGAACAAAGAGGCCGACCAAATGATTTGCCGCGGCTCGAGTGGCAGAGGATATCGGGATCAATTAAATCGCAAGCGATCCTTCGCTCGCGTCCGATCACTCTTGATCGACGATCAACGCGAGTAGCTGTTCTATTCCCGCCACGGTTTCCATCATGATTGCATCGTCCGCAGAGGAAGCCATTAACCTTGTTCGATTTACCTTCGCCGCAGGAAGCCTAAATTTAGCATTTCCGAAACGCGTTTCCATTGTCCGGCCCTCGTGTTTACATTTCGACCAACCGACGCGACGGTCGTTGTTGTCGGCGGATTGACGCACCGCCGTCATTGAAAATCGCAAACACTCGCATCATCGGCCGTGGTTCGTTGAGGCGCCGTCATCTTTCGTTTACAAAAATATAACCGAGAGTCTTTGTTGTACAGGCACGTACAGATTAACCGCGAACGTTGCAACGACTCGTCACTAGTTTTCTTCGGAACAGTTCTTCTCGTCTTCCTTGCGCAGTTTTATGCATTCGCTACGGCCATCTTGCGAAATCCTGACCGCAGGTTATCGCTCATAGTCTCCCCTATGATTTTCTTCACGTTTCTCTGTTGTCATCGAAACGTAATTGCACTGTGGAATGTTGTTTGTCGTGCGTCGACGTTCTCAGAATTTTAATGCAAAAGTTTACAACAATTTAACACGACTATTACTGAGAGAGAGAGAGAGAGAGAGAGAGAGAGAGAGAGAGAGAGAGAGAGAGAGAGAGATATGAACTCCATCTTAAACTGTGCTAGAAGAAATTACACTTTGTTAGATTCATTTCACCCATTTAGATCGGAAAGTTATTCGGTTAGAATTTTATGGAATTTTCATTATAATTAAGGACTGCGTGTGTAATCGCTCTTTGACCAATTCCAGCACAACTATTCCTATAGTATTGTTTGTAGCTTTTAATTGACGTCATGCACGTCAGTACATTTGTTTTACTAGACCTCGTACAAGTATAAGAACAATTTTTTCCATTTTATTTAACACTAAGCTACCACTGCCGGTCAAATGACCGGTTTTATATTTTTCGTCTTACAATTATTGAAATTACGAAATTGCTTACATGGAAATCGATTCGATAAATTTCTTTGTCCAAGCACACATTGCAATTAAAGTTGCACAAAATCTAAATAAATAGAGCCTTGTCGTTTTTGTAAGTTAAAACGTTTGAATCACTTTCAATATTCGGTAGGTTTAGTGTTAATCATTTGAAGTAAATTGTAAATTTCTGAAAATTTGAAATAGATTAAACGAATAACCGCAGGGATATCAACACGTATGTGTGTACATTTAATTTTAGCGTGACTGTCTAGAAAGTAAAAGCAGCTTTGTCCGTCTCGAAAAAAGTCGTTCTCGAGAGTCGTCGAGACAGCTTCGGGACTCTGAGCAAATCAAAACTGGGCTCTGAAATGTAAACAGAATCCCTCTATTATTCCATTGTTCCGATTCAGACGTCGAATCCAACGTCGGGTTTCAATGGGAATGACTAAACGTTGCGGGAGGGAAACCGGCTTGTCTAGCGTTGCCAGTAATCCCATTCCTTCCTCGCGAGCGTAAAACAAGGCTTATGGTATTCTTCGAGAATTAATGGGATGCTCCGTGCTCGCGACGTCTGGATCTCTTGGGGTTCTATTAATAGCGACGGTTCCATGGATTAAATCGTGATCAGAGATACATGAGCGGCAGAAGTGAATCGCGTGTACACACAGACGTTCTCGTACGCGAAAACCATACCTACATTCGTTGACCCCGGCTCGAATTAGATCCGCAATTGGATTCTCGTTTCCTGGAAATTCCATATCGATGCACAATGTGAATTCAAACCTTCTTTGTACACTTAATTATAGTCCAATAATTTTATTTAAACGGACGGCGTCATTACACAGTGAGTGTTTATGCATTTGTGTTAAACAATCGAAGAAATGAAATACATAAAATAGAATTAATATTCTCGATTGTTTTTCAGATTATTTCCAGTCCAATATTAAATTATATTGCAATGAAATTCCATATCGATATGAACAATGCATTGAAATTTGATTACTTAATTCTACTCCAATAATTTCATATAAACCGACGACATCACTGGTGAGCGGATATTTTGCTTATTTTCTCTTTAGAGTTCATTGTAGTATCGGTGTCGCTTGCATAGCGTATTAAAGTCGTTCATAAAGGAAAGAGAGAGAGAGAGAGAATCTCCAATTCCAGTCTTTGAAAAGTACACCAAGGAAATGTTATTCTGCATAAAGACTCGTCTTAATATACTTACGATGCCAGGTCACCGCGATGCGGTCAACGGTTCCAACGAATCCTTTTCGCGGTGAATCTAGAGATAAAATCTGTGCTTAAAAATAGAAAAAATTATATTATTAAATTATTTGTCTCCCGATCGAGCAGGTTAATCGAGGTCCTATTGTACTACTAAATTAAATGTATTAATTAATTAAATGCATTAGTTCCTACAATTCATATCGAGAGTTTGGATACTTCTTGTAGTAAAGTACGTTTCTGAATTCTCAATTGCACCCGACGGATGCATCGGTGCATCCACAATAAAAAATAGGATGTATTGTGACATATGATTTTTTCCTCTATCATTTTTTTCTATTTTCACTTAGAAAAGAGCAGTATAACTTGTACCAGTTCCCAGAATCACCCTGTATACATCTAATAAAATCGTACACCGTGTCGTCGCGTGCGTGTGAAGAACGGAAGGGTGAGTGTGGGCTAAGCCTCCGTTTCCCACGGAGGGTGTATACATATATACAGTGTCCAAAGTGTTGAAAGAGCTGAATGAAGTCTAAAACTGTGAACATTTACAGTACAGTCGCAAAAACCGAAGAGAACGCATCGGTCACGAACGATCTTCATGATTCACCCGCGGATAAGTCATCGCGCGCGACAAAAATGTTACTTTACATTTGAAAACATCGCATAGCTCCGTCAACGTGCTACTCTCTCCCTCAAGATGATTAATTTTGTACACACGTGATCCAACGGCGACCTTCATCTCATATCCGAGGCCTCTTTTTTCCGTTCGTGACGTGTATGGCGCGCACATGGGGCGCGTCTTGCACTCGTCCACAGAGTCTCATCCTCTTTGATCAGACTCAATGTCAGAGTAAACAAGAGCAAAAGTCCAGTCGGCCGACTAAACGATTCGAATTGCCCAGACGAACTGCAGGAGAAGCAAAAAATTCCGCAGAGGAAGAAACGTTTTTAGTTTTATTCCGCAACGAGGATTCACGACACGCAGATGTGTAATTTATATCTTTTGCGCTTCGGTCTCATCTTTTGTTTCCTATTACCAATACTTTGTTCTATTGTACGCTGCGTGGACAATTATTTTTCTTATCGTTAATACGTTTTCCCCCTGACGTCCCTTTTCCATCCGCTCTCTCTGCAGATTCTTCCTTCCTTCGCTTCCTACCAACTTCCTCTTGCTCATTTCATTTCCGGATTTAAATCTTCCTATCTCTCTCGTTTTTCCATCTTCGCGTTTAGTTGCCGTGGGTTTCCTCTTGGCATGCATGCTTCATACTATCTGCGGTAATACTTCCGTTCCATTCCACTTTAATTCCTTAGTTTTTCTAACAATTCTGTAAATTACTGTACTTCAAAGTATACAGGCTTAAGATTCAAATGTTCAACGCTAAACCTATCGACCATGAAAAGTAACTGATGTGTATAGTATTATATAAAAATAACAAGATTAAATTTATTTATATTTTGTGCGGTTTTTAGTCTGAAGTCAGCTGTGCACATTTCGAAGCAGTAACTACATTTACGGCTGAATAAGTGAGTTTTTATTAAATCAATTTCTACTCTTTCTCTTGTTCACTTCTTTATCGCGGCACGACACCAACGCTACGCTCAGTGGAACTTGCCACCGAGCCGGACACTCCTTACCATCGCGCGTCGTGGCTGCGCTCAGGTTGGTCCGTGTTTATCTGTATATTATTCAAAACACATGTATGTATGTGTATGTATACGATATATAGCAATTATACATATACGGTTAATATGTTCACAAAACTTATTTGTTAAAGTAGTTTTTTTTTAACACTAACCACGACCGGTCAAATGACCGCTCTCTCTTTCACATTAATCTTTTAATTATTGAAATTGTAAAGATGTGCGCATGTGTGCTTCAATTAGAAATTATTCAATTTTGTTTATTCGAGCACGTATTATTATAAAATTTTTTAATAATCTAGATAAATTCAGTCTTGTAATAACTAATTTTTTTATAAATTATTAATTTTTATTAAACACACATACACTATATATGAGAATACGATACATTTTGTACCCGGTATGGTTAATGTTAATCGTCGAAGACTGTCCTTTCGAAATCTTTTATTCACTGTTTCGGATAATTGTGATTCTACTGTATGTATTATTCACATTCAGTGTGAAGTATACCAATCTCCAGTTTTTGCCTTAACGTGCTTCGAATATTCATATTTCTGTCTAGATGTATGCGATAAGAAATTTACATAGTTTGTGCATTTTCTGCATTTACGCACATTCCACTGCGTCTACGATGTCTAACACGTTCTTTGACAGGCAATTCTGAAGCAAAATTTAACTTTTTTATCCTTTGCTTTCTTTCTAAATAATCTCTTTATAAACAAAATTCTTGTACACAAAATAAAACGATAGCATAGACCGTGGACTTGAGAGGACATTTAAAAAATTCAAAAAATCTTTAACGTGTTAAACTTAATAAAAGCAGGAATACATACAATTTATGTTCATAATTAGACTGCAGATTTTATGCATTTACGACAAAAATAGATTGGTCAAATACAAAGTTGTAAAACCATTATAGAATGATGTTATTATATTATTTCCGACTTACTGAAATTATTAAAAAAGGAAGTACATTTTTATGTAACTTCTATTTCGTGCAATTCACACACTTGGCCAATTTATATTTTGAATAAATATTTTTTTGTTTAGACGATAGTAATTTAAAATTTTGCACACAAGAGTATGAACCACGTAATAGTAACAATAAATATCGTTGTCAACGTACTGTCCGCGAAAACGTTGCACAGAAACCTGCAATCTAATCATTAGAAACTCGCGACAACGGTCACGAGGTGACAGAGACGGTGAAATACAAGAAACAGTATATCAATCCAGCAAGGTAACAAAGACTGTCGCCATTCTCCCTCTCTCTCTCTCCCTCTTGAATAAAACTCTCCAATCGAGGTGCGGGTGTCAATTGTAAAATAATACCGATCGAATTCTTTCGGTCGTTTGTGCCCCCGGTTCGAAACGGGTCGATGAGTCCGCGTGAAAGGCAAATCACAAATCTGTTTCTCGTTCGCGTACAGCGAACACGGTGTCTTGTGCAACGCGAAACAATAGCCGAGCTGGTAAACTGCGATCACGCTAACTTGATAAATTATGTTGATCCTGATAAAAACCGTTTCGTTTCCCTCATTTGACGCGCCGACACTTCTTCGGTCAGCCGCAGCTGCGAGAGATGGTCGGATTAACACCGTGAAATTGCAGTTATCCTATCAATGACAGCGCTAATTACTTCTTATGCTGGTAGCTTGAAAAATTGCTAAATTCGTTAATCGATCACGCTCGATCGCCGGGCAAAAAGAGACGATTGCGCGGACTGATAAATTCATTAATTAGTCGAATGAACAACGCGAACCTTCTGTTGTACATCATTATTAGAACTTTATTCATTGTTGACAAAAATGAGTGGGTATAATTTCAAACAATGTTAGGATTAAAACAGTTTAAGACGTGCAACGCGTTTCTTACAACTTAATAAAACCACCAAAGGGAGAAATTGATTCCTACTTTGTCCTCTTTTATATTTTCCAATTAATCTGAGTGCATTCCTTAGCTTTATAACAGTGAATAGTCCTGCTGTACAATAGTGAATTAAACTCTTTATGCGGGTTATAAACAGAATTTACTAAAAGTTAGTAACAATTAATTTTGATATGATAGTCTGGCTACACTGAATTATCATTTTTGCATGACATAAATAGCAATCTAATAATAGCACTGTAAACTGTATATTTACAATACAAAAATCGGGAATTGAAAAGAAAAGAGATCGATTGTATAGTTGTAATAAAAATCACTAGAAAGTATGAAATAAATAAGAAAAACGATCATTCGGTGATTCCTCCGACATAATTTCCTGAACCAACCGCGTCGCTTTTGAAGAATGCGCCACGCTGCGTAAGTAAATAACAATAAATCGCTATAAAAATTCTATTTTCATAGAAACTATTCACTGACTGCCCAGCCCGTGGCAGTCAGTTTCCCGTTGAAAAACGCGCGTAAATTAATAAATTGACTCCGCTCGAGGCTCCCCGTCGTGAAAGTACACACCTTGGGGCTTCACGAACGTTCTCGGAAATAATGATGGACCTATCGATAGATTTCGAAAAAAACCGGATTCACGTCGTGCAAGGGAGCACAATTCGAGAAAAAAGAGAAAAAATAGAAAAAAACATTTCTAGTGATTGATCACGGCGCTATGACGATGTCATGGTGGCATGATGTAGGTCAGCGTCGATTATCGTTGCATCGTCAGCGAGAGGAATCTCTCGCGATGGATCCATATGGATCGTGGAAAGAGGACGAGGTAGGAGGATAGATTTGCCGGTTGAAATTGAAAGGGGAAAGGAGAAATATAGAAAGAGAGAGAAGAAATCAGAGTTAACAGGGGGGATACAGAATCGTGAGAGAAAAGTCCGAGTTTTGCTAGCGATGGGATCAAAGTGGGATGTGTTAATTAACTTTTCTGACGAATTCGATTTCCGTTGGCAAGGGAGTTATTAATAGACAGAGGATCTCTCATTTACAACAGAAAGAAGCTTCTAAATACTACAAAATAAAAAATTTAACAGAACTGAATATGTATTGTCAATTTACTGAGATTCAGTGAAAGCAGTTCAAGCAGTTTTTAAAACAACAGTTTTTAAAAAATTTACCTATAAAAAATTGTTCATTATTTACATAAGAAAAAATCGAGTACCGTCTCCACCACTTGCCTAGTTGAGCGTAATAAATATTATTAATTTTCTTTAAACCGAAATAAAATTTTATTTTATTGTAGTCGATATTATATATAGCCTTTGGAGAAAACGTACGAGATAAATATAAACTTTCTTTTTTTCTATGAAATTCAATTAACAGTATATATAATTATCTGTGTGAAATAAAAAATAAATGGTAGGGCAAGGGGTTAATATTATTTAAGTTCGAAACACAGATTCTCGTTCAACAAATAGATTTTTCATTAACATCGCTTTTCTAGCAATCGTCGTTTATAAAATTAGCTTCAACTAATTTTATTTTATTATTTCATTATTTATTATTTTATTCAAACATAATTTCACAAACAGTGTAATGATATTTCTGAGTTTTCAATTTTTCAAAATGTCTATTACCTGAAACATTATTTATGAGAAAATGAATGATTAATTGATGTCCTGACAATATGTAAATGCACAGCACCCAGGAAGTGATTGTGAGCTTCGATAATTTATAATGTCTATGAAATAGGATGAAAAATGAACAATGGAGGGTGTAGATACTCCGACCCATTGCTAGCGTTCACTAGGCTACGCGAGGAAAGAAGGTGAAATGGCCCCGCATAATTGATTATGCATCGATGCACACGCGGTTTCCCCTTCTACGACAATAGAAAGATCGGTCGGATACTGTGCTACGAACGGTGTCCACATGCAGCAGTTCTCTTGCAACTTTCTATAGTAGTCTTCTAAGAGAACCTTAACAATTTTATTCATTATGAAGACGGCGAAGATGGGATACAGGACGCCTCGACATCGACGGAATGTAGTGTGTCAAAAACCAGTTAAAAATTATAATAGTTAGTTCTATCAAATGATCTAGTAAGAGACGCAAACAGTAGATA
The DNA here is from genome assembly GCA_028455605.1 of Lasioglossum malachurum. Classification (NCBI taxonomy): domain Eukaryota; kingdom Metazoa; phylum Arthropoda; class Insecta; order Hymenoptera; family Halictidae; genus Lasioglossum; species Lasioglossum malachurum. The sequence goes on along the minus strand of CM052316.1, from coordinate 18,742,265 downwards.
AAAATTAGTTTTACTTAAAGACTAGATAAAATCCAACTGAAGACTGACATACTGAAACGACCGAAAAAAATGGTTGTTAATTCCGGATTAAAAGGGTCAAACCGAATAATCAATCAAACTTGGAGGATTATTAAATCTCAAACCAGTCTGCAAAATTCTGAATTCTTGACTTGCACAGAGAATTCAACAGAGGATAGGATAGAAATACGAAATTCGATACCGGGCCTTCTTTCGAGCAAGTTCAGCCTTTCACCGATTGATCGATTTCCTCATGATGAAAGAATTACGGGACAGATTATGACATCGGTGAAAATCTCCCTCTAATTACGTTATCTCCTCAGTGTGGTAACACGACGATTATACGAGCTTCGGTTTTTTTCGCAGTGGAAACCAGTAAATCCTGTCGCACGTCGAATCTATTCCGTTTTTGCACGTGTTGTGCGATTAATTCTATCGACGCTATTAATTTCGCTGACACGGAAATTTGTATCTTAAATCGATAAGACGATTCTTTTCCTCTGTCTCTTTTACTCCCTCTGACCCTCCTTCTCTTTTTGTCTCTCTGTTCCCTTCGGCTTTTGTAATTGCGCAACTGGCGCCCGCGTAATTGTATTCTAAATGTTAGAAACAACAGATAAGTGGACACAATGAGCAGCTTGATGACAGATGACGACTATGCGAGAATAATAATTCTTCGGTATCGCAAGAATAATAGATTCAGGGTACCATCGTTTATCTGGTGTGTGCTCTTCGAATGATTGATACGCTTGCAATTCTTCTTCTTCGTGCAATTATTTTATAATTACTTCCATACTTGTGATCATTTCTGAAATAACATTACTTGAAATAATTGCTATGACAATAAAAAGTACTGTCTGTGTTTCGTAAAAAGAGACCCGGCTTAGGGACAAACGGGGTGAAATTCTCAGCGAATAGCGAGAATGCGTGCGACTCACCTGACCAATCCCGAATTCCTTTATTGCACATTCCTTAGTATAAAATCTCTAATAAATAAATACTCAGTCAAGTCTCTAAGTTAATGTAGGAGTATTAGTTACAGGAAGTGTTTAATTAATTTTATAATGTGTATAGTACAAAACTTTGAAAGCAGAAGTTGTTAAACAAAGAAATTTTCGCCTAGCCCTAATTTTCCGTCCTTTATGCCTTGTTTTAAGGTACGAAAACGAGGGTTGAGTCTCGCTGGAGAATACAATAGGGAAAGCATGTTGAATTTTTGAAAACTGTTCGACGTACTTCGACGTTATTTTCTCCGAACCCGTCTGCAAGCTAGATAAATGTTATCCTAAAGATCCTGCGCGCAGGCATCCGTTCTAATCGCGATCGCACCTAGTAACAAGCGACCTAGTATGTTAATACTTTCTCTTTCGTTAAGCATTCTTTTGTTCCCGGTCTATAGTGCACCTGTATTGTCCAGCGAAGACAGCCGTGCCCCGACAATGCGATAACAAGTCATGCAGGTAACGGCCCCGTGTTTTTTCCCCTCCTTCCTACGCTGTCCTCGAATTCGTTCAATGAATAGAGCCAGGTATCTAGGAAATTTTTTGATGACCGGTTCTAACAGCGAGCCTCTTCGTAAATGTTCTCGGCGATCGGTCGATCGCTCGAAGGTCATCAAGATCGGCTTCAGAAAATAAATACGGTATGCGCATGCATGAGCTCGGAGATAATGATATCCAGACAGTTGATGCTCTTGCGTTTCCTGGTTTTGGAAATCAATTTCTGCAGATCGGTGTCGAAAAAAGACACTTTTTCTTGTACTCGTACTTGCACTTTTGATTGTAGAAAAATAAAAGCATCTTCGGTTTTTAACTTTCCCACGTGACACAGATTTTGGTAAAATTGTCAATGTGATCTGAAAGTCTAGATTTCACGCTTTAAAATTTAGTTTACAAAATTATAACTCGACCGCGGATCTTTATGCAAAATAGAAATTTTCTTCGTCAATTATAAGACGCAGAAGCCCCCATATATTACACTTTTTACTTACAAGTTTTATGCATACATTTTATACAGGATGAGTCACCTAACGTTGCCACCTTAAATATCTTTGTTGTTCTTAAAGCCTAAGTAGGAAGTCTACAAATAAGGGGCTTCGAGAATTAGAGAGTGATTGACGAGTAGACTGCGAATTTCTAATGGTTAATGCAAAACAATAATGTTCAGTGTCTGTTATATGGACTATGAGCTACTTAGAAAGTTTATACGTGCATGGGTAATTATAGTCACTGAATTCCTAATGAAAGGGACTATCATTGTAGGTGTTTAAAAAAGGGTGCTTCCATTTAAAAGAATGAAGGTGACCTTGATATCTCTAAAAAAAATCACAAAAACAAAAATATTTTTGGTATCATGTGAGGTCCACTGAACCATTCAACTTTGTCCTTCAGACATTTGACGTATCTTTAAAAACAACAAAGATATTTGAGGTGGCAACGTTATGCGACACAGCCTGTATAAAAGTAAAAATTGTAGGAAATGGTATCCTTGATTTGCTACGTTTTACACAGTTCAATAAGGAAATAATCGTGTATCCATTGTATGCAGTAGAAAAAGAAAAGTACACCGTGGGAATGTAAGAAAGTGAGTCTCATTGTGAGCATAATGGATGCTTTTAAGTCGGACGTAACGTAAGCTCACGTCTATTCTTAAGGCTTGAATGTGTGAAATCGGTGGTCTAGTTATGACTGTTTCAACAGCCATCGCCATTTTGATTGCTCGACGAACAATTTCTGTTTACCGTAACATTACACGTACGCCAACATCCAACTATTTACTCTTTATTTCTAAAAGACATGTTCTGTTAAATGTTTCTAAAATTCTTAGCATATACATACATGTAGATAGCTATAATTAATGTAATGTAATGGCTTTTGAAAATTTAAAAAAAATGTTAGGATATAAAATATGACAGAATTTTTAGTACGACTTTAATTTATTTCGGATCTAAAAAGGCTACTACCACAGAAAATGAGATTCTATTGTATTCCACTTTCTATTAATATTCGTCTAGAAGAATTGAAAATTGCATAAAGATCCGTATTAAACATCGGACTAGGTATTGTCCTCATTCTACACCATAGACTATCGTAATTCCCATGAGCACGTGCAATCCGGCGTGAGAACGTCAACATCGATCATAACATTGGCTCGATTACCAGCCAACAAGATCTCCGATTATATCCGCGTGTACCCGCGCGATGTAACAGTGTCATCGGTGATTGCCAAGTACTCGGCGGAGAGCCCTTGATTACAGATCGGTTAGGTATACGTGTACACGGTTAGACAGATACGTGTACCCTGTGTAGATTAGCGTTTGGCGCCGGTGTCTGGCGCTCGTTGAACTCGCACGCGTACGCGCGTACATTCTACTCCACGCAGAAGCAACCAGCATCTAGATAATGCATATGCAAACCGAGCTTGTGCTCGAAGCATTCCACTCGGATTTCATAGGGAATGTTGACGAAGAACGTACGCCGAATATTGTACACTGTAAATACCCCGCGCAACGGGACCAGTATTGATTTTACTCAATTGCCTGTTGCCTTATTAGACGGATGCATCCTGCACCGTTCATCCCGTTCGTGAGATATCATCTTTGGAAAAACAGCTTGAAAAATCTTGTCCTTGCACGCTGCACAGCTTTACAAAAAATTGTGGTTGCTTTACACTAACTTTATACTTCTTTATACATACAGTGTATAAATTCCAAGTGTAATTCTGCTAAACGACCTGGTCGTTAGGTAGAATTATAAGAAAGTTATTAGTTTTTAAAAGGTGTACGAATACTTTGTACATTCACTGTATAACGTATGTATAAACAATTTAATTCCTTCCCTTGTAGCATTGATTCAGACGTACAAACAATTTAAGACTGCAGGTTTCTATTCAAAATAAAAATTTCATTAATTTCAAGACACTGAGTTTTCTTGTAGAAAGGTATACGAATTAACAATGAAAATTACACTGAAACCGATTAGGAAGACAAAACATGAAAGAGGAAACGAAATGGTGATTAAATAATGTCTGTAACCATTCATTGTTTTCACGTACACGAAATTCAGAGCAGAATGATTGACAATATCCAATAAGCTTTTGTAAAGGACAATATATCCTGTTACCTTTTGATGTACATCTTACAGACAATATATTAATTGGTCGTATTAATTAATATTAATTAATATTAACGTCGTATTAATTGATTTAAAAATTTGAAGAATCGACTGTATCAAATGATGAACATATGTGAAGGATAATATATGTCCTGTTATCTTTTAATCCACATTTTAAAGACAACATATTAATGAGACATATTAACATAGTCAATTTTCGCAGGAAATGATTAAGAAGCTTAAATGACGATTATCTGGCTCCATAGCAAAAACAGATTGAAAGTGCTCGATGTGGTTCTACGTACAGACGACGCGTCGCGCGATGTCCTTCTACTTGACACTATCATGGCCGCTGTCTCATGGGTCTCGGGGGTCACTGTCTTTTTGCAGCTAGCAATTCCAAGGAAAACGTTCGCGTACAATTGGCTGCTTTGTATCTGTCCGTTGCGTGGTTTTTGCACGTGTCGGTGGGATGCGACGCGTTCCACAGGACACTGTGTTCTGGCGTGGCGTGGACCGCGCTGCTGCTATCATGTCCTTCCTCTTGGTTTGCTCCGTGCGACCGTACCGCGGGAATCCGGCCAGTCCAAGGGACGAGAGCCTGAACCACGTTAATGGCACCCGAGGACGTGAAGCCCTTCAAATTTTGACACCGCAGGATTTGCGCTTGTTACCGGAGATACGTTCGCATTCAACCGGGGAAGCGTTGGCTTCCACCGAGATGAAGGGATTTGGGCTGTCTTGGGTGAGATCCTGCTTCAAACTGGAAATAAAAGTGTTCGCCGAATCCGCGACATTGACGAGATTAGAACAGGTACGGTGAAATTATTGCTCAGTTGTATTTAATAGAAATATCGGTCGAAATGCATGCAGCACATAGTTTTTGATATTTTTGTTATTCGACGTAGTTAAAGATCTAAAGAATAAGGCTTCTGTATTGTTCTTTTCATTTGTATATCCGTGAAGTACTATACTTCATCGAAAGTCAAGAGATTTTATAGCACGCTTTACGTTCTTAAACAGCTTCTGAAACAACGTTCATTCATTAGCGACTTTCAAGTGTTTTAAGGGGGTCAAATAAACTAATAAAAATGTTTGCTGCACTTGTGATGTCGACGGGACTAAAATGATTAGTATGAAATTATTATTCGGTTGTGAATTTCAATTGAAACATTGTTTTAAACACATTGTAAATTGTATAAGACTCATTTGAACATTATGATTGTTTAACGGGACTGACTGAAAAGGTTTTTTCTTGTGAAAACCTAACCAATTTCTTGAAACATACGAAATTAATTAACTAAATCTAAAAACGACTACTCGTGTTTATACGTGTATTTACTTATAATCATAGTTGGGCAAAAATTTTTGAAAATTCAAAAATTCCATTGAAAATTTCAAATAAATAGAATTAATATACCTTCCGCTAGACGTACAATACATTTTCGATGTTGTTCTCAGGAAATCGTAACAGTTCTGTGCAAGTTCTCATAAGGAATGAAAAAACAACAGCCCGACGGAGGTTGAAATAACACTTGCTGCATTGTAAGTACGGGAAACGATATTCATAAATATTTATCGTATTTGAACTACTATTAAAGAGTCGGTGTTTACTGAATCGTTTATAGTCTCGAGGCTGCGGGAAACGCGTGTCGGACTTCAATTCGCCGTTTGTTCGGCGTAAAAAGTCGAAATTATTTGCGAGATCGTTCCAGGAAGTCGTTCGTCAAAATAGTAAAAAAACAACCTGATGAATCCTTTGGCTCGAAATGAAATAGCATAGTGGCGGGAAGAACGATGCAGTTGTCTTGAAACAGGATAACACGCGAACATAATAAATCCTTTGACTAGAGATGACGTAGCGAAGTAATTCAACAAAAAAACAATTTAATTATCTCGGAATATAATTCGACGTTTGTATAACTTTCGGTTTCTAAAACTTAATAAAATACGTATCTTGACAAATTTTAATAGTAGATGTGATAGTTAACGAATATAACATGTTTTATCAGTAGACTGGAAAATAAAAATTTTCCATTGTACGGAACAACCAATTTAAAAAACGAGAAACACCAATTGACGTCTCCAGTCAACAATATATTATTAACACTAATAATCTTCTGATTATTCTGATTAAAATTCGTAATTGTATTTGAAATTCTTATTCAAGAAATACTCATTTTAGGTCAAGAGCAGTGTTAAAATATAAACAAATAAAAAAGATGGCGAGAGGTAGGGAGACCAGTAATTCCGATTCAAAGGGGGTTCGAACACCTAAACGAATCATTGTAATTACTTCAAAGCATTCTTATTCAAATAACGTCCATTCTCGGTCAGTCTCGGTCCACGTGTGCTAGTATAAACAAATAAAAAAATGGCAATGGTTGATTGGAGGGGGCGTAGAACCCGGTGAACAAGCCGGAGTCGCCAGGGGACCATAGCCGAGGAAGATGGCGGGAGAAGGGACAGAGAAGGAGAGAGAGGAGGTAGAACACGGTAAAGAGAGAGAGAGCGAGACGGAGAGAGAGAGAGACTCGCGAGGAAAAGCTTTCGTATATACTCCCGGACGACGACGTGCGTACGCTTGGTCTCCAGGGTCCACAGCGTGTGGAGCGGCGCGGAGGAGCTCCAGTAGTAGCCGAGCAGCCGCGTCGAGACGAGACGACACGGGAACGCAGCAGCGGCGGCGTTCTTCTTCGCCTCTTCTTTTAGTCGCCGCCGTTGCTTCATCTACAAACTCGCAGACTCGACTGTAAAACCGAAAGCCTCGACTCACCACTGGTTTGTGGCCGGTTGGTCGCCCGAGACCCCGAGCATCGAAAAAGAAAAAAGTCCTGTGCCGAATCTGAGGTCAGCGGTCTGGAATCTTGGGGACCCTGAAGACCCTCTTCCCCTGGACCCTGGAGAGAATCGTCAAAGCCTCAAACGGCAGACCATAAGACCTTAAAGAACAGTTGGGCGAGAGAGGCGGGGGAGGTTATTCCTACAGTTGGACCCTCTAAGAACTGAAGAACCTTAAAGAACAAGGCAATTGGACAAGAAAGACAGGAGAGATCGTCGGTGGAGTTGAAAAGGCTGCTCTGCAAAGCTCGTAAAAGTACTGGCAGCAGGACCTCCCTGGGAGCCAGGAGGTGAAAGTACACCGTGGTTCCGCACGGGCTGTTGCACAGTGGTTTCTCGGCTCGATGACGAACACGTGCTACCAATCGGTGTGAACGGCTTCGGTGCGAGAAGGATCGGACCCCGGCGCTACGATGAGGCGGCTCGGTGTTATTTGCTATGTCCTGGTCCTGCTGATCCTGCAGGTCTCCGCCACGGAGCACCAGCGGCTCAACGCCAGGACGGAATGCCCCCACAAGTGCATGTGCTTCGTGAACACGGTGCGGTGCATGTTCCAGAAGCTCACCCGGGTACCGCAGGTACCCGCCAACACCACCGTACTGTAAGTGTTCGATTCTGTCACTTGTTATTACTCTTGTTCTGCGCTTGGTCTTATCCGATCGCTGCGTTTACGAGGCTGTGCTAGACTTTGTGACCCGAGTGTGGGCGATCAGTATGAGTAAATCTTCCCAAAGCTTTAGTATTTCACGTCTTCTGCATGTATTTTTATTGTGGATTTACACGTCGATGTGGTAGCGACCGAGAATAGACATTCGCTGCGGTCGGGCGACCAAAATGCGTAAAGTTTTATTGGGAATCTACAGTGGATGATCGAATTATTGTGCTTTTGGTGGATATTGCTGTCCCTACAGTTTGCAAACATCAATAATTCGGGAAAAAATAATAATGATTCAATAGACTGTCATCTAAAAATTGAGAATGTGAAGCCGTCATCTTGTACAAGTGACTCTAAGAATTCAATTACACACTGTGCACATCGATATATGTAGTAATGTCCAAAAATGGACACTCGGAGCGGTTTTATTATGTTTTTAATAGAATATAAAAGATTGGTCTCTCAAGGAAAAATACATAATGGTTGCCCACACAAAGATTGATAGTAGAAGTGCCAAGAAACATCATTTTCTGCAGAAGTGCCTCCATGATTTTAGACACTGTAAAACGAAAATCTATTCTGCGTGACAATTTTTCCTGTTCGCAAACAATGTCACGTATTTCGCGCGATCTCGACACATTCGTATCCAGTGACGTAAAACTGCGTTTTCTAACAAGCTAAAGCAGATTGCTGATCACGTAAACTTATGTCAGATTGTGAGTTGGCAGAATATTCCTTCCTTTGACGTTAGATGTAGGTAAACGTTGTACCTTTATGCAAATTCAAGTTTTTAGGGACTATTTCGTGGAGACATTGGAAGTTATAAGTTAAACACAAAATTATTTTTCATTCAAAATTGTAACTGAACGTTGTACCTTTATGCAAATTCAAGTTTTTAGGGACTGTTTCGTGGAAGCAGCATTTTACCATGTTTTTATTAGCTCGCTTTCTTGTCTGTCTGTGTTTGTCTGTTTTTATGTTGGAGTAATATTGTGGAATCGATAGATTTCTGTTAGTTTTCGCAGTTACTGTTTCTTCTTGACAAAGAACATTTAGTAAGACATTACAACAGTGGAGACTGTCACCGAAACAAATTATGGTAAGGAAGATGTTAATATTCGCAGAGTTTTCCCCGCTGTTTCTTGGAACTCTTGTACCTTTCCCTCTGTTTTATTCCTGTTCGATGTTTCTCACTCTAGTCTCGGATACTCGAGAAGCGAGTGACCCGAAGAGAGATAACACCCAGCAAGTCAATGTACCTATCACCCTTCACAATATTCGTGAGGTAGCCCTAAATCTAGGTCTGTTATCCTTGCCAAAATATATTTCTCCAACATTCTTAAACAAATAATTGCAACGCGAGGAGAGAACAAAACAATTTGCACTCGATCATATCGTATCAGACTAGTGATGAAGATTTTTAACAGAGTTTAATATAAATATGTATGTTATTAATCTCCTTTAAACCGAGATGAAATTCTATTTTGGTTTTGTTAAGGTATAGTTATCGAAGAACATGTAGGCATAATATAAATATAAATTTTCTCCTTTTTTAGGAAATTACGAATTTCAAAGAAAGAGTTCTAATCACTGAAACCATAAAATAAATCGTAGGGCAAGGAGTTAAGTAAAAAATAATGAACGGTAGACTTTGGTCACATCGAATTTCATTTGATTCGTGCATCAAGGGGTTAATATTTCCCTTGTATAAAGACGGCTGGATTATTTTTTCAGTAACCAAGAAAGATGTTTATCACGTTCAAAAAGGAAGTAATTTCTGTACCAAACGTCCAATTTGATGAAATACTGTTTGCTAGGGGTAGCATTATGCGGGGACCATTGTATACTTGCGTGCTTGCGTCTACCCTGCGGCTGAGAGAAATTGGGACCGGTGTAATCAGAAAATTTACGGTTCGGATCGTGGGTCGCGGGTATTTCCAGTGTGGAATGCATGTGGGAAGCGTGGAATTGAATCGACGGCTCACCGTGTCCGGTAAATGCGGGACATACACCGTCTTCGTTGCTTTCTTCCGTGGTCGATGCGATTTTCTTTTCGGTTTCGGAGTGCTGGGCTGCAGAGAAATATTAGAGCCGATCAGATTGAACAGTTTTTCACTCCCAGAATAAAATCAGGGGGAAATAGAGGCAAGTTAATCGTGAAAACCCGCCTTGTCTCTCTCACGTTATTGTGAGTCAGATTGTGTCAGATTTTTAACCTTTCTTCTGACGAAGAATGATGTGAACGAAATAAATAAAAATCGTATTAAATTCTGTAAAATTTCATACTCCAGCATTTCTTGAAAATTTTCAGAAGCAAGAAATGCATAAAGATTCACAGTCTAGTAAGTGTCTCTTTGATAATAATAAATCCTTGAATAAATAATTTCCATAAGCGACATCCTAACTTGGGGTATTTTTTAAATGCACAGCTCTGCATTTGCAACGTTTAAGAGAGGGACTTAAAATTGAATTTAATGCCAATTTGCATGAAGTGCTCGCTTCGATGGCGACCCACCTCTTATTTTACGTCTGAAAACATAAGCAGAATGTACTTCTCTGTAATTCGGTTTGTCTTTATGAAATTATCAATTCAATGTAAATTTACTGTCAGCGCCCGTAGAAAGAATCGCAGTCCATTATTCTGTTTAACGTTTCCTTTAGTAGCCTTTATAAATATACCTACAGTATAAAAAATTCTGTAACTCTGTTTAACGTTTCCTTTAGCTGCATCCGTCACTATAATAACAGTGATTTTAAGTATGAATACGATTGGCGGTGTACGGTACCCTCAATTTAGATAGATTCACATAAAAGTTTCACTTATTTGCATCAAATTTGTTCTAAACCTGTTCTAGAATGAATCTGTATTAATAATGGTGAATATTCTTTATTTATAACGACTCCAAAGGTATGATCACACTTTTAAACAGGAATTTTTCTACTACTGACAGAAAATTGGTATATTCGTGTATATTGTAGCAAGACTATCTGTTTACTCCAATAGTTATTATAAAAAAAATTCTTAAAAGTCACTTGTTTTCACTGTCGTTAGAATAGCCTCCCTTCAATTGTGAGAGATTGTTATTGTGTTATTTTTCGCCCTTTCAGAGTCGGAAAGGAGAACAACCATCCTCAACTCCATGAATCAGCGATATATCCTTTTATTGCAGTATCCTTGATCCGACGAAATTTCCAAGAGCGGCCGGTCGAATTAACAGAATGAAAGAAAAGGGGAGCAGAAAAAGAGGAACAAGAGAATTGAGTTGGGAATCGGGTTACGCTCTCTTAAAGTGCACCACCTAATGGCCTTGTGCTCTTTGTGTACACGGTTAAATGGTCTACAACTCCACATTATGATCTCTTGAACCGTGTCCTCGCGAGTCCACGCTCGGTCGAGCAACGTTGTACACGTTATATTCACCGCGATCATCAAAATCCATCGTCGTCATCAAGATCTTCCGCTCGATCTTATTTTCCTTCGCAGCCAGTAGGATCATCCTGTCCCGGTTTGCACCGCTATTCGCGTTCGTGTTCGCGTGCACAACGGAATAAATTTTACTGTACCGAGCAAGGTGTTTTCTCGGATACAGGTTAAAATAGGAACGAGCCCTGACTATATATAAATGCGTTGCCGCGGCTGCAAATGAATCTTCGGTCGAAACAACAATGGCGGTTCGCGGTTACGCTAATCCTCGGACAAACATGCGACTCGACCGGACCGCGTCATTGTTTTCTTTCGAAATCGCTCCATCCTGAATCATCTGTAGCCCCGTACGTGAATATTCTGCTTTGTTATCTCGAAAGAGATTTATTGGTAATTTTGCAGTCGGATCGTGAATTTTATTCAGCAATGATAACCGTGACTTGATTTAATACTCGGGCTTTAAACACTTGTCCTTTACGTCATATTTATTCTGCAATCGTTTACGTCTGTTTGCTGATTATGTTCCCACTGCTGCTTATGCCTATGTGCTGTTGTTTTAGATTTGCATTTTACCGACTTCGACGACAGCGAAAAGAAGAGGTATAAAGGTAACGTTATTTCGTGAGCGTAATCAATTTTCGTTGATATATTACGAATGATATTCTCATAATTTCTATTCCCATTTTCATGAAATATATGCGGGAATGGATATTCTTGCTGCAAACCCGGTTTCTCCTCTTTCTCTTCGCTTTATGCCGAAGATTTCAATAGAAGCCGGAGCTGAACATCCATCACTCGAATGAAATATACTATTCTTTCTCTATTTTACTGGAATAATCTTTGGTGATAATTCGAATTCTGATTTGCACAGTTCTTAAGAAATGTGAACCCGATTTGTTGGTAATTAGTAGAATTGTTGATTTTACAAATTTATAATAAAAATCAGTTGTGGGAAAATATAAAACTGGAAAATAGAAGAATAAGGATCAGTTTCAACTGAGCAAAATTATTAAAGAAGCAGAGACATTTCTATGTAGGAAACTTGTATAGTTTGATGATTTCTTTCACAACAACCTCGACAAAAATTATATATATTGTTAATAACACATTCTATATGAAAAGAAAATTGATATTTATCGTATACCTGCATTTAAAAAGAAATAAATAAATGTTGTGCATAGACTGCGGATTTTTATGCATTTATAGCAAAATTGAATTATATATATAATAAATATATATATAATAAATATATATATAATAAATATATATAGACCTTACCTTGCGAGGGTTAAGAGAAGAAATAACATTCAATTTAGTTTCTGCTTCTTGCAATCCATTCAGATAATTTTTATTATGCATAAAGATCCGCAGTCTGGTTACGTATATTCTGTTCGAAATCTTCACCGCGATTCCGGCTCGATATTATAAGAGTTACAGAAAGCATAAAAATCTATAATAAGCCGCAAAGCGAGATAAAATTCTCAAACAAGTATATGTTCATAATTCGGGTTAAGGATTGTTCGAGTTCAGACGACAAGTGGACAAGTCCGTGGTACGGTCGAAGAAACGATAAGGCGGTATCAGGGAACACGTATGTACACGTCGGGATATTTTATCGTTTCTGTCACCCATAATCGATTTAAGGACGTCGTTTAAATATTTGTCTTCGATCCGTTTCACGGCGCGTCGTCTGTGGAAACATACAAAATACCGTCGGTTCTCTGAACACGTCCGCAGCGGTTTTAAAAAATTTTATATATATTTAAAGCTCGATCCAAAGAAATGACTAATCGAATGGCGGAACGCTAATTGCAGAAGTACCGGCTGTTCAATGACAATTGAATCTCATTTAAGAGGGCAACGATAAACCGTTTGTATTAAGAGATGACTCAGAGTTGAATGCGCGCCCCTACACTATCACCCTCGCATGCGCCCGCGGCTGCCTAATGAAAAGAGATCGTTATTAAATAAGCCATTACTTTTCCATCATCATCTGAACGACCGTTTAAATGGCACACTTCCTTTCTCTGATTTAATCTCCTCTAAATCTGTCACATTTATTTGAAAATCATTTTTATCTCTCGTCCAGCCACCTCGACAGCCTCACACACATCCTTAGTTCCACGAGTTAAATTGCATTTTAATCTTTCGAAGACGAATGCAGATGTTTTGACGATATTCGGATTTCTACGTCTTACTGCTGAAGTTGGAAACGGGTAGTTTAATCATGCACATAACAAAAAACCACTAATCTTGTACTCCGAGGAAAATATCATTAGGATTTTAAAAAATCCTCGTCCGCTAAAAATATCATAGCTGTGTGTACCCAACTTTGGGTTTGCTTTGGGAGCAAGTAAAATATCTATCGATTTTCTACTCTATTCGAGTAACTAAAATATTTCTGTTACATATGCCAGATGTTGCCAATATAGCAATGTTAATCCAAAAAGAATTAACCTTTTGCACTCCTTTGTCGAGTGTGACTCGATATCAGAGAAAGAAAAATGTAAATGGAACGGGTTTTTATATGTATTTGATTTTCCTTTATTTGTTCAATTTCTTATATTTTAATTAAAAAGAAATATAAGTTCCACAAATATTAATTACAACAAACTTTTAGAGCTATATTTAATATAATTAGTAAACAAAATTGTTTAAAATAAGTAGGAGCGAAAAAAGGAACTGTTCTTCGAAGTAAATTTCAAATAAAACACTTAAAATAGTAGAGAGAGAGAGAGAGAGAGAGAATTGTTGGCAATAAAGTTAAAAAATAATTCGGAGCGCAAAGGGTTAATAAATGGATAACTCGTACAAGATGTTGGAACAATTTCAACAGTGATCGATCCACTATTTTCCACAGCTGCGATGTTTGAGTTAGTTAGGAGGAGTAAAAAGCAATATGGAGTCTTTCGTCCACGTTCTCCCAGAGTTGAGGGATCGATAACGTAAGCCCCGGATCAAATTAAAAATTGAACCCTGTACACCTGTCCGACAGATCCCGATAAACCTAATCCAATGTCAAGCGTCATGTAAACATCAGAGGAGTGACTAACGATCGCCTCGGCGTCGTTTCATCCCGATCGATTCGGTCTTCCGGTTTCCACGGCAGTTAAATTTCGCTCGGAGGCGATAAATCGCTCTTATTTAAGGAACGACTGAAGGAAGCCGACCGCGTTATTAAACTTTTCCGGTTCTTTCGACACGGTAAACCAACCTGTTAGTTTACATTCTGTATACCAGTTTCTATTTTAACGCGGATTCGCCGGTCTTCTGGAGCCTTGGGCCCGCCATGTTTTTGCAGTCGGAGCGACAAAATCTACGAAAGTTTTTCAAATATTCCAATCCAGAGAAACGTCTTGAAATAATTATTTAAAAAAACGTATAATCGACTGAGGATCTATAAAAAGTGAGGATCTCGAAAAGTAAATTTATAGAAATGCCGCACTATTTTTTTTTATTGTCACGCTTATATTAATCTTGTTCCTAAATTAATTAGTTGGAATCCAGTTAAATGATTAATAATATTTTTCTCCAAATGACATGATTTTATTTATATTTATATTAAATTTTTCTATCTATTCCGACACTAATTTTATAACAGAAGAAATTTTGTACTAATTGCTTAAAATTTTGGGGAAAATATTATTAATCATTTTACTGGATTCCGGTATTTTATGGAAAACGAGGAAAAAAATTATTTTGTCCTTTTTAGTGTATTTTAATATAAGCGTGGTTTTTAAAAAGTTTTTTTTATATGTTTTTTATTGTCATACAAATTCAAATGTATAGGAACAAACCTGATACTTTGTAAATAATTGAGATTATGAGAAAATTAGTTTAGAATTGTTCGGTAGAAATTATATTATTTATTTTGGAAATCGGTATATGAAGGTGGAATTTTATCATACTTATAGCAGAAATATAAACGTAGGCGAGCAGAAACCCGCGAAACGCCCAACCCATGTAAGGTCAGTTCTGAATCACGGACCAGTAAGGACGAACCGTGACATCATTGAAATCACAACTTTTATCGAATAAGAATGATGATGATCCAATCGTCAGGTTCCGAAAATCTTCTATTTATATTTCCGTCACTTCGTTCAGTTATAAAAACATGTAATAATTGCTAGCACACTTTAAGATTGCTACTGCCTTTATCACAACAAGCTGCGCACGAAGTGCTTGAATTTAGAAATCGCAGAAATAAAACAAATTATTATTTACAGAAACATTAAAGTCTCAAAAATTATTTCATAACAGTATATAAAATTATCTATATCATCCCCTACAAAAAATAGAAGTCTCCAGTTCTTTTAATGAACGCATAACGTACAGATAAGAACGACGAGGACCGAGGGGAAAGACGTCGATATCATTAGCAAAAATCTGTGCCCTTAATTAACATTTAAAGTGACGATAAATATTCAAAATAATCATGAATGTTTAAATTGATGTCGTCTCAGCGACACAGCTGAAAGACATGCTCGTCCACGGTGCATTAAACTCTCCTGAAACACGAATTATTTGCCCGGGCATAGCAAACGACTTTCACTCTATCATCTCCGGTCAAGACTCTTCGCTTTAATGAATTCATGCCATTCTCCTGTCTCCGTGATCTTCTTTGCCGTGGTTCGGAGGAGAAAAAAAGCGAACTCCGGCCACAATATGCGTTCAATCGAAGCACAATTCAATCTCTTCAAGTTAATGAAAACATTCAGCCCTGCTACGAACAGTAATTTTATTCATACACCGGTTTAGGCTCCTCGGGCGTTTTGCGCCCGCCATTGAATTTACTCGAGCCAGCGGGAGGCGGCTTTTTCGCTGTGATTTTTATAGGAAAGCCTCGAGCGCCCTTTGTGACCGCTTGTTGTAAACAAAGAGACTGGCACTGCGATATCCGAGCTGCTAGAACGCTGGCCAGGCGCCGGGAAAATTCATTATTTAAGATGCTGCATGCTTCATTTACAGTGACAGTATTATTACGTCATCCCACAAGTCGCCTCGTTTTTTACTCTAATCTCAAGTGTAAAATAAAGTTACATTCACTTTCAATACATAGAGGTATTCACTGTAGTATTCAATGAAATGCTCTCGTCTATTAATCAAGTTTTTCGGTCACACATCTACTTTAATTTAAAATCTTCTGCCTCGTAATAAGTGGACGTAGTACAGTAAAGTCGCGATAGTTGTCAGGTGTCTACCCACTCCACTGCTGGCCAACGCCGCAGAGGCGGCAATGATTGATCTCGGCTCGGGTATATCTTCTTTATTTTTCATTATTTCTTATCGGACTTTCACCAACTTATTTCTGACATTTTGTGATTAAAATAACACCAAACACGATATAATTTCAACTGTATTTAGTGGTTCAATCGACGATGAAAGTTTCGGGCGCAAGGAAGGACAGCGCATGGGAAAGAAAAAGACAAGCGAAAAAGTTCGCTGTCCTTTCTTGCGCCCGAAACTTTTATCGTCGATTAAACCATTAAGTACAGGTGAAATTATATCGTGTTTGGTGGTATTTTAATCAGAAAAATGCCGAAAATAAGTTGGTGAAAGTCCCATAAAAAAATAATAAAAATAGAGAAATTTTTGTACATTTGATTAGTAGTGATTCACACCGATACGCTTCGGCCACGCGATATAGAATATTTTTTATTTATATTTATATATAGTAACTCTACCCTTCTATTACAAAACAGAAGAATTAATTGAAAATTTTGAACCGTCAACAGTGTGTTATGTAAAATAATTATCTGACAGATCATACGCTTTTGATTTTCTAAAGCGCCCCGTATATTGCACACATCTATCAGAATTAATGAGTCGGAAATGTTAAGAAAGGAACAATGTAATGATACGTGAAAATGCTTCGTAGATACTGTTTGCTAGTAGATTAGCGGAACTTTCACTAACAGATTATATGGATTACTTACGTTCGATTATTGACATCATTTTCATCATTCACTTAACGCTGACAGGGTTTGATCGGTGCGATTAAAGGTTGTCACTATGAATATCGATGGCTCCGGTTATTATTCAGGCCGGTAATGATATATGGATACATACTCCGATTTCTCTCTGAATTAAATAGCACTTCGTTTAACGCGTGTAGAAATCAAGATGGCGATGGACAGGATAGGAACAAATATGAAGGAACGTGTGCAATTACGTTAAGAATACTCTAATTATTTTCTTGGCGTAAAAAAAATATACATAGCAAGGTATACTTTGTCAACAATTATAAATCTCGGATTTTCTTAATGATTAAACGGCGTAAAGTTTTTAATCGATTCTGCCAACTGGTTATTATTTCGGATATATATTTTTTTATATGATGGAAAAGTAAATGTTCATGGTTGGAAATTAAAGGTGTATTACAGGTAATTTGGTGAAACTTTGCAAAATGGTGGCACTGACCCCGTTATCGAGTATTCTGAATCATCGTCTCGTTTTTATTGAATACATACATCTTCGCTAAATCAACGATATAATCATACAAGATAAAATCCTTCGATCGAACTGAACAATCAATCGAAGTATACACATTGTAAAAATCGAGCTGAATGTTACGCAAAGATCGGTGTCCATCTGATATCAACGTTTACTGCAAAACAGGCTGATAAAACATTGCAAAATGTTGGATTAACGGAGCAACAAGTTCACAGTTATTTAAACAGGACACAGATCTACATTAATGTTACTCATCAGAGAATGATTACGCTGAAATATTTAACTTTATTCGCAAGTTTTGTGAAAATTGCACTTTAATATTTTACTTTAATATTGTACTTTAATATTGTGCAGAATTACAGTGCAAAAAAATGTACACCTCATATTTGCAATTTTACTAGAAGTACCTTTAGCCCTTGTTAGAAGATGTGAAATGTCTTCCTTGTTACTAACAAGAGGCACTTACCGATGCCAGATACATTGTATATCATCTCCTTCACGAGATGTTATGATATCAAACATCGAAGATATTTATGGTTCTCCAGCGGCCTCTGGACCAGTTATCGAACCAATGCACATAGTATTAATAGGTCAAGCTATAAGCGATCTCACATCTGTTAGAATGTTAAGTCACTGAACTTTGCGATACTCTAACAAAATTGTTTTCGATCTAAAATGACACTATTATTACCGATTAGACGTGGTTTCTATCGAAGAAAATGACCATCGTTCTCGTAAACGACGTTAAAAATATGGAAACTGACCGAAGAATATCGCAATACGCTGTTTCGTTGTTAAACGTATCGTTGCAAATGTGCAGTCAGTCCAATAAATATTCGTACAACCTTTAAAACAGAATAACTTATTTATAATTGTACCAAACGATCTGATTATTTGTAAGCAATTAGAAGCATCGGTTTACTAGATGATGTGCAAAAAAGATTTTCCAAAAATTACAATTGATCAGGTTACATGCAAAAATAAAAAAAGCATTTTTTTTAACTTTTTTATTTGGTTCCCTATAACGAAAATTTAAAATATATGTTTTGTAGATCTATGTTAGAAGTTTCAAAAAGTTTTAAAAAGTGCCTTTCTTATTTCTGCATGCAACATTGTAAATTGTAATTTTTAGAACATATTTTTTGCACATCATTCAGTAAACCAATGCTTCTAATTGCTTACAAAACATCAGGTCGTTTGGTTTAATTCTAGAAAAGTTATTCTGTTTTAAAGGGTGCACAAATGCTTATTGGACTGACTGTATATGTATTGTAATTACGGACGGTCGATGTGTACCTAGAGCGAGTTACTGATGCGACGCAAATATCACGTGTCATTAATACAACCGTGTCAAAACACATGACCGCGCGGTTCGGTGAAAGGGATTTCACCTCTGACTCGTATTTTCCGCCGATTCCTTGGGAAATTATACCTGTACTTTATGTTTCACAATATATTCGACGCATAGACATGTTAATGACACAGTGATTCAAACGTTTCTACAATGTATATTCAGTATGGTCGGGAATAGCGAGGTTTTCTGTGCAAGATAATATCTACATTCTTCCTGCCGACTACTTTTATTCTATCTTATGGTCCACTTTCTTCCGTTTCAATATCTCGCCTGAAGATACCTGCATCTAACGTATATTCAATATAATACATATTCCACGGAATACCGAAACGCCACTTGTTATTGCTGACTTTCATCACGAAATAGGAATTTCAAATGTGAATCGCATCATTGAATCTGCAGATCCTGAACCTTTGGACATTCTAGGACCCGAGTCCTACCTCATATTGATTTTTGGAGTTCCTGAGACTGAGACCCCTAATCTGAAGTGTGGAGTCCTTCAGTTTTGTAGTGATTTTATGAGTTCAATCCTAGAAATTTCAAACGTAGGACTTCTTGGTTTTCGGAGTTCCTGAGACTGGAACCTTTAATCCGAGGTGTGGAATCCTTCAGTTTCGTAGGTTTCGGAATTAAATCTTTAGATTTGAAAGATTTCGAAGTTGACACTGAGTTATCAATGCCAAAGATTATTGAAACCACGAGTTTGAAGGCATCTGGACCTTTCCACACTGTAAACCTTTGCACCTTTGGAATCCCGAATCCTTGACTTTGAAGATATCTGTACCTGTCCCCATGAATTTAAATCGACTCGCATTTATTTATATTAGATTTGAACATGTTCTCTCTGGTGATCTTGACATCTTTGAAATCCCGACTCCTCGACTTTGAAGATCTCTGTACCTGTCCCCATGGATCTATTTCGACTCGCATTTATTTATATTAGATTTGAACACGTTCTGGTGATCTTGACATCTTTGAAATCCCGACTCCTCGACTTTGAAGATCTCTGTACCTGTTCCCATGAATTTAAATCGACTCGCATTTATTTATATAAGATTTGAACATGTTCTCTCTGGTGATCTTGACATCTTTCAAATCCCGAATCCTCGACTTTGGAGGTCTCCGGACCTCTCCGCACTAATTCGAATCTTTGCTTATATATGACTCGCTTGAACGATTGCCTCGTTCCAGACGAATCTAATCGAGATCTATGCATCTTAATCGCCGACACGATGATCAGCTGGGCGCGAATGATAAACGAACGGCATCGAATGTGTGACGACGACTGGCTTCAGAATCAGCAGACAAACAAGTTCTCCTTTCCTTCCGATCTACTATCTGGCGCAATTGATTCGATACGAACGCCTCGCCGCAGAACGAGCACAATGCAACGAGACTATCGACGGTGCCGATGCCGGGAGCCGGTTTCGACTTTATTCAAAAGGTCGCTGATGCGGACATTTGTTCGACGTTAGTCACGTCGCGAAATAGATTTTCAGACCGTTGTACCCGTTAAGAAACAATGATACAGACGGTGCAGAGCCCGGGGGCCCATTACACGCTCCGCCGCTGCAAAGATCGGAGTCATAAAGCGCAAAGCTCTTAATTAACGATTTTACTCGACTCGTTGCACATTACCTCCTCCCTCTAAATTGCCGGGTGAGTTCTCGGTTCGACGCGCCGGTATTTTAACCTCTTTATCGCTACGGCTGATCTTCCAGTGGCTCGTTTTGTCGAGCTCGAACAGAACAGAACGGAAAATGGGACGGCCCCGTGTGCGAGACTGAAATTTTCGCGCTTCTCCCGCGACTCGACGCGAAACTGAAATAACGAGCAGGCTCTTCCTAAAAAGGGGACTTCAGGCTCGCCCGAGCTAAATTCACGCGAATACAGACTGATCCTGGAACAATGGGAACGATCCCCAGACGCGCGTTTCGCTCGATAGAACTGCTAAAAAATTCAACGAAATTGAACACAGGTTTTCAGACCGTCTACCCGGATCTATCAGCCGTTATTCAAGAACGTCCGACGTTCGCATCTTACGCATATAAGAGACCAGCTGTATTCTGTGCCAGTCAGAAATGCCGACAGACAATGATGGAACACAGCCATCTTTCTTCCGAACAGGCGTTTTACATATTTCGTCGAAATCATCCAAGGCTTTGAATCTAACTTGAATATAGAGGACCTGTGCTCGGTAGATCGTGCAAGACATAAACAGTAGAAAATTGATGAACGTGTATCGTTCGTTTCAATAGTTTTTTTTTCGCAAATAAAGCATGATGTAGACGCGCAAGCATCCGCTGTGTTCAGTTGTAACTTCGTACGAGGATTGCAATATACCTTGACCAATTAACGTCTAGTTCTATTGATAACATTCCACGTTGAAGTATCAACTGCTTTTCTTAATCCTCCAACCCAAGAGAGAAAATTAATTAATGATTCATATTTTCTTTTACGGCACTAAGAATGTTTCTCGCAACTTTCAGTGACCTGCGGTTCAACAACATCGCCGAGCTCCGTCCAGGCACCTTCCGCGGCCTGTCAGAGCTGCACACGCTCCTGCTGAACGACAATCGCATCAGACACCTCTCGCCGAAAACCTTCGAAGGCGCGCCCAAGCTGAGGTTCCTCTATCTCTACAAGAACCACCTGGAGCGGATATCGCCGGACGCGTTCGCCGGTCTACCGAAACTGGAGCAACTCTATCTGCACTACAACCACCTGAGGGATATCGAGAAGGGCACGTTCAATGATCTACCGGCTCTGGAACGGCTGTTCCTTCACAGCAACATGCTCCATCATCTGCCCGCCGACGCGTTTCATAATGTCGGACCGATGACGAGGCTACGTCTGGACAGAAACGCGTTGGTCTGCGACTGCGATCTCGTCTGGCTGGTGCAACGACTGCAGCACAAGCCTTCGGAGATGGCAGCCGTGTGCCAGTCGCCGGTCGAGATGAAGGGTCGTTCACTGACGGCGATGTCGCCGGACGATTTTCATTGCAGTTGAGTAATGCGCGCTTTCCTACGTAAACATCGGTCGCGGCCGCGTTTCGCGCACATAGCTAGGGTCCATAACTTTTATGAAGACTCGCTGACTGATTGATACGAACCGAGACGACAACAGCGTCGTCCACTCTGAATGTATATCTGACATGGCACTCGAAGAATTTGACGAGGTCTGAGATAGGGTAGGGTTGGGGTAGAAGTCCCGACTTCGAAATCTTCGTTCATTTCTCCAACCTTCAACTTTGGAAGTGAAGACTTCTAGTCCTGCGCCACCCTACATCGCGTTCTAGGTCGTGTGGCTAGTAGAGATGCCTATTTCACGTGTGTATAAATACAGGTGGTATGTAAACCGTGTAGGAAGAATTTAACGAATGTGCCGAACGGATCCGTATTCGTGGATCCTTAAATTCGTACTACAACGGTTCACGGACCACGTCAGACTGACCACGTGTACCCAGTCAGCCAGGCCTGCCTCGAGCAGACATCAAGCACAGCCTGCAATCGTACGATTGCAAACTGTCAGAAGGTGCTCGAAGTTGAGGATGCTCGGAATCTGCTCGATTTTGGACAGAACCAGCGGTCTGGGTTAGGGGTCGGTTAAGAGGTCGCGCTAATGTGGCGGATGTCGATCATGTATATCTGTATTTATTTCAACAATTTGTTAATGTTCCTCTAAAATATATTACAAAATTTCTCTCTGAATGCCCATTCTTTACTCGCTAATATGTTAATTTATAGTTTTATAATGAGAATTTGTGCAAACATGTTAAACATAGAAAGGTTTTAAGTAATCTGCACAGTTAGGTTAACTACACAAGGGATATTATCCGACGTCCGCCACGTTAGCGCGACCGTGCTGCCCTCTTAAACGAAGGGCCAAGCTGCATAAAGCGATACTTATTCGGACGCAGAAGTATGTTGTTCTGTTGTCCAAAATCGAACATGTTTGCTTACTGGGTACACGTCCAAAACCACGATGTCTAGTAGCTACCTAGGCTTCGATTCTTGAACCATTTTGTATTCTGTAACTAGTTTATGCGAATAGTCTGTCCAACGAGACAAGTCGGTGGAGTACCAGCGTGCGTCGGTTAGATTATAATGAAACCGCCACGGAAGAGTTAACCCTAAAGAGCAAGGAGGTCCCCAAAATGACCGACGCCCTCTCTTTCCAGCCAAGCCGCGCATCATGAGCGGCCCGGAAGACGTTGAGGTGCGGCTGGGTGGTACGATCACGTTCAGCTGCGACGTGATAGGCGATCCTACGCCGGAGATCAAGTGGATGCGTGACTCGAACGAGGTGGCGATCGATGGAGATCGTTGCGTGATGAAGGACGACGGGACCCTGGTGATATCGGACGTGACCGAGCAGGACACCGGGGAGTACGAGTGCGTGGCTACGAGCGAGATGGGTCTGACGAAGTCGCGGAAGGCCAGAGCTGTAATCACCGTGTCGCCGTCGTTGCGGTTCACGCAGCTGCCGGAGTCGCAGACAGTCTCGATCGGCACGGATGTCTCTTTCACCTGTAAGGTGGAGGGTCTTCCCACGCCCAGGATTCAATGGTGGCGGAACGGTCAGCAGCTGAGCGTGGGCGGTCGTGTCGCGATCGAGGACAACGGAGACGTGTTGCGCATACTTGCCGCGAAAGAATCCGACGCGGCCAGGTACGTTAGCGCCAACGTGTTTTAAATCGGGGCTAGACTTTGAGGGGGTAGAAGGGTATGCACCTTCTCAAAGGCGCTAGATAAAAGATCAATCTAGGCCGCAATCGTCCTCAAAAGTCATATTTTTCCTACGTATACATATGTTCCTACGAAAGATTTATGACAGGTCTTGAATGAGTCTTACCGTAAATGAAGTTATGGGTAGACGGCGGATTATATGCATTTGTGACGTTATAATGTTCTCATTAACCCACGAGACATTTCTAACACTAACAGGTACGTTTGTCGTGCGCAAAACGCCAACGGGTATGCAGAAACCAGCGCCGATTTGAGGGTGCTTGATTCTGCCTACGGTCCTCCTAGGCTAACCTACGAGCCGCAGGACATGGAGGCGGAACCCGGCGCCATTATAGAAGTCCCGTGCAGGGTCGAAGGTGTACCGAAACCGGTGATACTCTGGAAGAAAGATGGAACCGCGATCGAAGGGAAAAGGACGCGGATCTCTCGCGCTGGGAGCCTGTATCTTTACAACGTCACCTCGGCGGACACTGGCAGGTGAATTATCTGATTACTTTCATTTCTGGCAGTCAACCCCTTGCATCCTGAACATATATGACATTCTACAAACAAAAATTGAGAGAGAGTTTGGATGCTTGCCAGCTTGGAGAGCTACTTGCTACTGCAACCCAGTACTGTCTTCTAACTGATATATTTATTGGTGTTGATATAATACTATACCTGAAGTTAGAGCCATCTTGTTGAGATTACTTGTTGAAAAGAATTTCGAACACTTGCATGTGTCTACACGAAGAATTGAATGCATCATTACACGTGTAAACCATTTGCACCCCTTTGTCGAATGTGACTAGACATCAGAGAAAGGAAAATGTAAATGAAACGAGTTTTTATATGTATTTGGTTCTTCCTTTATTTATTTAATTTCTTATTTCTTAATTAAAAACAAATATAAATTCTATAAATATAAATTGCAACAGATTTTGAAATCTATATTTAATATAATTAGTAAACAAAATTGTTTAAAATAAGTAGCAGTCAAGGAAGCGTCCTTTGAACTAAATTTCTAATAAAACACTTAAAATAGTAGGGAGTTGTTGGTAATAAAATTGAAAAATAATTCGCGAATACACGGTTCACGGATTCCGTGTACACGTGTCCCTTCAGTACATGTCCAAAATCGTAGACTCTGCTTCAAACCCTTTATAACAATGGAATGTCCGGTTTTATTTATCTCATCCCAGATATCAAAAGCTCCATCGAAAAGACGTCCACCACTAAACTGTAGAAACTTTTGCACTTAGATACGAGTGTTCAGCAGTGAACGAATATGGTCGCGCCACAGCCCAAGCCTTGGTCCGCGTTCGCCAGCCGGAGACTTCGGATGTTCTGGTGATAAGAGCGTTCAAAGACGCCAAGGAGGAGATCGATCGTGCGATTAATAACACGCTGACAAGCCTCTTCAGCGGCAATGAATCAGGCCGCGTAAATCCATTCCGGTTGGCGCGATTTCCGGATGCAGTTGGTCGCGCTGCAGCCAGACCAGCTGAAATCTTTGAGCGTACGCTGGTCAATATCAGACGCATGATCAACTCAGGTATCAGCGCGAATACGACCAAGGAATACAAATACGAGGAATTTTTGACACCCGAACAGGTTCTATATCTTCTCCGTAGTTCTCAATAATCTCCTCTTGTTCTTCAAATTTCATTTCTGTTATTTTCCCACCTCAGGTGAGAGAAATCGAAAGACTGTCCGACTGCACAGGTCACAGGCGTCGGCGGAATTGCACGAACATGTGCTTCCACAACAGGTACCGCAGCATAGACGGTAGCTGCAACAACATGCGGTATCCTACTTGGGGCTCGTCGTACACAGGTTTCCGCAGAGTTCTGCAGCCGATTTACGAGAACGGTTTCTCGACGCCGGTTGGTTGGGAGAGAGGTCGTCGTTACTATGGGTATCCAAAGCCCGCGGCGAGACTCATCTCGACCACGCTGGTGACGACGCACAATGTTACCTCTGACGAGAGGATCACGCACATGGTGATGCAGTGGGGCCAGTTCTTGGATCACGACTTGGACCACTCGCTGCCATCGGTCTCCAGCGAGTCCTGGGACGGCATCGACTGCAAAAAGTCCTGCGACAATGCTGCGCCTTGCTTCCCCATGGAGGTTCCACCGGGCGATCCTCGTATAAACAATAGAAGATGCATTGACTTTATCAGGACCAGCGCAGTTTGCGGTTCAGGGATGACGAGTATACTGTGGGGCAGCTTCTCTCCCAGAGAACAGTTGAACCAACTCACGAGCTACCTGGACGCGTCCCAGGTGTACGGTTACGACGACGACTTGGCTAGGGATCTGCGAGACTCCACCACAGATCACGGTCTGCTCCGCGAAGGCCCTACCTTTCCTGGTCATAAACCCCTCCTACCATACGCCTCCGGTCAATTTGTCGATTGCAGGAGGAATCCTCTTGAAAGTTCGATCAATTGCTTCGTAGCAGGGGACATCCGAGCGAACGAACAAGTAGGTCTGCTTGCTATGCACACGATCTGGCTGAGGGAGCATAATCGAATCGCTCGAAAGCTGCGGGAAATGAACCCACACTGGAACGGAGAGAAGCTGTACCAAGAAGCCAGGAAGATCGTCGGTGCTGAGATGCAGCACATCACCTATCAGCAATGGATGCCTCACGTCTTCGGCGGTACGGCTGATGAGCTCATCGGCTCTTATCGCGGGTACGACTCCAACTTGGACGCGAGTGTATCCAATGTATTCGCCACTGCGGCTCTAAGATTCGGCCATACCCTCATTCAACCACGACTGGAACGTTTGAACGAAAACTTCCAGTCGATTCCTCAAGGACCTCTTCTTCTACGAGACGCGTTCTTCGCGCCGTGGAGACTGGTGGAGGAGGGAGGTGTCGATCCTTTGATGAGAGGAATGTTCGCCACCGCATCCAAGTTGAAGCTACCCGAGGAGAACTTGAATTCGGAATTAACGGAGCAACTGTTCCGCACAGCGCATGCTGTCGCGCTGGATCTTGCTGCGATGAACATCCAACGTGGCAGGGATCATGCTCTTCCGGGATACTTGGAATGGAGGCGATTCTGTAATCTGTCCTACGTGGAGACTTTCGAGGACCTGGCTGGTGAAATACGCAGCAGTAAAGTTAGACAGAAATTGAGAGAACTGTACGGTCATCCTGGAAACATAGACGTTTGGGTTGGCGGTGTCCTGGAAGACCAACTGCCTAACGCTAAAGTGGGACCACTGTTTCAATGTCTGCTACTGGAACAGTTCAAACGTACCAGAAACGGCGACAGATTCTGGTACGAAAGCCCTACTGTCTTCAAACCGGAACAACTGGCGCAGATTAAACAGACCAGTCTCGCCAGGATCCTATGCGACAATGGCGATAATATCAACCGAATACAACCCAACGTGTTTCTCCTGCCAGAGGCTGACAATAAATTCGTCACCTGCGACGAGTTACCGTACATAGACCTAAGAATCTGGTCCGATTGTTGCGACGGATGCGAGGATCATAGCAACACGATCTCGCGTTTCCGGCGCAGCGCGGCCAAATACTTACCTACGCAAAATAATTTAGCGAACGATCTGATCAAGCGTGATGCTGATGAGAGAATCGAGTATTTAGAACAGACGATCGAGGAGACTGAACGGGAATCTAGAAAACTTAATGTGCTAGCCGAGTCTCTTTCTCATAAGATAGAAGACTTGAGATCGCTCCTAGAAGACGTGAAGAAACTGAAATAAAACGATAGGCAAATTGCCATTGTCTTTGTAGATCATGACTCTTATCAATTAGTAATTCACTTAGCTAGATGCGCTTGTATTTTATTAACTCTACACATTTGTTAATGTACATACACTGTGAATTATATGTAGAATCTGCACTGTGATGCGAAGATTGATTCTTTGTCGTCCTTTACACTCTTTTCGTTTACCATTTATATGATTTTAGAAGATCATAAAGAATATAATGTCCTATAATCCTGATTTTAGGAATAGTGTGATGGATAACAAAGACCAGTTTTGGACCACAAAGAATTACACGTCGCTTTGATAATATTATGTATTCGGGCACGTTTGAGCATCAATTTAGGTAAAATTATTTATACGAACACTGTTGTTATCGCAACACAAACCTTCGATATACAATTTAAATTCTAGATTGTAGACAACGCATGTATGAATGGAGCTTTTAACTTCTACTAGGTTTTAATCGTTTTTTTTTAATATAATTATATTGCAGTACATTTCAGTAGTGATGAAAAGTATCTAGGCATTAAAAGTGTCTCTTTTATACAAACATATCACTGAAACTTTATGCGATATGCGGGTTGATTGTTTATATATTAAAAAAAATTATTTAATACATTCTGTGCTCACCAGCGAATATTGAAATATCTTCTCCAGAGATTGCTAACACGTGTGTTGCTTACATATGTACAAATTTGACATTATTCATTTCTATGTCACCAGCAATTGCATTTCTCATAATCTTGTGCCATTAAACATTGTAGAATGTATTATAATGATTTATAATATATATTTTATATAGTAAAAGAAATGTTTTAGTCCATAATGTGTTCGTTTAATATCAAGTACAAGAGAATACTATATGATATTATATACACACATTTTATTACAGTCTTCATACAAAATATATATACATATACAATATAAAATATTCCATGATATTTAGATGTTACACATACTATCACTCAGCCTACAATATTCAGTACACTGACCACTAGCAGTATGTACCATAATATACTTCTACCTATCTTGTATATTTCAACTTCCAATAAATTTTGTGTGTCGCCCATGAGCGATAATATCCTTCCCATCATTCTTGGTAACATCTACCGAAAGAAAAGCTAATCTTTTTCCAGCACGTACAGTTTTAGCATCTACAATAACTGTGTCACCAGGTAGCCCAGGTTTCATGAACCTATACATAAATTATTAACACTTGTAACTGCATTCGCACAAAATAAGATAGGAAATACATAGTGTGTGTGTGTGACTCCCATTAATATTCGGATACTCTTAAAAAGACGAGAACTTGTTTAATATTGAACCATACGATTTGAACTTCTTTGAGCAGCTAGAATAATTGGTTTACTACACAACGTGAACAAAATTTTTAGGAAAAATTGCAATTTGTCGAAATTACAGAGAAAATAGTAAAAGTTGTCATCAACCGATTTCGATAAAACTTTCACAATGCATATAATTGACACAGATCTATAAAGCGTATTTTTAAAATTTTCAATATAAATAGGCCCACATAGGAAAGTTGTAAAATGCAAGTTTTCGTATATCCTCTACAATTCTGACCAATTGCAATTCTTAAAAAAATTTCTTTCCACATTACGTGGTAAACTAATCACTTTAACGTCCAATATTAAAGAAGTTATCGGTTTTTTGGGAGCATCTCAATATTAATGGGAGTCACACACACTGTATGATCAAATGTACGTACGTAATATGAAGGTCTACCGAAACTCCTGGTGGACATTCTTTATAGGTCATCAAAGCATAAGTGGATATGCAATCAATAACTGTACTCGTGAAACCTCCATGCATAGAACCACCCATATTCAAGTGTTCTTCAGAGACGATAAATTTTGCCTTACAATTGCCATCTCCTGCTGAGAGTATTTCGAGCTGTTTCAAAAAAATAATAAGATCATATAGTAAATCTTCACAATGGATTCAGATATATCAACATTCACTATGAAGTTATAAAATATATCATGAGCTTACCTTTTTCATGGATTGTCCAAAGCCGGATGATTTACTTATTCTACTTAAAACTGTTTTAATCAATTCAGTGCCACGATTCATAATTGCAATTATATATAAATACACTTCTTTGTTGAATAAGTACTTGGCCGCAAAAGTTTGAACTTTTTCACATTTCTTTTACTTGCTAATATTGCTTGTTCGGCTCCTCATTATCACTGTAATGTATTATGGATAGCGAACGTAACCTATAAATAGTATACATATCGACACACCGCGAAATTTGTAAATAGTATTAGTTCATACATCAAACAACACAGTTACATAACGATTCTGGTAATATTAATATGAAATAATATGTGAACGAAATCTAAATTACACATTCATCGTCTAAATAATTATTACTGTTTTATAAAGTACATCTTCTCATTCTTGTTATAAATGCATAAGATCCGCTGTCAAATGTCTAAAATCAGTTGTCACTTGTCACGTTCATTGTTCATTTATGAAAGCACATGTTCCATCAAATAAAGCAGGGATGACCAACCCGCGGTCCTTCAAAGATTTTACATTACAGTGTCCCGCCGTTCTACAAAAGACACATATATCTTTCGCCGTTTTTTTAATAGTTTTATTTCTGTAATTTCTTATACTAGGTTTATTGTGTTAATAAAGAGATAATTTGATTTCATCATTCAGTGTTTGTATTATCATAAGTTTCTTACATGCAGCCCGCACAACATTTTTAAATTTGTAGCTGGCCCGATGTAAAAAAGGTTGCTCATTCCTGAAATGAAGCGAGTATGTAAATACAACCAAATGAATAACAAAAAAGCTATGTATTTTCTCGCGCCAGTTAACAAATATTTTTTACACAATTTATTATATTCTATATACATAGTTAAAATTTCTAATATCGAAAATTTATATATGATTAATGATCCGAATGGGTAATCCTTGATTGTTTAACAAATGATCTTTGGGATTATTCAGGTACTTAGGTCCATCACCAACTTGTGTATAAATAATATATTTAAAACATCCTCGTTCATGTTCTTGAATATTCATCTTGTTTAACAAATCCTGAAACAAATTAAGAAATAGGTTCACTTAGATATCATTATTTTAGTGTACTTTAGGTATGTAACTGTCAGGTAGGACTGTTTTCATTCTATTACTTTCATTATGGAACGTATTCGAGGATATGCTCTCTACGTCAATGTAAACATTTTTAACTTAAAGTTAACTGTAAACAAGTTTCAGGACAAATGCATCGTAATACTTTTATACTCAGAATACAAGTGGACAGAGTTTGCGGGCACACTGTATATATGATATAAAGTATATACAGGTGCTTGATGGGGGCATTATGATAAAAAATCGGGGGACGTGACCCTGATAAAGATTCTAATCACACCAATGATATAAAGTATAAAAAACTGAATAATTTACTTGTGAAGGTTTAACTGTTTCAATAGGTAATCCTTTTCTATATTCAACTAAATTATCTCGTGACGGAGGAAAAAAATAATCTATTACACCCATAACTTCTGGAACATCTTTTTCTAGCAGATATAAAGTAGCATTTGGTCCCGCATCATATGTGTATGCAACCTAAAGCAAAATAAATTTTGTCACAGGTTCTGAGACTTTACAGTAGAAACACACTCTAGTACTAATGTTACCTTTGTGTCATTAGCAGCATTATTATAAGAATGAATTAAATCAATAACTGCATGCGAAGTATTATTCAAGTAGACACATGGTGGATATGTATCTAAAACCGCTGCATGCATACTATTCGAATCCTTCATAGTAAGTTCAGCAAAAGTTTTAAAATCCTTTTCAATTATTGCCTGTTGCATTTTATTTGCTGCTGCTGGAACAATGTGCTTCACTCTGTATTTCAATAACTCTGATGTTTCCATGCCTCGTTTCATCCCAACTGCACTAGAGACTTTCTTCTGTGTGTCATGCACCTACAGTAACATATATACACACTCTTGAATATCTGAATTTGAAATAATTAAATATAAATAACATTTAACTTGTTGTTTCACTTACAACTAATATTAGTACTCTCATTTCTGGCCAGTAAGAAGCAGGCACAATTTGCTTCGCTATACTATCAGTTCCTTTCGGATCAGAACCCATGTGCCATCTTACAAAGCCTCCTAAAACGCTACGACACGCTGATCCCGAGCCAACACGAGCTATTGAGCTAATGTCACCCTAAAATATACCACTTTATATATTTATTTTACTTTGTAACATTTTATATTCTTTCGATAATACCTCTACTTCATATAGCTTAGCCAGGGCTGCTACCAAACAAGCATAACCCGCTGCACTAGATGCTAAACCAGCTGCAGTTGGAAAATTATTCTTTGAGCAAATATGAATTTTCCATTTTCCTAAAGTATTGGAAGATCCCGCACGTTTTCTAACTAAAACAATATGTAATGTTATTTACAAAATTTTCAAAAATCTCAATATGTATACTACTAATTAATTACATTCTGCTAAACAGTTTTGTAATCTGGGATTCCTGATGTCTTCTTCTCTAAAAAGAAATGTAAAATTACAATATAATATAATTTATATTCATAACTAATAAGTATAGACTGTGGATCTTTATGCATTTATAACAAAATTGAGTAGATGAAATTCAAAGTTGTAGAAAAATTTTTAAAATTGAAGATGTATATACAGGGTGTCTCGTAACTGGTGGTACAACCGAGCAGGGGGTGATACTACATGAAAAAATAAGTCAAAAGAAAGGAATAACATTTTTTCGTTTGGCAACTCGTCTTCGAGAGAATCGAGTTTGAAAATGCAGCGAATACATGTGCTATTGCATAGGAATCGTCTGACGCGTCTGACCATGATCAACCAATTCTACTTTCTGCATATACTAAAGCACGTACACCCGGCGAAAATTCAAAGTCGATTTTCTCGAAAACAAAGCCTCCCATGAAAAAATTTTATTCTATATTTTCGACTTATTTTTTCATGTAGTATCACCTCCTGCTCGGTTGTACCACCAGTTACGAGACAACCTGTATAAGTATAATTTCTCATCTATTCAAATTCTTAAGGGAAGAAATAACATTTTGTGTTTGGTTTCTATTTCTTGAAATTGATGCAAACAATTTTTATTTGTTTCAGATCTACAAAGGCTACTATCACTGAAAACAAGATTTTATTTGGTTCCACTTCCTTCAAATTCGTCTACAAAAATTACAAATTGCATAAACATCCGCAGTTTACTAATAAGTATTGAAACTCACTTTCCATTTAGCCATATACAGTCTTCTTTAAAATGTGGACTGGCCATTACAGTGGTCTTCGCACATAGCTGGAAAAA
>CM052316.1:18505199-18709470 GCA_028455605.1 Lasioglossum malachurum | reverse complement strand
TTGGCTCCCGTGGATCGGAGACTTCTTCTCCGATTCACACCTTTTGCTCCGCGATAATTACTCGACATACTTGCATTACTTAGTATAAGTCCGTCGTTGTAAGAAAGGGAGCTAGAAGGAATATTGCATTCGTTCTGACTCCCTTTCGGGTCTCTTGTGCAGCAACCTCCTCGTGGTGAGACCTGGGCAATCGGTATTATCCTCTATTTGGAAGAACTACTAGTGTCTTATGAATAGAGGATAATATCGAGCTAATTGCTGCATATTTAATAAATATGTTGATTTTCTATAAATTCTATTCCTGTACCTATTGTCTTCCATAACATTTTGCAATTTCACCTTCCTTCACAACAAAATATATGCATTATTCAAGCTGGTTCACCCCGGGTGTGAACATTGTCATATATTCTCTGGTTATATTTAGGTAAAGAGTGCGGAACCACCGACACCGACGAAGTAATATTTCGTTGGCGATAGTGTTATAAGGCAATTACAGAATGGGTAATGTCAGCATTCTACTCTATCATTCTTCTTCTACTTGACGACAAGTATGTGGTCGGTGGTGGAACTTTTAGCGGTGTGGTATATCAGATCACTGTAAGCTCCACGTTATCTCCGCGCCCAGTCGCGCCCGGTTACTGGTCTCGCTGAATAGCACAGGGGCTGGCAGTCTTTAATAGTTTCTCGTCGGTGGCCTCGTTTTACATCATCTTTAGCATGGAACAGAACCTACAACATCTTTAGCAGGAAACAGTATCCACTTTACTGTTATTAAATCTGTGGCATGGATCAGATACTATTATTTAATAGTTAATATCATTTAATAGTACCTGGTCGGTGGTTGATGCTTTAGTTCTAATCCTGTGCCGCGACGGCACAGAGACAAGAGGAGTCTGACACTAGGACTGCCTATCCCCACTTCTACGGCTCCTGTAATTCCCATGCTACGGATGATGTCACTCGCTACATAGTATGTGTGAGCGCTATCACCAGTATGTATTTCGGTTAGAGACGGCAATTCGTATGGAGCGAGGCATCCCGCCGCTATTCTGATCCAATCGGCCTTGCATTCGCATCCACGTCACGTCAATTTTGTAATCTTTTTGGTGAAAAATAAAGAATATTAGTTAGAACAGTTAATGTGTTCTCATTTCCGCATCTCTCCACTGTACATAAATATATTCGATAGTAAAATTAGTTCAATACCCCTCCAAAAATTTTAGATAAAGAAAAATTTCAAAATAGATAAAAATTAAGTTTCCTATTAGGAGAATCTTCGTTCCCGAACATTTTCGGCAGTCTGACTTGACGTTGACTTATACTACTGATTTGCGTGCCACCTCCTTCGATATCATGCTCTCCTAATACAAAACTCTTCAAAACTGTTTTCGAGAAAATTGTTCGAAAACCTCGAAAATTTAGAAAGTATTAGGAGAACATGATAGCGAAGGAGGTGGCACGAAATTCAGTAGTATAACTCAACGACAAGTCAGACGGTTGAAAATTGACGAAAATTTTCGAAAATCTTGAAAATAGAGTTTTTGCATTAGAAGAACATGATAGCGAAGGAGGTGGCACGAAATTCAGTAGTGCAACTCGATGACAAGCCAGACGGTCAGAATTCTTCGAAGGTTCAGTAGTATATTTCAACGACATTTCGGAAGTTCGGGAAAAAGTGATTCAATGAATATATACGCACATTCGTTTCGTTATTACATTGTCTTTATTTATTCATTATAGATTTATACATAAAATGTGTGTGTGTGTGTTTGTATTGTACGTGTACATATAACTTATTTTCTAAACATTTAAAACAAGAATGTTGACTAGCGGATAGACTCGGCACACCGTCAGACTTCTAGTGTAATACTGCAGTACAGGCAAGTACAGACAATTACATATATTAGATGATCGGTCCATGTGCAGTGCAGAGCTCTGGCTCCTGGTCCCGTGGACACGGAAACTCTGTGGGGCGTGAGCACTTTTTTTTCCTGTGTGCCTGCTTCTATTAGTTTCACTTAAAAAATTTTCTATATTATCACATGCAATAGAGTATTCATATACAGTTCCTAGAATTTTTATATGTATATTTTCATAGATATCGAAGAATTAGAGGAACCAAATTCAAATATTACCATCACGCTTGCGCACTGGCAAAAGAGAATTTTGAGCGTTGTGAGAGCCCTCTACGTTGGAAGCTAAAATCAATAGGAGTCTCTAGTATTATCGACGAGTTCAGCGATAGTGTTGATCGTGGTTCCAGCAGATGTCGTCGGTGTAACATCGAATTCCCGCTCGACGCTCGTTGGGATCACACATACCAGCGAGATTTCAGTGTGATGCCGGTTCTGTGGACGGTGGGGGTGATTTGCACGGTCCCCGGAGGGCTGTATGTACCACGGTCGTGCATGGCGTGCACGGTGCTTCTCTGAAGCGCGCGTTCCTTCCTCGCGGTCGCACGGCAGGGACAACGTAGAGAAGATACGATCGGTAAAACGATGCTTTGGTCGCGGGATAGCGTTCACGGACTACTGAAACCGTAGAAACAAGAAGGATCTCTTCGTGGAACAACACCAAGGGAAAGGAACATGGTGTGCTCGTGGTGTCGCGGTTGTTCATTGTTAAAAAACGATACGCGAAGTTAGTGTGGCACGGTTCGGAGAGATCAGTGGAACGAACACAAGGCACTTAGCATCCCTTCTTCATTGGTAGCCTCGCGCGTGCTTGGCATCGAGGGACTATATCGTCGTTCCCTTACTCCGGAGTTGGGTTAACGCGCGCGGCTAGAACTGACCCGCGAAAAAAAAAGAAAAGAGAACGAAGAGGACCAAAGGAGCCGAGAGAGATAAAGGGAAGAGAGACCGACGGAGCCGGTCGCACGTATGCTCGCGGAGATCAAGTGGTCGGCTGCTGTCGAATAATCTCGCGACGTAAAGGTGCCTCCTGTGGGACGTCTGGTGGGTTACGGTGACCGAGTCACTCTGTCATCTGTTTCCGAGAAGGGGGAGAGAGAGAGCAAGGGAGGGAGATAGAAAGAGAAAGAGGGAAAGAGAGAGGTCGCCGGGCTACGTGTGTAGAGAGTGTATAGGTCGCGCTATGGCGCGTCAGTGTGGTTGGTCCTTCACCAACGGCGGAACCTGAATGTGTGTATATTTCTCCTGGCTGACTGGCCTGCCTTCCACCGTAAAGCTGCGTTCACAAAGGGAGCCGATTTTCGGGCAAGGACCGCGGCTTAGTCGCTGTTGCCAGGAACACGAATCGAACCGGTTAATGAGGACCGTTCGGCTTCGATCGTCCAATCGGCTTGTAGGTGAGATCTCTTATCGACCGATGATCGCATTCGCGAGATGTCCTCCGGACCTCATCTTCCCTAACAAAATCTTGAAAGAAACTGCTATACATAGAGTCACTCATATTCGGATACTTTTTAAACGACCAGAACTTTCATAATACCAGACCAAACGACTTGGATTTTTTTGAGATGTTAGAACAATCAGTTTATTGTATACGAAGAGAAAAAAATTTTCTAAAAGTTGCAACTAGTCCGGATCGTACAGAAAATTTCATATTATTGCATCAATACATTAGTCCATAAATACAGATAACTGTGATTAAATAAAAGCTATTAACGACTTTATAATTGACTGATTGGAACTTTCTATTTTGTTCATCAATAAAAAACAGATATTGAATATAAACGCACAAATTTATTGGTCTATTGAAGATCTTCAATATACTTACATATACAACAATAGTTGATGCGTCAATTGGGTAATCGTTCGAGCGATGAAAACCACCCGATTCAACGTGTTTTACGACAAATATAAAGTCGTAGCGTTAGAGAGCATGTGGCGTTACAAAAACGTCACGTTCTATTTAAAAAAAAAGTGTCTATGTTGACCTTGACACTCCAAATTTTTCGAGCGCAATACTTCGTTCAAAATGACCGGTATCAGGCCATTTATTAGACCTCGCGTAGTCGGCTGTAGATTTTTCATTTTTCAGACCCCCTAAAAAAACAAACCAAGATGAAAAATTTGATTCGAAAATGTGTTCATAATTCTGTATACATAATGTGAATTGTGTTCTCAGCGACGAATATATTTATATAATAAGAAGATGTTTCTCTTAACAAATATCAATAGTTGAGAATTTCTTGATAAATTGTTCACACACAGAAGCATTTCATTCATAATTCAATAGATTTGTAGAATTAATACGATGTATCAACTCATGTGAAGTTATTATTTAAAAGAAAATTATTGAGCTTCTTGTACATACACAGCTCGGTCATTAAAAAATCTATTAATAGACTAGTTAAAAAGTATACATAGTGTGAAGGCTTGAATACGGGTATATTAGTTGACTCAAACGGTATAAAGTTAATACATTTTTAAATTATCGAAATTATAAAGATGCTTCCACTAGAAATTATTTAATCAATTTCTTTATCCAAGCATGTATTATTATCAAAATCTAAATAAGTTCAGTCTTGTCATTTTTATTGAATGATATGTATATACAACACATTATATATGCGGTACGGTTAGTATTAAATATAGTAAAGTGATCCGTGTGTGCTTACTCTAGAATGTTAATTATCATACCTATCGGTATTTTGTTTAGTGGACAGAATCTCGTCTATTATCGAGAAAATCGGAACTTCAATTTCAACTTCAACTTCATTTCGCACGGTCGGATCGTTCGCTCTGAATAATTTAGGGCAAGCTAAGGACGCCTATGGTTTCCCGTTGCCATAGGCGATGGAAGCCTCGGCTTCACCTAGAAACATTTCCCGCTCGTTTTCCACGCAACGACTCACGTGTGGCTCTCGTTTTCTTCCTGGCAGTTTTGTTTTCGACGGCGGCCTGTTGCTCGTTTTACCCTTGCACGGTGCAGCGTGAATCATAAATACCCGATAGATTTCGCACTGAAATTAACGACTCGTGCGAAAGTAGCGAGACACATGCTCACAGCCCGTAAAACGCGTTCGATAGCACGTGGGGCGCTGAACGAGGTCCTTCACTTTGACTCAGTTTCCGATGGGTCTTCCCGTCGGACCGAGAGGCCAGTCATATTTATAAACAGCTCGCCATCGCACGGTGAGGTATTTGGCCCGAAAAGTCGGAAAAATGTCGACTTCAAAATTTTGTGTAAAGTCGTACAATTTTTGCTGTCCGAAGTGGTCTGAAGAATAAGGTTTCAGTATTGTTTTCTTGATGCGTATCTTGATCTTTGCGTTCTTAACACTAGGTTTACGGGACCCGTCAAAATGACGGATTCGAATATTCTTAATTTGCGATTATTAAGTAAAGATGCTTCTCTGAGGAATTATTTACCAAATTTATTTCTTGGAGTACATACTATGTACATATCGGAAAAGGGGCCAAAAATTTGGATAGAGTTATCGACACATTCTTGTTATGTTTATAAAATAATGTGAAATAGTTATTTCTCCGTAACCTAGTGTTCAACATTTATCTCCGTAAACATAGTGTGAAACAGTCTCTGAAACAGCGTTAATTCATTAGCGATTTTCAAGTGTTTTAAGGAAATTGTGTAAATTCTTACATTGAAGAAGCTTTTCAAGTAGGTACACAAAGCACATTCGCACAGATTTCATTTCGTTATTATCTAGATCAGTATAGTTATTAATATTTGAACATAATCAATGATAAAACTTTAATGACGATTTCGTTATATTTTTGAGTAATATCCAGTGCTCTTTCTAGTATCATTACATTCATACAAAAGGAATTAGCCCCAGATTTGTAATTTAAGTAGAAATGAATATTAATAGTCGCAGCGTGTTTCCTAATGACAATGAATAGCAAGAATTTTAAAGCTTCTTAAAATATATAATCACTTATTAAAAAGTTTCATGATCTACATATTTAGTATTAAAATAATAAACTACATCATTTCAACATAATTTACGTGCAAAAATAATTTTATCCAGCTTCTCGGTGGAAGCACTCCATTATCACAATTTTTCAAAGGTTTACGATAATCCGAGGAAAAAATGTTTCGAACAAAAGTTGAACAGTATTTGGCCATATATAAACTTCTATATATAAAATTTCGAAAAAAGAATTTCTTTCGACAAAAAATAACTATTTTGATTTTTTAAATGTTAAAATGCATTTGTGATTTTATAATGTTATTACGAAATAAACGGCTTACTATATTATGACCTTGAGCCTGTTTTTCCGACTGTTCGGACTAAATACCCCACTGTGCATCGACCGTAAAACATGTATCAAAAATTGATCGCCTCCGCGTTCGAAATGATTCCGCACGAATTATTACCTTTCTACTTAATAAATTCCTTTCACGTCGTTCTCGAGATTAATTCCGCCGTTCATTGTGCGTTCAGGGAAATTTTCGTTGTAGCTACACTCAAGAATTAAAATACTCCTTGTTACGGATTCACCTAGCATATCCTCATTGTATTGTAATCCTGAATGTGTGTGGCGCGATACAATCTAGACCGCTATTGTTTAATAACGCCGTAAAACTTTCAATCCCCGGTTTCGTATTACCATAATCTCACCCCATTGTGGGTAAGCGAATGTTTTATGGCGACTGCGACTACACGCGAATCCCAATAAATTCGTAATGCAACGCGGTTTAATCAAATTGGTACTTTAGTACCAAACTGAGCAAAATATTTGACGCCCGTGACTTGTAATTGCATGTGGGTACACGGTAATTACCACTGGAATTGTTAAACGAATAATGGGGTTAACGCAGATAGCATTCCTTAAAATAAATTGCTTAACAATAAATATATACTAACAGCTTATTACACATTCGAGCGAATACAACTAAATCCTATCAAAACATTTAGAAAATAGCATATTAAGTTTTAATTACTCGCATGTAGCACTTACGACCTCAAAACTTTGAATGTAGTGTTTCAAGCATAAACAAAGCTGTCGACTAGCAAACATTTTGCATTAAAGTATATATATTATTTTATTGAATATTGAATAGTATTTATTGAATAGTATTTTATTGAATAAAAATTTATTTATGTTCGAGTTATAAAACTTAATATTTTGCAATTATTGAATTTATAAAGATTCTTCTCGCTCCACACATTGGAAATGATTATACACGACTCTATATTTAAGCACACATTATAATGAAAATCGCAGAAAATAAAAATAACTTCGACTCTGTTTTATATGGCAACGTGCAGCTACAATTGAAGTATCATTATTCTAAATATTGTTTACATCATTAAATGTGTCGATATCTAATCGATTATCAAACATTTAGGCATAATATGCGGTATTATACCAATTTCACATCCATAAAATTTGAAAGATCACAAGGAACGGAAATATTCAAGATCGAAAGAAATGTTTAATTTTCGAGTTAACCCCTCGCCCTACAATATCGTGTCAGACTAGTGATGAAGAGATCTTAAACAGAGACTAATAAATATGTATGTTATTAATTTCCTTTAGACCGAGATGAAATTCTATTTTGGTTTCGTTAATGTATAGTTCTTTGAGAACACGTTCTCCTTTTTTAGGAAATTACGAACTACAAAGAAAGTTCTAATAAGATTATGTAAAGGATTAAAATAGCTCCGAGTGCAAAGGTTTAATCTCCACTTTTGCGAAGTCATTTGAAAAACAAGTCGAACTTGGGGTCCGCGGAGGTCTCGCTACGCGTATAATATATTTTTGTAGTGAATGCGGCCGCAGGAAGTCGACGCATTGAAATGCGGTGTTATGCGAGCGTTCGCCATTTTGGAAATCTAATTCGAACCGTACTGAATCGGATTGTCCGCGTCTGAAAAACTTGGTATTATACAGGAGATCGCGTTTAAAGCACGTTCTTTCTCCGGGGTTCTATTCACGATAGATGTTGCATTGCAAACGGATCAGACGGACGTCGGAATATGTATGCGTCGCGCGTTCATCGTTCCTATAGTATAGTTGTTGCCGCGATAGCTGGCCGCGGTTGTCGCTGCAGCTAGTGGCACGTCCCTCTTTGTTCGGTCCACGTGCGCCCGCGTGAACGCCGCTTGATTCAGGTGTGCCTGCACAAAGATGCATCCTCCGGCGGTACTTGAACCCTGCGTACCCGACGCGGCCGCAAGACTGTCTCCTTAACAATTAGCTTTTACAAAGATCCTCAGCCCTCGACCACGCTCTGCAACTTTCAAGTCTTGTTGCTTGCTTTGTCTCAATCCTAATGCGTTCTACCCCCACGATTTACTGTAACATCCTCTTGGAGACTACGGATATTTTTGTGTTAAATAAAAATCCAAATCAATTGAAAGGCGGTCATAAGTCGAAAAAGTTGACTACCGAACACTCTTAATTAAGAAACAGTAATTTCGTAGTACATATTTGGAAAGTAAACGTCGAGGAACAAGAAGAAACTCGACATTTTGGGTAGATTGAATTCGCCTTCGAAAATTACTTGTAAATCAAGCACTGTTTCCTTTTGTATGCAAACAAAAATTTGCAAAAATACTGCACTAGTGTATACCTTAACACTAGGTTTACGGAGCATTAAAAGCGACTTTTTTATATTACTTCGCAGAAATAACAAAAATGTATCAACCGACTTTTAGCCAATCTTTTAATTAAAGAAATAAATTGTAAATCTATTGGGACGTCCGGAAAGTCATTTCGTTTTTCGTGTAGAAATGACATTGCTTCCATTTGTTCTTACTAACCTTACTTTAAATCGCAAAATCGTGGTATGTCTTGACAGCTGACATTTCGGATGTAACTTCCTACCTTGCAGTGCTTTCTAACCTCTCAAGTATGTTTTTACCATCGTATCAAATATGCAAAATCAAAGTACGCATTTCCATCACCTTATGTTTTTTTTTATTACCGCACGGATACAAATGCAGTGCACGAAAGAAAAATTTGTGCGCTGTTTAAGGAGAGGAAGTACCATCGATTACTATCATTTTTTTCGCTTTTTTCAACATTTTTTATGCCGTGCAAACAAGAAAAGTCATATAACTCAATATTTTGCTAATAAAAAACAGAAATTCTCCGAGCATGGGATCTTTAAGTTGTCGGAAAAATCGCAAGAGATCATAGAACAAAATGTCGTAAATCTTATTCTAAATGGTAAAAAGTTGGCTTTCATTTTCCCTTTAGAAAACGAAATGACTTTCCGAACGTCCCAATATATAATAAATCTCGTCATTTTCATGGGTACCGTAAATCTAGTGTCAAACCAATACACTGATGCTGTAAAACCCCAAAAAATTTTTTTAAACGGAATAGAACGTTCTCTCCGAAATTCACGTAGAATGTACAAATTGAAAAAATGGCACACTACTTTCACAATTATTTCCTTAACACTGTGAATTGTCGGACGTAAAGGCGAGAAATAAATATTACATTGCTAATTGCATTCAAGATGAAATTTCCAAGGTTCATTTTCCAATAGCCACATGCATTTTATAGTGGTAGTAAATCACGTTCTCGGAGATCGATTCCCTGAATAACGGATGAGAATAAGACGTACGGCTGAATAGATACGTTAACGCGAACAGTATCGATAAGGCTCGAACAATGCTTTTTTAGGAAACGGCTTAGTCACGTTTTCTTCCACGAAATATGACTTTCTATTCGCGGATACTGTTGGAAACTGTTACGAACCTTTTTCCTCGCATCGACGAGCCTGCGGTGATCTCGTACCGTTAAAACGGATGTAATAAAACTTCTTCCTATTCCGACGACTCTTATCTTCGCGTTCCGATCCTGCAATTGACGAACCAGTGTCATTTACCCTCTCTTCCTTTTTTTTCTATTTTTCGTGGAACTGCCGGTGAACGGGATTTACGAACGCGTCGTCGTGTTTGTTCGACTTGAATTCGAAGAAAAAAGAACCAAATCTGTTACGAGCTGATGATTTGCGTTAAAAGTGTCTTGTTTGAGGATTGAACATACTTTCGAGGCAACGGATCATGAACGTA
This sequence comes from Lasioglossum malachurum, assembly GCA_028455605.1. NCBI lineage: Eukaryota > Metazoa > Arthropoda > Insecta > Hymenoptera > Halictidae > Lasioglossum > Lasioglossum malachurum. Next base: position 18,699,506 of record CM052316.1, on the reverse strand, counting down.
TTCCTGGAATTTTAATTCTATATTCTACTCTCGTGAAAGTAGGCGGTCTCTATGCAAAATGGAAATTTTCTGCATCCATTTCAAGAAACAGAAGTTTAAAATATAAAATAATATATTTTGATATTGACCGTTATATATAAATTGTGTTCATAAATGTATAAAATAAGAAATTCCAGAAATATTGTACTTCCTTGAATGGGAAGATTCCCGAAGTCTTTTCAAGTAACTTTTTCCTTTGCGAAAATGTTCTCCGCGGTTTCGTCGAGGACTTATTAGCGAAAAACACGGACCAATCAGAGCGCAGTTGACGCCCACTCGGCGGTAGGTCCCGCTGAGCGCGGCGTTGCTATTGGCCGATCCGGAATCGGTCCGCTATAGTCCCATCCTGATTGGTCCTTTTTCGTTAATAAGTCCTCAACACAGCCGCGGAGAACATTTTCGCAAAGGAAGGAGTTACTTCAAATGACCTCAGGAATCACATCTTTCAAGTACGACATTTGTGGGACACCCTGTATACACGGGAGCAATACAAATTTAATTAAAATTGCCTCATTCGAAAGGTATTTGATATGTGTCCTTTTCTTTGAGCTAGATGCTAATTCCCCAGAACGAAACGCACTGTAATGCAAATAAGGTGTAATTCGCGCCGCCTTTTTACAGATGCAAATCTGATTCATTGCAGAGAAATGCAATTGGAGCGCCAACATAATTTCCTGAATGTGCTGGACAGGGCAGTTAAAAAATTCTGAGTATACTGTTCCGCGTGACCTAACTGATAGAGGATCAAAAGATTAACTCCCGATTGATGGTCGTTTCTACACCATTTACTGCCCAACGCGTTGTGTATTAATGTAATAAAACGGCGTCATCACTTAGCTCTTTCACGGGCCGCGAATCCAGTCCGGCGGCAATAATAAACCTAAATCCCGATCCTGTGACCACCAAACGACCACGAAAAAGATACGCAGATAAGGTGGCAGCTGCCATGCCGCGTGGAACATAATCGCCTGCATGGCTTTAAGGTGGGCCCAGGCTTATTACAATATGGTGAACACTGAACCTGTTCGAAGATAACAGAACTTCCTTGGTCGGAGCTTTAGCCTGATTCAAGTATTTTGCATGGTCAAGGTCAATGGCCCTTCTTGAACTGTCCACTTCGAGTCACAGACTCTGGGCATGATCTAGAATTTTTGCAAAATATGGAATATTTAGTACATGTTCAAATGTTTTGTTATTCCGAGGTTAGTGCAACTGTTGATTTATAGATTGACGAGATCATCTAGTTGTCTTTTGTGACTATACTGTGAATTTTTATAAGGAATAAAGACTGTCTCTGTATTAACACTAAACCTACCACTGCCGGTAAAATGACCGGTTTTACATTTTTAATTTTATAATTATTGATATGATGACGTTGCGTACATGGAAAATGATGCGATAAATTTCTTTATCTAAGCACATATTTTAATAAAAATTGCACGAAATCTAAATATATAGAGTCTTGTCATTTTTATCAGCTAAAACATTTTAATAGACACAATAGTATTTTTTTTTTATTATATATACACTTGTATGAGGGAGAGGCTGCTGGTGTACTATATGAGTCACTGGGCTGGAGTGCAAAGGGTTAAATTACCAATTAATTGCAGCATCTTGTAGAAAGTTTGTATTCTCCATAAAGATTTGCAGTCTACATACATATTAGTAATTTAATTTTATGATCTTGGAGGATTAATTGATACACGGGCGGTACTGATATCTGAACAGAGTGTCTCTTCGTAACGAATGATTCGACCACCGGATTTTCATCACAGTGATTTAGTATGAAACTCTATACGGTTGCATATCCAGTTACGGATTCACAAATACGTGAACAAAGTGTCCATTTTCACGATCTCTGCTTAATTTAGTATTCAAATAAATGCTGTATCTTTCTAGCTAGTATTTTCTAGCAGTAACACACACACGACATTGCAACAAGTGTGAACTCACCTTTAACCGGCCCAGGAATTCATTTACGACCACAGACGCAGTGATCCGAACATCGTGAATACTAGTTCGAAGATCAAATCCGAGCGTAGACTGTCTCGACCGGTGTATGGTTGCCTCCACACCCTTTTTTCCCCCGTTTTCTACCCTCGACCCTAGCTTTCCTCTTTTCCGTCGCGTCATCGATCCTTCCGGTTTCTATTCATGTGTGACGTGTGCTTGACAAAAGGGGTGTCGGCGCATGATCGATGCATGATCGCGGTCGAAAATTCCATTTTGTGGAACGAGACCGAACAAGCTCCCGAGAAGATTGAATCTTCAAGGTTACTGGCCTCAACCTTCATACTAACGTGCTCGCGTTTCACCGTACATAAATACCTTTTTGCATAATTTATCGATCGCTCCCTTTATTTAGCACCTTTTTGCATGCCCGCAACAAGGATTCTATTTTCGAAAAAAAATGTACGACCCTGAAGTATTTATGAAGCCATTAGCTATCAATTTTTCGATACGAGCAATTTTTCCGCTTTAAATAGACCGTCGACCTTGAACGCGACGACCAAGTATTTGTTGAGACCTTCTATCAATTTTCAATAACCCTTCAGGCTCATCATTTTAGAAACGACCAGCGTAGAAACATGATTTCTCATATGTCTTCTTATTGTAGTTATCGGATTATGGAAGTTTTATGGAAGTTTGTGGATTAATGTCTAGGAAACGATAACACAAGAGATTTAGCGAAAATAAATTCAAACAGAATTTTCTTTTTAGTCTATACGAATGTATCAGTGAAAGAGGGATTTTCATTGATTGAAACAGTTTAGATGTTTTAACTATTTACAATGACAAAAATGAATAGATGAAAAATAGTAGGAATATTAAAAGAATTTAATTAACCCCCCTTCGTGGGCACCCTGGGTCGTTTATGACTAGGTAAAAATTTCACTTTTGGATCCTTTCAAAGGGAAATGAGGGGGACCCTCATCTCTCCGAATTTAATCCGTGACATTTTCATTTTTTGTTGATGACAGTATCAATGTAGAGGCTTTAATTATCCTGGAAGTTTTCATATTTTTTTCAGATTGAGTGCACCTTGGATGGTTAAAATTGTGAACGAAAGAAATCAATATTTACGTATCTTCGGTATCGTCCAATTTACACCAAATTTTAATTCCGGATAAACTGGAGCAGTCAATTAATTACTAGACTGCGCATCTTTATAAAAAAAAATATCTTAATTGCAACAAACTGGCGTGAAATAGAAATATATTTTCTTCCCTATTATGTTTAGTAGGTTGAAAATAATAGTATATTTAAATTTTTCTAATATTTTTGCTATTTTAAATCACACCTGCTCATTTTTGTAATAAAAGCATAAAATCTGCAATCTAATTACCGACGGCAAACTTATAAATTATAAGGGATGAAATTGGAGTCCCAGTTTATCAGACGAAGGCTACGACTTGCTCCTTGATGGACACTATTTCCGAAACGAGTTGCCCGTCGTTAGAATTCCCGATGCGTCGCTCGAGAACATATTACTTTTGTTTCCTTTTATTTCCACCGTCACAATTTCATCGCACGTGCCTGGCCAACGTAATTGGCCGATGCCGTTGGCGGGAATAAAGTGTAATTTGGCCTCACGCGCGGGATAATGAAATTACTGTCGTGATAACATCTCCGTGAGGGTTGAAACGACCGATACGTAAGACTTCTCCGTCCTCGACCACCCCATGTGTCTGTCATCCCCTTGTTGTCAGTCTTTTGTTTCCTGACTCAGCCCTTTTTCCACGCCCGCGGACGCCTCTGCCCTTGAGAGCTCACACTCTATAACGTTGTGGCTTCTTAGTATCTTTGACGTTCCCTGGGACCGCTTTTGCTGTGCTTTTCACCCTCCCTTTGACGTCATTGTCGCGTTCGCTCCATTCGAGTTGAACTTGACACGATTACTGCTTTGAACGATTGTGGAACCGGGTATTGCTGTTGAGTATTTGTTTATTCAACTTTATGTATTCTTATTTAGCGCTCGTAAATCTTAGGACACCTTTTGAGGTTTTAGTAAAACTCTGGTATTTCGCGCGTATAGATTATGAACCTTTAACTGTATTAACTACAATAGATAATATAAATATAATGATAATGATCCAAAACACACGTCAAAAATATGTAAAAACTATTTGGATCAACTTCAATGTAATAATTCATTAAAAATTATATTATATAATTATTCAACCTATACAAAAATTATGGGATAAACTAGTCTACTTCGAAAACACATTTGTGGAATATTTTGGGACGCGAATGGAATAATATAACAACAGAAAGTATGAAAAAATTGATTACGCGGATGCCAAGAATAGTCGAAACTGTAATAAAGAAACGCGGCGGATTCTTCGATGAAAATAAATATTTGTTTACTTTTTGGTAAGATTTTTGATATATGAGTGGAGATTTAAATACCAAATTAAGGATTCCTGTCCAATTCTGTCCAACATCGATTTTTATAAATGAACAAAATCGTGGCACGTACTGTTACTCGCGTTACCTATCAATGAACGTTCGCTGCGACTCCAGATGGGCCGAAAGATTTGCAAAAAGTCAAAGTGAAATCGTTAGCGTAATTGTATTTATAGCCTCATTAAGAGCGAACAGTGCTTAATGAGGATAGCCCGAGCAGCTGGTGCTCCATTGATTGCTTCGAAGTTTCATTCTCACCACTCGGTGCTTCTTGTCAAGTGGGGAAGTCAAGTAGGCAAGTCAAGTGTTTGTCAACGAAGGTCCGACAAAAGAAGATTCTGTTCTTTGATTCTAGCTTGGTTTTCCTTTTTGTGGTTGCTCGATGAAGCGAAAAGTAACCTCGTCCTCGCCTGTTGGGATCATACTCGTTTTAAACCTTTGCACTCGGTTGTCCCCTCTGAGGCACCACTAAAAATTGCTGTACCATTATTCAAAATATTGTTTACATTATATTAAATATATCGGTATCTCTAAGCAATTACTAAACATTTAGGTATTGTATGAGGTATTACATTCGTATCTATAAAATTTCAAAAATCATACGGGATGGAAATATTCTAGATCGGAAGAAATGTTTAATTTTTCAGTTAAAATAGCTCCGAGTGCAAAGGGTTAAATGAAAGCCATCAGTGTCGCATGCAGCAATTCTGACCAAACTATAGAACGCAAAATGGGTGCAATCCTCGGTGAAACGAATTTTCTGCTGTTGAGGTTGTAGAACTGCAGAACCTCGGCTTTGACAATCAAATTTTCCAACTGGCGTTCGCCGTTCAATCGCGAGCCTCTCCACAATTAACCCCCAAGGTCTCTTTCACGAGATGAAAAAACTGATAAAAAAGCCACTGAAGCTTCAAGCCCCTTCGTGACTCCTAGCTCTGTACAAAAGCTTTAAAAGTTCGAGGATCGCTTTATCTCCCTCCGACAGGCAATCAAGCGTAAAAAAAGCCGATCAAGATAGTCGCGTAAGGGGGGTAAAAAGGTAGCAGTCTCGATAGATTCAGCCGGTAGTTAAATATTCCCGGGAATCCGGGCATAACGAAGGCGATCAGGGTTATTGTAACGCGATCGTTCTCATTCGAAGGATCGCGAGGAGAACCCGGAGAGAACCAGCCACCTGGCGGTTGATTCCCATGAATGAGACCCGTCCAATCAGGGTAGGGGAGACCGGCGTTGCATCGAACGGCCACAGGAAATCGGCACTTATTCTCGGCCTCGATGCTATCTTCGGCCTGCGAGCAGCCTTTTTGTTCAGCACCTTCGGGGCTTGGGGATCAGAAACGTCAAGCCATGCGTCAGCTATACAGGCCGTATAGGTCGCAGTTGACCTTGGACGCGCGGTACCACTTGCAAGCACGTGCTTCGTGCACGGTATTCACAGCCTTCGCCAGGTTCTCCGACGGCCTTAAACAAGGATCGTACCTATTTCCAGCGAGCAAATAGCACGATAACCTGCAGAAGATACGCAGGAGACGCCGGCTCACGGTGGGGAGCCAGTTTCGCGGCGGATTTAGCCGACTCCCGATGATACTGAACAGTGTCACTGATGAAAGACCATCTTCCCAACTAACGACGGTTTACCCTCGATAGCTGGGGGGAACTTTGGTCTGGTGTCTTTTTTTAAACGTTGGCTGGCTGTCTCTGCATTCGTGTAGTAATCATTTCACTTTTCCGGATTTACTAGGTATATAAAGGGTTTTTCAATAGGGACATAACAATTTTGTTTTATAATACGGAATATAACCTAAGCAACGTTTGGAAAAAAAATTCTGAGTCGGTAGTCGCAACTTTAAGAGCGCTTATTGCAATTTTTGGTCGCAATCTCGAGGAATTGTCCAGTCGAATGGCCGCCTCGTTCCGCCTCGATTTGACGCCGTTGGATTTTTTCTTGTGTGGTTACCTTAAGTCGAAGGTTTATGCTAACAATCCAACGACGTTAGAGGAGCTCAGGAACAATTGGGAGGAGTGATTGAAAATTGGATCCAAAGAATCGATCGCTGCCGTCGTGCTTGTGGTGGTATGTCCTTATTGAAAAACCCTTTACATTGCTAGGGTATACTGATTCTTACAAGGAGAGTTCACGGTGGCGGGGTCGTCGATTTTAATGAAACCTTTTCTGGTTGATCTAGAGCAAAAATAAGCACACTCCTGTCCGAGCGTTTTTGACAATACTCATTACATAGTAGACTGCGGATCTTTATGCAATTGTGACTTCTGAAAATTTTCAAAAATTGCTAGGATATAAAATATGACGGAAGTTAGTACGATTTTAATTTATTTCAGATCGAAAAAGGCTACACTCTCTACCACGGAAGATAAGATTCTATTTTATTCCATTTTCTTAAAATTCGTCTACAAAAATTGAAAATTGCATAAATATCGATTGCAAGAAATAGAAACCAAATTGAATGTTATTTCTTCCCTTAATGATTTTAATTAATTATGCATATATTAATCAATTATGAATTTCATCTACTCAATTTTGTGCTATAAAATTATAGTTATACATATTGTATAACATATCATAATAGATTTTAAAGGTAAAAGAAATAATGATTAGAAAAATCAGAGAATTTTTCCGGTACGACATTCATAAAAGCTTCGAATCTGTTCGACCAAGATTCGAATATACTTGCAAGTATTATTTCCGCTTACCAAAGTACTTGTAAAAGATTTGAAACTGTCTGGCATAGGTTTGAGTATACTTCGGAGTACTATTTCTGTTTTTCGAAGTACTTATAGAGAGTTCGAATTCAATCAAAGTTCGAACCTGTTTCCGAGGTACTTGATCCCATCCCTAGTTGTAACAGGCGTTTGCAAATGTTCGTTGTGGGTACTAGAGGATGAAACAGACCTTTAGATTACAAGAGTACTGAGACAGACATTTAAAGGGTGAGGGGTAGCTCACAATCACGAGCGAGATCCATCGTGGCTGCATGAAGAGATACGGGGTATTCGAAGCGTAAAAGAGCTTCGATTTTTACGGGCGCTTTATCTCGATGCGCAGTGTAAGAAGAGTTCGACTTTCAATCATGAGATAGTTTCTTATCTAATTAAAATCTCTCGGCGTGATCGAAGCGCCGAGGGAACAAAGGATCGTTAAAGAGGTGGCGATATAGACGGAAATAAGGGAAACCGATAGTCGTGCGTCTGCCGCGCAAGTAACAACCTTTGGAAATTAGCTGTTTTTACAACGCGTTCGAAATATCTACGAGACGTGGGAACAATGAAGAACACCTAGCGAGAGCGATGGGGTTCCCCGGGCTTAATTTTAGACTCTAAGTTGAGGGAGGCGGGCGGGAAACGACTCTGTATAGACGTTCCGTTTGTTTTTACTGAAAGTTTTACGAGTATGGAAACGATCGTTCTCGGGCGCTAATACCCCATCTAATGTTTCAGCGAGACTGGACGAGCACAATCGGATGAAGCTGGGCCAAGCATGCCCTCTAAGAAGCAATACAATCTCGTACACAATGACGAGTACGACAATTGCATACCGCTGCACAGCGAGGAGGCGTTCCATCGCGGGATTGTCTTCCACGCCAAGGTAATCCACCCTAAACACTTGATGGTTCTGTAGAAGGTAGTCAGTGACGATGTTGCGTGGGGTTGATGGGGACCAGATCCTCTGTTTCCAGTCCCAGGGTAGATCACCTTGTTGATAGCGGGACGTTCCACAGCGGACTGGAAATCCGTTTTTAGTAGTCAAAATTGAATTTCTCGAGTTCCATATTTTGAAAACATTTTTGTATACATCATCTGATATAACCGTTCACAATCTAAAATCTTAGTCATTTTAGATAATTATTAGACTGCGGATCTTTATGCATTTATGAAGAAATTAGATGGGCGAAATATGAAATATGAATGATTCGAAAAGTTTAAGAACATTCTAATATTGATTTTAATGTAATAAAGTTATTAGGGTATAAAATCAATTCTTGTTTTACTTCTGTTTCCCATAATCAATGCAGAACATTTTTATTTTGCATAAAGATCCGCAGTCTAATGATTATGTGTGCAAGAAGACATGACACAGAAATTGAAAGTGAAATCAGTTAGTCTAAGAACTCATGTGTGTTTTATATATATTAATTAGAATTATATTAATTCCGCCATAAGAATTCAACCTTTAAGAAGGGCTATAAAAAAAATGATTACAAGTGTTTGTGATATGACACTTGTTTCATACTACACAATTGCGACGAGCAACATGCATATCAAGTAAAGTACTTACTTGCAATTTTTAAAGTTGCACTCTTCTACCAGTATAAAAAATTTCTAAATTTTTTTATAAAAGTGGAGGTCACGATTTTTTAAACACGTCAATATTTTTGACTTCATAATATTCTAGCTAACGTCGAGACGAATTCAACGACCTACTATACTATAACTTTAAACCTTGAAATAACGGTGAAATTATTTTGGCCACAAAAACGGGTTTCCAGCCCACTGTGCGTTCGTCGGATGAAGGAAATTATTTTGGAGCGTATGTCGCATTTGGGACCATGGAAACCATGGTAAACCCTTGGCAAGGGTGGCGAACAAATTGTTCAATTTCTACTCTTTAACACGGTTCTTCGTTTTATAAATAATCTTAGTAAGCTGAAAATAATAAATTGCTGTTTCTAAATTCCCTCAATCTGTTTACTACTTCATATTGTATCTACGTATCATTGTTATAACTAGACTCCGGATGTCTCTCTATGCAAAGTAACAAATCTTTTTAAAAACCATGCTTATATTGAAATGCACTAAAAGGAGAAAATAATTGTTTCTTTTTCTTGGTTCTCCATAAAATACCGAATTCAGTTAAATGATTAATAATATTTCTTCCCAAAATTTTAAGCAATTAGTTGAAAATTTCTTCTGTTATAAAATTAGTGTGTCGGAATAGATAGGAAAATTTAAATAAAATCATGCTGTGCTAGTGACTATAAATAAAAGCGTGGAGCGCCCACGAAGATTATACGTCAATATAGTTTAGCGCTCCACGCGCTTTTATATTTATAGCCACTTATAAAAAATGTCATGAGTTTATTTAAATTTATATTAAATTTTTCTATCTATTCCGACACTAATTTTATAACAGAAGAAATTTTGAACTAATTCCTTAAAATTTTGGGGAAAAATATTTTTTTCATTTAACTAGATTCGGTATTTTATGGATAACCAGGAAAAAGATTATTTTCTCCTTTTCAATGCATTTTAATATAAGCGTGGTTTTTAAAAAGTATTTTTTATATATTTTAGTTTCTATACTTTTATTGTCATCTCTCGGAAGCACAAGTGTGTATACAAAATTTCAGCAAGATTGGACTATGGGAACAGGTTTAATATTCGATTACAAGATTTGACGAATACAACAACACGGAAAGTTAATATAAGCGTGGTAAAAAGTTTGTGCATCAATTGCAAGACGCAGGAGCCAAATCTAAATTTCAATTCTTTATTAATAATTTTAATGTGGTGAAAAAGATATATTAACACTCTTAAAGTCTTTTAATATTTTCACTGTTTTAAATTGCACTTGCTCATTTTTGTTATAAATGCATAAAATCCGGAGTCTAGTCATAACTGATTTGTACAATAGATCGTGTTGTATATGGATCACTCGTTTCAATTAGGGCATGACTGAGGTCACCCTAAATGCGAGACATCCGATATGAACGACATTATTGTTTGATCAACGAGAAGATTGAGATCGTCGCGGTAGGACCGCATGACCTTTTCAGGAATGTAGGAACGATATTTCATCTGAAATAAGTCACCTAAATGTCTCTGTCGACGTCGAAGCCTGCGGTTACGATGGAAATGAGTTTTATAGCAGTATTGTGCTACCTTGAAAAGGATTTAAACCATTATAACTTCTATATCCGGGAGTCTTACGAATTAAAACACAGATTTTATATTTAACTACATGGTGATTAAAAAAATATAAACTTCTGGAAAATATTTAAAACAAAGTAATTTTGGAGCAAGAGTTCTTACGAGAAAAATTCGTTTTTTCTAGAATATATTTTAAAATAATTTCTATATTATCATACCTAAAGGTCCTTGGTGTGAGATCAATTCTGGATGGGACACGCAGTTTGAGGAGGGATTTGTAGGGGACAGGGTGAGTTTCAGACGTCCGTACAGCGCGACCCGTCTAAAATTAGGACCAAAACACCCCTGTTGCTCCTAACACCATAAAATTTGTAACAGAATAAATATTGTATTTTAAGGGGCTGAGATAACGAGATAACACATATCGTGCCTTTGAAATTTTACAAATTTACAATATTATCGTAACCGATAAACAAACATAATGTAAATAATCCATTCACGTAGGCACGCTAACCTTTGCTTCAAACTTAGAGTATTAGTCCTTCTGCAACATTAACCTATCAGACAGGTGGTCACCAGTATTTTAGTCGAACCAATCAAATGTCGATGCGGTAGATACAGGTCATCTAAAGGTCAACTGAAGACTAACGTATAACATGTCAATAAATCCTTCTTGCGATCAGGATTATTACAGTAATGAAAGTATATTGCCCCATTAAAACAACATAGGTGGCCTTGAGATGAAAATACATATACATAATACGTAGTGTCTTCTTCTTCATAAATGTATGTCTTCGTCATCGTAATGTTAATCCTTCGAATATTTGTGTCATGTTCTTGTGAAAGCCGATTATTATTGAGTGACCAATATTTCTTTTGTGTCAAATCATGATCTAAGAAATAAATACTCTAGTTTTGCTTTTTATTCCGACTTCGCTTCAACACTTTTCAGAGTTTTTGGAGTGAATACATTGACTTTAGAAAATTGGCTGTAACTTTTTATCCATTAACGCTCTCATTATACCTTCTGCAGCGAGAACGTAACTGACAATTATACCTTTCCAACGGTATACATTTTTTTGCGTAATTCCCATCCTATGGAATTTTGTAGCTAGTAAACAAAACGTGTCCCAGCCTTTACGACAGACCCTTGCCATCTAATTTTCTCAATTGCTAAGACTGTGAACACGTTAAGAGCAACGTTTTAGGTTCCAACCTTGGTTCACCCTCTTCACTTCCTCATGTCCTCTTCTGCTGATACATTGGTTGCCGGTTTGGTCAACCATTTTGTCCACAACACTGAAGCTCCAGGATTACTCACAAGCTACGGTCGCCACTCTGCCGAAGAAGGCAGTCGGGACTTACGATTCCAATTACGCTCGTCCGTTAAGAAAACAAAGACCCGGTCACGCGCGAATAGTCTCTCGCGGCTCTTCCGGGAAAACTCATTTCGAAGGCTGAGACTGGGTTCGCCGTGCTGAAGGAGAACGCGATTTCTGGAAGATCTCTTCCGAGTATCGTCGACGATGGTGTTACGAGCCTCGAACAGTTGTTTCATAAGTAGCCGTTCAAAACAGGATCGGAGAATGCTGGAAACAGAATGGAAACCATAACACATTTCCGCCCGACGGATCTCTGGTTTACATTCGGAGATCGTAGTGCACAAAACAATGGGAATATCGTAGGTTCAACGTTTGGTTATTCATCGAACGTCCAGCAGACTTCGCGGGGATTCATCAAGGTTGAGATTCTTAATTATTCTGATGAATCTCCTTGATAGACTGCGCAACGCACAGTTGTCGAACGCATGACGTGCAAAAGCTATTACGGGGATGAAATTCAATAATATATGGGAATATATATTCACTTGTAGTATATTCATTTTCCGCAGGTCCGCGCGGCTCTTCAAGGTATTTTCGTTCTATTACTTCTTCTTTGGTCTCGTTTATAGGGTCCACTTTCGTGAAACATTTCGCTACAATTTACTGCACAATTCGAGCTCGCCGAACGGCAGCATAAAATTGCCAGCGCTTCTGGGAATTGGAAATGTATCACTGCATCGCGGAAGTTGGCGATTCGTTTGTTGAAAGGATTTCGTGTATTGATAGTGGCTAGTTCAAGGAATAGACGGCTTTGTCCCGTTATTAGTGGCGATTTCGTTGGTCCAACACAAGCGATCCGTGGAAACGTTTGGGTACACAAAGGACCTAGCAGGATTTTTCATCTTTTGGTTTACTAACAATGTGCTTTGCTATGAACCTAATCTGCTCCAAAGCTTTGGGTTTTTAATATAAAACAAAGAAAACTATTCTGTAAAATTTCGGATATGGACTCCTTAAAATTAGTTTAAGGGTAACATGAGTGGAAAGCCTAAGTTTTATCTTTTATTTTTCCAATTATTTGTAGATGAAACAAAGAACGAAACTACAAACTAGTTTCAGTTTTCTCAGAATCTTAAATCAGTTAGGACTGGTTTTTTACCAAACAACCTTTTGAGTGATCTTTGAAAGAATTAGGAACGAAGTTCTGTCACGTAACTATTATACATAATTCTCATTATTATAAGAATAAGTATTATACATAAAAGACAGATGGGCGGAACATTGTTAAATAATCTAGAAAAGTTAGGGTGAAACTGCAGAACTATATTTTTGGATAACTGTGGTTTGCAAATGAATATTGGATATTTCAGTCACCCGGTACGTTGCTATAGATATCTGAATAGGTCCTTGTAGGGCATCTTTGTGGTTAGCCGACGAATTTCAGTTGAAATCTAATCGATATCCACAGAGGAGAATGGAGTTGGGCATTTGAATTAATTTATAACCGCAAACCGTGTCCGCTTGTGAAAACATTGAAAATTCTCTTCGAAGTCACAGTAAACTCATTTCAGTCTCATTGAAGTCGTGAATTTATTATCGATCTCGGAGAGTAATCTTAGGAGAGTCTCTAATTTTCGAGTCATGAATTTATTATGAACCACATTGAAGCTCTTCCAATTACTTGAAGCATTCTGTAGAATACAACTTGTCTTCCCGGAAAATCGATTTTGAAGATTCGTTGCACATTGGAATTCAGAAGAAGTACAATCGGAAAGTCATGCTCAGACATGCCAATAGACTTCTATTCAATAGCATACGTGCCCGATGAATTTTCAATTGCGTCTGCGGAAACGAAACCACGGACAGCAAAATTCTATGTTTTCGATTAATTTTTTTACGTTAATTTGTTTTTTAGAATACTATGTATTATTATGTTTATTTTTTAACATTTTTGCGATCTTCGAAATAACGCCCGGATTATTTTAATCACTCTGTACACACCTACAGATGATCCTAGCCAAATAAAAATTGCATTGTTCATTTTATAAGTTCAAACTAATATATTGATGTCCTTAAATATTTTTAACATGTCCACTTTAACACTAAACCCACCGAGCCTAAAAGCCATAAAAATGTTTTAGCTTATGAAAATGACAAGGCTCTATTTATTTAAATTTTGTACAATTTTTAGTAAAATATGTGCTTGGATAAAGAAATTTATTGAATCAATTTCCATGGTAGTAACTAAATAATTTTAATAATTGTAAAATGGAAAATATAATACCGGTCATTTGACCGGCTGTGGTAAATGATCCATTTTAGATTTTTCATTTGACAATTATTGATATAATAACATATATATAAATAAGATATAATAACAGTATATATTATTATTATAGTAAAAATCGCATAAAATATAAATAAATTGAATCTTGTTATTTTTATAATACTATACGCTTCAGTCACTTTTGATGGTGTGGGTTGGTTTAGTGTTAAACTTGTCGTTCAATGTTTAATTAAAAGTATCGTTTAATAACCATAGCAGTTGAAGAAGCGATGTAAAACAATCAAACGAGGTTTAGTGTTAAATCGTACGTACCCGTTTTCGCCATAAATGCACAAAATCCGCAGTCTAGTCATTAGTTTATTGTGGATGACGTGGATCGATCTTGGAACTGTCTGAATCAACTTGTACAGCTGATGGAACGAGTCGACGAGGTGCTCGATCGATGGACACACACGGTGACGATGCAACAATCGCGACAACGACGATAGCGGGATATTTTTGGTCGATGCCGGCACGCTGGATAGTCGTGGCGTCATCGCGCACGTGTTTATTTCTGAGGTGTTCGTTTCTCGGAAAGGTTAAAGCTTTTGTGCGGACGGCGTCTAAGCTCGTAAAGCGGTCACTTCGCGAGCAAACGGTTTCGCCTATTCCCAGTTGACGCCTGTACGTTTCTCGTTGACTTTCGACTCTCCTCCCCCGTTTCTCGTGGATTAACCAAGTCGCATAAAATCAAGAAATCTAACACTCAATTTGCCACGGTCCAATAACCAGTATTATATTTTACAATAATTAACCCCTTGCCGTACTTCGACGAGTCAGACTCGTGATGAAGGTTTTTAACAAAGTCTAACAAATATGAATGTCACGCGTTTCATTTTAGATGAAATCAAATTGGATTCGTTTGTAATCAATATTTAAGCATTAAAATAAATGTAGCCATACAAAAAACATACATTTTCTTTTCCCTTCTACGACATTTTTGATTTTTTCATGAAGACGTTCTAATCACTGTAACTGTAAAAGAAAAGATATGGCAAGGGGTTAAACACTTGTAATATAATGAGTCGTGATGGACGCTTCGAAGAAGATTCACTGAGCATGAATGTTTATGCTATTCTTTTATGGCGATATAAAACTTATTCTATTGTAACCAATATTTAACACTAAACCTATCATCAACGGTCAAAACGGTCCGGTCCAGATTTTTATTTTACGATTATTAATATAATAAAAATAATGGCATAAGAAATGATTGTATAGATATCTTTAGTGGAGCACATATTGCAATAGGAACTGCACAAAGTCTAAATAAAATCTATCTTGTCATTTTTATAAGGGAACATGTACCAGTTACTTTTAAGGCTCGTTAGATTTAGCGTTAAGCATTACTTACGACATACAAAGACGATGAAGTTCTAATCGTTGTAATGACAAAGAAAATGGCACGGCAAGGGGTTAAGATTATAGAGATGCTTCCATGGGAAACGAATTTGTTGGTAAGGTGTGGGTGGAAACCGACAAAAACAGTGATTTTTGATTCGTGGAATTTGCAATCAATTATTGAAGCACTTACGTGCTATGATAAAAGTCGTACAAATCTAAATCAATTCAATTTTTTCGATTTTATGAGGTAGAATCTGACAGTCAAATTTTATACTTGATAGGTGCAATGCTAATTTTTC
This sequence comes from Lasioglossum malachurum, assembly GCA_028455605.1. Taxonomy (NCBI): domain Eukaryota; kingdom Metazoa; phylum Arthropoda; class Insecta; order Hymenoptera; family Halictidae; genus Lasioglossum; species Lasioglossum malachurum. The sequence continues at coordinate 18,683,883 of CM052316.1, read as the reverse complement.
GAGTTGGCGTATTCGTCAAGTTCAATGAACGATTCACGTAGGTAGATGGACAAATTTTGGCTGAACTTAGTGTCACCTCCGGATAGAGGACCTTTTTGGCAACAACACAGTTATCGACGCCGAGGACCATTCGTTGCTGCATTTATCACTTTTTGTTATACATGTTCTGGGAAGCGCTTCTTCTCGACTTTAAATTGAATCGCCACAACGACCAATTTTCCAATTGACAATGAGTCAAAATGAAAAATAATAATTATAGCTATATAATTGTCAATACTTAGGACCGTTCACAGCTGTAATTAATAATTCTTAAAAATTTGCTTTTGAGATGATATCTTGTGTAGACAGATCAGTCTTTTCGATATCCTCAATGAAACAGCTATTCAGTTAGTTTATTTGCCACAAATTGAGTACTTAAATGACAATTTGGATGTTCCTAGTCAGAAATGACTCCGGCACAGATATGATTTATGAAAAAATTGAGTAACTGCAATTTCACACAGTGTAAAAATTGAAGGAATTAAATAGCATCAATATAAATAGTATTAGTTTCAACCTAGAAAAATTATTAAAGAAAGGAATGTGTTGTGAAGTGGCTCCTGTATCTTACAAGTAGACTATGGATTTTATGCATTTATAAAATGGGTAGGTGTAATTTAAAACAGAAAAAAGATTAAAAGAGTTTAACAATGCCGATATACTATTTTTAACATATAAAAATCATTAATGAGGAGAATCAATTTTTACTTAGAGCTCGTATAGTTTGCAATTGATGTATAAAAGTTTTATTTTGCATAAAGATGCGCAGTCTATTTATAACAAACGCAGATAATTTTTATTTTGCATAAAGATGCGCAGTCTATTTATAACAAAGGCAGACAACTTTTATTTTGCATAAAAATCCGTAGTCTATTCATAAGATAACCATCTTATTACGTTTCGAATATCATTTACCTAATACTAAATATTCAGTATAATTTAATCGAATCATTGGATTTAAAAATGTTGAAGGTCTACTTAAGGGTTAAATTCGATGTATGCGCGAATCAGAATAGGTTTCCCATACGTTCCACTTCACGGTAGTAATTTTTTGGCCTAGTAAAGTCACAATAATTTTAGCCACGGATGATTCCTCTTGGCAGAGACCGTGTTGACGTCGCTTTTCTTTCAAGCGGTCAAGTGTCCGGCTACTGACTTGGTCACGCTTCGATCGCATTCATCTAAGTATTTCTGTACTCGCGCTTAGGATTTTCTGGAAACGATATTTCAGACTGCACCTTCCAAACAATTCATCGTTTACAATCTTCTTACTTTGTAAAGCAATCTAAAATTGTTTCTAACGTCACCCCTTTATATTACAGAGAAGAATTTACAATTAATACATAAAGTTCGAATCCGAATTTATTATTCAAAACATTGTAATAATTTGGATGTGCATCTGTGTACAAAATAAAAACTTTCCATGTTAATTGCAAGAAACTGAAGTTACATACACGTGTATTCGTTAAAGTTGTTCAACGTTTTCACAGTAATAATTAGTTTGTGGATCTTTATGCATAACAAAAATATTCTGCATCGAGTGTGGGAAAAAAGCAGTAGTTAAATAATATTTTTAATATTTTTATAATAATAATATTTTTATCTGTTTTGTATTTCATCCAGTTAACCTCTTCATAAATGCATCAAAATCCGCAGTCTAGTAATAACACTTTTAAATTCGTTTAGTGTCGTCACAGTTTTGTATCTTCCCTGTTCAGTCTCGTCATAAATGCATAAATGCAGTTCAGTAATAATATTTTGTGGAGACTATTACTAAAATATTTGCTTGGATATTCTCCAATTCAGTTTTTATTATCCTGAAGACAATCAAAGCTTGTGTCTGTTCAAGACCGGCCGATTCTACTTGTTATTTCAAAGTAATTTCTTCTGTGTTCTCAACAATATTTCCAACGATATAAATTCTTGTTAAATTATAAAATTAAAATTATTAAATTTCCATTCAATCCACACACTTAGATTACTATATATTACCCTTGTCCGTCTACTGTTAGAATATGCTTCAATTATATGGACACAGTCCGTTCATAATAAATATAATAATAATAAAAATTATAAAAGTTCTTTACGTTTGAAATTGAAATATGTCATTTTAACCTTTTAACTGAGCGACTCTGCAATAATGAACGCTTACGAAGACGAAAGACAAATCAAATGGAGGTAACGAAAATGAGGTAACAAATATAATAATAATAATAAAAATTATGAAAGTTCTTTACGTTTGAAATTGAAATATGTCATTTTAACCTTTTAACTGAGCGACTCTGCAATAATGAACGCTTACGAAGACGACAGACAAATCAAATGAAGGTAACAAAAATTTGCGCAGTCAACGTAAATAGAATATAGTTTATACGAACATGGATACACAATAAAGTGACAGATTACGAAAAAAATGAAGACGAATTAACTCGTCATTCCCAGCTGAAAGGTTTATAATAGACAGCGGATCTTTATGCATTTATAACAAAAATGAGCAAGTGCAATTTAAAGAATTTAAACATATTATTATATTATTTTCAATCTATTATAAATAATTTTCTATCTCACTCCAGTTTGTTGCAATTCGGGTAGACAATTTTTATTTATCTAGTTCACAAGCACACAACAGTGTAACACAGCCTCATAATAGCAGAAAAGAGATTTAAAGGATACTATGCAACAATAACTACTCGCTAGTTCTCGACAAAAGCTTTAAATATTCCGAGAAATGTGCCACACAAAGTTCACGAACGGTTCCACTCTATTCATGTTTCTGCAAGTTTTTACAATGTTGGAAACGATGGCGAAGAAAGTGAAGAGAATGACCGTAAATATTTCATGGAAATAAAAGGTCGTGTACGAACGCGTGGAGGACTTTCTGCAACGTACAACTTCAAATAGTGATAGCGTAGGTCGGTCGCGATGCGTGCATTATATTTTCATGCGGGAATTACCTCCTGGTGAAAACTCGTGGATTCGTGTCCCGTTTAAAAGTCGTACGCGCCGGTATCGATCGCGGATTGCCCGAGAAATTCGATCGTCGCAGGTCCGTCGGGTGATCGGGTCCCCGGCCCGGCATCCGCGTGTCTGGTGTGCGTATATGCGTGGGAGATCACCACGTGTGCAACGAGTCGGCCGAACACGTGGCCAGGTCATCGTTTCAATGGGGAAATTCTAAATACGGCTCGGTAGCGGTGCTCAATATTCGCACGCGATCCATTTGTTTTCATTGCTTCGTGCTTATATACTAGACCTCCCTACGCTCGATTATTTTCCTTTCGGCTTCTTCTTTTTCTCCTTCTTCCTTTCTAATTTCACGCTGATCACACGTTTTTCAAAACCTTTAATCTTCTATCAGGACGGAAATAGTTCCTCGGGACGACAGCTACACATGTACGGATGCGCCTCTTTAGTTTCTGGTCTACTGAAAGCCTTTGGGAAATATAAACGAGAACCTGTAGCGTAAACGCGACGCCAAAAGACCGTGCTTAATGACCTGAAACATCATACTCGATGTATTTCTTTTCTGTGGTTAATGGAGCGGACCTAATAAATCGTCCAACTTTTTCACGACGGTATTAAGTGTAAAGTAATGCTTACATTTAATTTTATCAGGTTGTTGCATATGAAATGTCCGATTCTTTTCAGTGATATGAAGGAAACGCTATTTTGTGTACCCAGTGTTATTCTATCCAGAAATTTTAAGTTTCTTGATTGTATTACGGTAGAAATAAGATGTTATGGTCATACACGTTTTACATTTACACGATTGTTGTCTTTATTTTGTAGTTTTGTTTTACCATCAACGACTAGCACGTTAATTAATCGCCACATTTTGAACAAAAATCACATAATGTTATCGTCTATAAGTTATTTTTCCAGACATACAGTGAGTAACTAAAGTGTTCGAACGCCCTTTAAATCAGAATAACTTTTTTATAATTGCACATTGGTTTACATTCTTAAATTTTTCAAGCAACTATTACCAATCGCAATTTTGTCAAAATATTTTATGCAATGCTTTTAATTGTTAAAAGATCAAGTCGTTCGGTCCAATTTTTAAAAAATCATTCCGACTAAAGGGCGTTGGAATGCAAAATACGAAAAATAGTATCGATGAGCAACTGGTAAGAGCAATGAACCCCACAATCGATCGAACGACAAATTGAAAATCTTTGAGCACGCTTGTGAACAGTAATGCACAAACAATTTCTTGCGCAAGGTTGTGTATTGCGTCGCTCCGTTTCACTCAATTTCTGTGCCAATACATTCAAGTAGAATGGTTTGCACCTATAAACCGCTCACTCAAAATGAAACGCGTCGTTGCATTAGCGTGCCTATTTTCGGTTATCCTTTCTCGATCTCCCGCAACGTTCGAAACTTCGACGTGCCAGTCAAGATCTGTTTTGGCATTTGCAACAGTGCAGTGCGTATACCGTAAATTAAACCATTAAATAAATGTTGGTGGCCCCTTCCCCCATCCCACAAAAAAATTACCCCGAATACAGTAGGACCTTGATTAACCGGATCCGGATTATATTATGAAGGGGAAATAAATTTTCAAAAATAAAAAATTTATTTTGGAATATAATGTACATTTTAATGATTTCCCTCGGGTCTTAAATTATCCGGGCTGTTTGTGTCCTGATCAAGCGTATAATAGATTGGTTATTGAAACGTTTTCGAAAACCGGAAATGCGCTAATATTTTTTGGAACCACTGAATACGTTTTACTCCCGACTTCGAACGATCGTGAATCGAAAACGGTGCACACCTGCGTGTTCAGAATAGACACGCAGCGAGAACCATACACCCCGGCGCAGCAGTTCTGTATAATTCGCGACAAGCGTTCCGCGAACGATCCCAGATTTCCGAGTTTGTTTTCCAAACTCAGCCACCGTAGAATCCACTGTGCTGACGAGTATATTCAATTCGCGATCGTTCCACCGTTAATTAGTCACCATTCGTCCGTCGTTCTCCCAATGTTCGTCGCTCGCACCAAATTAATACAGCGCCGGAAAAAAGCTCGAACTGCAAATTTTTTTACCTGGAATAGGGAAGACAAATATCATTTAACATTAAACGTAGGAAATGACCGGTTCTTTATTCTATATAATTAGACTGCGGACTTTAAGACAGAAGTGGATAATCGCAATTTGAAACAATCAATCTATTAGTTACAGCTTATGGGCATCGTTAAAGAATGAAAAAGAAATTATTACTTGGCCCTTGTTTGTTGCAGTTGATGAAAACCATTTTTATTTCGCATACAGTTCCACAAGTCTATTTATAATTGTTGAAACATTTTTAATTCAAATGTTTCCTTTGTCAAAATTAAAGAAGATATTCTGGGTGTGACACTTTACTTTAAATCTACCAAACCCGATCAAAAGGATCGATTCCAGGTTTCTTATTTTGCAATTAGAAAAATAATAAAATTGATTTCATAAGAAATGATTGTATAGATATCTTTAATGGAGCACATATTACAATAGGAGCTGCACAAAGTCTAAATAAAATCAATCTTGTCATTTATATAAGGGGACATGTTACTTTTAAGGCTCGGTAGGTTTAGTGTTAAGTGAGGCAGCCTGTATAGGCATTCGCGAGAATATACGTAGGACTACAATAAATATAAACTTCCCTCCACCTCTAGAAAATTATAAAGGACCCAGAAATTCTAATCACTGTATCAATCGTAAAATAAATCATAGTGCAAGGGGTTAATCAAGAAGACAAAAATGAAAATTTGCTGAAATACGAAAAATTTGAAAAGAATTGGTCCGTCTTTTCCGAGACGCATACGCTCCAAAAGAGTAGGATGATTGACGCGCAGTGGTGCACCACCGCGAATCAGTGTAATAAATCGCTAAAGCAATTAAGAAAATTACTCCGCGACCGGCAATACGAGAATGACTCACGGTGTCTGGCGGGGCCGGCCGCCTATGCAAACGAACCAAGAAGACCCTTTAATTCTCTTTTTCCCTGTAGTTCATCGGCTCTATGGAGGTTCCTCGACCGACCAGCCGAGTGGAGATCGTGGCGGCGATGCGAAGAATCCGCGTGAGTTCGCATAATCTCTAATTAACCGCGGGGGGAGCTGGCTGGATGGCAGTTAATGTCGTTAACGTCGGTCTTGTTTTGTCCTCAGTACGAGTTCAAGGCCAAAGGGATCAAAAAGAAGAAAGTGACGCTAGAGGTATCGGTGGACGGTCTGAAAGTCACTCTTCGGAAGAAGAAGGTAACGTGCCCTTTTCGTCTGTCTATTCTCTTGTTATGTCGTGGCGTTTCTTGCGAGTCGCGCCACGGCCGTAATTGCTTTGGAATTTGCTCCATGTTCGTCACCGCGACACGTTCGTCGCAATTCCGTTCGAATTTGTCATCCGTGGAACCGACACGGGCATTCTATCAAACAGTTAACGAACCGATGTGCGCATTTCGAAGGGCATCTCCCATAATTTTCCACCAAATCAGGTTCGCAGAAACCTACACAGATCCAGTCTCCTGGACAGCGTTCAATTCGAAAACAATTACTGCTGAGGCTTGCTTAATGGTACTATCGACATCATCTCATTTTATGGATTTTTAAATCTTTGTTAAATTGTTAAATCATTGTTTTAAATTTTGCATATTCATTTTTGCTATAAATGCAGAAACTCCCTTGTCTAATGATGACTATAAGGACTCACTTACTACTTGACGGTTGAAATACTAATTTGTAAAAACGTTAGAAAAAATTAAGAATATTGATACATTTTTTGTTACACTTCAATTTAATCTCTATCTCCTACAATCGATGTAGATAATTCTTACTTTGCACGAAGATCTGCAGTCTACGAATCACTAGTTAATTATTAAGTAATGAATAGGCTGTAGATTTTTATGCTACATAAAAGTTGTCTGTAAAAATTGCAAGATACAGGAGTTATGTAGACATTTATTTCTCGTCTTGATGATAGAGTTGAAAAAGATACAATAATTTTTTAAATGCTTTAAATTTTTTGCACTTGATCTACTCATTGTTGTCATAAATTCGCAATCTAATGAGACTTACGAGCATTTCGTCTGAGTCCAGAGTATTAAATATTAATGTAGAAACACAATTATCTACATTCGAGTACATTAAACAAGCTGTGCAGTGCGAACACTCTGTATAGAATGAATTAAAATCCTATCAAAATCTAATACATTTAATTTTTTGAAGTTCAAAGAGAATTGCAAATGTATCCTAAGTCTTCATGTATTACCTTTCATGTAGATTCACTCGCAGGTTGTACCGTTCGCATCCTGAAGAAAGAGCCGACCCGGTCGGTCGCTAGTAAAACCATATATGAAATTTTCTGGTTAGGCAAGTTGTATTTTATTATTAACAAATGGGCCGGTTGGTCGTCGGCTAATTGCCCTTTAAAATGTACAATATGTTGCCGTGCCGTAACACGCGAGCAAACGATCCGCAACTCGGACTAATGAATCGTTATTTGTCCTGTGTTCCCGCAGAAGAAGCAGCAACAGTGGATGGACGAGAATAAGATATACCTGATGCACCATCCCATATACAGGTAAGATGATCGAACCCGGCGCGCCTTCGGTCTCGAGGCGAACGATCTTTCCCGAGGTTTTTGCGCTAGAGACGAGTTGCTATGGCTACTTCATCCGTGACTCCCAATCATACTTGAACTCGGTACCCTCCTAGGTGTAACAAAGAAACTACGGCCGTATCGGAATTTCAATATCGCCAGTCCCAGAGATCCAAGAATGTTAAATCACGTCACTTTCATTGCAATCGGACTATTTAACCGCGGACGCGCGGTTCCGCGATATCGGAGGTCCAATCTAATCCGCGAGTTAATGACTTTCTCTGGATCACAGTGGGGAGCAATCGAGATAAGGAAAAATCCTTTGTAACGCTGTACTTATTCCTAATATATTAATAATTTCACGTGTTCATTGCTTCTAAAAGTTCCCGGGATATAATAAAATAGAGGTTTCACGGGAATTCCAGACCTTTATAGTATAGATGACTTAATGAAACGGTTCGTGCAGGAAATTAAATTTTATTTTCTGATACTTGGATACGTGGAGTCGTCGATTTTAATAAAACTTTTTATGGTGAATCTAGAGCAAAAATAAGCAGACCCATGTCCGCGAGCGTTTTTGACAATGCTCGTTATTTGTAAAGATAATGAACATTTAATTGTATGATATGCAGAAAATATCTTGACACATTTCCTTTCTTAATCACATATTAATTTTTTCGCAAACATTTTTATTTTACACGAAGATCCGCAGTCTGGTAATCAAAAAATTGTTCTAGCTTCTCAAAATAAGTCGTATGATTGGATATTAAAAAAGTTATCGTGCTTGTGAAAGTATTCGAATATTGTACTGTGATTCACTGTAGGTAATTTCCTGCGTCTATCGGTTCGCTCCGGGCCAAAAATACCACAGAAGCCCGTTCATGCTCGTCGTGCCGATCGAGTGTTAACTCAATCCCTGGCGTACGCAGACCGTCAACGATATCGTTTAGGACTTAACGTCGTTATACACTGACCGTTCGAACAGTTCCGCGCATTTGTCACAATCACCGGGATCCGCTGTGCCAGTTTCATCTGCTGCCGCGTCAGTGATTTATAATACCTCGCGCACGCCTGATCCCCCCTACGACGATGCATTCCGCGGCCACCGGAAGAAAAAGATGCTTTCATGCCAGCTCACATAGGGAAATCGTCAACGTCGTAATACACAAAGTCGTTGAACGCGAAGACAATGTCCGGATTCGAGCAGCTGGCTTCTACAACACCGCGAAAGCTTCGGACATGGTGTTTTCAAACATTTTTGAAATTGTTTAAAAGGGATGTTTTTTCTTTGTTGTTGCAGGATATTCTACGTCTCCCACGATAGCCACGACTTGAAAATTTTTAGCTACATTGCTCGCGACGGGAGCAGCAACACCTTCAAGTGTAATGTCTTCAAATCTAGTAAAAAGGTAAGTCCTCCTTGTGCACCTGTTGCTACCATAAATTCATCAAGTTTCAAGCAGAGATTGCTAGAGTATTTCGAAAATATTTTGTTGAGACCATTCCATACAATTATTTTCTATTTCTACAGGTGTAGATGTAAATAATTTAGCTTGCTAAAGTCGAGTATAACAACTACAAAATTAATAATTATTCAGTCTGTACTCGGTACAAACTGTCTAATCTCTGATGATATCTCTCTGTCTTGTAATCATAAACTTTAATAAGATAAACAGGAAAAAGTTGGCTATTGGAAAAATGCATAGATGGTATCTAGGGGAAGAACTCAGAGAAAGGGCTAGGTAGCCAGAGTTGGGCAAAAATATTATTTAAATAAAAGTTTAGAATAAAGTGGGTTTTTTCAAATGGGTTTTAAACCCACTTTATTCGAAATTTTTATTTGAATAAAATTTTTGCCCAACTCTGTAGATAGCCAAGATGCTAATGGAGAGTTTCCCTACTTCTCTACCTCAGTTAGGAACATGTGAATTTTTGTCTACTAACCTAAATAATATATCTTTATGAAACTTCATAGACTTGTTCGTACACATTTAAGTTACGTTCCTGAATTTTTGTACATTGCTATCATTATAAACTTTCTATTTACGTCAAGTTCTACTAAGCTCACCCTACGCCGCTGCATCGCCATCTCCAAGAAATAGGTTCTTCGGTGAATAATCACTACAATTCTGATAATATCAATGTATAAACATTGCCGAATGTTCCTTGAACGTATACATAATAAATAAATCTACGAAGTTCCATAAAAGTATAAAAAGACTTAAAGTGTAGTCTGAACACATCCCCCTAAGTGTTTCATGGAATTAGCTACAATCTGCTTTCTAAAAATATAAATATGCTTCTACGCAGTCTCGACTGGAGAGAGACAAACGTCTTCAAGTAGATGTCTCTCACAATGCGTTAATTCCGTTTCGTCGCGGTTCTGTGCGATTATTAAGCCGTAATATTATGTCGCGCACGTGCGCGTGCCCGCAGTAATTCACGTAGCCCAGTCTGTCGCCTGGCATTTTATCAACTCTCGCTATTGTAACCCTATAAATAACCACGTGTCCCTTTCTCCTTTCCTCCACACGTATACCTCTTATTCATTTTTGCTTGTATCCACTTTTCTGTCATGATGGCGGTCCCCCATTTCTCGATTTCTTGCGCGTGTACTCTGTGTTTACTCGACGGGTCTTCAAGCACAATTCCCTGCAAAGCGTACCAGTGAATTTTTAAGATAATACTTTGACCGAATCAAATTTAGTCACCATCTGCTAGGCGCAAGAAGATAAAGATTCCTGATTCGCTAGAATACTTTTTATTTTAAGGGGGTAGTTATTACCCCCTATTAAGGGGGTAGTTATCGCGATACATAAATTATACTGTGCGGGAATAAACGTCGCACAGGAGATTCGAACATTTAAGAAAAGAGGGAGCCGCAGACGCCTCCGTGGCGCAAACGGCTAGCGCGTTCGGCTGTTAACCGAAAGGTTGGTGGTTCGAGCCCACCCGGGGGCGAATCTATTTTTTCAAAAATTTTGAATCAAAGGAAACGACGCGACGTTACGATCGGCACCTAGCCCGACGTCGAGAGAACAAGTTTCTGGAGCAAACAAGAACGGTTGCTGTTTCGTTTGACTTTTGAAAGCATTTGGAAAAAAAAACTAATTCGCCCCCGGGTGGGCTTGAACCACCAACCTTTCGGTTAACAGCCGAACGCGCTAGCCAATTGCGCCACGGAGGCGATCGGTATCGTTTAGTTTCTATGAAGATATTTGTTACCGGCTGACTGTTTGCTCTTTATGCACATTTATAGTCGCTGCACTCGTGAATCATCACCAAGCAGTCTTATTCTTCTTTTGTATTTCACTTTTATTAGGGAAAATTGAATCACTCTTACATGGACAATATGGATTTGATAAAATTTATTAGTGCAATTTCACGTTACCTGCTCTGTTAAATTATAATCTTGCACGTGATACAAAATTCTTATTTTATTATTGTCCCCCCCCCCCCTAATCTATAGTTTCCTAAATGTAAACCATTAAAATTGCACCCTCTTTCTTTCAAGATAAAAAAAGAATACGATTGTTCACGTCGTTCACAAATAAATAATAAAAACACTGTTCACATGTAAAACGTACACAAAGAAACAGTACAAATCACGTGAAACTGACAAAGGGAGGTTGAGGGTAATGTTTAAATAAATCAGAAAAGATATCAGAAAATATTAATAATTTCATCAAACAAAGAGTTCTCCTCGACGGTTTCTGATCGAATCTGTTTGGACATTGTTTTCTTTCCAGTGCAACCAAAAAGAGCATGCGGTCTATTCTAATCGCAAACTCCAACCCGTGCGCGCGGCATGTTTAAAACAACCTGTCGCGTATCTCTTTTTATTCGCAATTCGGCTGCGCGAAAGAGTTACATTTCACGAGTCCGGACACAATATGACTCGTAAAAGAGTCGCCGGAATTCCGTAACAAAATTCGCGCGGCTAGACCGTTGCGTAACCTTGTATTTTCAACCAAAGAATCACTTTTGCGAAAGTTCACCTGTTTTGAAACAAAATATCGCGGCCACCGATCCGTGCTCCGAGACGCGGCACCTTCATTCTGCACGCATATCGTGTGGTCCGGACTTGAGACATGGGAAATCATTTTTTTTTCCTCTTTCGTTTTCATTTGAATCATTTGAGTATGTTGGAAGTGATGTATTGACACTCTCCGATTTTGTAAAATCTTCTGTTTCAAATTACAAGTACCCATTATCGTCATAAATGCATAAAGATCCGCAGTCTAATAATTACATAAGATCTTTCTACTGTTCCTAACACAGTAGCTGTTCATTTAATTAATTCGTCAGGAACTGAGTAATCGAATGGCGATTTTTAATGGTATAAATCCTTAGAGAGTTTCATAATAAATCGTGTTGTCGCGAGCAACTGGATTAAAACGAAGTATTCCAGTAATAATGAGTAAATTTACCGAATAATATCACCGCTGTTGTGAATCAAATATGTATATACATATTTGATTATACACCTAATTTGATTCACTGAGTGTGTTATCTTAAAAATTCATTGTTCATTTTTAGCCAGGAGTTCTGTGCGACGAGCAAGGTAAATCAGTAAAGATCTATTCACTAAATTGAATTCGTCTCGCAAGCAGCTGACCAATGCATCGTTTCTGTTTCGCAAAGGAATGAAGAGCACGAACCGTTTCATTGCTTCCAGACAATCTGTCAGCGGAATATTTACGTGCTGGAGAATAACAGGAATTCCGGTCATCTTCCGGCGAAAATTTATCCGCGGACAGATGAGTTAATGGACCGGCGGTTCCTCATTCTTCGGTGCCCGCGCCCTGCGAATTCCTCTGTCGCAGACTGATGGCGACGGAGGACGATAAAACGAAAACACGACATTACAAATTTATGTTCCGGAACGGCCGGCCGCTTTATCGCGGCCATTCCAAACCGAGAACCATCGCGACGAACGAGAAATTCGTGCGACCGTCTTATCAGAAATGTGGACCGCTGCGACGACGACTCTTGTTCCTTTTATCGTGCCGAGTGTCTCGAGAACTCCGGGTAACAACGTTGACAGCAATTAGCTGGCCAATCGCGAGAACATTAAACGTTTATCACCGTTTTCATTTGAATTGCAAGCCGAGCAGAACGATTATCTTTGCGAGGTTCGAGAACATATTCTTCATTTCTTTCACGGTTTCGTTCAAATGATTAGAGATATTACAGCAGAATGTTATCATATCATCCCCGAACGTGATGTGCTTTTTTAAATAATTAATCTGTTGCTGTCTTTCGTCCTAGAAGAATTTGCCTGAAAGTTTTCCACACGGTACGTTCCGAAAGTCCTCAGATTTTTTACGGACATACTAGTAGCCTATAAAGTTACGGTGGTACTAAGTTGAACCTTTCTTATAGTGCCCTGTAATTTTCTTATTTCACGATGTTCATTTGTTCTTTAGTGTCGCGTCGAAAGAAATTGCTTGATCCTAGACGTTGCCACTATTAATACTTGTCTCCCATTCTATCTCTTCCCCTTTTACAACGCTGTGTGTGCTCCCCCTTTCCTTAAGGATTTTTAACACAAAATTTTATGCGCAATTTAATAATTGTCTTGGTATCGAATTATTTTTTTTCAACGTTCGAGTTCACATTGTAAAAGTATTTCCTAATGACGAGTTAATTCATCACCCTCAACGTGTTAATTCCAAATCAATCACGTGTCATCTGCAAGACTGCTTTGTTTAAAAGTTTCTAAGGAACAGCAAAAAATCTGAATAAAATCAATCTTGTCATTTTTATAAGGGCAAATGTACCAGTTACTTTTAAGGCTCGGTAGGTTTAATAAGATCAATATGAATAAAATCAATGTTGTTATTTTTATGAGGGAGAATGTAGCAGTTACTTTTAAGGCTCGGTAGGTTTAGTGTTAAAGTAATAACGTAATAGAACTGGTAATACAATTTCTGTTTTGTGATGTTTACTTGATCTAAATAAACGGCGATTTAAACAAAAGCAGGGCTCTCTGGTCGAACATTTTGCTCGTTTCAGAACGTTGTTGAACACAGATGGGGATCGTTTATATTCGACGCGGTATCGTATCACTCGTAACCGTCCAGGTTGCCCCGATTTGACGCAGTTGTGCGTCACGCGTGTTGTCAAGACGTTAATTTTAACTTATACAGTCAGTTTGCAGAAGATGGGTAATAAGCTACATTTAAAAATATTTTGTGTAGCAACAATTCTCGGACAGACCGCCGGCCATGGATCGTTGAACGCCAGTATATTAGCCTCTTAAAATATTTTCAGTAACGTTCATATGTATTTCGAATCGACAGAATTATTATTTCTGGAGACTTTGACGACCGCTTGCCTGGACGAGCCACCGGTTCCTTTCGCTTTTCCTACGATTTCATCGATCACTTATTTTTGTGATATTATAGATCAATATTTTACTAGACAATTCATATAAATTATACTTGTGATTTTTATGTCTCATACGAGCAAGGCTCGCAATAAAAATAATCTATTTAAATGCTTAAGCTGTGAACTCGATTTGTCATTTTTAGGCTGCGGATATTTATGTTAAATCAAAATTGTTGGCATCAATTGCGAGAGGCAATAACCATGTAAATATTCTTCTTCAAAAATCTTGATAAATCGAAGACAATGGTATCGACATTCTTAAATTTTGTTAATATTTTTATTGTTTTAAATTACTCTTTTAAAACTCTTTTATAAGTGCATAAATCAGAAACTAAGTACATACTTATTTTCAAGTCTCCATGCTTGCTCCTAATTCTGAAAAAATGTTCGCTTACCCGAGGGGCAGAATTTCGAAGTTTCTTTTTAAAAATTCTTTTTACGACCTCAGGCTGCCGTCACGCCACTCTTCGTCATTCGGGGATCGACAAATATTTTGGACTTCTTCACAGCGTCGTTTGTCATCGTTTGCGAAAGAATACGATCGGAAATTTGCATTTCTCTTCTTTTTTTGAGTCGAAAATCAAACATTTCTTCCGATCTAGAATAATTCCATTCAATATCTTACCATTTTATGGATTTGCAATTGATATAATAATACCTCATAAGATATGTAAATATTTTGAATAACGGTACAGCAATTTTTAGTGGTGACTCAGAGTCACCACTAGGGTGCTAAGGTTTAAAAATTGTTCTACGCGCATCGAGGCTTGGTTTCACGAGAAACAGTACACTTTACGGTTATGTGGAGTCCAAGTTGCACATCAAAGAAGTTTGCGGTTGTATAATTTGTCGTTCGATAAACAAACGTCGTTGTTCGAGACCCGAAGTGATTTGGCTTTCAAGTCGAAACACGTTCCCGCTAAAAATATACAATTCTGGGAATGAATTAAGCTTCACCCGCGAGATTTACTTGTCGGAAGTCTCTTGTCCTTTTGTCAAGTGAATAAGCTTGCTCGATATAATTTCAATTGACGATCTTGCCTAAAATTGAAGAGATTACGTCGCAGATTCAATTACATGTTTGTCGGAAATGTTTGTACGAAAAATCTTAAGATGATACTCTGTATCAATCAACAAATTAGGGGAAAGATATCAAACGTTTCTGAAAAGAGAGAATTGACGAATTTGTAACAAAGATAATTGTCATTTCTAAAAGTTATGAATTATTGTAAAATTGAGACACAAAGGCCACGTCGGACGCAGTGCGCAGTGCACAACCTTGATAGTATAGCCATTGCTGTATAGTTACGTCTCGACAGATTCATACAATATTTATAGAAACCAGTGGATATAATTCCATAAATGTTTAACTACCTCTCGGCTGCCTTAAATCTGGTTTCTACACGTCCATTTGTTATTGTTATTTTATATTGCTATTCGTAAAATAGAGACGAGTAAAACGAGTTGATTTATAATGTTATAGAAACAAAGTTTACAATTTTGAAGAAAATAGTTGGTAGAATACGAGTTAACTCGTCAATGAAAGCAATGCAGAAAATTAAATCTTTCGAACGAAATTTCATGGAAAAAAAATATTGTAGAAGGTACAGCAAGTTAATTGATTCTTGAAGAACCTCGCTAAACTAGGACGAGTTAACTCGTCCCTGAGAAAATTACTAGGTAGAAACTAAGACGATTTACCTCGTCAATGAAAAATCACAGGAAGTCAAACGAAGTAACTCGTTATTTAAGCGTTGCAGAAGATAGGACGAGTTAATTCGTCACGGAGCATTGCAGAAAAGATGACGAGTGAACTCGCCATTTGTAGGAACAACGCGTAACAGATGCAACTAGTTAATTAGTAGACAGCGGATTTTATGCATTTATGACAAAAATGAGTAGGCGTAACTCGAAACAATGAAAACATTAGAAGAATTTAAAACCACTGTTATATTATTTTCGAGCTATTAATCATACTAAGAAAGAAAATGAATATTCATTTCACTCTAGTTGATTGCAAATCAAGTAGAAAATTTTTATTTTGCATAGAGATCCACTGTATATTAATTAGAGACGATGAAAAATTCCAATGACGAGTTAACTCGTCATTGGCTTTACCTAAGTAGCAAAACCGAGTTAATTCGATATCGGAAGATTGTATGGGACGGGAAAGGGAAAGTTCACTGGTCATTGAGAAGCGTCTTTAGGCGTGTCGAGTATACTCGTCAGTGACATTTGATGCCAGCAAGTACGTCTTCTTTTCTGCACCTCTATTCGTCGTTTCATTCCGTGTGTTGTAACAAGAACGGTTTGAGAGCTGAAAGTACCCGGCACAACAAGCCTGAGCTTTCAGAACGCGGAAAGCGACGCCTGAAATTCGTTCCTCGCGTTCCGCCGCTCCCATTTGAAGTATCCTTCAGCGGGACGAGCGCCGGTAATTCGGTCGAGGGATTCTTCCGGCGTACTCGTGTCTTACCCGTTCTTGCGCGCTGCAATCGCGACGTGACTCCGAGAACACGCTGCAATGAATCTGCTGTTGTCCCTTCTTCCGTGTTTCCTTTCATCCCCCGTAACAACGTTCAGTAATATTAGCCGTTCCGCTGTTTGTACTTCTCCCTCCCGACTTCTATATTTCTTCTCAAGTAACTCAACTTTACCTGTCCCGACAACGTTTGCCCGCCGCCAATGTTCTACCCCATTTGACCGGTTATTCTCGTTCCTATTTCACTGCGCCCCTTTACTCCGTGCTAACAGGGTTTCTCCTCTCCGAAAGATTTCTTCAACGAAATTCTTACCTGTTACGAGAACGATCCGTTTCAAAGAAACAAGTTTTCTTTGTGTCACCAACAGTGACAGTGATATAATATTTACAGTTAACATTATGCCTGTTTCTTTTTAGATGAAATAAAATTTGATTCGTTTGTAATCAATGTTTAAGCATTACAATAAATGTAGCCATACAAAAGATATACATTCTCTTTTCCCTTTTACGACATTTTTCTGCATAAAGACGTTCTAATCGCTGTAACTGTAAAAGAAAAGGTACGGCAAATTAACATGTTCAGCATTACGATTCTTCTCTTCCCGGGTCCAATCTAAAAAATCGGGAAAACATCCGAGATACTTATTGCAGTCCCTAATTTAATGTATAAGTATTTAAACGAAATGTTTGAACAATTCTACATTCTGCATTTGACGGAACCGGTAAGAGATCAAGGAAAAGTGCTTGCACACATATAAGTGACGTTTCGGTGTCGAAGTTTCCACAGACATTGCGATACCGTTTTCCCGACCACGTTGCTTCCTTTCCCGGACGGGCGTGTGCCGAAGAAACAGCTTGATCTCACAAGAATACACTCGAACAAGAGGGGCAAGGTGGTATCAGGGATCGGACGCCACGGAAATGCCATTGAGCGGCTCGAAAGCGGGAATATTAATGCGCTTATAAATAAACCGGAGGAAAAATCCAGGCAGCGGCGAGATGCGCGCGAGAGAGAGGGAGAGAGAGAGCGGGTGGCGTGGACGCCGCTTCTGGTTCGACCTCTCCGCCGGCGCTCTGCTATCGCTCGAACAGCATCCGCGGGGACCGAGCGCCGCTTAGTTCTCCTCCACCTGTCCGCCGCGTCGAAATACTCGACGTTTTCGAGTATTTCGAGAATACGCGGCCCGTCCTCTTCATCTACACCGGCCCCTCGGTTGTCCACGCGACGTTTTCTCCTGTGATCCGTCCCCCGTCCCCGCTCTATCGTCCCGTTCCCTCTTTCCTCCCCCAGTCTCCGTCGACGCATCAAGAGCACTCCCGTCAAAGAAAGGACAAAGTTCGAGCACCCGGAGAAGAACGGCCCGAAGAAACATTTGCGAAGTCGAAGAAGTCCGCTGAAGAAAGATCGTCGAAGAACTCGAAGAAGCTGTTAGAAAGTCCGAAGATCGTGGAAACTTCGCGGAGAGTTCGAGGACTTCTCCGACCGGAATTGAAAGAAGATCGGAACGCCGCCAGGATTCGTTGGAACCGGAAGCGGAGGAGCTGCAGAGATTGGCCCCGCGGAAGAAAGATTGAACTAGTTTGCGGGGGGCGGTGATGGAAGGAAAGTCGGGAAATATCGCCGGAGATGACGGGACCGGCGAATTGAGTGCGACTCGAGGCTCGATCGGGCAGAGTTAGGTTTGAGACTGTCGGGGGGGAGGGGAAGATAGCGGGAGATTGGGGAAATTGTGCGAGGGTCTCGCGGGAATATGAACGACTCGTGCGGGAAAAGTTCCGGGGCAGCAAGCAGCGTCCGAGGCCGGGATAAAAACAAACACGGCGGCGGATGGTTATGGGTGTGCACTCGTAAAGCGTGCTAACGAAGACGGAGAGGACTGTGTAAACTTGAAAATAATTGGCTAGATGGATTTCATTGAAAGTAACCGGGAGAATATCGCGACCGCGGCGAAGAATTCGAGACCGACCGGGAGGGGTACGTCGGTGCAATCGGAAGAAGTACAAAAATAATTCGAGAGAGAGAGAGATTGATGCAGAATTTATGGCGATACTTCTGTACCGCCGTGTAGCACGTTGGTGGTCGGGTTTCTTGGGTGCCTCGGTATTCGCCAGTGAAAAAGTGATTAATTGATCGGGCCGGTTGGTTGCTTTCAATGTATTTCGGGAAGACTAAACGCCGGATGAGGAACGCCAGTTCCGAGTGATCGATGTGGGGACAAGATTTCGGTGTCGAATCGAATTTGTCAGTGTCGTTGATCTCTGGATCTTCTCCGTTCGTGCTCTTATCTCTCGGCCCGTTGTGATCGTTGCTGTATTTTTTATGAAATCAGTGTGTACAATTAGAAAAAATTGGTCGCCCGGTTTAAAATTGGTTTAGAATTTTTCGTTTGTACACGTCGTTTATACGGCTCTCGTGATTACGTTAACCAATTTGGTAAGTGACGTATCGATTTCGTTTTGATTAAAAGTCGCGGACTGGGGTATACAATTTTGAGCACGCGCCTCCGATAATCCTGGCGGAATTGAAACGAATGTTCGAACGCCGAGAGTTCGACTGATTCGCGATTGGTTACGGTCACGGGTTGCTACTGTAGGCAGCGCGCGAGCCTACTCGGTCGAATATTCGCGAGAGTGCCCACGGGGAAACGTGCTGTTCCGAGGAACAACTTGATTCCCCGCGATTCCGTTTCCGTTACTGCCTAGCTGAAATAATACGATGCTCGAAATACCTGGAGGATCACCGACGCGAATGACGCAACCAATATTTTGAAAACCACTCATACGCTGCCCGCGCCGTACACGTTCGACACAGAATTCGGGATGGTACTGTTACGTGCGCTGAGCGTGCAATCATTAACAGAAATCGACTGACAGAATCTTTTTAATTGGTTAATGAGAGCTAAATTCGGAAAACCAAGTGCGAGAGCTATTGAGAGTTACTATATTGACAAGTAGGCAGTAGCCTTTATGATTACAATATTCTATTAAATAGAATATATCCACTTGCAAAACATCAGGAAAAAGATGCGATAATAATAATTATAAACAGACTGCGGATTTTATGCACGCATGACGAAAATTAATTGGTAAATTTTAAAACAGTGAGAAGGTTAAAATGATTTGAGAATATCGACGTTATATTTAATTTATTATTGTTATTATAGCAAAATGAAATTTTTGCATGAAGATCCGCAGTCTAGTTTGAAGAACGCCATGCATAAAATTAATCCAATTTTCTGTGTGTACGATATAAAACAATGCAGAGGGTTTTTAAATTTTCTCCAAAAACCATTTCACATATCGGTGAATTTTTATTATTAAATATATTCATATACGAGTTTCCTTCTGTTTTCACGTTTGCATCTCCATTTTCATTGTCCATTATATAAAAAACAAAGTAAGGGAAATTTTCTTTCAACAACCAGAATATTGCTCATAGTGAAAACGAATAAAAAATGTTAGAACTTTTGGATAATATACGAAACTTCTATTTTTACATTTGTATCTCCATTTTCTCTGTTCATTGTAATATAAAATAACAAAGTAAAGAATTTCTTTTAACAATTAGAATATTCGTCATAATGAAAATTAATAAAAATGTTAATACTTTTGGATGACAAACGAATCTTCTACGTTTCACATTTGGACGCTCCAGGAATGAAAATGTTCATTTCGTATAGTTCTTTTGTATATCAATTTTTGTAAACGAGATTATATTCTTTGACGAAACGCCTGCAGTCTGTGCGGATCGGGCTGTTGAACGGATTCGTCCCCGATTGGAATAATTGCGAAGCGAATGCGCGCACGCGCTCGTTGGAACTGGAAGAGCGTTTGTGAACGAGATCGCGTGCACTCGAACGTGAGGTACGCGTGTTATCACACCGTACGTACTTAATCACAGGCGAGCGTGCTCACTCGTGTTACGCACGCTTGTCTAATCAAAGCAACGTACTACCCCCATCGTTATCACTAATGACCGCCGTCTTGGGTCAAGTTCGAGATTCATTATGAATGACGGAGGATTCACTGGCACGAGATCGGAGTCATCGGAGGTTCGATCGGAATTATTCCAACTGACTTTCTCGTTTCGAGGGGTGATCATTATAAACCCCCATTTGACATAATCAATTAATTTACCTCACGGAACATTACACCTGAATCTATCAATCCTGGACCGATAATAATAATTCCACATCCATTTGATAATTAATTAATTTAAATCTCTAGTAGTACATTCAGCTTTTACAATAGCGGAATTAATTCTCTGGACACTTTTATAGTAAATTTTTACTTAAATTTCGCATTTATTCAAACTATTTAATATATAATCATAACTTTAATCTAAACATCTAATAATATATAAGATTAATACATACATATATACATAGATCTAGTAACTAGATCAATCTAGTTCATAGATATTATTGGGAATTTCAGTTATTAATAATAAGATGCAATGTTTAAGGAATTACGAGAAATATGATTGCAGTTCATTTCACTATCTTTACGAATATTGCGAATATGAATGTATGTACTTGCATAAACATCCGCTGTGTATTAGTATTCGCCACGGGTACAACCAATAAGCACCGAACGTGAATAATGATAGGTTAATCAAAATTCTGTTGCAATAGTTCTTGACGTATATTCAAAATTGATTTTCGCCAAAGCAGAATCTCTTATGTGATCAAATATTTTTGAATCTTCCCTTCAAATTATCAAAACTTTTCTGATCTGAACAAAACCGATCACACACACTTTAAATCAGAATAACTTTTTTATGAATGGACCAAACGACTTCAATTTCCCTGTATGACTAAAAAAATTAATTTAGTAAATGACGTCTAAAAAATATGTTGAAAAGATGCATTTGGTCGGAATTGTGAAAAATAATAGTAAAAATTGATTTTTACGACTTTTTTAGCTGGAACATAACAAAAATTTAAAAGATGTGTTTGGTCAACGCGTATAAATTATACCTATGCCCTCTGAAAATTTAATTGAAATCGGTTAATTGGTTTACGAGTTATGAACGATCAAAAGTAGTAAAAAGGTCAAAAATCTTGAAAAATTGCAATTTCTACCACTTTTGATCGTTTATAACTCGTAAACCAGTTAAGAAATATCACTGAAATTTTCAGAACGTATATAATTTATACGAGTTCAGCAAACACATCATTTAAATTTTCGTTATTGGCCCAGCTAAAAAAGTCGTAAAAATCAATTTTTACAATTCTTTATAAAATATTTTTTACACGTCATTTACTAAACTAATTCTTCTAGTTTTACAGAGAAATTGAAGTCGTTTAGGCTATTCATAAAAAAGTTATTCTGATTTAAAGTGTGTGATCAGTTTTGCTCCTAACTGTACATTCAATCTTCACACAGAAACTATGAAGTGATCCTTTTAAAAATGGCTGCGCCAATTGTCGACTTTGTAATAATAAATAATAAAACATTAAATTTCGAAAAAAAAATTTTTTATACAAAATACAAATCAATTTTATTTTTTAAATGATAGAATGCATTTTTGATTTCATAATGTTGTAGCTGACATTAAGACGAACTCAACGACCTATCTACTATATTATGACTTCAATTTTTTTATTTTTTGCTTACTGTTCTTGTTATAGAGAAATACAGAAAATCACGTGTGTCCGATTAAGAGTGAAACGTAGCTACGTATAATCGAAGATAGAGAACAATTCTATTCTGCAGAAAACAGCGAAACTATGACCGAAGGCCACGAAGAGTTGCGAAGCGGCCGGGCAACGCGGCCAAAGATCACAAGCGAAAAAAGAATAGTGTTCGCGCGCTCGAGCTTATTGAAACGTAACGATCTATCCACCGGACAAATAAACCGGCGCGCGGTGTTCGATCAGGCTGTTTGCCGAGAGATTATCCTTGCCCGCGAATCCGATTTCTTTCTCGAATCCCCTTGGATTGCACTTCGTTCTCACCTCATGTAAAAATACACGGCCGCTGACGAAACGTGTTTACCGTCCGATATTTACGACGTCAGGTCAGCGACGTGTGTCCCATTTTTTCGTAAAAAATCGCGGTTTTGATTTTCTTAATGCTTCAAGGACTGCGCCACTTTCTGCCGATTGTGAAATCGGCCGAGCCACTTGTTGTTTAACCCCTTGCCCTACGATTTATTTTGCGATCTCAGTGATTAAAACTTTTCTTGTAATTCTTAATTTCGTGAAAAAGAAGAAACTTTATATCTATTGTACGCCTCGGTGTAAAAAGTATTCGTACGCCCTTTAAACTGGAATAACCTTTTTATAATTGTATCAAACGACCTGATTTTTTATAATCAATTAGAGGCATTGGTTTACGAAATGATATATGCAAAAAAGATTTTCCAAAAATTATAATTTACAAGATTACATGCAAAAAAATAAAAAAGGCATTTTTTAATACTCTTTTATTTGGGCCTTTAAAGAAAATTTAAAATATATGTTTTGATTGATTATACAAAATCAGGTCGTTTGGTACAATTATAATAAGTTATTCTATTTTAAAGGGCGTACTTCAACTTATACAAAAAGGTACTTCAAACTACCTCAGGAATCATCTGAAGACGTTTTAATAGAATTAGGAAAATTGTCACTGTTTGAAGATAAAATAAAACACTTTTAATGAGGCAAAGATTGTTCTGATGATATGATTACAGATAATCGCACAGAGTTGTCATTCTCGTGCGAAGTTATAAAAATGAGTAGTCAATTGGACGAGGCAAAAGTTAGCATTTCGTAAAGTTCTCTTTGAACAATTGAAATTCCCGAAGACAGTCATTGTGTTGTACAACTTTCTCCGATGTTTCATGCATTCTCTTTATTTCTCGCTGAAGAAGGGTCTCACTTTTATGAACAAAAGGTACCACTGCATCGAAAAGAACCGGCGAAGCCACCTGGCCAAGCCAGCAATTCCCGGTGTCAGGATCGGGAGCAGCGACACGACATTCGCGTGACACAGGTCGACGTTTACAGAAAGAAGTCTCGGCCGTGTTGCGTCAAAGCGTCGAAAACGGGGGAGAAAGATAAATACAAGAGAAAAAACGGTTTAACGAGTGCACAAATCGCGGCAACGAAACGCGCTGCTTTTTCTCTGCGGTGTAAAATGGCGACTGATCCTAATCCCGTGGTACAGTCCGCAAGAAATACTAGCGGGGCCGATAATAAATTGCGGCTTCTGTGAACTCGTTGCTCTTGCCGCGTGTTATTTTAGAAAATAAACCGTTGTTTGTGTTCCCGGGTCCGATGTGTTTCGCGTGTCTGCTTGCCTTGCGGATACCGTGGAAACCGGAATGCTTGGACAACAATTCCCTCTCCAGAAACCGAGGGAACCGATGATCGAAGCTCGCGCGGTACTCGAACCCGAAGATTTACGCGTGTACGAGATTAATTCCCCGTCGGCGTCGAGAGACGCGTTGCAAACACCGCTTCGACGGATCCTCGCGGATGCTTTTCGGTGCAAATAAACGATTCGTAGTCGTTGCGACGCTGGTCGAGCCGTGAAACGACAACGGCGCTGTAGTGGCATCTAAACCGAGCAAGATTTATCGGGTAGTCTGCCAGTTCGGGTCCACCGGCCGCGGCTGTTTATAATTGGATTCGACCGAGAACACTGTGCGAATATCGATTCATCCGATGCGCGCCGCGATTCTTCTTCTGCAGTTTCATCGCATCTTCCATTTAGCTTTTTCTTAGAGCTAATAGACTGCGAATCTTTATGCAAAATAAAAGTTTGCCAAGTCAATCGTAATAAGTCAGATGATAATGTAGTTCTTCTTCTACTTTAATAAGTCTAAAAGAAGATAACAATGTCGTTAACACTAAACCAACCACTACCGTTCAGAATGATCGGTTTCAGATTTATTAGTTTACAATTACTGAAATAATAAAATGATTTTATAAGAATTGCACGTATTATAGTTTAAATAAAATCAATCTCGTCATTTTTATAATGGAACATGTACTTTCAAGGCTCGGTAGGATTAGTGTTAAATTGCACACTAACACTAAAACTACCGAGCACTGACACTGATTAAAATGTTTCAGCTGATAAAAATGACAAGGCTCTATATATTTAGATTTCGTGAAATTTTTATTGCAATATGGATGAAGAAATTTATCGAACCATTTTCCATTTAAGCAACGCTATAACTTCAATAATTATAAAATTAAACAATGTAAGACCGGTCATTTGACCGGCAGTGGTAGGTTTAGTGCTAATGATAAAATCGTCACAGCCACTTGACGAGTTTACATTAAAACAGTTACGTCGTATTGCTGTTATTTCTGCAGAGTATTTTATGAAACATTAAATTGCAAATGTATGTTTAACAACAATAGGGACAACACGATCGTTCACATGGATCTGATTATTTATTGTTAGACTGCGAATCTGTATACGAAGTAAAAATGTTCTGCATCCACAATGCGCATAATAGTCCGCTGTCTGCTCATCGTTAATATAATTATTATACAGTTTGGTCCACCAAAATATCTTGAATTGCAATGATATAAAAAAAATGTTATGTCCATTCTATGGAGAAATGAATTTATTTAAAAGAAAAGCAGAATTTCTTCTTGGTTTCTCTTACCTGTAATTTTGACGCAATCAATTTTTATTTGCACAAAGATCCGCAGTCTGAAGCTTGGCAAGATTTTCATACTTTCATAGAATTATAAAAAGTTCTGTCAGTCGATTTTTCTGTTATCCGAACTCCAGTACCATTGAATTCACGTGTTCGGTAAACAGAACATATCAAAACTATTTTTCCATTTCCATACTTAAGAAAATTAGATAACAATTCAACGATAGGAGTGGTCACAGATTTAGCGACTTACTATGATAAAATGCATAGTGAAGAAAAACGGAAAGCTTGAGAGAGAAGACGCTATTCGAAGAATGAAATGCACAGCGTCAGACTGAGACCGCACGGTGTTAATCAATTACGAATGCAACGCGGAGCCTTCCCAAAAATCAATTTTCGGTTCACGTAATCATTGCAGCAGCCGAGCAAACAACGCGCAGACACTGGTCTCTAAATACGTCCTCCTTCGCACCCAGTAGAATGGTGGTAAACGATCCCTCGCAATTAGCGAACGGAGCAGCAGCAGCAGCAGCAGCGTTTCCTCGGCCGGGCTGCATCCAATCAAGCATGTAGGTGGCCCAGCTGGCGAAGGTATAGAGTTTCGTCTAATCGTTCGTAGCTGGTCTACGAGCGAGATAAGAGCACGAGAGAGCAGTAAAGCGGGGCGGGAGCGCGTGCCGTGCGTGTCCGTGCCCGGTGCTCCGAAATGCCTTTGGTATGACGCGTGTGCACGGCATTCCGTGAGAGGAAGTGGCTCTAATAAATCTCAATCAGGGGATTCAACGTCTGCCCGCTATGCTGAAGAATTCGACGGCCAGGCAGGGAGCGGCGGGTGGAGCAGAGGTTCCCTCGTCAACAAATCCCGGAGGTGCCTCAGTTGTGGAGAGCACACCGAAGCCGCGGAAGAAGCTGTCCTTCAAGGAGCCGGAGATTCTGAACTACTTGAGGTCGAAGAAGCCGTTTTCGAAGCCGAAGCCGAAGCCGCGGCCACCGCCGCTACAGCTGACGCGCACGTCGCCCACCGTCGACTTCAGCTTCGATGAGAACCCCTTCGAGGAGGAGAACGATGACCTCGAGGAGCTCGAGGTAAAGCCCGTGCGCTATGTCGAGACGGGGATCGTTTATGGGGTAAGGTGTCACCGGCGATGTCTGTGCCGACGCGACGCGACGCGACGCCCGGCGCCGATCCATGGGAAAATGCTGGCCGTTTGATCCCTGCTCCTCCTATTGCACTGCGTCTTCTATCCCTTCTTTTTTGTAAATGATCGAATTATCGGAGCCAGTACTTCTTTCTATAGATGATCAAATTATGTATTGGGCCACTTGACCAGTTTACATTGGAACGATCAATTTTTAGGCGGCAGTCTTGCAACACTGAATTCTTGTTATTTTTATCAGTAGGGCCTTGATTATATCCAAACCTCCAGTGTCTGAAGTCTTCAGTATCCCAACATGCTGAAGATGCTTATAGATGATCAAATTATTATTGTAGCCATTCCTTCTTTTTATAGCTGATAAAATTATTAGTGCCATTCCTTATTCTTGTTATCTTCATTAAGTGCAGTGGGTCCTCGATTATCCAACATGCTAAAGGTGCTTATGGATGATCAAATTATTGGAGCCATTCCTTCTTTAATAAATGATCAATTTATTGGTGTCACTTGACGAGGCTACATCGAAAGATCAATTTTCACGTGGAAGTCTTGCAACGCTGATTTCTTGTTATTTTTATCCAGTGCAGTAGGGTCTCGATTATCCAAACCTCCGGTGTCTGAAGTCCTTATTATCCCAACATTCTTCAGTAATGTCTTAAAATGCAACACTATTCCTCGTATGGGTAATAAATATTGTTGTGCCACTAATAATTTGCTTACTCATCAAACGACCTCGAAGTAAAGCTCGTGCGCCATGTCGAGACCAGGGTTGTTTACGGAGGTAAGGTGTCGCTGGCGATGTTTGAGTCAATGTGACGCGTTTCGCCGTTTCATGGGAAACGCACACGAGCCACAGAATTCGCGAGACTGTCCCCGAGCCGTTGCCATAAATTACGCCAACGTCCGTTTGATCCCGGACCGAGAGAGCTTCTCCGCGTGCTGCTCTGTTTGGATAGGGAACCAGTAACCGGCACCCGGCTTATCTTGTTCCAACGCAACGTGTCGTTTTGTTTGCCTGCTCGTTGCTACATACATAACTCGCATCGGTAGAAACTAACGAGGGACGAGATGTCGGATTGCGGCTGAAAAAGTGATACCAGCCTCGATATTTAGCGCTCAGGAGGGACTAGCATCGATTTTTGCGGTCCCTACAGGATTTTCTTGGATCAACACTTTTCCGATTTGAGGGAGAAGCTACTCTACTTAGAGGATTCTTTCGTTTATGTGTCTCCTGTCTTGCAGAGTGTAAAGGATGCAGGATAATTGTCCCAGTAATCAACCATCTTAGTCTAACCCAGATCAACACTTTTGCGACTTGAGGGAGAGCCTACCCTTTTTAGAGGATCCTTCCCTTCATTCGCTTCTCTCTCTTGCAGAGTGTAAAAGATGCAGGATAATTGTCCCAGTAGTCAGCCATCTTGATCTAACGCAGACGAATACTTTTGCAACTTGAGAGAGAAAACAGCCCCCATGGTGGCCCCTTCGTTTATTTGTGTTTCGCAGAGTATAAAAGATATAGGATAAGCTAATTGTTCCAATGGTCAGCCATTTTAACCGTTGTTATTATTAATATACTATTTCCTAAGTTTCTGTATACATATGAGGACATCAGTCATACATTTGAAGTGAGGAATAGGCTCATCATTGTTTGTCTTGAAATTTGATGATTTCACACGACTACGGATTTTTGGCAGGAAAATTTAGAGGCACAAAGTTCAACTAAGACTATTTTCCTTCATCACTAATATCTAGACTGCAGACTTTATCCATCCACGGCAAAAATGAGTAGATAAAATGTAAAACACACACACAATGAAATTATACAAGAAAAGATTTTAAAATACTGTTGTAAAAGAAATAAACGTCTATGTAGCTCCTGCATCTTGGAAATAATTTTTAATTAGCACATAAATCTGCAGTCTGCTAATACCTGACAATTTAATAAAGTAGTGAACATCATGAAAACTTCTTTTTTAAAAAATTTAGCTAGTTTTACTGCCCATAAATGTGCCCATAAAATCCGTAGTTAATGTACAACGTCTTTTGTTCACCTTACCATTTGTGTATTATACAGGGTGTTTTAGAAAGTAATAACTTACTAACTCTTCCGCGAGAGAGAAACGAACAAGATACATCTTCGATACAATGAAATTGGAGAATTTGTTTAACACTAAACCTACCAAGCATTAAAAGTATCTGGTAAATATTGCCTTATAAAAATATGACAACGCTAAATTTATTAATCTGTAATTTTGCGATATAATAGATGCTTGGACAATGAAATTTATTCCATTATTTTCCATAGATGGATTTTTATAATTTCGATAATTGGTAAACATAAGTCCGGTCATTTGACCGTGGTAGGTTTAGTGTTAAAAATACAGTTATTAAGTAAATTTTATCTCGCTGAAGGATCTAGAAATAAACGAGAATTGTGTAATATTCATCACAAAAATAATAGAATATTGTCCAAATTTTACGTTCCAAAAAATGTCATTTAATTCTCAATGGCTAGTTTGAAAGCACCCTGTATACAACGTTGAAATATCGTACTTGCTGGTACGTCCGATTGAAAAAGTTGGCTTTCGTTAGAGTCAAGCGATGAGGGTGGTCAGGACGGTAGGACAAGCATTCGAGGTGTGCCATAAATTAAGTATAAACAACGCCGCGGAGGAAAGAGGGGACAAGGAGAGGGAGAGAGACCACGGGGAGAACCACCGTGACGTTTACGAGGACCAAGACGAAATACCGAATGAGCAGTCGCAGCCGTCGCCGTCTTCTGTGCACAAAGGTTTAATATCCCGACTTCTGTTTAACCATAAAGAAAGCCGTTTCTCAGGCCGTTAACCCTCTAACGTTCTTTGGCTACATATTGCTACGATCAATTTTAACGCACTGGTATATTCGCCAGCCGGGTTACAATCCAACGAATTTTGCATCTTGCAGTACCTCTGCAGAACACACA
Source organism: Lasioglossum malachurum (assembly GCA_028455605.1). NCBI lineage: Eukaryota > Metazoa > Arthropoda > Insecta > Hymenoptera > Halictidae > Lasioglossum > Lasioglossum malachurum. The sequence continues at coordinate 18,654,668 of CM052316.1, read as the reverse complement.
CCACTTTATCGATTGATCACCGAATTAAATATTTCAGATATATCGCTGTTAGGGGATCCGGATGACACTGTCCCAGAAAAGACAGCTGTTCCCTGTCTTCTCAGGTCGCACGAGGTCCCAGCAACCACCGCGTCTACCTCGCCGATTAGACAATCGCCATCGGTAAGTTACGAGACTTTTGATTTTCAATAAAATTTTAGTCGCCGTTTTTCTTGGTCAATCAACAATTAAGCCAACGATTTTTATGTTCACAATTTTTCTTTGTTTAGTAAGACCTCAATATGCCCACAATTTTCGTGTCCACAATTTTTTTTGTTTTAATAGGACTTCAATAAACCAACGATTTTTATGTTCACAATTTTTCTTGGTTTAGTAAGACCTCAATGTACCCACAATTTTCATGTCCACAATTTTTCTTGTTTTAATAGGACTTCAATAAACCAATAATTTTTATGTCCACAATTTACCTTCTCTTACAAAGACTTCAATAAGCCCACAATTTTTCTTGCTTTAATAAGACTTCAATAAAAGCCCCTCAGTTTTTATGTCTACAATTTTTCTTGTTTTAATAACAATGAAACTATTAATAATCTTAGATTTTGTGTGACGTTGTCTGATTATTTCCAAAGGGCACGGTAACCTCCGACTGCGGAGGATTACTCGTTGGGGGCGAATTGACTGCTCTGAAGCATGAGATACAACTGTTGCGGGAGCGGTTAGAGCAACAGAGTCAACAAACCAGAGCCGCCGTTGCCCATGCGCGATTGCTTCAGGATCAGCTTGCAGCTGAAACAGCAGCTCGTGTCGAAGCTCAAGTAAGTGACACTTGACACTTGTTTAATGGATTTTCGATACCGTCGGTATGAGTTCGGAATCTACACGGTGCTCTAAAACGTGCGATCGAATCTTTACGAAGAGGCCTACGTCGCACGCGATCATCGTGTCCCAACGTCAAACAGTTATTGCCAAAAACAGCATTAATGCATTAGGTGAATAACGTATCTCGATCACTTTGACAATACAAAAAATTATCTGAAAAAAAAGCATTGGTTCGAAGTGGTAAATGTTAATTACGGGCAAAAGTTTTTTTCAAGATTGTCACTGTTCTTTTCAAATGGAAGTACACATTTTTATTTGAATTTTCCGATTTCACTGCTTATTAATATTAAAAAATTCGAAAATGCTACTAAATATAAATATAAATGTTTTTTCGCAAAATAGAAAGCTAATAATTGTAATATAGTGAAAATAACATATTAATACTAATAAATAAATGAATGCACAAAACCCGAAGTCCAATGATCATACTACACAATGATCTTGACACGACCTTGAACGCCATTTAAAGAAACCATTCACAATCTTGAAGTTTCGCAAAATAGGAGCTTAATGGCTGGACTAATTTTGTGAAATGGTTTTGTGTCATTAGGCAAGAACGCATCAGTTGTTGGTGCAAAACAAAGAGTTGTTGGAGCACATAGGAGCGCTGGTTGGCCATCTTCGAGAACAAGAGCGTATCTCGAGCGGTCATGTCACCTCGCAGTCCCAGATGCCTGGTTCAACAACGATACAACAAACAACCACGGTTCCTGACTTGTCGAACCTCGGCCAGGTAACGCTCTATCGAATACCCTGACACAAGTGTTCGACAGCCAGCAAGCCGTGTGTGTGATGCGAACGTTGCATTTCGATTAACGTTTAACAGTGTGTATTTTGTACTGTCCTACCTTTTCTTTTTATACCGTAACGCCTTTTGTACCGACGCCTTTTTTTATATTTCTTAATAAACCGATTTACATACACCTGTTCTGTTTTGCACCCTCCACAGATTTGCCGGGTACGAAGAACGTCACGCAATTTCAGTGTCGACACAAACCACGTTTACACATCTTTTCATTTGTTTCATCCTTGTGCACCGTTCCAATAGTTGTGTTGTTTAAATTTAACGCTTTATCTACCGGAAGCCTATTACAGTAAATCCTCTATAAAGGCAAAAAGGTCCTCCTTACAATGTAATACCAATATAAAATCTTTCTTATTATTACTTATTTTTTTATGAAACTTTCACCAATATATTTGTGGCATTTTTCTGATTAAAATAAGATCGAACACGATATAATTTCAACTGTATTTAGTGGTTCAATTGAAGATGAACGTTCCGGGCGGAAGGGTGGACAGTGTATCGGAAAGAAAGAGACGCGGAGAGTCGCAGTCGCTTCGGACGCGCGCGGTCTCTCTTTACACGCGCTGTCCTTCTCTACGTTCGGCTTGGCCTTTGAAGCTCAAAAAAATAGTGTCTCGTTTACGATAAATGGTTTTGCGTTTATAAAGGGTTTACTGTAATAGGATTTTAAATAATTGTGCTGTACCAAAAGAAAGCATAGAAATTTTCTTCCACGTTGCAACCTCAAATGAAACTATTAGATGACGTTATTGAGGGTGACTTGTTAGTTCACAATGAAAATTGCTGTTGCTATTGAAGGTTCCATTAAAAAGTATTTAGCCATGTACCATAGATTTTTCAAAATTATGCAATAATCACCGGTCTGTAATGTGTTAACTATATCTTGGCTACGAGATCCGCAAAGGAATGGTACGAAATTAATTTATATTTCCGAGTTTACCAGAAACAGTTTTACTTAAACGTCTCTGACAAGTTAATGGACTTTTCGTGGTGCTGATATAGATTTTGACTTTGAACACGCTCAAATTAACTTTTTATATTAAATTTTCATATTTGGAGTCTGCTTTATATTGGGGTCGAGCCTGAAAGTTTGAATATTATTGTACTCGAAGCTGCAGTCGGGTGAAGTCAAGTTTGAGGATCCCAAAAGTTCGTGATTGCATGAGTAAAACTCTAATTTTGCATTTTAACTTTTCGGGTACCCGAATTTACAAACTTTCGGGATCTCAACCCCACCTCACCCGAAGCTTAGGTACTTAATATTTCGCCACATCCTTTAAAAAAATACCATTAAACGATAGTAAACATTACATTGTAAAATTATTGCGTGTAAAATTGGATCGTGCACGAGGGTGAACACGAGATTTTGAATGCGTTCTGTTACATGTATGATTTCGTTGGCGTATGACATTTTCGTTTCTGCTGGATGAATGCGTTGCATTGTTCTTGTGCTGAAGTAAACCACCCCACTAAACATGTATGCCAAAGAATGTCCGCTAATCCGACTGATGTTCTAGTTACGTTGCACGTGGGTAGGATCACGCATAATCGGATCGTTCTCGAACACAATCGCATTTGCTAAGATCACTTAAAAACAAAAAAAGAAAAACGAATCCTCCAGTCTCACAGTGTTTCATTCCACTCAAGGTGGGGAAAAGAAAGATTTGCCTGAATCGCATTACACGAGGTACAATTAAACAGAATCTAGATGGTAAGCAGCCTTTGAAACGCGAGAAAACTCGACCGCTTATGCGCGACACGTTTCGCCCCTAAGTTGGCCGACAGGAAGATAGCAATTTAATGCCGGCATTAAAGCTGAATCGCTAATCCAATAATCGTGCTAAGCGCCGGTGTGACGCTGTTATGTAACAGGTCTTCGCACGGGACTTTGGACTTTGTGCCACCAACAAATGCTAGGTAACGTTGTTAACCATGAATCTTTACTATGCACCCATCTCTAACCATAAGTTTCTGATGTTACGCTCTTCTTCTTCGTCATCTAAAGGCACTTTACTCGAGCCGGAGACCTTGTTCTTGTCGAAGCAAGAGATCAAACTATGTTACAAACCAATATACTGTTTATCAACCGGCGACATAAACTCAATTGTATTGGCTAGTACCTCTAGTTCAATTTGTTTCTTATTCGTTCAATGAATGCTAATTTAACCCTTTCGTTTGAAACAAATTTAATATTATTTATAACTGTATCGTACTCTGTACAATGCCACTGTACAAAATTTTAGAATTATGTCGTGGTGGAAAAATTACCAGGTTGATAAGTTAAGATATATTGTATAAACTGTGGATATTTATGTTCTCAAAAACAAATTTCTTTAAGTAGAAATCCAATGGAAACACATTTTCTATATAAAAATATTTTACACAAGATGCCTGTAACTTGCATACCCTTGCACCTCTCTTATTATTGATAATAGAAAAAAATGTAAAAGGAAAACAGGAACTTTCATTACTAACAACGAATAGAAATAGAACAAATTTTCATGTACACTACAATGTTCGCCCCTTTAAGGTGCTCAAGTTAGATGGAACACCGTGTATCGCATTAAAAGTAACAGAAACATGCTGTAGTTCCTTGCATCGCTGTGTTTTGCACAGTCGAACACGGTACAAATATCTGGAGTTTATACATGAATAATCTTTTGTATTCATATCGTTTTGTAACGCCGGTTGCGTACAGTACCTATTTGGAAGCATACTCTAACATCGTATTCCATGATCAGTGCCAACGGACAGGAGGACAGAGTTCACCATGGGAACTGGATCCACCATCCCCCTACTGTTCTTATCCGCCAGACTCCTTGTACTCTGGGAACCTGAATACACTGGGGATTCAAGCAAACAGTAGCACCGATCAACTGCAGTTCCAGACGCAGCTGTTAGAGAGGTTGCATAACATAAGTCCATATCAGTCTCAAAGGTCACCGTACAATACACCATCTCCATATGCAATGGGTCCTAGTCTCCTGCTACCTCCCAGCAGCAGGCCATCTGTGAGTAAACTGGAAATGTTTGTAACGTTTCATACGAACGCATATACAGTGATTATTGTTTCAATTAACAAAATAAAGTCGGTTCATCATTCTTGCAGAACTCAGCTCAGCTCTCTCCGTGCTCCATGTCGCTGCGGGTCTCCCAGCCAAACAGTTTCTCATCGTCGCCTGTAATGACACACAAGTCAGAAAATTATGGGATGAACCTGGAGACTCAGGACTTAAAATCGACGTTTATAAAACCTCTACCTTGCTCCGGCGAAAGGAACGCTGTTCACCTGGCCCAGGAGATACTGAGTAAGCAGGATAGAGTCAATCTGCATGATGAAATACCACCAATCGTGTTGGATCCCCCGCCTCAGGGTAAACGTTCAGAGTCAGCGGGTAAACAATCAGCGGTGAAAGAGAACTCGACGAACCAGTCTGCGAACAATAAAAATCCTCAGAATCAGAAGAACCTGGCGACCATATTGAGGACACCTGGACCACCGCCGTCGCGCACCACCAGCGCGCGTTTGCCCTCCAGAAGCGAGCTGATGTCCGAGGTGCAACGTACCGCTTGGGCTCGGCACACGACCAAGTGAAGAGTCTCTTTCCAAAAGTAGCCTTTAAAAAGATTTCAAATATCCTCTACATATCATATCTCAGGTAGAACAGTTTAAGAAAATTGACCGTGAAAGATGAGAGTCTAAGAAAAGAAATTGACCAATTGAGACGATCGCACACGATGGTTGATGACTTTGCCCTCAGGTTGTATTTTATTTGAATCGAAGACTACTGGTGCTTGTAACACTAAAGAATAGAACACTCTTGAGTAACTCTGGAGAGAACTTAATTAAGAAGTTTATTGTATTAAGCTATCGTCGCATTCTTATCTATCGTTCTACCTGAGTGCACGTGTTATTCGAAGTTAGGACCGGATAATATAATTGTTGCGAGAAAACGCTGTAGGGTGTTTACATAGGACTTGGAATGTTAGTTTTTAATGTAGTAGAAGGAAATGTTGGTTTCGAATTTTCGTTTACGATGATTTCTTTGCACTGTAACGTTAATTAGTTTCTACTAGCATACGCGGTTACTCCATTGCAACATTTAAGGACAAATCTAGATTCCTGTAGATTTTCTTTAGCTTCCGAATGGATCGAATAGAAAACGAATCGTTAGGCGACCACGTGTAAGACTGGAGGGAGGAAACTGATGCTAGTGCTACGACGAATGATAACGATGCAAACCAGTGATCCTTTAGACTGTCAAGATTGTGCCAAACAGTATGGAGCTCCCGGGAGAATTTATTTTCACTAGAGCGGAGAGAAACGTTTGTGATCAGCGTATGGTAAATACGAGTGTACATTCATGAAGCGTCATTCTTGTACATAATGCTGAACTTCAAGCACGTTGTATAATGGACATTGTGTCGTGGACAGTATATTGGATTTAGGTTAATATTACCGTAGGACACGAACGCATTGTATAAAAAGAAAGTGTACTTTTGTAATATACGCAACTTCAATGTAGCACTTATGGATTCTTGTTGTACAGATTCGATGAGAAGGTGGAATTGTACGTCGAATCCATAATCTGCTCGGTTAAAAGATTGATAAATACAGATCTTCCTTGCGCAGCACATTCGAACAATAATTAAGACGTGTAAATTAAGATTAACCTTTAATTGCTGGGGTGAATTTAGAAATATCTCTCAGGTCTCTTCAGAAATCTCCACGTATCTTTTAGGACTCTATATAGTATATTAACATTAGAGTTACCATACAGAGCAAAATCTTAATTCACAATAAATTCATAAAAGCTACGATGGAAGGAATCATTTAAGAAATAATTTGTTTGTCCATGTTTGTAGTAAAAAAGTCAATTAATCTTTGGTTTAAAAAATTCCATCGAGTCTTCCGAGACTCCACCCTGGCAGTTGAAGTTTAGAAACGTTAATTAAGTGATGAGTTCATCGGTATGAAAAATGTTGGCGGTTTCAGGAAGAGGATGGAAGTTTATTGGTACGTTGATTGGATGGATTGAACGTTGTCGACTACAGCGGCCAATTAATAAAATGATCTGTAAACATTTCTACGAAGGCGTTTAACTGTGTCATACGAGCTACACCTAATTCCAATCCCCATGATTATTCATATCGTTTAGGTTGCGCTACGTTTACCGTTGTTAGTGGCGTGCAACCGAATGCGTGCTACCATCTGCTATGATCCATAAGGTAATCACATGCGAGCTTCATTATTCTGAAAGAACGAAGTTTACTACCAACGTAGCGACCATTTTATCGCGAGACCGCGGGAAGGCCGGAACATTAGAGGTTTTATGCTGCACGCGGTAACGTTAGTCATTGTGGACTCGTGAACAGAGTATGTTATTTTAATTTTAAAATAATCCAATTGTTCAGCGACGATCGGCTAAGTAATTACTGAAGAAACACGCCTGCTAAATATTTATGAGTCGGTGGCAATCGATTGAGTGTTGGATAAGGCGGAGGTGAAGAAAAGTAATTACCATGCAATCTCCGGCAACTAACTTCCGGTAGAGAAGATTGCAAATCGAAGGTCGCTCTTTTTGTTCGAGGCAATTGATCGAAAATTAGTTGGAAAAGTTGTCTAGTTGTGAGAAATTATCTAGAAAATGGATAAAGAAAAAGAAAATGGTATGAAAAAGGTAGAAGGGCAGTCGACAGAAAGATCTGCTGGGATTTTAAGATTGAACAGTGGTCCACGATCTCGATCGAGAGCAACGTCACCGTTGTCGCTGACAAATCAGGTAATTATCAATCATTGCTTATATATGTAACAATTAGATTGAGAATGTCTAAATAAAGTAAAATTTAATCCGCCAATCGATAACGGTTCTTAGTGATTCGTCCTTTTGTAAACAATAGAAATTTATTATTTATGAAACTAATGATGATGGTGTACGTTATAGTGTGTACGTTCCAATTGTTCTCCTTCCACTCGTTTAATCAGCAAATGTATCGGAACAAAAACTGGCATCGCGTGCGAAGCAACGAATGTGTTATCACATTTGATTAGAATTAGATAATTTATTAATGAGCTTCCGTAGTACCGACCGGTAGATTAGCTGGAAAGTGGGCATTCGATTATATCTATTCTGATGAACACACTTTAATTACTATAGTTACGTGCGCGAAGTCAGGCGAGCTACAATGACGCCCACAGATGAAATAGTTCAAATGGTCGCCAATATGAAGTGCTCTATCTAAATACTCGCTTCAGGTATTAAGAACGTATATTGAGATCTAAAACATTTTTAAAAAAGCGAAACATCTTTGAAAAAAAAAATTCGACCTGCTAAAATACAATTCAAGTTACCAAAAGATCTGAGAGTATATGGCATTTATGATATTATGATAAAAATATGAAAAAGAAAGGGATTTCTCTTTCTTGCAATTGATGCAAACAATTTTTATGTAACATAAAAATCTGCAGTCTGGTGACTATAATATGTAAACAAATAACCAATAAAAAGAAACCGATCAAAATAAAATATTTTTAATTAGTATTAAACTGAAACACACATTGATTTTGACCAAAAGAGTCCTCGGTCAGGTTCTAATCTACATTATCAGAAGCTATGGAGTCTGCGAAAGAATAAATTGAAAAAATTTCACCCTCCAGACTACTGTCACATTTCTCCCCGTCACGGTAATAACGATAAGCATAGGATTTCGTGACTTTCCATCAAAGGAATTGCAAGCATTCACAGGGTTTGAGGGGGTGTGTTAGGGTGATTTTCGTGAGTCCATTGAAACTCGCGTGTAACACGTCTCCAAGTGAAATGATTATGTAGGAAGATAAGGGTGGGGTCGCATGAAGAATGCGAGGTGCACGATGCCGCGTCCAAACGTGTCATAGAACCCTTCAAGGTGCGGCTGGTCGCATGTGATCAAACCCTGGATCACCTGCGTTACCGTCCCTCAGTGGATCATTGATTTATGGACCTCAAACTGACAGAACTAAATTGTCTCGAATCGGCACCGGTTGGATTTGTTCTGCGTAGACTCAAGTACTCTCGAATCTAATTCACTTAGCTTAAGTAGACACGAATCAGCGCCAGTTAATTGAAGGAGACTCGAATCATGTTAACTAGATTTGTTCTCCGGTCCGAAACTATCTACACAGATCGAAAGCAGTTAAACTAGATTTGTTGAATAGAATAAAACTTAACTGAAGTGATTTATGGATTGTTATGCAATTCTTGCTTTTTAAGTTTCATTTCGAATAAATAGTGTGTCAATAAATAAACTTCGAATCTTTCGGCAGTTTTTCTTTCTCCAATGATTTTTATAAATTGCATATATGTTGATATTCTTTAATTCCTTTAGTATTTCTACTATTTGAAATAACTTATCGCAGCCGACTTTAGTTTTCCATTTCCATACGAGATTTTAAAGAAACTCATCATTTATAGAAGGATAAATTAAGTTCAAAAATGGAGAACAAAGAGATAAATAGACAAACATTTGCAATCTCATTGTTACACATCAAGTAACTAGAATCTGACAAATCTTAAGTATGTAAAAGCCAGCCACTTTTACCTTCTCTTTGTGTTGATGATGCAAAGCTTAGATTTATTACTTTCAATCACGGGAATCTTTTTCTGTAAACTGTTGAGTGTTTTTGTACCGCACGAATTTACCCTAAAATTCTCCGTAGATATGAATTTTATCGTCGCAACCTCAATCGACGCGACGCGGTACTCGAGCGAAATTAACCCATCGTTACAAGGCCTCGTTTGTTTCGCGAATTGGACGCTGTCGATGTAATCTCCCTCCGAAGCAGTGCGTCCCTGTTTACCGGTGATATACGACCTTTCGTGATATCAAAGATTTGTTGCGTCGCCATGAACGAATGTCCCCGATATCGAGTGGACACAGGCATTATGGTCGACTTATGGGCTTCGAAACAGGCGCGGTTCCCTCAGGGGATGACCAGCGGCCTGTTCTTTCCTATTGACGCGGCGGCAGTTCCTTCGAATCCATCGACGCTGATTCACCTGTGACCTTTTCCAATTTTCCCGGACACTGTTGCGAAACGATACAATATTTCGTCGAATTTAATTAAATGTTGCGAACGCGGGTTCGAGTCACTGATTACGTCACTTTGCTTCGACTTCTTAGTGCTACCTGTGGTCTAAAATTAAAATACCTTCTGACGTAACATTACGTCTCGATCGGATTTTATTCGACGTTAAACACGTATGCTTAATTCATTGATACTTCACTTTTCATCGACTTCTTAGTGCTTCCTGTGATCTAAAATTAAAACCTGTTCTTAATACATTATACCTACTGACGTAATATTACGTCCTGATTGAATTTTATTCGACGTTAAAGCTTAATTCATTCATACTTTACTTTTCTTCGATTTCTTAGTGCTGCCTGTGGTCTAAAATTAAACTACCTTCTGACGTAATATTACGCCCTGATTGAATTTTATTCGACATTAAAGACGTATGCTTAATTCATGGATACTTCACTTTGCTTCGACTTCTTAGTGCTACCTGTGGTCTAAAATTAAAATACCTTCTGACGTAACATTACGTCTCGATCGGATTTTATTCGACGTTAAACATGTATGCTTAATTCATTGATACTTCACTTTTCTTCGACTTCTTAGTGCTGCCTGTGATCTAAAATTAAAACCGGTTCTTAATACATTATACCTTCTGACGTAATATTACGTCTGAAATTATATCTCAACATAAAGAAAATAAGCCAGAGAAGAATAAAGTTGTAAATAAAATCAAAGAGCTTATTTAAGTATTAACACTCTTTATACCAAGCAACAACAACTAACAATTTTGACTGCAAGTGACAATTGCCAGTTTGAAAGTAAATAAATACATTTATGAACCAAGATCAATAAAATCGAAAATAAAAGAGCTAACATAATAATTCCTATGAAACATGTTCTAAATTAGCTATAAAAGAGTTATTATAAAAAAATTCCTACAAACATTCCTGTAAACGATTATTTGGTGAGTGTTAAGTTGTTCTCTCCAAAATTGGAATTAATGTAATCTCCACAAAAATTGAATATCAATAATTATCAAAAGCGCTTTCACTTTGGTCTCCTAAGAAAGGGTTCCACCTTGTCCCCATTGTTTCCCATTTGTAAAATTTGTTTCAATTTCTCTATGATCACAAGGCACGGTGTTTCCGGAACGAAAGGGTTCCATAATAAGGGAAAGAATAGCGTTTCTCGTATCCAGTTCAGGCTTATTATCGGCGACCTAATCCCAGGCAGTACCTACCATCAGCCATTTCACGTGGCGTGACGATGGATGATCTACGGGCGAAATTCATGCAACTAATTGCTTTTGCCCAACGATGTATAGGTGGAACCTACGTCCCCGCAACCGTCGGTCGACCGAGTGTCAGTTACGTTCGCCGTCGCTGACGACGACGACGAAAAACAGAGGGAAACTGTCGGAAAAGTGAAGCTAAGGGAAAAGACAGAAGACCATCCGGACGTCGGAGACATGCAGAGGATATCCATAGCTGGTTCGTAATTGCCACTAATGTTTCGTAAAAGTACAGGTAAGTTGAAACGTATGGAACGAGACTGTAAATTCAGCAGAATCACGGTGATATAGTTCAATTTTTTTTTGTAAAGATTTTTAAGAGCATTTTATAAATAGCTTGACTGTATTTCTGGTATTTGTTGGTCCCTTTTTCTGTTTTCAAAATTGGCATCATTACTAGACTGCGGATTTAATGCATGTATGGCAAAAAACGAGTTGGTGCAATTTGAATCAGTCTGAGGACGTCGATATATTACTTTCAATTCATTAAGATCAACAAAGGAAGAAGAAATCCTAATCTGTCTTCTGCTTCTTGCGATTAATCCCAACAATTTTTATTTTGCATAAAGTTTGTTGAAATAGTGGCTTATGATAAAAGTACAATCCTTGCAGTGGTTGTAAAAGGATTTGCAATTCTAATAATAACAATAGTAGATGGTGAATCAAGTTATCAAGTTACCAAAAAGCTAAGCCCATCTTGTATCTTGCTTCAAGAAAAAATTCAATTAATCTAACTATTTGCAGTAAAAATGTTTAGCTTCATATACGGAAACCATTGACAACAAAAAATTATCTAAAACCGTGAGAAAATGACTTGAAGCACTTATCCCTAGAAAAACTATCCATTATATTGGGTTGGAAAGAAAGTTCGTAGCGTTTTCAAATTAAGAGTCGAAGATAAAATTAAGTTACCTCGAAAATGGCAAAAAGTAATAGAACAGAATGGAAAATATGTTATTGAATAAATCTATGAATATCTATGAATATGAAGTAACTAGGAGGCATATTAACAGTTAGACAGTTATCGACAATTTTATCCAATTATGTGCAATATCATTTTCAATATATAAAGAGTTGAGTTTAATAACACCTGATCTTCTCGGTAAACCTCTTCCTACACGATATATACTGCATGGTGTTTGTAATTTGTTTTTCGTTTTGTGTATAGCATGTTTCTTGGGTAATGTTTATGGTGATAATTACAGTACAGTGGTAATTGTTTTCAGAGGAAGAGGGCGATGAGGATGACTACTCTGCGTCAGCGTGTGCGATCATGCAACGCAGAAGCTCTTCCCGAAGGCAAAGTAGACGGAAACGACGACCATCCTCACCTTTCAGCACCGAAGCGGAAGCCATGCTTCGACGGAGATCTTCTGCTTACACCATCAGTTCTGGGGAGTCAGTGATTCGTTTTAAAATTTTCTCACACTGCCATTTAGCGTTAAATTAACACACATTAAGATATAGTCGCTAGAGAAGTCAACTATAAGAGAGAAATACTTACTGGAAAGCAAGGAAAAATCATATGAACCTTCCTGTATTAATATACATATTCACACATGAAGAAGAAAAATGCAAACAGTGATAATTTTGCAAAAAATGTTTGTACGACAATAAATTTAGACTCATTTGAGAGCTAGTAGCCTCTAGTTTCATATTCTATCATCATTTTATTCTACGATTTTTTTCATGATGCAGCAGGCGAGAACCTGAAGACGCGATTTTTTTCTCAAAACAATACTATACATTCAAACATCCGAGAAAACTTTGACAAATTACACATAACTAAATTACACAAAAATACATAAAAGTCAGCAGTCTATGTAGCATGTATTTTAATGTTTGAAATGGTTTTCTGTTAAAAAAATGGAGAAAGTTGAAAGTAGCGTCTGTTCACAGAACAGCGATTTCTATAGAGGAAAGCGGTAGTCAAGAGCAGATATTCGAGAAATTGAAATTGCACAAAGAAGTGTTGAGTGGTGTCAAACAACAGCCATGGCCTCTTCGTCGGAAGATAAGACTTGTGCGACAAGCAAAATCGTATGTTCGAAGACACGAGGGTGTTCTTCAGGAACGACTTGCTCTCACGAAAAGCACCAAGGACGCCATTGCGCGTATTTCGCTCTTCACGACGAAGGTAACGTTTTTCAGACAAATTAAATAATAATTATTTGTGGTCGACTTTCAAGTACATCTGTAGCTCACATCTCAACACTAAACCTATCAAGTATTTAAAGTATCTGGTAAATATATTGCCTTATAAAAATGGCAATGCTCTCTAAGTTTGTTAAGATCGTCTGTAATTTTGCGATATAATAGATGCTTGGACAAGGAAATTTTCCATAAATGGATTTTTATAATTTCGATTATTGGAAAACATAAAACCGGTCATTTGACCGTGGTAGGTTCAGAGTCGTGCTAATTCAATTATATTGTAATTCAATTACGCAATTGAATTATAATTCCTGGAGTAATTCAATTGTAATTCTGCACAACTCTGGGTAGGTTTAGTGTTAACTTTCGAACAAGCCTGTTGTTTAACACAAGATTACAGAAACAAGTCATTAGCTCAATACTTGATCATACCTGGTTTGCAGAAATGGCAATACTGCCGAAGAGAATTGGTCAATCTTCAAACATGGCTGATTCCTTGGGAACTTCGAATCAAGGAGATTGAATCGCACTTCGGTTCCGCTGTTGCTTCCTATTTCACCTTCCTTCGATGGTTGTTTTGGATCAATCTCGTCATGTGCACCATCATTACTGCCTTCGTGGCTATCCCAGAGGTACCGCGCATACTACCTAACCGGATAGGAAAATGATACAGTGAAATTGAATTAGAAAAGGTTGTCAATCAGCAATCCCTGGGGGGAAACCTTTTCGTATCTTCGAGATTAATACTGAAGATTTCATGTGGAAGAAAAAATGATTACAACAGAATTATATTTAACTGCAGTGTCTGGTAATTACTTTGCAAAGTCTGGACAGTGATTTTGGTGTTGCGACAGGTGCTCACCGCGGATCAATCCAAAGCAGGTGAACGAAAGATCATGCTCAAAGAAGAGAAAATCAAATCCACGCATCTGCAGACTTTATGGGAGTTCGAGGGGATTTTGAAGTATTCCCCGTTCTTTTACGGCTGGTACACCAACCAGGACTCGAAGACTGGCTACAGGCTACCTCTTGCCTATTTTGTTACCAATTTAGTCATCTACGTCTACAGTTTCGTCGCCATATTGCGCAAGTAAACACCAACGGGTGACTTCACACCTAAGCGACCTTATTTTTTCTCTTTTGGCAGAGTACAAATGAAACAAAATTGCCCCACTCTTACTAATAATTATTTAACGTGTAACTATTAATAATATGACTATTATTTCACTACGTTTCTATTTACCACTCCGATAGAGAATATAATTTCATTGAATTATCCCATTTTTAATTGGGGTTAATTTTATATAATTTTATAATACTTAAGGGTTGATTATAAAAATGATATAAAAGTCCAATTGTTATTAAAAAATTACTATTAAAATATTTTAAATTATTATTAAAAGTCCAATTATTTGACTAATTTGTAAAAGAAGAAAATTGTAATTTCAAGAACTGATTAACAAGAGTCTACAGCAACCAAGTTTAGGCTTACATTTGATCCAACAATTTTCAGGATTAATAATATGTAAGAAATAATAACCCTTTGCAGTCGGTTGTCCCATCTGAGGCACCACTAAAAATTGCTGTACCATTATTCAAAATATTGTTTATATTATTAAATATATTGGTATCAATTACTAAAAGTTTAGATATTGTATAATTCTATTCTAGATCGGAAGAAACGTTTAATTTTCGAGTTAAAATAGCTCCGAGTGCAAAGGGTTAGTAGCATTTCAGGATGATGAATGAACGCGTATGACGTGTTTCAGAATGGCGGAGAATTCGAGGCTGAGCAAACTCACCGAGAAAGAAGACGAATGCGTGTTCTCGTGGAAATTGTTCACAGGATGGGATTTTATGATTGGAAACACGGAAACTGCTCATAACCGGATGGCCAGCATCGTCCTTGGCTTCAAGGAAGCGCTGCTCGAGGAAGCTGAAAAGGAGAAAGATGAAAGAAAGTAAACTCTATAACTAAAATATTTCATAACTATAAAGTACAAAAGAAATATCCAACAAAAAGGACTAGATTTGTCGTTTTGTTATTTCCAAAAACGTTGTACGATTTTTTATGCAATTGCTTGTGTTCAACCGTTTTCTATTTTCCAGTTGGAAAATCATATCGATAAGAATTTTTGTAAACACGTCCGTGATGTCATTACTGGCACTGTCAGCATACGTTGTGGTGAAAATGGTAGCGAGAAGCGAAGAGTTGGAGAATCCCAATTGGTGGAGGCAGAACGAACTTACAGTGGTGATGACCCTAATCACTTACGTGTTTCCGATATTCTTCGAGATACTTGGCTTCCTGGAGAGCTACCATCCTAGGAAGCAGCTTCGAGTGCAATTAGCTCGGTGAGCTGAAAAAATTACAGTATATTAGCACGTTGAAAACTAACACAGGGAAAACCAGCGACCCTAACTGTAATAACGAAAAAGAAAGAAAGGCTTGGAATAACAAGTTATGAGCGATCGAAATAAATTTCTCTCATCGATAACTGCTTTGAGCAATCGAAACAGTTTTTCTTCATCGATAACAGTTATCGAGGAAGATCCTTTCTTTTTACACTGATAACTGTTACTTGTAACCAAAAAGTATAAAAATTGATATTTTTTAATCATTTAGTTCTTCGAATTTTTCTCTTTATATTTTGTGTAGACTATCTCAAATTTCAATAATAAATTATCAATAATTTTTATCGTAGAAAATTTTATAATAACTGTTATTTTTGGTCGCTATTATGTTGCAGAATAATGGTGCTGAATTTATTGAATCTCTATTCACTAATATTCGCGTTGTTTGGTAAGATAAATCCAATGGTAAAGGAAGTAATGGTATCACCACGTTTATTTGTTGTCACCTTGTGAATTCAGGCGAGATTTTTTTAGTTCCTCCTGTATTGCAGATGAAAAGTCTAGAAGACCTGCAACCGAAGGTCACAAGTTGCTCATACAAGGAAATCGAATGCGGCAGCGAGATGACCAGGTCGCAACGGATTGCAACTCTTGCATCCCTAAGTTTAATATTAGTTGGAAATGTGACCACTTTGCAATACAAGCACGAAGCGAGTAGGTTCTTCAGATTACTATGGAGAAATCAGCTTAGATATTTCGCGAGTCATTTTGTTTGTTGATGCAGCACTGCCATTGGACTCAATGCTACCCAAAGACTTTTATCTCAACCCCTATCTCGACCAGAAATCGCTCGAAGCGATTTACAACGTCGGCGATTATCCTCCCTTGGATTACGAGAACTACGACGGCGATGATTCGAAAACGAACGGAACTTCATCTTCTACGGAAACGATTTTCGAAGAAGGCAACTTCACGTCCGAAATTTCTGAACGAAACGACACCGTGGAGCTAACTGCCATCGTTACCGAAGACAATTTTACCAGCACTTATTCTACCGATTCATTCGACGAAGTTAACAAGTCAACGTTCAGTGTTAATCTCAACGAATCTTCGACGCTTCATGACGAAGTGACTAACTCAACTTTTGACACAACAACTGAAGAGTCAGGAACCAGTTTTTCATCCGAGGACACTGCGGAATTTATAACCGAGACTTCAACTGTGAATTTAACTACGGTGGAGGCTAGCACCGAAACGCCAATTACGACTATGCTTACTGAACATTCCAGCAAGCATACGACTGATGGAGAAACCACCATTTTCGATTTCAATAAACCCCCGACGAACGTGGGAGTGATTCCTCTCGAGAAAAACGACATTGTTAGGTGTTTCGAGAGGATTTGCAACACTACTACGCAGGACCCGAGTGAGGAGAAACAGTTTGGTAAGTGCTGAAGTTATGTCGGTTGGCCTTTGATGTCGATGATGAAGAATCCTCGACTTCGAAGAGTAACAATGGATTGGGTCTACCTTAGACATGTTGAGAATCGTTCAGTCACTCCGTGGTTAATTTTTGATTAATTCCTTCGAGATGAAATCGGGGTTATTGCGTTTTGTATCTCTAAAACTATATTTTCTAACATAGCTTTAGACAGGGTGTCCCCCTTTGCTGAACATCAAAATATTTTTTTTTTAACATTAAAATATTCTTTGGCACAATTGCACTGCTAGTCTCATCATTTATGCCAACTCCAATTTGCAGCGACGAAGGAGTTACTGGGTTAATTAAATTCAAAATCAAACAGAAAATTAAAACTGTACAAGCGGCATAAAAAATATTCTTATTACTAAAAACCGATAGAACTTGCGAATTCACCAAAGTTCTAAAAATGTTCAAGTACTATGCATGTCAAATGTTCGCACGTTACCTTGCTCCAGTTGCCTCGCCAAATGAGTTGGACCGGAAAACACGGCAGAAGCTGCGACGTTTATGCTGGGAGACGATGTTCGGCCAAGAAATGGCTAAACTCACGAACATGGATTTGGTAAGTCGTATGAAAACCTTTTAATAACCGAGTACCCCGTTTTCTACGAATTTACAATGCTTCAGGTACTGACCATAGTGACGACGCTCAGCGTAGACTTCTTCCGGGCCGTTTTCGTTCGTTTCATGAACAGTTTCTGGTGCTGGGACCTCGAGAAGCAGTTTCCCCAGTACGGAGATTTTAAGATAGCGGAGAATATACTTCACTTGGTGAACAATCAAGGCATGATTTGGATGGGAATGTTCTTCAGTCCCGGCTTAACGGCGTTGAACTTGGTGAAGCTTGGTATCCTCATGTATCTACGCTCCTGGGCGGTTCTTACCTGTAATGTGCCTCATGAAGTGATTTTTCGTGCCTCAAGGTAATCTACAGTCAATTACGAAGGTTACTTAAAGATCACGGATTTTTTATAATTTCTAGTGAATAATTATACACTGTCGAACAAATTTTAACTTTTTTTATGCTTCCTGATTACCGTTGGGTGGCTCTTATAGAGTTTATTGCGCTGATTCCGAAAAAAATCTGCCCTTAATTTTTCTAGACATATTTATCAACTTTAAACAAATATTCTGATGTTATTATACACAAACGGTTTAGAGTTTAGAAAATTATATTTAAGGTACATTTGAAGCAGAAATTTATGAAAATATTCGAGATAAAGAAGTTTTTAGAAAATATTCAAGTAAAACGTACTTAAGAAAAGTTGATGTCGCAGTAGATTCATTGGTAGTTTTGAGGTCAAGAGTAGCCAACTGGTTTGTCGCACGAGTCGCAGACATCTGAGCAGAGGTACACAAAAACTGGTCTTCAGGTAAACAAACCTTATATAGAAGACTGAGACTGCGTAGAAACGCAGCGTGATCGAATTTGTTGTTTTTAATTCCACTAATTCATTTTAAATACCAATGCCTCTACGTTCCAGAAAGAGACGCATCATGTGGGTAAAGTGAATAAACACTAAATAATATTTAATATCCCACAGGTCCAACAACTTTTACTTTGCTCTATTGTTAACGATGTTGTTCCTGTGCGTTCTTCCGGTTGGTTATGCGATCGTTTGGGTGGAGCCGTCTTGGCACTGTGGCCCTTTTTCCCGTTACAAGAAGATTTATCATGTGGTGACGGAGCATCTCACGAAATCCCTTCCGGAACCGATACAAAGGTACTTTCCGTACCCTAAATATTAACACGTTGTTTTCGGGAGACGTTTGAACGCGTTGTACAGAAAAAACTATGCGCCAGCCGTTGTGAGACATGTAGTAGGTAAATACTTGGTACTCTATGATCAATGGTTCCGACGTTATAGCTATTTTACGTGAAACGTAATTTCACGCACGAATCGGAAAAAATTTCCCGCCTTGCTGGGTGGATTGATACAAAAACCGCCCGCAAACAGTATGTTTAAATAATGTGTTTTCTTCATATTTTATATTATTGTTCGCAGATGTCTCGATTACATCGCTTCACCGGGTATCGTTATCCCACTGATCGTCCTGATGACTCTAATTATTTACTATATGGTGTCCCTGACTGGGTCTTTGAGGGAAGCCAACGACGATTTGAAGGTAAGAAAACGTTAGTTAATTATCTTAAGATATATTTTTAAGCGAAAATCGAAAAAATTGTAATGAATGGACTTCGGAATTATGCCTTCGCGAGAATAAAAAGAAATGGATCAAATCCAAGTAATAAATGTCAGTAAAGACATTGAAAGACTTTGAAAAGACTGTTGCACTATTTTCAACACATTAAAAAATTATTTACAAAAGAGAAAATATCCGTGTGCTTCCTACATCTTGCAGTTGATGAAGACAATCTTATTGTTTGCACAAAGATCCTCAGTCTAGTAATGAAACTCACGCATTTCTCTTCACGATATTTCCAATCCGTGTTTTAGGTACAATTGCGCCACGAACGCACAGAGGAACGTCGCAAATTGTTCAAAATTGCAAAGAAAAGGGAGGACTTCGCTGACGCGTCGTTTCAAAGATGGAGAAAGATGCTACCGGCCTTGTCTAAGCACCCAATGCGAGTCAAAACTCAAAAAGGTTCTCCAGACATCCAAAATCTACGAAATATTCACAATATAAATAACAATATACATATAATCAATGCTCTAACAAATATTGATTTTTTTTATGCATTGTTGGCCGACAGGTGAACCGGAAGTCGCGGTGCCAATCGAGAACTCGATCGAAATGCACACGAGGAATCGCTCTTCATCGGAAGCGGCCGACTTAACGGATGTTGAAGAAGATGTTTTAACCCATGATCATGTATTCGCTCATAACACCTTGGAAAGCAGTTACAGAGATAGGGGTGCAAATAGCAGCCGTGCCGGGTAATTATTTTTTACAACCAGAATATACAGGGTGAGTCACCTAACGTTGCCATCTCAAATATCTTTCTTGTTATTAAAGATACGTCAAATATCTGAAGGACAAAGTTGAATGGTAAAATGGAGCTCATACGATACCTAAAAATTTTTGTTTTTATGTTATTTTTTTTAGAGATATGAAAGTCACCTTCACTTTTTTAAATGGAATGATGCTGTTTCAAAAATATGATCATCAGGAATTGTTACGAACACCCCCAAAGGAAAAATTGATTTATACTATCATTTGTTTAGCAGTAGCTTTTGTTCTGAGCAATTCGTTCAATCTTCAATTATTGCATTAACCCTAATAATTAATCCTCAGAGTTCTAAGTCTAAGGGTGCGTTTTCTATTAGGTGTACAAATTAATTCGTAGCCCTTTCTCCGTCAATTTATTGATTATATACAAACAAGTCAAATATATTTTACTCTTGAAAATAATCTCCATCACTTTCTATGGATTGATACCATTTCACAAATAATTAATCAATCTCTCTCACATGTTGATTTCAAAGTAGATTTATCATCTATGTATTAACTGTAACAGCCACGAATTAATTTGTACGCCTAATAAAAAGAGAAAGTGTATGAATTTTTACCCTGAAGAACGTATGGGGGTTAATATAATTCATGCTTTAATTGAAACTGAAGGAAATGCACAGGAATCTTCAATTTGAAAAGAGATATTTAGGATTATCAGTTTTCCTCGCCATATGCGTGTGCAAATACATTTCTTTAGAAACTGTACGATCCCAACTAGGACAACAAGGACTCTCCACGACTCCTGGGAATCTCAATCCAGCGAGTGCGCCGTAATCCCAGAGATCCGAATAAACGAGGCCGAGGGAAAATCGGGGAGCTGTCGTTCGATCTCTGTGGAAAATCACGACCGGAGTCACGCTAAATAAACAGAAAGTCGACGAAAAGAAAAATGCTGTTCACTTCTTGTTCCTCCATTCTCATGGTTTTAATACTGAAATGATTTATTCGTTTTCTCGTGTGTTAAGTTCCATTTCACGTATCTAGCGCAACGCGTCTCGCGCCGGTTCGTCGATTGTAAAATCTTAAAGCTAGCTTCGTCTTACATGGTTTCTACGTTGAGGTATAAAATCGAAGACAAGTCCTCCCGTCGAGTACGTCAGAACGCTGAAAAGCTTTCACACTGGCATACATTCACGGGACGATCGCATGCGGGGCCGTGCGTCCTTAGAAATGCAAGAAGGATCGTTTTCGCGTTTTTCGCTTTCCACTAAAACGTGACAGAGATTTTTTGAAGCTTCGAGAAGTTACGAAAACGATCCTCCTTTCGACCTGCAAAGGCCTTGACTAATTACAGCTAAAATATTGACGACCCACGTGGAAATTTATTGCACGCGGAATGACCCGTTATCCGTTCGATTATTTTTAATTATTCTCACACCGACACGCTTGAATTGTTCCCGGCGTCCCATTCTTTACAGAGACTAACTAAAACCTGATGGTGGTAAGCGGACTGCGGATTTTTATGCAACATCAAATTTTCTATATTGTGAAAATAGAAATTTATTTTCTTCCTTCTTGTTTTATTATTCTTATTAAACATATTAATGTTTAATAGAAAATAATATAACCGTATTTTTAAATCTTGTAATCTGTTTAAATTCCGCTGTCTAGTAAACATTTTCTGAATCATTTGTACAAGAAACAAGAACCAATTCGTACTTTGTTCAACTATGTCCAACTAGTGAGTTTAAAAGAATAGTTTGATTTTCGTAAATTCTGTTAATCTTTTAAACATCACCTACCAATTTTTATCATATGATGAATTACTAGAAAAGAGAAACCAGTCCAGCAAGAAAATCGATGTACTTAAATTAAATACCTTTTCACGTGAAAGAGCTTCTTTTTCTCTCCTCGATACAAATTGGCCACCCAATCACGTCGATGAAACAATAGAAAAATTATCTAAAACCGAAGTGCATTGCGCCGTTAAATGCAATTACGGTCGAACCTTCTATCAAGATATTCACCGTCTAATTAGTAATACACGCATCATTTGCGATACAATAAATATTCAGAACACATGCCGACAGTTAATTATTAATCTTTACTTTCTAATGTCTATAAAAAAATTCTATACATATACCTATTCTCATCATTCGCTCTCTCCCTTACTCACCATTTTTACAAGTTGCTATTCTAGTTCATAACGTGCAAATCATTTTCGATTCTTGGTCCATACGGGACCACGTACGAGACTAGTTCACGCATACTTCAGCATTCTGTTTTACGTTCATTGATTATTGTCATTTCGGGCGATCTAAAACGGTGTAAAAATGTTTGGAAAATTTTCTTGCGAAGAGCCTCACTGTTCTTTCGTTTTCCTTAAATATTTAAACACCTCTATTATTTATGGTCACACAGAAAGAGCCGTTGAAAAATGTTTTAATAAGTTCCAAATAAAATACCGACGTTCTTAAATTCTTTAAGTTCTTCGTTCCGTATTAAATCCATAAAAGACATGGTCCTGTTGGATTTATTACGAATACTATGAATCCATTCTTGAATTCTTCAGAAATGTCCATTTCAAAACTGGCTAATAAAAAGAATAAAATTATATTGAAAAGTTACGTCACTACACTGCCCGACATTTAATTTGTTTCTTCTCAAGTCCTGGCCCCGAAAGGATTAAAAGTGTATCTCGTGCCTTTTCCATACAACCATAAATAACTGAAGCATCTACTTCCATTCAAGAGCTTCACCTTGAATAAACCAACGACAGTTTCTCTCTATAAAAAACGAAGTCTAGAAACTGTTTCCACCTGCCACACGAAATAGCAAAGTTGATTCACGAACACTAGAGCTAGAACACTCCATTGTCCATGAACACTGGAGTCCAAACACACCATCGGCCATGAACACTGGAGTTAGAACACTCCATCGTCCATGGTTAACGAGGAATATCGAAGATACGAGATATCCTGGTCGGTCTCGGTCGAAAGTTGTCATCGTTCGTTCAGATTCGGATTGTATATCGGCCTGCTGTTGAGGTAGTTGATCCCGGAGTTGTGAGTGGTTCGCACCTGGATGTACTTGGGTCGCTTGTTCCTCGTACTCCAGTGGAGGTACGTGTACCAGCCTGCCACAATGGCGCCGAGCGCGTTGCAGGTGCAAGAGAATATCAGCAGAATGGTCAGAATGCTCTCCACCTCTGGACAGTTCAAGTCCATGTACCTGACCGCCGTTTCGGTGGAGTTCGTTGCATCCTCGCGGGGCCTGCACACGCAGGTGGCGTTCAACACGCGGGCAGGGTTGCATTCTAACCCCATCAGTCGCGCCAGGTGCAGCGCAGAGAATACGCAGGCGATGGAGCAGGTCGCCGTTGCCAGGGTTGCCAGAAACACGCTAAGTAGCTGCACAAAGGAGAACGGTTTAATGTGGATGGACTAGGTACATCGTGAGAGTATTTTATTTATTTAAAACATTGCTCCATACGACTTGGATCTTTCTGAGAAGTTGCAACTATTTGTTTATTACACTGCAGTGCATTGGATTGGGTCTGTGAGATTCATGAATGCTACTGTTTTAATCCTTAAATTATCTTCGAGTTCCTAAGTGAATCCTGTTTTTAACCGACTTCGAAAAAGGAGGTTACACAATTCGATCTGTATGTGCCTTCTTTTCGCTTTTTTTTTCTATGTATGTTCATCGATTATGCCGAGATGGATGGACCAATCGGAACGAAACCGTTTTGCATATTGTAGAGTATGTCTCTCGATTGGTCCCTTCAAAACAAATTTTGCAGTTTTCATTCTTTGCGGTTTTTATTGCAAATAGCCAATAAGAAAACCAATAAAAAAAACCATCCTATGGTGTTCTACAAATTCTGCTCGTTCCACTAAAAAGTGTGAAATAAAACCATTTTATAAAAAAAAAATTAAACAGACTTCGAAAAAACGCACTAAAAAATGCGCTAAAAAGAATGCACACGAACTTAAATAAAATACAATCTTTTCGGAGGCGGCGCAAAATTGCCGATTATGATTTCATTGGATTATGTTGAACTTGGAAATCAGTAGGTGGAAAGAGAAGATACATTAATATGTTAAAACATGTAGAAAAATTTAAGGATTTTCGTAATTTCCAGTGTCGAAAGTTTTCAATTTTACGCCGCCTTCGAAAAGATTGTATGTATAGTATTTAAGTTCGTGTGTGTATTCACATAAATTAAATGGAAATTACTTCATACTTATTAGTGAATTTTTTTGGTGCATGTTTTTAGTGCGTTTTTTCGAAGTCGGTTTAATTTTTTTTAATAAAATTTTTATTAGAATTATTTTCATATAATAAAGCAACCAACAGAACATAATAAGAAACAGAAATAAACCGTATATTTGGAGGATTACGTGCAACATGACCCCTTATAACAAGGGTATGGATCCGCATATTGTAAATCCAAGTCCAATTCGGAGCCACGAGGCTGAATAAATAAAGATTATTATTATTATAAAATGGGAACAGATATTGTAACAGAAAAGCTATGGTGTTTTTAATTTTTGTAATTTTAAGTTTGTTTTGAGTTGTAATTTTAAAAATATATTTTTTGATTTTTTGACAAGACAATAATAATTTCAAAAAACGTGTGATAACGTCAAAAATGTGATAACATTGGAATATGTGTTGAATAGAGAGATAATAGTTCACCTTAATGGACGAGAGGCAAAATCCAGGACTCATTCCCGGGTACTCCTTCTTGAAACAGCACAGCAAGCAGATTCCGAAGCTTCCTGAGAGTAGCAGCTGTCGGAGGAAGAGTGGGCGTGAGAGACGGTCCGTTTACAGATTTTCTAGGAAGAGGGATACAGAGACGGAATACTAACCGGCATTCCACTCCAATAAGGATTATCTGCGACAGGTAGATGAGGTGCCCAAAGCAGTAACCACAGCGAAAGTGCTGTGATGGCGATGCCGAGGATCGTCTGCAACGCTGCCAAGCATCGCCCTAATCGCCAGTGGTAGACCAGTGGTGGCAAAAATTTCTGTGGACCTGAAACAGAAATATTAAAAATTAAATTAAATAATCGTACGATTTTCATGACAAGTGATGAGTGGTGAGTGGATGGTGCGTTTTGGTCGTAGGAGTAAGGGTGCGTTGGTAGAACTATGTTTAGGTTCTGTAATTAATTGGGTGCGAAAAATATGGGAAAACGATATGGAAAACTAAACTGTTCGTATAGCAAGATTGCCCTGTCAATCGGTTTCGCTCGCGAGGCGGTCTCGAAGTGGTGTCCGGTAACACCCAAATTCTGGGACCGTCGCGTCGCGTCGTGTGTCTCGAGATTGCAGCGGACCGTGCCCAAATAAACACATAAATTTCACGTTCGGTCTGCTTGAGACCGAACACCCTCTATCACAGAGAATAGAAAGGAAAATTTTTATTTATCGTATGCTAATTGCCGTTCAAGCCGTATTTTGCACACAACACAATGTAAATTACGTTCATCTGTATAAACCTGTCTTAGAGATAAGCGTAAATGAAAAAAAATATTAATTAAAAGAATATAATTTTATTTCATCCTAAAATAAAGGCGTAACATTCTTGTTTAATAGATGTTGTTTGAAATTTTTCTCACGAGTCTGATTTGCTCAAGAATTAGATTTTGTTAGATTAAGATTAGACTAAGAATCAGATCAAGCCACATTTTAGAGCTCCTCTTATCTCCTCTCGGCAAACGATTTCGCTGCCTGTCTATCTTAAATAGAAACGCTTTCGAAAAGCGAGAGAGAAAATAATTGCACTGTCAGTTTTCTGAAATTCATTGGGGAGATAACGAGAGAAATTATGCGAGAGCTCTTTGGAAAGAGTGGCAGTATCGTAATACGATCTGCGGTGATCCTGATTCGTGTGCAAGGACTCCGTTACGCGAAATAACCAGCGCTAACGGCCGCGATAGGATCTCTCGGTTTATTAATTTGCAATTTGAGTGAGCCGATTGATGGCGGAAAGATTAGATAAAACTTAGAGTACATGTATTTAGTTAATATTTGGGACGGGATTCCAACGTTACGCTCAACCAATTTCTATTTTTGCATTCCGGTTACTCTGACCCAATGCGAGCCAAAAAAATCGTAGATTAATTTTTGGGAAACCATTAACTATAAAGGAAAAGCTCTTGAATCTTCAAATCTCTTATTAGAGATCTGCTCAGAAAAGAAATCTTTTTTATATTTTTACAAGTGATACAAATTATAATTGTCTTCAGTTTTCACCTGCTAGCAAAATGAGTCCGAATTTATTGCACTACATTTTCTTATTCCTTACGAATTTATGTGCGAAAAATGAATTATTTCATGTATGTTCATCGATTATTCCAAGTCCACCATACTGCAATGAAATCATGATCAGCAACATCTGTCATTTGGAAAATTTTCAATTTTGCGCCGCCTCCGAAAAGATTGTATCTAAGTTCGTGTGTATTCCCATTGTGTCATACTTTCTAGTGCGTTTTTTTCGAAGTCGGTCTAATTTTTTTTATAAAATGTTTTTGTTACATTACTTCTTATGGGGAAGGCTGCTGTTTTGGTACAAGTCCTATTCGGTACAAGTTCAAACATCAGGAACGGATTAAGATCGTATACCGAGGTACCACTGTATAAGAATACATTTTCGAATGTGAAAAACAATTTCTCTGGTTCCCGAACGACTAACCGAGATTGAGAGCAATTCGCGTGTGCCGGTTCTCCGGCGAACGGGTTTACGGTGGAAATCCTATCGACTGCATGATCGCCATAAATCGCTGGGATCATTGTATCTATTAACCGTGTCGGCATCGAACCGGCATCAACAATGCCATAAATTATTAGACATAGCGAAGCAATCCGTGTTCCGACAAGCCCGACAATACATTGACATTTTCTCCCCCGGAGCCAGCCAGCCGGCCGCGGCCGGCCATGCTTCTTTTTATGCCGCGTCGTGTACGATGCTATCTCTCTTGTGTTTCTCGCGGTTTGCGACACACATTTTCCCATAGGCGAGCCGACGATTAACGGGTCGATACGCGACGGATTCCGAGAAACGAATGTAGGGCCGAAAGAAAGGAGAGTTTCCGAACGAAACACGGCCGTCTCGCTGTCCCTCCTTACAAGGTATCTGAACCGGACGATCGAACGTCGTGCCGTCCTTGCCATATCGAACTGTCAGGAAACTCGCCCACTAGGGTCGTTTACACAAGATTTGCAACGGTTGTTCCCCGATACCTCGGGGGAAACGGAAAAATGGTGACGTCAACGATCGCCCACCTAGCCGCGCTGGAAACGCGATAACAGCCATCTGAACTGACCTTCGTATTCATCAGAGTTGGGCATTAATCGATTAAAATTTTAATCATGATTGGGTGAACTGCAATGTGTTCACCCAATTGCATCATTAGTTAATTCGCACTTCGACTAATTTTTTAATTTCGTTCCTAACAACTCCTAATCTAGTGTTCTATTTAAGAAATTACCTACTGGCGATTATCTCGTAATGGTTAAGAGTCCATGGCCCGTGGCTAATGCATTTTTAATAGACCATTCAACAGTAACAGCAATTTCAATTATGAACCTACATGTCACCCCTAGTAACGTCACCTAATAACTTCATCTGGGATTATATTCCTTGTATCGATTTTTCATATCTTTTTAACTGTTTCGGGGACAAAGTTTTGAGGACAATGGAAATCATATTATAATAGATGAGGGTCGGACAATGGATGGTTTCATTTCTAAAAATTGTCGATGCACGGTGGACAAGAAATAAAAACAATGGACTATTACAATTGAGTTCGTAATGCCAACTTTTCCTGTTCACGCATTCGAGTCTGGCGTAGGCTGAATTCCCAGAAGGACTCTGGGAAAGGTCGTCCAGTAGGGGAAATAATCCTCAGGAATAATTCCTTGCGGCTTAAGATTGCAGTCGAGAGGTTGCTGAGATCCGTCTCACCAAGGGAAATAATGATCACGATGGATCTCTCTCCACGTGAACAGTAACGAACCCTCGTAAAACCCTCGGCCAAGTCGGATAATGACTGCGCGAAACTGACAAGCAGATGCGAAAATTATGATTTCAATGAGACTCTGCAGGATCACGGAACGTACCGAGTTCTACGGGAAACAATTTTTTCATTCGGAACTTGGTTTATAAAGGGGTGAGATCACTAGTTGTTGAACTGCAAGCCGGTCATTGTGAGAAATCACAAAGAGATCGACGCAGGGACTAGCGGAGACTTCAATGCTCGCATAAGCGGGAGCTCGCCGACCCTTGTGGTCAGTCGTGGTGCGTTTCGGCGAACGCGTTTCGTTCATGCGTCTCAGGTTTTATGTTGAACGATTTAATGTCCAATGGAGACTTTGTACTGCTTCAATCTTCGTGTTACAGACGTGAGACTTGCGAATTTTTTAAAGGAAAACGTATATTGCCCGACAGTTATGGTCAATTGTGGTTTATTATGTCCAATTTAATGTCTTTAAGTCCAATGGGGACTTTTTGTACTGCTTTATTATAGATGTGAGACTTGTGGTTTTTTAAAGGACCGTGGCAAACGAACGTCATATTGTTATAAATTCAAATTTTAGTTTCTACATACAGTCTGATATCGCAAATTTTTAACAAACATATCTTATATCTTTCAATATCTAACGCAATTTTTTTATCGAACAGATGGAGTATTAACTTTAAACAGACTTCATTTTGCTGCGAATTTAAATTTTAGTTCCCGAATAAAATCTAATATTAAAATTATCTCGCATCACTAGATCTACCGAACGGACAAAATGGCTGGTCTCTGATTTCTTCTTTTGCTAGGATTGAAACTTTTTTAAGAAGAAAAACTATTGTCAATATTGATATATTTTTAGTACGTGAAGGTATCTCTAAATTACATATGTGTAAAAGTTTAAGGATAAAAATTGCATAAAAATAACATTGTGTTGTCTTAAAATAAAGTAAAAACTGTATGCGCAATTTCACAAAACACTTGACCGATAATAATCTAACTTTGATCTCATAAATTGTCCAAAATGTCGACTCTAAATGGGAATAGCTCCTCGAGAGAGCAATAGGGGATGAAGAGGCGTGAAGAAACGAGGTTTTCTCGAGAATTCTACCGTACCTGCGAAGCATTCTGGACAATTTGCAATAGTAATGCGGTCATTGTGACGCGGCTGCGGATAGAATTTCAAATTTCAATGGATCCATTGTATCGCGACGGCGATTCCGAGTTCGGCGGTCGAGGGCTTGCAGATTGCACTCGGCGGGGCGCATAGCGCTCCCTTTTCAAGGGAATTCTTTCACACTTTCGCCGGATATTACGCGACAGGGACGGCATATTAATGACGGTGGATCGTCGACTGGCGAGTGCGAGAAGGAAATATGAAGTTTACGACGACCGTAGCCGCAAGAACGTCGTCACATTTCTCGTTCGAGACGGTGCTGCAATCGATACGAGTCTCGTTTGAGCGAGGATAGCATACCAAACGAGCTCTAACTGTACCGAGAGAGGCCACGGAGAATGGGGATGGAGAAGAATTGATCTATTCGGGGCTTCTCTCCTCGAGTATAATGATATAGATCTAAGAACGGGTTTGGCCCTGCGACACTTCACCGTAGAACACTTCAAAAACACTTTTCTTGTGACCGAAGGTCTTCGAAACACACCGTTAGCGAAACAATAAATGCTTTCCAAATTATTTTTAACGCATTGAGGACATAAGACGAGAACTAAGACTAGAAGGGTGAAATCAACTCTTAGTCACCCCTTGCAGTAAAACATCGCATCAGACTAGCGATGAAAATTCTGACCAGAGTCTAATAAATACGTGTGTTATTAATAAACCGCGGATTTTATGCATTTATGACAGAAATGAATATTATACAAAAATAATTAAGGAGGAAAATAAATTATTACTTAGCTTCTATAGATCATGTTTGATGTATAAAAATTTTATTTTGCACAAAGATCCGCACACAGTCTAGTTATTAATTTCCTTTAAACCGAAATAAAATTCTATTTTGCTGTTCCTACCGTACAGCCATTACAGAAAAAATACATACAGGGTGAGTCATCCAACGTTGCCACCGCAAATATCTTTGTTGTTTTTAAAGATACGTCAAATGTCTGAAGGACAAAGTTGAATGGTAAAATGGGGCTCATACGAAACAAAACAAGAAAGATATTTGAGGTGGCAGCGTTAGGTGACTCACTCTGTATAGGCATACAATAAATATAAACTTTCGTTTTTTTCTATGAAATTCTAAACGACGAAATAATTTCTAATTTCAACCACAAAATAAATAACGGTGCAAGGGGCTGATCTAGAATTTGTTAGTCTCCTCCGTTCAATTATTGCTACCGATAGTGACCTCGAAGAAAAGCATAGTTCCCTCTAAACAGCCATGTAAGTGACAAGTGAGCGTCACAAAGGGGTCGAACGTATCAGATATGCAGAGTATTCAATCTAACTCATTAAATATTTATCCGTATTATGTGGGCAACGTGAAGTAAGAATAAGCTTCTTTCGCATACACTAGCGTCGAATCGATTTTTCTTCTACGTCGAAAATCTAGATCCCGACGTATCTCCGTTCGTCAGTTTCTATTTCTAGACGAATCTACAGTCTACACGCGGAAAAAATAAACTGCGGGGCGTACATCGATAAAATTTTTCATCACAGGAAATAGAGTATACAGTTAGGAGTATAAAACTGATCACACATACTTTAAATCAGAATAACTTTTTTATGAATGGATCAAAGGACTTCAATTTCTCTGTAAGGCTAGAGGAATTAGTTTAGTAAATGACGTCTAAAAAATATGTTGAAAAAATGCATCTGGTCGGAATTGTGAAAAATAATAGTAGAAATTGATTTTTACGACTTTTTTAGCTGGGCCGATAACGAAAATTTAGAAGATGTGTTCGGTCAACTCATATAGATTATACACGCTCTGAAAATTTCTGGGTGATTTCTGGGTGAAAGAGTATGTATGGTCGGTCTGCTTTTGAATATACATAGAATATAAAGTGACAAAAGATATTGTTACTAACATCCACTAAGCTCTTCAATTATGTTATGTACAATAGTTTGCCCCCAAAATATTTTGCAATAAATAGCGTAACGATTCTTTTTCGTTTTGTTAGAGAAGATGATTTTTGTTTGAGGAAAATTGGAGAGTTTAAAAGATTTTCTATGGAGGTTTAATCGTGATTTCGCGATCTCTGTTTCGACATGCAGTCATTGAATCCGTCACGAGTGAAGGGTGAATGCACAGCGTCGACATCTGAGGCGGTAAAGGATTTTCAAGGGATCGGAAGTATAGTGGGCGACAGCAATTCTCTACAATGCGGTTGCACAATTACCGTGTTTCTTCTTACGCAAGTCGCACGCTCCGTCATTATTCATGTATCGAGGCCAGCAGATAATAAAAACGCACCACCCAGTACGTTTCCACATTTGGGTTACATGGTTCAACAGTGTTTACAACGTTTGCGTGATGTATATTAAAATAATTCATTATTTCAAATAATCATTTGTTATTTCATTTAAAAAAATATGCCGAAGCTCGAGCACGAGAAGGTGATTGGTATAAGTTGTTTTATAAAAATTACGAGTCTGACTTATTGTCAGAAGTAATATTGACATCGTCAGGTATAAAAATTTCAGAATTCATGAAACAATTTCGTCAAGTAAAATTCATTGTGACAGAATTTGAACAACAGCTTGTGTGTTTCGTGTTTCAAGGCGAAACGAGAAACTTTTCGCGAAACCAGCATGACGATGCACACTGCAACCGTACTCCTTTTGAAAGCGAATACGACTCCGGTGTAACAACTAGTTACATAAACTGAACTTGGCTAATTGTGATCGCGCAAGGTTCATAACATTCGGAGAAATTTCTTTTGGAATCCAGGAAAAGGATTCCGATCATTACGAGCGCGTAGCAACGTCGACCACCGTTCAATAAACATTATGATTAAGCTACGAAGAGAAATTTAATTATCGTAACGAGAGTAATCATATTTGATAGTATGTATATTTTTCATTCATGAATCTCCTATACTTTCTCTATCTCTAATAATCGTAGTACAATAAAAAATAATAGAAGAATCTTTATGTTCCCCGGTGTTTTTACTGTTTTCTATTTCATCTGATTTTCCATGAAAATGTCTACAAGTTATTATTAGTGGTCAAAAACAAATTATAAGAATCTTAGTGCGCAAAACATGTTTCTTACATTTCCAGATTAATCTCGGTTGTGGGAATGCTTACGAAGATTCTTCAAGAAAATCGAAACGAGAACACAGTGCAGTCGAAAACGCTCACACGATATATTTCCGGCTTACCGCTTCCGCTGTTCGGAGAGAACCATGTGTAACCACTTTAAGCCGAGAACGGTGGCCAGCGGACCAAGAAGCGTGCAAATCCTGCGGCTACCTGGCTGCCGTGAGACGATTTTAATCGTGAACGCAGTGTGAATGTCTACCGATAAATAACTCGCAGATCGTTATGCATTTCTGGCATTTGCTTCGTAGAACGCCAGAAAACGTTTATACTAACAAGCGCTAATGACTCGGCTGCGAAATCTCGTGAATTAATTCCATCTAAACGTTGTTGGAAGGTCGTAAAATCAAAATTTCATTCCGTGTCGTTCGCGATGGTAAGATCTTAAGGAAGTAGACTCCTTTTTCCAGGAGATTCCAAGGGGAATCTTTTGTTTGCTACGAAAATTTACAACCTTTTGGAGGATTCGATAGACGCTATGTTAGGTTTACAGGAGAAACAATGGCCCAATATTTATTTTATGCAATATTATTATTACAGTAGAAAGATCATATCCAATTTCGTCATTTTAATCATAATGTCAATTGAGATAAGATATTTCTATTAAATACAGTTAAGGGGGTAGATTAGGCCAGGATTAACGAATTAAAGAGAGAATTAAAAGGTGACAAAAATTTTGAATGGTTCGTGGACGGAATGAAAAGACTGTCCAACGTGAAGCTTGAGCCGCCATCGCGCCGTGAAAATGCAAGAGAACGTCACACCGTCGCGAAGTAATGGCGACGATCATTGAGAAGACCCCAAGAAAAATTGACCTGTTCTGGGCCGGTGGCATTCCGACGAGCACTGATTACTTGCCACGACACCTGCCCACCGATGCACTTTCAGCCTGTCCTTGGAGAGAAAGCCAACGATACCGTCGATGCTGTTGATCGATCAATTTTTCCCGCGTCGTTGAAACGATTAAAAACGACCTCCTCGACGCGTTCGAACAACGAAGTATCTCATCTACTAATTAAATACGTTCAATATGCTGAAGATTTGCAACGGAGTCTTTGAACCAAACGCAAAAACAGAATTCCTGTCTGATGAACTGCATAATTCATTTTGAGAGTCAAGTGTTTTTCTTTGGAAAGACTGAGCTAAGACTTCCCAAGCTACGTTCCCTTTGGATTAATGACAATGAGATAACGTTATACATACCTACTGTCATACAATCGCACTATGTATCTCGTAGGGATTTATAAATATATTTTTTATCGCACATTTTGCTTCCATCTTGTCCACATTATTGAGTAACGAAGTTTCTTTTCTCTCGACAACTATCAGGTATACAAATTAATTCGTAGCCTTTTCTTGGTCGAGAAATTAAGTCTGCATTACTTTCTATGCGACGAGTCCAACTTACACAAGTAATTAATGAATAGACTACGTATCATTATGCGAATTAAAAATTGTTGGTACCAATTATAAGAAACAGTAACCGTGTAGACCTTTTCTTTTCTGATATATTGACAATCTTATAGTGTTTCTATGGTTTAAATTTCACCAACTCATTGTCATCGTAAATTCATGAAATCTGCAGCCTATTACATAAGTGAATAAATAAGTTACAATTGATTAGAAGAGCTAAATTATAAAAGAAAATATTTCGAAAATGAATTATTGAGATTATGTTTTTATATCTCACTTTGTAACATTACAAAAAAAACATTTAAAAAATCTTGCTTGCGGTATGATCTAATATTTTGTAAGTATTCATAAAATAAAATTCTCAAGAACATTGCAAAAATCGGAAACACATGGAGTCGTGCATAGCTGAAATTCCGTGTTCGAACCGTGTTCGATGTCGCGGAACAGGAAAAAAGCAGATCGAACTATTCAGATCCTCGTGCGCGACTATGAATTATTAATACCACACGGAGGCAACCCGTTTTCCTGTTCTCGTGAATGTTTATTGCACCGTGAAAGGCCGCACCGTGACATTCGAGCTTCGGTGACGTATTTGTTCCGATCTCTGATTTCGTTAATCAACAAGCGTTGCGTCTCCATTATCCAACGCGAACCGAGAAAAAAGGAAATGCAACGGTCGCGCGTTGGAATCGGATGCCCCGCGGATAAACAATCATTTTTTGCGCAGCTGTTCTTTGCTCGAGAAACGCGTTCTTAGGCGATTTTGTTAGTAATCGACGTAAACGACGTATCATTATTGCTGATAACATCGAATTAACTTCTTTTTGTTTTTTTTTTTGCCGATCTAATTTATCTATCATACTTTATTATACTATCTTATGGTGCTATTCCCATTGTCATCCAAATGAACGATCGGGAAATAGAGTGGACTATTAAAAAGTCTGTTCGCTATTTCCACCATCTTTAATTTCGATTTCTGTAAAATGCATATTTATATGCATAATGCATATGCATATGCGAAAATGCATATTTTATATATTCGTGGCATAACTGATCTAATAAAATTGCATACATTTCATAGTTTGGTCCAGTTTACTGCACTTTCCATTTTTATGCAATAAGTATATCACATACTCTCTTTCGTTCCAATTTCTTTAAATTACGGAAGTTTCAGATTTGCAGATAATATTTGATGACATAAAATAATATACATTATACATATACAGACACACACGTATGTATATTATAATATATTCTACTATAATTAACGTTTTTAGAGACAAGACAATTTATGAATTTATTTTTGAAGTGTTTACGAAGAAGGAAATCTATTTTGCCACGAATATCTCTTTCTTATTACAAAAACCACACACGAGTTCCAGGAAACGTTTACTCAAGCATTCTAAGAACTTCTTTCGGACTGCCTAATCCAATTCTAATACCCTCAATAAAAGTTTCCAAAGCTCCTAGATAACTTTCAAAGCCCTTAGCCGGCCACTGGCTCAAGTTAATCCAGGGTATTTCATTTTTCTGAAGTTGTTCAACAAAGCAGCAAAATAATGTATAACACAAAACACACAGTATTTCTAAATTCTTCTAATGGTTTTACTCTTTTAAATTACACCTACTCATTTTTATCATTAAAATAAAAAATGTTTGCATTGATTGCAAGACAGAGGAGCGAAATAAAAATGTATTTCTTCTTTTAATTATTTGATTAAGTTGTAACCAATACACACACACACTAATGTCTTTAAATCCTTTTAATATGTCCACCGCTTTAAATTGTGCTTACCCATTTTTGTGATAAATGCATAAAATCCGCAGTCTATTTATCATAAATACATAAAATCCGCTGTCATTATATCTTATAATTATACCGGGTGCTTCTTTCTTTTGCATAGTAGCGCACTTTTGGCACAAGTCGAGATTTAACTCATAATTGATATGTAACATAGCCTATGTAACATTGGCATGATAAGCCTGGGAATTTAAAATGGCACACACCGTATAATGGACGAAAGTCTTTGTCTCGAAGTGTACAATAGTGTACATGCAACAAACGGTCAGATAAAAGAAATGCATTCACTCACGCTGACCGGTCCGATGCAACACGATCATCCTGCTGTGCCTGAGGGAATTTCTTGTGGGTGTGTGCCGACCAGCGATCTGCGAGGCTGCCAAATTAACGGGAACCGTGGTTGACAAGCAATTCGCCATTGACGGTGCCCGATCAAGTTCCTTGTCCTTCTCGGGCCGGTAGATCCTGCCGATGTTTCCCGTCGACACTGCACCTGTCACGGTAAACAGGTATCGACCGTCATTAACCGGAT
The DNA here is from genome assembly GCA_028455605.1 of Lasioglossum malachurum. Classification (NCBI taxonomy): domain Eukaryota; kingdom Metazoa; phylum Arthropoda; class Insecta; order Hymenoptera; family Halictidae; genus Lasioglossum; species Lasioglossum malachurum. The sequence goes on along the minus strand of CM052316.1, from coordinate 18,618,668 downwards.
CCCCATCCTATACCTGGCCGTTTAAAAGTTACACTGTCCAACAAATTTCAACTTCTTTTATGTTCCCAATATACTGTTGGGTCCTTCTTATAATGTTTTTTTCGCTGAGTCCGAATCTGTCCTTAATTTTTCTCCTATACGCACAATTTTTGCAAAAACATGGCTTTGAAAAAAAAACATATTTTTCAACTTTAAACAAATATTGTGACGTTATTGTAAAAGATATTGAATTGATTCTGTAGACTTTCCCGAATCCAATGATATATAATATTAATGCATTATGATTGTCTAAACATATGTTTAAACAAAAAGTTACTATCGCCCTCAAAGGTCCTATGAAAATAGTTCCATGTTCAGTTGATGCTTCCGAATAATGCAAATTACGAAAAAAATGGGACTTTTGAGGGCGATAGCGCTCTAGATCGATCTTTTATCTAGCGTTTTTGACTGCTGAAAACCCCCATTTTTGTATTATCGAAAAATGAGCAAGCGAATTCCGCACCCTTGCAATCCTGGAAATAGGAGTTCAGTCCCTTAGAAGAAATCATTTAATGGTTCATTTCTGTTCATTACGAATCTGACTGAATATACGGCTTGTGGTTAGAATGTATCAACTACGTACCTGTTAAAAAGTGCTACTAACTCCACTATCAAAGGGTTGAAAGTGTTTACCATTAAGAAAGAGACGAAATTATTTATTGGTTGCCGCAACGTTGCGATCAGCGTTTGTTTTCAACCAAGTTCGTGTCGCGGAACGGGGCAAAGGGAAACTGTATACATATACAGTCGACCGCGACGTCAACAACAACGACGTTACGTTTACCCGAAGGTATGCTTAGAAAGCGCGCGAAATGTTCAGCTCGGTTTTGTTGTGCAAAGATGTTCGCGGGAATCGAGCAGAGCGCGCACGAGCAAAATGAAATTCGAGAAAGTTCGCTTGAACGCCGGCTCTGGTACAGCGACGACCGAATTTCACTCGCGACCGTTCTATTTTCAGCGGGACAACTTTCCTAGGATAGTGCAGTGGCACCTCCAATTTTGTTCCGCACCGACAATGCCACTCTTCGATCCGATCGATGATACCAGACTTGAAAAAATAGTCTCTACCGCAAATCCGGCGTTGAAAGTAAATTCGCAAAAGTTGATCGCAATCGATGTCGTTTTCAAATATGAAAATGAGAAAAACCAAATTTTGGAAGAAGATACGCAAACTATTTGATGCTATAAGAAAGTTCACGAATGTTGATTGTAGGTCTAAAATACGAAGATGATAAAAATGAAAATGAAAAAAAGATATTATCTTACAGACTATTTGGTATTAAAAGTAAATTCGAGTTAACGTAAGACGAACATGTAAAAGAAGATGAAAACCGATTGTTAAAGAACTGGCTGGCATAGAATGTGCAATTGTAAACAACATCTCATCAAGAATAAGATTAGAAAAACAAGAGCGGAGTCGTGAGCGCGCCTAGAAAATGGTCCGAGTTTAATGTATTTATAGATAGCAGACGCGCGCCTGTCTGATATTTGGTGAACTCAAAAATTTAATAAAGTCCAAGGAGACTTTTATTTTATTTAAAAAGAAAAAAAGTATTATTTGCATATAAATCTATATATATTTGTAGCTTGTTTAACATTTCTAAAAGCTAAAATACGACATGCTTTTAATGATTCCATTGCTGGCTAAAATTCAAATCTTCATGTATCAATTTGCTCATACGAAATTGATATAAATTAAATTGATTATGTAAAATTGTTTAACAGCGAACAAAGGAATCCTCCCCAAAGGAGAGTGGCAAGACGATATGTATACATAACAAATAAAATAAAAATATATATATTCGAGAGATGATTTTTTTTTAATTACCTGTTACTTTGACGGTGTGGACTTTCGACACATTTCCGGCGCTGACTGCACTGCTCACTCTGTTATTATTATTGTTATTGTTGTTAGCTGCAGCCATCGACGTGCTGATGTTGTTGTCACGAACCTGGTTCAAATTGTCGGCGCTTAAAGCGGAAGTCACGCAAGGTGCCACCATCGGCACGTCCTGTATGCAGAAAAATGCACCGATTACTTTAAATGGATCATGGTCTACTAGTTTTGGCCTTAAAGTAGCGGATCATTCATCTATTGGCAACTACTCTATGCACCAAATAGTTGTCTTCAAAAAGTTTCTGTAAAAATATTGGGTTAGGTCAAAATATATTCTATAAGATATTATATTATCTATTCTGTTCTACATAATACTTTTTACCATTTCCGAGATAACTTATCATGTTATTGGATAAACCTATGAATAAATATCTTAATTTTGTATTTGAATTTCAATGTAAAAACTATATTTCAAAATTATTTCTCTGAGAAGTAAAATAATTACACCACGTTACGGATTCGCTATGATGAATCAACCAAAGTGACTTCTCGCATTACATGCATTATTAATTCTCGTATTGCGTTATGTCGACGTAAATTGTACTTTCCCGCGCATGTTTATGAAATGACACTCAACACGTGAATGCGGATAACGATTATTATGCTACTCGACGTCGGCGAAGTTTATGAAATCATGTATATACGGTAGCTTTTATCTTGTCAATGGAATTTCATGTGTGCATAATGTGTATGTGTCGTGACAAAAATGGTCTTACTTTACGGGATAATACATACAAGTATAATATATTCTAAAAATAATATTTTGGTATATAATATATACTAAAAATAAAAACGTTTGCTCTAAAAGTAAATATTAAAAATATTAAGTTAAGAATATACGAAAATAAAATAATATTTTCAAAAAAATTACTGCCTCAAATAAATCATTTTATTTTCAAAAATTACTGCATCAAATCTCAAATATATTATTTTCACAAATTACAGCATCAAATAAAATGTTTTATTTTCGAAGTTGTACACATGCTTTAAAATAAATAGGACTACATATTTACTGTTTACTATCTAAAATACTATTTTCCCCAGCTCTGAATTTAACCATACCTTCGCACAGGACTTATTTGGCACACCGGTTGACACGTGATCGGTTCGTAACACAGACTTGTTGACAAGACACGAACGTAAACAGTAACACGTGGCACAGAGAAGTTCTTGCTCACCTTAAAATTGTCATAAAAGCTAACAGGACGGCTCCTTGGCGCGTACTGAATCTCCTCGTCCGGTTGCATCGTGCTACCACCGTATGTCGACGAGCCTAAGGGCTGCGCGCGCACCTCGCCCGGCATCCTGCGCGCTTCTTCCGTCTTCCGTCTTCCGTCTTCCTTCTTCCACTTCCGACGCGGCGGTTGCGGTTACACGAGATGATCGCGGGCTGATTCTTTCCGCGTTCACCTCAAGGTCGTCATTGTTCTGTCAACATTACATTTTTATCTCTTTTGAAACCCTTTTCCCCTATTTTTCACGCTACAACTACCGAGCCTCGCACGCTACTGATACCCTAACCCGTTCACAAGCCAAATCGATTAATTACCTTTACAGGTTTTTCACATTTTACTGTCAAAGCACTCGATGAATATTTTAAATTTTATTATAATGACAGGATTGACGTGCTGTTTTTATATTATTGTTGTTGAATAAACAAGCTCACGGAGGCTAATGTTGGTGAACACGACAGTTAATGTTGCAGAAAGTTGTACAAAATTATAGACATTATAGGTCGAGTCATAAGTAATTTCCGTTCCTGGGAACAACTTGTGGTAATGCGCTTATCATCCCAGTGATTCATACATTATGTTTCATTTATAAAGTCGAATTTTAGATAAATAAATCTTATAACACACGAAGTTGTGGTGTTGTTGTGAAGTTATGGAAAGTGCGAGGTCGTAAAAAACTAATACAAAAGTCATATAAAATACACAATTCCGTTTAGACATTTAAACGTTTCAAAAACATCGTCCAATCAGTCGATCTCTAGTGATAGCGCTTGATTTGTAGACTGTGGATCTTTATGCAGAATAAAATTCTTTTTAAATCAATCAATCAATTTTGTTAAATAATTTTAACAAATAGAAAAGAATGTAACAATGCTCACAAATTCTTCTAATGTTTTTACATTGTGATATTTTACCTATCCATTTTGATCATAAATGCATAAAGAAATGGCTTCAAAAATATATTCAAAAAATGAATATAGATGAGGGATTAACCCATCCTTTAGAGAATTCATGTGTGACTACCCTAATGCTAAATTTAAAAAAAAAACTGAATGCTAACGATCTTTTTCATAGATTCAGTGCTGTTCAGCAAATCTTGTGGCATATAGGCGAGGGAAAAGTTACGAGCCAGTAACGTCATTGGAATTAAAGCGGAGTGGGGGAAAAGATTGTCATCTGTCTCATGCCAATCGGTCGACGTGAGATCATTCTATTTCACTCAATCTCTATATAATCTGCCGTCGATCGCTGTCACTGTCTCTAGCCAATAACGACAATAAAATAGTATATATTGAACGTCGACACTCGAGAGCAATTGCGAACTGCATAGTAAACGTTTAGCATCTCTAATAAAATGCGATAATCTACTGAAAAGATAGTCGTCTTGAACTTTTATCCGCTACTGTATGTCCCCTCAGTAAATTTACCTGTGTTCTCGCGTCATATCAAGATTCAAGCCGGAGAAACTACGCGAGGCCAGATCGCTGTTCGACCGCAAATCTTCAACTTCCCGGAAGCGCACCTGCGTCTAGAGCAATATGACTCACTCGTTCCCCTGAAAATGATGATCTCGGAGCGCGTGACTCCGCAGTCGGCAGGGAAATTTCTCTTAATCTCGAACGACACGTCGTAAGTCACGCATCGGACTTTCCGTTAACCCAGGAGAAGAGAAACACCCGGAGGATCCTGGGTGATCAGCGGTCCCCGATTTCTCCACTGCGCGGTACACGTGGCCGGTCACGTGCGACCGTCATCCGTCACCCCGTAAACCTCTGAAAAATAGAGCGGTATCGTCAACATGGGAATATACCGTGTCGTTTCTCGATCGAACCGATTTGTATCAATTATAGCGTCGCGCTGTATCGACGGTGCATCGAGTCGGTTCGTGCATCATTGAGAGCGCTTCGGGAATTCGGAGCTTTCCGGTTAATCTGAAACCGTTATGACCTGCCGATAGGGGAACTGCATCGAGCTTGAAATTTTAGTGGGATCTGTCTCTAGAAAAAGATATAGGACCAAACGGATTTTTTGACATAGCTTGTCAAAAATGTCGGAAGAGAATGCAGGGCAGAGTTGAAGTCCTAAGGGGATTGTTGACGTCGTTGAGCCTCTATTTAACCCTTACGTCAATAACTAAATTTTTCGACATTCAGTGATCATCTCGGAATATGGATCCTTCTGCATTTATGCATGTATGACAAAAATTAAAGAGAGAGATAAATATTTGGTTACTAATTCCCCACAATTCGTGCTTCCTTGCTACCATCTGGCGACTCCGTTGGTATTAAATGATTTTGAGCTCTAGAGGTACCGTTCATCAATTAGAAGAATGATTTTTCAAAGTATATTGAGTTGGCAAGAAAGTAATTTCGGTATTTTAAGGTGAAATAAAACCGAATTTCTACATTTAAGCGACGAACTTTAATCAATAAAGTATTTTCTCTTTTATTATTTTCGGCAAATGTGTTGAATCAATATCATTGAATCAAAAAATTGGGCTCTGTTTCACTTTAAAATACCGAAATTACTGTCTTTCTTGATTATATCGATGGTCCCCAATTTCTTTAAGCTGTCTGTGTCAAACAGCAGCCACTTATTTCCGTCATGGAATAGTGTCTTTAATAATAATGGGAAATGCAGTAGCAATTATCACACGTAGTTCAAAGAACAATACGCAAATAAATGTGTTTTTTACGAAGCACCAATCAAGTACGAAGACCGAACAATTCGAGGAAGTGTTTAATTACCTTCGGACGTCGAGAAAATTTCCTTACAATCTCAAAGTGTTGAAATACTTCACCGTGTAACTTTCGCAGCCTTAACAAACTGGCGAACACTGCATATTCCATACTTGTTCAAATTCGAAATGTTTATTCATTCTTTTTTGCACTCGCGTTCGCAATATGGTGAGACGGCAATTTAATTGTCAATGATAGTTTTGACGTTTTGGATTAGAAGTTTACTAGGCTGCGGACTTTTATATAAGTTAAAATATTCGTACTGAATTTTAAGAAAAATCTCATTGTCTGGAAGATCGTATGGAATAAAAATATTATGTACTTATTTTTAGAAATTTTATCAATATACAAGCGGGTTTCTTATATTTGAAAAATTCAGGTACATGTGCCGTAAACACATAAAGATCCGCAGTTTATTTATCACTTCGGTAAAAATACAATGGAATTAAATGCGAATTAAAAATAGAATTCTGATTCCTGTAATAATAGCAGTGTTCGCTAGTTTGTTGATACTCAATTGTGGTAGAAATGCTTGACTGCTCGGGTCGGAAGCGACCCAGCAAACATTTTGTGTGTTTCGCAAGTCACGTGCGTTTCAATCCGGGACTCGTTGCTCCAGAAACGAATATCTGGCGTTACGAAGCGGCGACGTTTCGTAATAATTTCAGAAAGCGAGTGCAAAACAAACGGATCATGTACGGAGGAAGTTACGTGGGGAATCAGGTTCACTTTTACAAGTTACTGCGGCGTAGAAAGTGTTGCCAGTGGTACGGCGCTCTTGAATTCGTAGCGAGAAAGCAATTTAGAGAACGCGGGCGCACACGCGGACGAAGCAAAAAGACGGAAGTGGCGTGTATGCGTGTATGTTTCTGTCGTGGTATGTTAATTTATCCGGTAACTCGGTCGACTTTTTATCGACAGGATGCTACGATAATGCCTGCCCGTGAATTCCCATGGAGAGCACCATGCGTTTATCTTCCGCTGCGGAGAGTGGACTGTTTCCGTCCTCCGTTTTTGATTCCCGATTTTGATTGAAAAATAATTCGGAGTGCAAAGGGTTAAACTGTGATCATTTCGCAGAAAATAATTGTATGAAACGAATCTGGAATTTATTAAAAAAATTTACCATATGTTTCTTTCATAATTCTTGCACAAGTATTACGTGAAAACAGGTGCTTAATCAATTGTCTAATAGCAGGTCGTTGCAAAATTGAATTGTAATCGAGGAATCATGGAGGTATTTTTATCTACATTCTACATTATACCTTTACGTTATATGTAAAATAAGATGCTCTTAAAATTTCAAAAAATTTAAGACGAGTCAAATATTTTACAATGATGGAGTCAAAATATAAAGAAAACTGTTAGCTAGCATAAATTTAGCAACAATCTATTCCGATTTATGAAATAAAAAAGTTGCTGGACCTTATACATACCGGACATGTCTAACAAATTTTACGTAAATTCCTATTTTGATAAAGATTTGATAAAAGCCAAACACACACACACACACGAAAGGAATTTTTATCAAATAGCAGCACTCAATCCTCGTACGCGGTTTCCTGAACGTTGAAATGTAGCACACGCGACAAGTGCATAAAGAGCCGCAGTCCAATTATGATTCCTACTTTCCGGGCATTTCCGAGTGTGGTCCGAGCTAGTTCAGTAAACCCTTCGTCACGGTGACGTGATTGTGAGCGCCGCCTAAAGAGGCTTAATAGAGAAATGACTTATTTCCAGCAGTAACGCCGGTAACCCGAACACCGGCCCTGCCATAGGTAGGTCACATCATTGTGTTTAGAACCACGACGCGCCTCGATTTCATTACGTTGCGCGGTATGTTGCGCAACACCGTCGGGATATTAACTTCGAATCTCGTGACGTGAAAGTAAAGCCTCGTTCACAGTCGCCGAAAGCCAAGTGCGGGTAAAAATTGGACCGACGTGCGATCGGTCCCCTCCGACGATCGACCGAACGAGATCCTGTGACGCAATGAACATTCCCAATCACTAGACTATGCGGATTTTATGCGATCATGACGGAAATAAGTGACTGCTGTTTGATACAGACAGTATTAATTAACTAGACAAGTATTAATCTAGCGACTCTGAATGGCATGTGTGGTTAGCAAAATGTTCATTTTCACAATTAAAACTTTTATCATAAAAATCGTGATAAGCAGATTGCGAGAAGCAGAAGTCACATAAAAATTTCGTTCTTTCTTGAATAATTTTAATAACTTAAAAATAATGTACAGGGTGAGTCCGAAGAAACAGAACACCTAAATATATCTCCGTTACTTTTCGTTGTACAAAAAACTTCTTAAGGCAAAGTTACACTGTTTGAAGGGCCACATGTAACGGTGTAAGGGAAAAAATGTTCAAGGTCATTTTTTAATGAGATTTCAAGGTCATCGATGTTTTTTCTCTAGCATAAAAGTGTTGACCTTCGTAGGACCCGTCGCTTCTTAATAACCGTAGCAGTTGAAGAAGCGACGTTAAAACAATCAAACAAAAAAAAAGTAGGGCTAGTTGGTTGGCAGTCGTGCCTCTATATAGGTCTTGGATTCTAAGCACGGTCTCCATTTATCCAGCAGGCATGTTACAATTCTTCTACAAAAGAAAAATTGTTTGCATCAATTCCAAGATGTAGTAACAAGAATTTAGTCCTCTCTTTAATTTTTGTCATACATGCATAGATGCAGAACGATCCATATTCTGAGATGATAATTGACCTGTTGCAATACATGTACCGTTTAAACGTTTTGAGGCAATACCTTTTAAAGTCTACCATTTTGTACGTTCTACCTTTTCATCCAGAATGTAAAATTCAACGTACACATCTACCTTGTGCATGAATTACTAACGTGCTCGTAACGTGCACAAAGTTCTAGCATATGTACGTAATTGAATACGTTACATACGTATAAGCAGGAGATCAGACTGTTTCGCACTTACGGAATGGTAAACCTCTAGATTATGTGCTCAGACTGCACTTGTAAATGTTGTAACACTTGAACTGGTGCAAGACATACTATTAGAAAGTATTGGAACTTTTACCATTTTTATTCCATTTTATCGTGGCAGTATAGTCCGTTATTATACGATTTTCTAATATTTATAAAACAAATAGAAAAAACTCCACTTGATGAAAACCTGCACCTTGAATCCTAGAAAACTCGACAACGAGTTTCACATTTGTCGATTGACCTCGAAACAAAAGAATTAATAATGAGGCTAGACTCGAGCGAAATCACTATCGTTCGTATCCGCTTGTTCCTCTCTTTCTCTCTCGCATTCGTAATGTTTTTACCAGATAGTGATCGTTTAATTGCCGCAATGCTTAGAAACTATAAGTGTTCACACGGAGAAAGAAAAAACTACGTGTAATTTTCTTGGAAAGTGTAATTAATATAAAAGACAACACTCTATTTGCAATCTTTACGCAACAGTTCACACTACGTTCCTGTTCTCTTATTAACCTTTTTGTTTTTCTCTGAATTTAGCTTTTTACTTTGTTAAGCTACCATCTTTTAACATTCGCCACTCCAGCTACCATATCTTTTAACATTAAACGCTTCAGAACTTGCTAACATCCTCTTTAATGATTGTGCTCAGCGGCGAACCATCGACTTTGGGGCCTGGGCTAACACCTGTTTGGGGGTCCTACCCAATCAATCCAAATTGACAAGTATCAAAAATGTTCGTGTAATTTATTTTTTAATTTAAATCGATTTTATTTGTTTGGCCGCAAAGGGGGCCCTGGACTGCAGCCCATGGAGAACATTCGCGCTGGCTGTATGTGAAAGAAGCTCAATATTATTTCCTTTTAAAGCAAGCGTAAGCAAAAGTGCTATCGCTATTGAACAATTTATTAAAAAATCTGCAATTTATCTTTGACCTAAGTAAAGACTGTTAAAAAATTAATCATTGACGAAGTGATGAAATTATGTATCACGTGATTTTATCTTACATTTTACAGGCAGAATAATAAAATATTAAAAAAAAAAATAAAGACAAATATTAAATCATAATAAGTTGACAAATATAATAAATACTAAAATCAATTGCAAAATTTGTACCAAACAGACAAACAAACAGACATACAAACAGCAGACAAACAGACAGACAAACAGACAAGAAAGCGAGTAAAAATGCATGATTTTAATAAAGTAAAAATGCATGATTTTGATAAGGTAAGAATGCATGATTTTGATAAAGTAAAAATGCATGATTATAATTAAAAAAAAATGAGGTGTTACACGAAAACTAAACATGCGAGACAGTTCAGGTTTACGTCAAAAGATAGTGATTTTGTTGGACTGTTATCGATTATTCACAAATTAAAATCGACATTCCTCGATCGCTCCGACGCTGAATCCGAACGAACGGTGTTTCTATTTGCGCGATACGCGGTACGGCAGTGGCCGCGTCTGCCAAAATCGAGAGTTGCCAACGCTCAGAACCAGAAATTCATAAAATTACGTAACGCGTACGACCGTAGGAAACGAGCCCAGTTTTTCGTGCGAAACGTCGTGCTGGTTAACGAGACCAACAGACGTCACACAGAAAAATGCTTCAGCCCGTAAACAATAATAAATTAATTGCCGCGCGGTGTGTCATTAATGAGCGTGTAGCAGGGCGGTGTTTTGTATACGACATCTCGCCGCGGCGCGCCGGAGTGCTGCGTCAATTGTTGTTAAACAAACCTGTTTCTGCATACTCGAGACGCACGGCACCGGAAAGCACAATCGATTCGAGTGACGGTAATCACGAAACATTCGAATCGCGATCGTACGCGTCGTCACGTTAAACAACTGGGGCAACTTGTTAGCCCCTGCTACGTAATTGCATTAACATACGTAGCGGGGCGGTTCCGCTGCACCAGATAAACGGACCATTCACTTGGTTTTGTTCTTACAACATTATTTATGCATCCGTTCTGGCCGCAATCGAATTTTCATTAACGCGCGTGTAGCATTCGTTTCGTTCGTATTGTTGATTTACGAGCTTTCACTCTTTCGTAGTTAACACCTTTCTTGAGGCACTGGGAATACTAATTCGTTGAGAGATTCATTTTTAATTATAACGATCGTATTTACCGGATTAAATTGGAGCTTATTTTTCTTGTTCTTGATTTATTTGACAATCGAATATACTGCAAATTTTATCGAGTATACTGCGAATTTAACCTTCGCAACGTAATGTGTAAAATTAAATTTATTAAAAACATTTGTCTCTGGGTCTAAGAGACCCCACCTTACTACATATTTATGTGTTATTAGGCCTTACCCAGCTTATTATTATTAAGAAATACTAATATACAATAAAATAGAACAATTTTTTATGGGTTTCCCATTTATTAACAGCTAATAATTCCTTAACGAGGCCGCGGAGACCATTTTTGCGAAGGAAAAAGTTAGTTCAAATGACATCAGGAATCAGACCTTTCAAGGAAGCATAACATTTTTGGAACGCTCTGTATACCGATCGTGTGCAAAATACTTTTTAATTTGAGCAGAAAGACGGTCACGCACCGACGCGCGTTAATTAAAATCGCATTAGTCAATCGCGATGTGTACCAGCGTGAAAACGGAGCCGTGGACCCCGTTGAAGAGCCGTCTATCGCGTGCAGTCCAGCGATCTTGATTTAGCAACCGTGCTCATAGAAATTCAATCGGCCTCTCTCGCATAATTGCTACGTGTAGATACACTTCATAATTCGAATGGAACGATACCATATTCGAATTTGCATTTTTAGTCGGCAGAGAGAAAGGGCTGCAATTCGTCTAACTCTCTTTTAGAAGAAATAGGTCAAGTGTCTACGACGAGCATTGCAATACAAGGGATTAACTCTCTTCGATTCTTTCTCAATAAAATAAAAATTCTTGATTTCAAGTGTTTAATGATCATTATAGCATGTGTATCTTGTAACTACACTGCGGATTTTATACATTTACGACAAAAATGGGTACGTACAATTTAAAACAGTGGAGGTATTAAAAATATTTGAGGCACCAGTGTAATAGTTTCACCTTAATAAGATAATTAGAGAATGAAACTTTTATTTGGCTCCTGTGTCTTGCAAACAATGCAAACATTTTTTTATTTTGCAAAAAGATCCACAGTCTAGTTATAACTTATTATTCCGGGTTATGCATTTCGTGTTGTGTTGCTTGTCCGTAACAATGGCGGCAAGCCTATTGTCGTGGGTGTGCACGGCGTTCTCTGTAATTATCACTCCGCCAAGGTGTATTCTATTCCTTTCATTTGCTGCGAAGGTTACGGGAATGTGTTGGAATACTTTGTATTACGGAATTGCTACTGCATTATTGTTATCTACGTGTTTATTTATAGCTATGAATTGCTAATGTGCGACGCGCTGTTCTTTATCGCAGTTGTGCATGCGAGATACTCCATTTAAATGTTCCATGTTAGTTGCTGACCACTAGACTGCGGATTTTATGCGATTACGGTAGAAATGGATTAATCAAATACAAAATTGTTGACATAAAACAGAAAAGGAAATGCATTTTCACCTAACTTCTGTTGTTCTGTAGAATTGACTTGGACAATTTTTATTTTGCATAAAAATGCGCTGTCGACTGATCACCAAACTTTTTCATGAATTTATGACAAAAGTGAATAGATGGCACCACTGTGAAGACATTAGAAGAATTTCATGATACTGGCACACTAGTTTTGATTTGTTAAAATTATTAAAAGGATAAATACAGTTTTGTGCAAGTTCTACAATATTTCTCTGACAATTGAATGAAATATAAAACTGCGAAGACATTTAAAATATCTCAGGATATTTGCACACTATGTATTTCGACGCTTCATTAAAATTATTAAAAAGAAGAATACTTCTTTGTGTGCGCATTTTTCTGAGTCAAGTCGGGACGTTTTTATTGCGCATAAATACTCGCAGTCTACTGATCGCAGTTAATCATTTCTGTCAACAAATGTTTTCCATGTCACGTACAAGATGGGAAAAGGAAACGTAGGCAAATAATTCAACACATTTCGCACACTGCGCAACAGCAGTTCTCATTGTCGAACATGAGTGGGGACTTGGCACGTGCGACCTGCGGTTGTTCTAATTAAATTCTCCAGTTACAAACCGTTCTCAGGGTTCATGATCGCTCGAGAACGTTATCGCGAGTCTAGGAACGATAACACCGTACACAAAAGCTTATTATGCCATTCGCCAAATCCATTCATGCCTTTCAGTCGAAAATCAGCTATGAACAGGACCCCTTTGAACGACCCCAACAGCCAATCAAAAGAATATTTCGTTCGTTCACCACCGGACGACTTGTCGTTTTGTTCGTTGCTGCTGATTGGCTTCTGAACGCGTTGCCAAAGCATTTTCTGCACTGATATTTTTTTTTAAATTTAATAACCTCGGGTTTTCTTATAATATCTGTGTCCTTTTTTCTTTATATCCTCCAATTTTGTTTTCTTCTACGCCACGACTTTTTTTATGTCACGAGTAATAAATAGTTTGCTAATTATGTATTATGAATTATGTATTCTGTATGTCGAATTATGTAATTATGTATTATGATTGAAGGCGCTACAGAGTTGCTACAGTTTGTTCAACGGAAGGAAAAGAACGGAAACAAGAATCTCTGGCGCCCCTAAAATTCCCATTGCTCACAAGTCACCGTAAAATTTTGTCGTTGATTTATCAACGATTCGAGAAACAAATGTTTTTTAGAACGAGACACAGTACGCGTTGCTTTCACAGTAGTCAAGTCACCAATCACAATACTACCGCGGCAGCGTTATCAAAACCAGCCAAATGTGTTTTTGATGACACTGTACAGCTGTCGGCTTAACGTGTACGCGAAAACGTTTGTATTACGCACTGCGAGACTCCGATAAATTCACCGCGTCACGCTGAACGACACGTCAGGTCTCTTACGAAATTGTGACACAGTCCTGAATTGAAGGAAAACAAAATGCGCGACCGTAAAAACCGTATAAATACCTGAAGAATATTTAGCGAGGCTCGAGATCCATCGGTACACAAGATCCACCAACTTGATCGATTCCCACGAAGCTATTGAGGTCACGCAAGTGGACGTTCAAGTGAAAATACTAAACTCACTAAGCACGCAGTTCTTTCGCTCGCCGCGCAGACACTCTTCGAATTCCTCACTATCGTACCATGAAACGAAAAAAAAGAACGTGAACAATCAACTCCTGATTATCGATCACCGATGTTTCATTTCCGAGCACTTATTAACTAAAAGCCTAGACACGTCGTAGTAATTGATCGTCTATAAAGGCTAATTGCAAGCGAGCACGTGGAGCCGAGCGGTTGCCGGATGCAATAAAAATCGATCAAGGTTGCCGTTCCGTCTCGTGCTTCCTCGAGATCAGTATCGCGGGACCAGTGTTCCACAAAAAATCTCCCGACGAACAAATTCTGATCTTTAAAACGGTATTCTAAATACTCGCGAATACTGGATCTTGTGTTCACTAAATTCTTAACGGAGCTGCGAGCTATTTCTTGTAGCTGGTACCACGATGACAGATGAAGTCTCGAGACCTGAGGATTTTGGACGATCTCCAAAACTCCGACAATGTTTCCACTAACATCGAAATTTTTGGCAAGTTCTTCCTGGATAAACGACGCAATTCCGAAACGAACTCAACGAACCGGTTCCTCGATTTTCAGTTTTACGCTGGAGCAACAGCGAGCTACTTTTTTGTCGCCCCTTTTGTTGGTCTCTTCATTTTTTTTTATTAAGTGTACCGATTAAGACACAGGAGGCGATGGAAAGTTCCTCGATGTTCCTTCAGTGTGGCCCTAGCTTCAGAGATTTATACGCTTTATAAGGCGAGGCGAGGTGTTTAGTAAAAGAGGATGATTTTTGGTAGCAAGGACGAGTTCTTCTTGGATAAATGACACTGTTATGAAACGATTTTAATTAACCTGGTCTTCAATTTAAATTTTTACAAGGTTTCAATAACTCACTGAGGTTTTTAGTAAAAGACGATTTTTGGCAGCAAGGACGTGGATAAATGGCACTATGAATGGAACAACTTTAACGAACCGGGTATCCGATTTTAATTTTTAGAGGGACCCAGGGCCTCACTGAGATGTTCACTGAAGTATGATGACTTTTGGTAGCAGCGATGAGTCCCCGTGGGTAAACGGCACAATTCTGAAGCGAACTCAACGAACCGGGTCCTCGATTTTAATTGTCGTAGAAATCCAGAAGCTCACCGTGGTGTTTACCGAAGAAGAATGGCTTCTGGCAGCAACGACCGATTTGCAGAAGAATAAACAACGCAACGTTGCTCCGCTGGTGTCGCGGTGACAACTGAGGTCTCCGGTTTCGCGCGTCTCTAGAGACTCCCGAGACCCCACCAAAGTGTTCACAAAAGTCGAGGCACCAGGTGTCAGAGGGCCTCCAATCCAACGTACCCAGGTGAGCCGTACGCAGGTGACGGTGCTCGCGAGGAATGCTTCTTCGAAACGAGGGAACATTCCTGCCGTCCACCATTTTTTGAATCGGCCAGGGCATTGTTTACCAGGTGAAGGAGACGATTACACTTTCATTTATTCCTGCGCAATGTTCGTGGAAATTGAAAAAGCCAGGCTCTACACGCGCCAGGCGAGTCTCTCGACTGGAATAAGACGGATTTGAATAAACCGGTGATTGGCCTATGGGCAGTGGATCTTCGCGCGATGTTATTGAACGTGTTAGTTTTACAGAGAATTTCCGAGGTTTTACAGACCCGTTCGGCGGAATTGTTTTGCGGTTGTTCCCTGGAAGAAATTATTTTACGGCTGTTCTTCCGAAAATATCGACTGTGGTCTCTGCGATTTGAGATTTGAAGGAGGAACTTGAGAAACAGATTTCTAAGAAAAATTGAAGTTCTTTTTAGTTGTAGAAAGTCTTTAAATTTTTTAAAGTATAATGTTTGCTAACATTTAATACAATTATATTGTACTTTTAATTCTCTGGAACCAGTTTGAAGAGAAATAAAATTTAATGTACTGTTTGTAAGAAAAACAATGAATGTTTACGAGAAAGAAATTTCTATTTGGTTTCTGTTTTGTATAATTTAATTTTCAATTGTAAAAAATTTTGCTTCTAAAAACTGAAGTAACATATTAGTAAGATATAAGTGAGGCTTGTGAAGTAAAAAATGAGTGAGTTTGGAACGCGCGCGCGAAGAAAATTTTAATTTCAATTTTAATGTGATGCGTTAAAAATGGGTGAAAATTTTCGTAATGATTTTTCCCGATCTGAGCACCACTGCCCCCCATACTTTCACGCCATCCGGTGTTCCAGAAGGAGACCTGATGAAGGAAGTTGTCATAGCGAGAAAAAGGGTGAAAGAAGGGGGGAATCGGTCATGCCTACCGGTCGGCGTTTACCTTGAGCGATTTCTTGTCGGCTTATTACGTCCTTTTTCCATCAGTTTTTGTTTCCCGTTGAACGATGATCATGGTATCTCTCGACTTTAACAGATTATCTCAATCCATGGTACAAGCGAAAGGGGAACAAAATTCAAACCGGCGGATGCCTCGAGCTGATTTGAAAACAGACTGCGCCAAATTCAAGGTCGATCACTTCACGGAAGTACCAATTTTTTCGTTTCCATTTACAAGATATTGCGCAGTTATTTGGGACTTGCGATACTAATTGTTTTCTAATTGTTTTCTTTCTCCAATCTGTTGTATATGTCATGTTAATAAGTTTGAAGTAATGTGTGTAATCCACTTACTATTTTGAATTCTATCTTTTCATTTTAATCATAAATGCTTAAAATCTACATTACGTTACGACACAAACAGATTGAAAACTTTGTGATATTAAGATTTCAGCAAAATATTCAAATAATTCTCTCTATAACGCGTTACGAAGCTAGGAATACATTAAAGATATCGCAATTAGGAAATTAATATTCTTACGCCGCCGCGCGCGCGGGCACGACTCGACGTGAACATTTATTTTTCATGTTGCCAATATGTATAAAAATATGGAACGTTTCACTTTCGCTCCTTCCGTTCCTGGTGGCAATCGCAGCCACCCACTCGGTGTGGTTCATTCATCCAGCAATCATTTCCTCCGTCGTAATGAGACCCACCACCTACGATGCACTCGATGTAAATTATATTTCTTTCGTTCGGGGAACGGATTACGAGCACCGCGTCGAAACGCGCCGATGCATAAATAATTCCAAATGGAATGTTTCATTATCGAGAATACCAAATGAGCGCGGATATGAAAATTACGTGAGATCAGTGGAACTGTTTATTCATTTATGCTAAATTATGAATACCACGCTGAAATAGAATTCCTGAGATGAATTAATACAAATCTTGATTAGCGGGATACATATGTATATTTCAACGGGGTTGACTTTTCTTTTAAAGTTTATTTAAATTGTAGAAATTGTAGACGAAAGAAGTATAAATTATTGAAGTGATTATCATCGTCTACGATCATTTATCATGAGAAAGCCCCATTTTCAATCTGTCTCTTTCATAAAAATCCGATAACCTTTTTAAAATAAAATATTTTGTAACCATGCGTTGGAAATGCAAAGTTAAAAATGTTTGGTCCCCTGAGTGAATGTTTAACCCAATTTTGTTATTTCGAAATAAAAAGCGTCGTCTTACGACGGAATAAAATTGTACATATTGACGGTCACGAATGACACTGGGACAGCATGCGGAGGGTGAATATTTGATAAAAGTGTGATGGAGTGTTGAAGATAATGACGAGTACTATAATTATCTCACGCGTTTGTTTCTCTTGCGGCTTACGTGACGAATAAACTTTAAACGGTTCTTGTTGGTTAAAGCGATGTTGTAGAGGATGACGGCTATCATACGGAAAATTAGCATGCGAAATCGGTGCTTTTAGCTTATTATTTGGTCGTTGAAACAGTTTCTTACTCGGTCCGTTCCGGAGTCTATTCTCATCCACGTTGTTAACGTTGTTGGTTCGAGGGGGTATACCTGGTTCGCGAATACCTGAGAATGAAACCGGTCTCTCGAAATCGCCTAAGCGGAGGGCACAAAAGAACGCCGGTTGGAAGTAAATAATTTCATTTTCAAGCGTAGATAATGCAGTCGGGCGCCTTGCTTTCCCTTTTTCTCTTTGTTCTGGCCCACACAGTTAATCCACGCGCGAGCTTACGGCATCTGCCGACACAATCAGAGACAAAAAAAGATCAATTATTCAAGATTCAATTTTATCCATACGAATAAGAGAAAATAGTGGTGAAATATCTGGCAGCAGTGTCTTTTGTTTTATTATTATTTTATAAATAATTGTGTGATAAAACTACTTGCTGTGATTAAATTTTATCCATACAAATTTTACTTCACTTTATTTTCTGCAAGAAATCACAATAAGCAGAGAAAATGGTAACAATAAATGTTCAATATTTTAGTGTGAATTTAGTAAAACATGTATTGCAATAAAACACTTACTTTATTTAAATTTTATATCCAATATCTTAGCCGTGAGGCTGAAATAAACTATTTGATTATTATTATATGTATTCTCTGTGATTCAGCAGCATGAACAACATGAAAATTCTAAACTAAAATTGTTAATTCATTGCTAGAACCATAATTTATGACACCACTGCCGCGAATAACAAAATCTCTGTATACGTAATAAACTGAGAAAACATTGAAAACGATGCCGTAAGCACGACTCCTCTTGAATCGATGATTCCGGATCTTCGACGCTTACGTTTATTTTCACGAGAACCGAACGATGACATAATCTCGTCACTCTCTTTCACGCATTTATGATACTCACATACATATGACTTAATAACAGCTGTTTATAATGCGTCGCATTATTTGCACCATTCCATTGCTTTATTCGAATTCTCCGGTCCCTATTTTTGGACATTTCCTTTCACGATTGATCGACAAACACCGGTAAATATTCCAGGTTGATTAATATTCCACAGTGCGAAGCTGACGGCAGTTAATTAGCACTATTTCGGGATTCGGGTCTCCTCGGACACTGTACAATATTTTTGAAGTGTTAATGATAGAAAACGGTATTTATACACCGCTATCTACGAATTTACAGAACTGTTTTTAGCGTAATGCTAATTGAGATATAGAAATTAGTCAAATCGTGGAATTAGTGAAACTTTGTGAACTAATCTTCCTCGTTTAGCAGGCGCAGTTAACAGTGGTTTGCCATTATCGACGACCGATGTTAAATTCAAAATGGCGAGCGACCAAGCGCGTGCAGTCTGGTTTTCAATTTCTAAGTCGCGCAAATCAATGCGCCGGCATGCTCCGCTCCCAACGTGACATCAACATCACAATGAGACGCGATGAGTTAGCGTTCAGGAATTCAGGAGAGATAAAACAGGACTCCGTAATGGTGGCTGGGGCTAACGCATCCCTTCAGCCCTTCGTGCTCTATCTGCAAGTGCTCCGGAACGTTAATGGTCCGCTGTCGGCTCAAATAGAGGCAATGATAAAACGCGGAAAACAGACCGAGAAAAACGAACCAATGGCACCGTGAATATTTAACGCTAGAGCTGCCAGACGAGTCAAAATCACTCGTTCCACCTTTTTTTACTTTACCGACATCGTAGGGGCACTTTTTCGTGACAGATTTTTAAACGAATTTATTTATTCACCTACTTACTACTCGGTTTACTAAATGATGCAAGTTGCTTTTTACAACTTGTTTATCTGAGGCTGCAACCAAGATTTAAAAGTGTATCTCTCGTGGATTCATATAAATTATACATAGCTGACGATTTTATCGAAATTTGTTAAATGGTTTATACGTTATAAACGGTTAAAAATGGTGAAAAGTCTCAGATTTTC
Source organism: Lasioglossum malachurum (assembly GCA_028455605.1). Classification (NCBI taxonomy): domain Eukaryota; kingdom Metazoa; phylum Arthropoda; class Insecta; order Hymenoptera; family Halictidae; genus Lasioglossum; species Lasioglossum malachurum. The sequence continues at coordinate 18,598,914 of CM052316.1, read as the reverse complement.
TGCATATCTCTTTCTCTTTTATTCTGTATGTATTCGGCGATTTATATCATTTTTAATTATTCTTCAATGAAGAGGTTCTCAATGAAAATCTTTCTGGATTGAATTCTTATTATTCTGTAAATGATAGCCAGCGGATTTTATGCATGTATGACAAAAACGAGGAGGAGTAATTTGAAACAGTAAAAACATCAGAAGAATTAAAAAAAAACTGTTACATTATTTTCAACCTATTAAACATATTAACGAAGAAAATGAATTCCTACTTTACTTCAGAGTTTGTTGCAATTCAGGTAGAAAATGTTCATTCTGCATAAAGATCTGCTGTCTAATTGTAAATATACATTTAGCAACGCTGCAGTGCTATAATTTGTCACATGGATAATAGATATGGTTTTCGTACTATGGCTCTAATAACTCGACTGTAAAAATAACTGCAAAGATATGACTAAAAAATCTCTATTGCTCGTTGTTTCTCTCCGAAGCGGATAAAAAGTATAATTTCGATAATTTTTCGCTGATTCTTAGAACGAGTAGATTCGCATCGAAGTTTACCCGGAAAGATCGAATCGGTACGAAATGCAGAGGAATCGAACCGCGCCCAAGGGTCGAACAATGAGCATACGCGAGTGGGAGAAGGGACGCATTCCTTCCGTACACGTACAGACGCATCGTGAATGCCCGTCGAACGCACTTCGGTTCGTTCCACCTATGGAATACCGGCGCAGAACGCCCGTTGAACCGTAGACACTAATTTGCCACGCTAATGAACCCCAAGAAAGAGCCGGACGTTTCTTTTCACGTCTCCTCCTCGCGAGTTCAGCGCGGCAGACACGCGCGAACCGCTTCGAACCGATAACGTTCGCTATCAGTAGATTGCGGGTTTTTATGCAAAATACAAATTGTCTGCTTTAATTGCAAGATACAGGAGCTACATACTTAGGCATTAATTTCTTTTGTGAATAATTTCATCCACTTCAAAATAACATAACATAAAAATGATATATGGACAGTAGGACCTCGATTAATCAGATCCCGATTGTAAACAAATATGCGTTTAAATATGATTATTAGACTGCGGATCTCTTCATGCAAAATAAAAATTGTCTGCATCGATTGCAAGAAATAGAAACTAAGTCGAATGTTATTGTATTTCTTCCCTTAACGATTTTAATAGAGGAGGAACCATGTATTGATATCTTGAATTTTTAAAATTTTTCAACGATTTTGAATTTCATGTTCTCAATTTTGCTATAAGTGCATAAAGATCCGCAATCTGATGATTATATATACGTAAAGGGAAATAAATTCTCAAAAATAAAAAATTTATTTTGTAATATAATTATGTCCCTCGGGACTCGATTATCCATCGAGGCCTCTCGATCGACGTCCTACTGTAAGTCAAAAAAAAGGAAATTTTAAAGAAGAGTCATTTTAAAATTACCTAACATTGCCAACTTTTTATATCGTATATAACGAACTTAGAAATTCAAAATAATTTGTTGTTATGTAGATACTGGGTTATGCATATATTAGTTATAAAGGACATCACACAATTTGTATATATTTATAATTACACCCGTTTTATAGAAATGTATTTTGTGCTGTGTCACTTTTCTTATATTTTCACTCTATTATATTTGATCCAGTTATTTTTGTGTGTTTTACTCGCATAAAATCCGCAGTGTAGTTATCATAGGTCAGAAAATTGAATTTGCTGGTTGTTACCCGAGAAGAGCATCAACCGATTTCGATGAAAATTTCACAGTGTATATAATTGACACAGACCTACGAAACGTACTTTTTAAAATTTCAATATAGGCCCACACAAGAAAGTTGTAAAATGCAACTTTCAGTATTTTTTTCTACAATTCTGATCAAGTGCTATTTTAGAAAAAGAATGTTCACATCCAGTAGGAAACTAATTGCTCTAGCTTTCCAAAAAAGTTCAAATCGTATAGTACAATATCTAAAAAGTTATCGTCTCTTTTAGAGCGTCCGAATATTAATTCGTGTAACTGTACATATGTATGCTATTAATTTCCCTTAAACTGAAATAAAATTCTACTTCGGCTTTGTTAATGTACAGCTATTGGAAAATATACAGACATACAATAGAAATAAATTTTCTGTTTTGCGACGAATCGAAGCTCCCCGCAACAGCTAGGCTGTACATTATCTGAGGGCGAGCACGTGTACGCGGGGTATATTTGTAGACTCTCGCGTGCTCGGCCCCGCGCCAATCAGAGAGCGACCCGACAGCGAGCCAATCAGAAACGAACGAGCTCGGCGCGATCGAAGAGTCTCTCGTCATGGTCCGCGCTTGCCGTTTCGGGCTATAAAAGGCGCTCCGCAAGCGTGTTTCGGCGGAGATCTTCGTGAATTTAACGTCTATGATGCAGATCCATGCATATGAAGATTACAAGTTTTGGAAAATTTTCTTGTACAAACCTAACCCAATATGCTGACTTGCGTCATACATTCTCAAAACTAGTCAATGCAACTTTACCGCTCAAGTTATAAGGATAGGGAGCACCATGCTCTGGGCGCTTTTTACTAAACCTTTATGACCAAAATACAGGCTAGCCCTGTTTAAAACAAAAAAAAAAATTGTTTCGGCAGAGATCTTCCCGAGTAGCTCTTATAAGAGCTTCTACCCGAGCCGGTTATGATGACGCAGCACACAGAACCTCGCAGCTCCGAAACTCTCCAACGAAGGCCCGTCCAGCCGCCAGCGAACCGTTCCGGTTCCCGTCTTCGTTGATCCCGGTCGTTTCCCTCGACGACTCTCCACCTCCAAGCGAGCCAGGTCCATCTGGTGGCTAGAGGATGAGTCGCCGACGGACAACACTCGACTTGTCCGCGTCTTCATCGAGCCCGGTCGTTTCCCTCGACGACTCTCCACCTCCAAACGAACCAGGTCCATCTGGTGGCTAGAGGATGAGTCGCCGACGGACAACACTCGACTCGTCCGCGTCTTCGTCGAACCCGGTCATGTCCTTCGACAACTCCCTGCCTCGAAGCGAGCCAGGTCCATCTGGTGGCTAGAGGATGAGTCGTCGACGGACGACACTCGACCCGCGCCCGCGTCTTCATCGAGCCCGGTCGTGTCCTTCGACGACTCTCCGCCTCGAGGCGAGCCAGGTCCATCTGGTGGCTAGAGGTTGAGTCGCCGACGGGCGACACTCGACTCGTCCGCGTCTTCGTCGAACCCGGTCGTGTCCTTCGACCACTCCACCTCGAAGCGAGCCAGGTCGCTTGATGATGTACTCGCTTGATGTACTCGACCGGATGCGGAAATGGGGGTGCTACTTCGATGACCGAGAGCCATACGGCTTCCTAGAGCGAGTCCGCGACCCAGCACGCATATCGCTTTACAGACGACCAACTGCTGCGAGGCTTCCCAGAGTTCCTCAGAGGCGAGGCACAGTTCTGGTACCGAAACATCGCACCGACGATTTCCATCTGGGACGAGCTACCAACAGATCGCAAGTCGCCGCCAAGGCCAGGCCGAACCAATCTGCAGCTACGCTACGGCCCTCATGACCTTGATCCGCCGACGTGGAGGGTTCACCGTCGAGAGGACCATTGACACCCTGTATTATAATATGCGGGCCGAACTCCGTATGTACATCCGACGCGAAGAGATCGACGACACCACACTGCTCATCCAGGCGGTCGAGGGAATCTAAGAAACCCTGCGAGAGGTACGAAAGGAAATGCTACAAAATCGCACGTCGACTCACGCCCGGGATCAGGTATACATTTGCGAGTCGCCGCGGCGATTCAACTCCGCCGTCACCAGCGGGTATAACCGCGCTACACACTGCTGGCGATGTAAGGCACCCGGCCATTCCCGGTTTGACTGTCGGAATCAAGCAAATCGATTCTGTTCATATTGCGGGAAGGACCAGGTCCTCACGCGGGATTGCCCCTGCCACCGCCATCAAGGAAAGACGACGCCGACACCCGTCTCTACGTCACGGCCACGATCGGCGGATATACCATCCCCGCTCTCGTCGATCCCTGGTCTATGTGCTTCTTCGCAAACCGCGCCATGGCGCAACGGTGATTACGAGCCGGCTGGCGCAAAGCGCCGGACGAGAGCACGGTCACCATGGCGAACGGAGCTGAGGCCAACCTATCCACCTGCATCCGTAGAATCGGAACCATGGACGGCACCCCGCTTGCCCACACCTACTACGTACTGAAGGAGATATGTTTCCTCTTGGGAATGCACCGTCTCCATCGCGCTTTCGTTCAACACCTCCGATTTCGTCGCACTTTCGTTCAACACTGCCGATTCCGTCGCACTTTTGTACAGCGCCTCCGTCTCCGTCGCGCTTTCGTTCAACACCTCCGATTCCGTTGCGCTTTCGCGTTCAATATGGTTTGTCTCGTGATCATTTGTTCGCCGTCCTGGTTATTCAATAAAGACCATTTTGACCGAACTCGTTGTCGTCACTACCCGCGGAACCCCGTCCCCGGCCTTCCCAAACTACCTTGGACAGCTCTGAGTTACACTTTTTTTAGGAAATTGACGAGCTGCAAAAACTTTTAGTCATTGAAACCGTAATAGCTGTACATTTAAATCATTCTGCGTGTATTGCACCGGAAGAACGACTGTAGTGTCTGTTTTTGGAAAGAAGATAACAGTTGAAATCGTCATAGTTATTCATCACATTCGATTACTTCAGGCTTGCAAAATAGGAAGTTCATCTATTTAACTTTGTTTTCTATCGTTTCTATCTGAATAAAGCTGTAAAATGGACAAGGAGTTCCTTGTAAAAATTGTTTCATTATATGATAAAGGACAAGAAATTTCGAAAACGGATCATCTCAATGGACAGCTGTCTACCTCTATCGAATCTATAAGAACTAAAGCACAGACTTAGTAACTTAGCACCACAGACTTGTGAATCATACAGACATTGCATGCAATGCATTTTTCTGTATACGGTTCTAAATTACCGACTCTGTAGAAAATGCTCCAGTACGATAGCGGACTCTACCGAAATGAAACGGTGAGTTAGCGAACTACATGAGATTGCAACATAAAAGATATGTGTCCGAGGAAGCCAGATTTCAAATTTAGACACGGACAATTATGTATATATCTCATAGAGGCATAATGTTAAGGTTGGAGATCTTGTTGGCCACTCCAAAACACGAATAACTTTTGAAGAAATGTATTTCTTGACCGCTTTCGCCGCGTGGACTGCGACATTATCTTGTTGTAAAGTGTGTTTATTTGCAGCAAGTCTTACAACATATACACTACCGCTCATAAATGTTTAGTTACTCCTCTTTCATGATAACTATTTTAATATTGGACCATGCGGTTTGACCTTTTTCTCACACAAAATGTACAAAATAATTTCTACACGAAGATATTTTTTGCATAGTATAGTTTTGCACAGTATGCCATATTACGTATACTTAAGTGTACTTTATTTTATATGACGGTTTTCTTGTTCCTTACAACAAGGTTGCACCATTTTTCCAAACGTTTACGAAATAATGCATAAACACATATACAGTGGTACCTCGGAATACGTCTGCTTTGGAGTACGTCCAATTCGGAATACGTCCTGTTTGGACGTGACAAATTTTGCTAGGTATACGACTTCTGTTCGGTATACAACATAAATTTTTGGTGTGAATTTTGCGACATTTTTTTAAAATAATTATCTCAGAGGAACATTAAATTAATAATCAATTATATTCGGAGTTGGTGTATTATTAACTGACTGATCATACAATTACTGATGACACAACATGGAGAGGTGAAAGAAAATGATCAGTAGATCGAGTGTATCAGTATCAACGGCTTGATACAGAAGGCGAGTATGTCTGGTGCGATGGCAGATGCTACGATATAAATATGAAGATAGATTTAAAAATCTATAATAAAATCTGATTTTTTATTTATTTGTTTAAACAGTGTTTAAATTATTTTACAAACCATTAATGTAGGTATAATATCAATAGGAGTTTTTTTACATGAGAACGGATTATAATCATTTTCACATTACTTCTTATGGGAAAGGTTGGTTTAGTATATGTATACTATTCAATATAAGTCGAAACAGGTCGTATACCGAGATACCGCTGTAATTGAATTGCACGTTTTGTTTCTTCTACGTTAAATTTGCATAAAAGCCCGCAATTTATTAATAAGTTACAGTTTAAAATATATTTCTTTATTAAACATAAGTAGATATAATTATTTATATATGTTTGTCTCGGATAAAGGGACTGTACAAAATAACGATAAATGTATAATCCAGTACGAATTTCTTATACAAACAACATATTATACATAGTTATTTTAGAATGTTTAATCGGATGATGGAATGATGATCGCTAATGGAAATAGAAATGACAATATTTTACAAACAGCAATAAAACGATGGGCTCGATCGTTAATTGTTAATATGGCTAAAACTTAAGTCTACATACGACATAACAAACGTTATTTACAGATATTTGTTTCAAGGTACACAGACGTTGCGATGAGTAATTGTTTTAACACATCAGGGACGATCTCAGCCACTGCAAGAAACAGAAAGTTGATAGTTCATACAATGATTTAGTCTTTTGTAATCAAATTATTAGATACACCAGTAAATTCATTTTTTCATACAATCAGCATTCGTTTTCGTTAAATCGTATATTCTGTTTTACATCAATTAATATTCACGATACAGTAAGCTGTACGATTTTTAGTTCAGGAAAGATTGGAAAAATATTTTTAATTTCACATATAGTCAGCCAGGCCTTCCTCGAGCAGACATCGAGCACAGCCTGCAATCGTACGATGCCAGCAGATGGGGAGCATTAAGCTGCCAGAACGCGTACGAAGCTGAGGATGCTCGGAATCTGCTCGATTTTGGACAGCACACTCTGTCAGCATGAAGCGATACTTATTCGGACACAGAAGTATCCCTTGTGCAGTCAACCGGGTATCCACGTACGCATTTATTGTACTTCTTTCAACAATTTGTTAATGTTCCTCTAAAATATATTACAAAATTTCTCTGAATGTCCATTCTTTACTCGCTAATATATTAATTTACAGTCTTATAATGAGAATTTGTGCAAACATGTTAAATATAGAAAGGTTTTAAATAATCTATACATTTTGGTTCACTACACAATGGATATTATCCGACGTTCGCCACATTAGTGTGACCGTGCTGCCCTCTTACACGAAGGACCGAGCTGCCTTCATTCTGCCCTCAGCTTGTGCCGGCACACCGTGCCAGCATAACGCGATACTTATTCGGATGCAGAAGTATGTTGTTCTGTTGGCACAGCCTACTGTCCAAAATCGAGCATGTTTGCTTACTGGGTACATATTGTTATACAGGGTGTTTCCGAAATCATGGTACAAGCGGTCGGATGGTTACATGCAAAAACAAATCGAAAAGAAGGAATAACATTTTTTTGTTCAATGTCTCGTTTTTGAGAGAATCTAGTTTAAAGATCGGTCGTGTTCGGGTGCTTACTTTAGTTTAGTATATGCAGGAATTTGGTTAGTCATGATCAGACGCGGCAGACAATTCCTATCTAATAGAGATGATTTTGGAAACACCCTGTGTAGGTAAAATAGATTATTTATTGGTACACGTAGCATTTCTGAAAAAGTAATACAAACCTCTGCTAAGCTTAACTTTATGGTTCCGTTTTGTAAGGGATCCTTACTCTCGAATATACCTGAAATTATATTGAAAATATTAACAATCGTGTTCAGCAAAATCAGTGATATTACTAAATGTAAAAGTATATCGATATTTCACATACCGAACGCGTCGCTCAAGTGCAATATCGCCGAGACGAAATCACCGAATCGAAGCGTTCCATCCTTCCTCATGTACCGTAGAATTAAAATTGAAAGCACATCCGTGTTCAATTGAAATCCTAATGGAAAATATTTCTCTTAGATTGTTCGCACCTTTTATTTCGAAATGATTTCAAGATAGGAACCTACCAACTTCCAGCAAGGCATCGCGTAAACGTTCAGCCTTTAGAATACCAGTCTTCTCTTTCGTGTGCTTTTTGAAAGCGGCCTGCCAGTATTTCAAACTGCACATGAGATCCTTGAAATCGTTGAATTTTAACCGCCCGCTTCCGGAACTCTGTATAATAATGAGTTAAGGAAAACAAGGAAAAGGTAAAAGTAATAATGTGCTAGTATTTGCACATCATTTTACAATTTAAAATGACAAAAATTAAAGTTCAGTTTAAGGATACGTCCATTGTGAGGACCACTTGTCGACATACTTCCATGCAGGCGCAGCTTTTGATGTAATCTGTAAATTGATTCTTTATTAAACCTTGTCCGCATTATTGGAACAACCGTGGTCCCACGCAAGGTTCAAATTACAAATGTTTTAATGTGTGTTATTTCAAGGTGCACGCAACCCTCTATTGTCTCGTCAAGTTTCTAATATTGCAACGTACAATTGATTCGTAATTGCATATTGCAGTTGATTCGTAGTTGCATTTTCATGATTGACTTCATCTGTTTAGTTACCGTTTGGTAAACAAGCCTCCAGAAGTTCCTGTAGTTCAAAAGCGTTCACCGTCCTGTGCTCGTCGGCAAGTTGCAAGAAAACAGCTTCGTATTGCGAGAAACCCTTGCCTTCTAGGGGTGGTGCTTTCACGATAGCCGATTTCATCAGGGACGGTGGTGTGTCGAGAAGTCTGAAAGAATTTTTCACTTTTTTAAACCTAATTGTTGATTGATTCTACATCGTTTTGTACCATCTCCAATTTCTTTTGCCATTTTATGATTTATAGAATTGCTTTTGGTACTTACTTGAGTTCCAAAGGCTTACTACTGTACACTCGCAACGTGAAACTCGTTTCCTGTGTTGGCTCAAAGGTAGTTGGCACTAACAAATAGCCACCCTGTTCTAGCTGACACCTGTGGCTCACCTGTCGACTATTCGTGTATTGCGAATTCACCAGGGATTTGTTTTTCTTAAAAAATTTTCTATTTATCGATTCCGTGTTGTTTTTCGGCAGTGTGTACGCTGTGAAGCCTATCACCTGAAAGAAAATTATAAGAATTTATAATTAATCTCATAAAATATTTCTTACTTTCAAATTAATATATAAATTTATTAAAATATTTGCGGTCTTCTTATAAAGTCTGAATGTTAGATAGATGCATTGTCTTGCTTAGCAAACGCAGATCTTAAAAACGCTGTTAAATCGTTCTTCACAATATTTACAATGTTTTGAGGAATTTACCTTTGGTTCCATGATGGAGTGCTGGTTCAACGAAACGATTACCTCCTCCATCTCGCTAAGTATCAGATGCAACTGCGGATTGATGTGAAAAGTTTCTGCAACAGAAATGCACAAGTGTTAGGATATGTCGGTTGTCATTTGTATCGTGTAATACTGAACTTCCTGTATTCGACTCATCGAAGTAATCTACAAAACATACCTTGATTGTTACGACATCCTCCTGCGGTAACGCCTCTCCTCCAACTGCCTTGATAGAGTTTCATTTGCCAAGTGTGTTTGCTATGCAACGATGGTTCATCCCTCGATGTTTCGGCATCAAGATGTACGACTTCCAGGTGAGTGAACGTTCTCACAAAGTCCGAATAGGATATCCTGCAAGTTAATCGGTACATTTTCACTAGCTCGTTTTCATCCGATTAATTATGGTTGACTCGAACAGAGAACCATCCCCCTTTATCTCTTAAACTTGAAAATGATTCAAATAAAAACTACAGTGCGTGTAAAAAGTATTCGTATGCCCTTTAATATAGGATAACTTTTTTATAATTGTACCAAACGATCTGATTTCTTATCTAAAAAGATTTTCTAAAAATTATAATTTATAAAGGTTACAAGCAAAAATAAAAAAGCCTTTCTTTGAAACTGTTTTATTTGGGCCCTTAAAGAAAATTTAACATATATATTTTGTAGATTTATCGTAGTTACACACATGCTAAAAGTTTCATCGAAATAAGTGGAAGTGGAAGTAGCATGCAGTAGCCAGACGGTATAATTAGAACGCCTCAGCGAAATAATAGGGTTAATCTTTGTCGAGAGGAGACCGACCTGCGCCCGTGACACGTATAGAAGAAAGGGACGGGGATAGCACTTAAAAAAAATCATTTCACTCACCAGAATTCCCCCTCGGCCATGTTTCTGACCGCTAAACGTTCCCTTTCCATCGGCGGTATTTCATCCCATTCGAGGCCACCTCTTGCCCAAGCGCCGACGTACTCCCCACCAGGACCAAGAGGATTTCTTAATTTTACTAACGGGACTGCTTCGCCACTGAATGTCTCCACCTGCATTTTACGCAATGGTACATCGTGACACACCAATGGAGACAATCGCAGAACTTCTATTTTCGCCACATCAAACAATTAAAGGGGTACTCCGGTTTTCGAGACCGTTCTCGCACGAATTTTTGCCATTTTTAAATTTATTTCAGAAAATCTACTGAACCTTTCGCATTGGAGTATTACACACGTATTTTTAAATATAATAAAAACTACATGAGTGATATATTTTTTGTATATGCTAAAAGTACATGAATGTTCAAAGTGCAAAGGGTTAACCCCTTGCCCTACGATTTATTTTACGGTTTCAATGATTAGAACTTTCTTCGTAGTTCGTAATTTCCTAAAAAAGGAGGAAATTTATATCTATTGTATGTCTACATGTTCTTCAATAACTATATATTAACAAAACTAAAATAGAATTTCATCTTGGTTTAAAGGAGATTAATAACATACATATTTATTAGACTGTGTTCAAAATTTTCAACACGAGTCCGACACGATATTATGGGGCAAGGTATTAATTATAATACAAAACAGCTGCGTTGTTTCCCATCATACTCACCCTTACGATAGCGTAGAGTCTGTAGTTGATTCCCATTTGGATGCCGTTGGCAAGTTTTTCCGTGCTGGCACGAATCTAGATCAACAAAAAACCAATTGGCAAGGTTAATAACCATGTTGAATGAATAGTGTAAAAATAAAAAAAGATCTTTCGCGAGGAAATTGCAACTTCATACTTGCTTCCATCGTTGTCATACGAATAGAAGGATAATAGACTTCAATCGAGCTAACCCAGGCCTGAAGATTTTAATCGAACACGAACGCGTGTCTTGTCGGCTGGGACGTTTAACCTGATTTCAATTAATTAAGCTTGAGGAACTTGGACCAGAAACATTCAGGACTGAGAGACTGAAATTGTACCAATGTAACGCCAAGAGAACCAAATTTATCTCAGGAATCTTGGCCATGGGTGCCTAGGTCAGGAGGTCTCCTGGCATGTGTCCTTACTCTGGTTAATGTACCTCGACCCTGAGTGACTTTGATCGAAGTCTGTTAGCTTTGATGCTCTTAGTCACGGTCATGATTTCTATCTCTAGTCTGCGAATTTACGCATTTGCAGCAACAATTAATAGGTGTAACTTAAAACAGTAAACACGTTAGAAAAATTAAAAAATGCTGTTGTATTATGTTCAGCCTATTAAACATATTAAAAGAGAAAATAACTTTCTACCTCACTTCTGAATATGACATGATGTATCAAAAGAAGAAACGGGGGTAGAGATTTTCTTGTTGCGAAGAAAGCATCGTCGTCTTATATCGAACGAGAACTATAGCAAGGCGGTTTACCTGCGGTTGATTGTTATTTACAGTACAGGTGATTAGGGACGTCATATCGAGTAGCTTGGCGAGGGCCCTCCCGCAAGCAGTTGGGTCTTGTCGTATCGCGATGCTTTCGGTGATTCCCCCGGTGAGATCCGACAGTCCGTCCAGGAGGGTGCCATACTTGAGCGCCTCGTACGATCCGTGCAACCTGGAACGAACCGAAAAATAAGTTTCACCGGTGGAAGAAAGATTGCATTCCCGGCGATCGGCTATCAATTACGCGCGGTGAGGTCGGCCGGGTTCGCGGGAAATCTCATCGTGACGTTCCGGCTGTAACGAGATCGGCTATGTTTCTCATCGTTGCGCGTCGAATCCCGGAGAAAACCGGCGTGGCGGTCTCTCTGCCGACGAGTTTGCTAGACCGGACCAGGGAAAGCGGGCGTCTAGAAAATCCGTTGACCCATGACCTTCTTTGCCGCGGATGGTGGAGTACCACGTGTGATCGTGATTTCTCGTGCGCTCATCATCGATTCCCCGAAGAAAGTTCCATTCCGCTGGTCGTTAATCTCTTCGTGGAATCAACTTCTGTTCCCCACTACACTCTCGGACATGACGATGGCGCTTGTGGACTATCTTTAACCCTACGACTTCGAATCTACCACATATGTATGTCGTTACTTTCCTTTAGACCGAAGTAAAATTCTACTTTGTTATTGTCGATGTAACCAATTTTTCACGTGAATTAATCTTCCACAGTTTTGAAGCCTCCCCTTTACAACAATGTTTGGGTGCTTTACATCAAGTTTTTTTGTGTCGCGCGCGCTATGTAACACAAAAAACGACTTGATAACACGTTAATCTTAATTTCATCTTTGAATTTTAATTTAATTGTAATTTTATTTTCTTCTGATCGCGAGAAAAAAGAGTTGGATGTATAATGCACTTTATTCGGAAATTCAATGTACGGTAGATGTACTTATTACTGCGGGTGTACGTTTTACTGCGGTATTTTTTCCCAATGAGATCAACCCCTTGCCGTACCTTTCCTATTACAGTTACAGTGATTAGAACGACATTCTTCATAAAAGGTAAAAATAAGACCATTTTTCTTCCATTTCGATCACCAAAGGACTGTTGCTCACATGATTGTCATTCTTTAAATTGCTTTAAATTACTAATAATATTGAAATAAAGTACGATATCGCAGTAATGGGTACAGTTACCCTAGTCTTCGAGAAATTAAAGGTGGCACACAGTTATTTTGTCCAGGAGTGTAGACGCAGTCTGTGCGATCGGAAGCAACCGGTCGATTTCCGATGGGGATCATCGCTGAGATAGAAAGGCGAGAGAACGTGAATTGATACCCCGACGATAACCGACGAAAATCAACGGAGAAACCGAGTGTATCTCCGTTCCGTACGATGCCGTTCCTACGGGAATTAGTATTCTAGAGATAACGGGGTTTTCTCTAGGCCCGTCTTGCCAGGCACGCCGACGCCGCCCGATGTATGTATACATGTAACGAACGTAGCACGCGTTATCTGCTCGAGCTTTCGTTTACGCTCGTATACAGACAGGCCGGGTTAGTCTCTAAACCGTAACCATTCACACGAGTAAAGTCAGTCACATGGGTATTTTCTCAGGGAAGACGAGCAGATCCGTTTTCCAATTGTGCCCCGTGTATGGCCTTCCGATTCGGTGTTTCGCAATTATGTACCGCGCGACGGAAAGAGAATCTCCGGGACGGTTCCGAAGCGGTTCACGAGCGGGTTGAAACGGGACGAGATAACTGGGTAATGATGCTCACCCATTTCATTGATTGAATCACGTTTGACGGAAATGAGTGGTTTGACGTGAATGGACATCAAGAGGGGCCCATTCCTCCACGCGGAATTTCTATTTATTATCGACAACGGCCGGTTGGAAAAATTTGCCACTGAATTAAGGATGCGATGACTTCAGCCACAGAATTTTATATGTGTACAATTTAATCGAGGCGAGAACGATGAATACGATTGTGTGCAAAACAGGCTATCGTCGAGTTTATCAGGCAGTTTCCGATTAGGTAATCGGTCGATTGTGCGAAGTTAATCATAATTAGGCTGCGGATTTTATGTAACGAAAGTGTCAAACATTAGAAGACTTTGAGGATATTGTTAGATTATTATCAACCGGTTAACGTGATCAAGAGAGGGCATGAATTCTCATTTTCAATTTTTATTGTAAAATCCGTACTGTAATAACAGTAAAGTCAGAAAATTAATTGTTTGTGAAGATTATTTTCGGAGTTTATGGTAAGCTTCTGGGAAACTACACAGTGAGTGGTCGAATCATTGAAGTGCATAAATTGGCAAGGTTTCATTGAAACAATTAATTTTTATATGCTAATCCAACTAAACTAAATTCGTGTTATTTTTATAAAGTATTTCATGAAGTATTGAAATGGCTTAGGTTAGAATAAAATTTTCATGTTTAACATGTAAGGTAACGATGCATAAGATTGTCAATTTTAACTCTGTTGAAATATGTCTTGAGAAACATAATTAATCTATGATTCCACACAAGGAACGATCGATTCAGTTTGTTTATGAAACCGTTGGTTGCTTGTTCATAGTATCGTTCAATGTTCTAGCCCGAATGATCCTCACTTGACGTGTTACTTTCAAATCGTAAAGACGTGGGTTGCTTGTGCTTTTCTCGTTATCGAATAAACTCCGTGGAGTCAATTTATACAAAGTGTGCGGTTTATATAATTACATAATCTAATAGACTCTTAGTTGAACACATGTTAATAAGTGTGAGAATGGAAGAAACTTGTTTTATTTGATCACCTGCAATTGTTACAGGGGTCAGCGCACCAATGACCGATCTTGAAACACTCCGCTGACTATGTGACTATACCGTTGTCAGTTTGTAAGCAAACGGTAACGCGAGTCCTGCATTGACGTACTTCCGTCCCGTGACCATCTAACGGGGTGATGAAGTCGCTTGCGGATGCGCTATGTCACTTTGCAGTCCTTTCCACGCTACTGTTGTCACATTACGGTTTATGTCTTATACAGGGTGTACCACTCAATTAATCAGATCAAGAAAAAATTTTATTTCTCACGTTATTATTTTCGTAGGGACTATAAATATAAATATAATGATCGAGGATCGTCTGGGTCTTTTTGTTTTACGTTCACCTTGAGATTTCTAGTCATCTTACTGGTATATAGGGGTCTCTCATAACCCATAAGACAAGGACAGGTGTGGGAGAGAGACAGTCCTTAAACTTTTAAAAAAAGGGTCCCTCATAACCCTAACAAAATTTCTGTAAACTAGTCTTCGCTACTCGTACGATAATTGTAAATATCAAGTTTATGTAACTTCTTTAGAACGTTTAAATATTATTTAATCTTAAATGATATGCTTAAAGGTAACTGAGAAAATTGATAGTACTTAATCTATACATATAGTAGTTTAGTCCTAGTACCACTTAAGGGTTGAACATGTATTTATTAAAACTGTAAAAAAATTGTTCTACATGATGAAAGGCTAAATCGATAAAAAAAAATTACAACGTAATTCACCATCATACCAACACTTTGAAAAAAAAATCATGAAAATAGTTAAAAGCAGCCGTTACACAAGGCTGTCCCCTTTAGCGAGCACTTTAACACGAATGGGTCAGAACCTTCGCTTGTAGAATAATGCAACCAGCCAAGAAAGGGCAACAAGAATTCGGACATATGGTCAGCAAGAGTGGTCACGCTAATGATACATTCATGCGGCGGTTGTAGAGCAATGGAAGGGTGACCCGGCGTGACCAGTCGAAACGAGGAAGTACTCCGATTCGTTTCGTAAGGGATAAAGAGTCTAGTAAAAACGATGGAACTGTTAATGAGGCTCGTTTTTCGAGTAGCATCGGCAGTTCACGATGGTGCAGTAGTTTCGTGGCCGTGGATACGAGCATGGACTGTGGTCACCGGTGCACTGACCTCCGATCCATTGCTGCCAAGCAACGAACCGACTACTCGCCGAGTGAAAGTATCCGCGGTTATACTTGCTTAGCTGGCATGTGCGTGCGCAAATATACAAGCCCGCTGAATATAACCCGGCATTCCGAGGCTACACCGAATTCTGATTTCTCGTTGGTCACACGCATCGGACATCGGTCGACAGCTTCCTCGCCGAATGCTAACCCGATGACTCGAGACTTTCTGTCGTGTAACATCATTCTTTTCTGCAGCAGCAGACTCACACGTTAACGCCATGTACAATTTCAAGCGGTGGACATGTGAAAAATATTTAAGGACATCAATTTTATAAATATTAATTATAATATAGATAATATAGATAATATAAATATTATCAATATTTTAAAAATGTTTTCTACGAGATATTATTATTTTTCGATGTAGAATAAGAATATAAAATAAAAAATATGGATTTCCATTTGAAAAAATGAAGTTACCCTTCATCTAACCCTTAAAGGGCCATTATGGAAAAATGTGCATAGCGCCATTAAATATGCGCCTTCATATGAAGAATATTTTATATGAAACATTTTTTCATATTCCTGCTGGTTTCCGTAATAATTGACTGCCTGAAGATAAATGGACCACCCTTATATTTATAAAAATCGTCCGTTGTCCGAGGGTTAACAGTTAATGTGCCGTAATGTTTGCACTGACATAACAAAATCGCGGCAAGATGGTAGCGGTGCAATTGGACGGTAAAACCAGTACTTTCCGAACCGATGTGCAAGCTGTACGCACGATGCGTACACCCGCGATTCTTTGCCGGTTCGAGCCCGCTGATTTCTAATGGAAATCGCGGGGAATCGCGACGAGCATAATTCTTTCGTTCAAAGGGGCGCGCGCGTTCACGTTGGCACGCGACGTATGAGCTTTCTAACTGATTTTAATACTCGTCCGTGGATTAATACGGGCCAGCCCCGAACGTTCTAGATCGATTGGATCCACGGCGACGGGGTTATCGCGAAAGAGGAAAGGTCAATCAACGAACGATCCTCTACCCACGGGAAGAAGTGTGCCATCCTACGGACGCCATCTTGGAGAACATTAAACCAGACCGAGCGGAATACTAATATATCGTCGTCACGAAAGTCATCGTGCTTTATCATCCTGAGTACATTACCGGGAGGGATTCCCACTGTTTTCTTCACGATTTCTCAAAGTGGAATGTCAACCTTGTTTCAAAGTTGTTTAGAATCCTTGCGGCAGGATTAATCTTAGCTGCCATTCGCAGGGGATGTCAGTCAAGTGACAATTATTAATGTACTCTCGGTGTGAAGCAAGTAGTCGCAAAAATATCGGTCATGTACTATTTTATTGCAGTCAACAATTCATTTATAGACAACGTTGTGGATGAATAACAGATTTGATTAAATATTTCGAAAATCTTTGGACGTAACAATAAATGGAGGACTCATAATATAAGTGAGTAGGTTTATTCCAATAATTATGAGTAGACTGTGGATTTTATGCACTTATAACAAAAACTGATGCATAGAATTTAAAGCAGTGGACATATTTAAAGAATTTAAAAACATCATCGTATTAGTTTCAGCTTAATAAAATAATTAAAACAGGAAGGATATTATTATTTAGCTTCTGTGTCTTGGAATCGACACGAAAATTTTTTATTTTGCATAAAGAGGCTTTCCGGCCCTCTAAAGCTCAAAGAATGTTCATATCGGACCATGACATCGACTGCTGATCACATAATAGACCAGTAGGGATTCATCAAGATAGTCGCCATTACGCGTGTCGTCCTTCAGGCCGTAGATTATCGAGCATTATCGGCCGCTATTAAAAAGAGTTTCCAGATCGATGTAACAAGAAGGACCGAGATTAACCGACGGTGGCGAACGCGAGATAATGTCGCGAGTTTCACGGAAACTCGTTTGACCACGCGAAGAAAAAGACGTCGTTAGACACGCTCGGTAATCGCTTAAGCAATGCACTAGAGATCGTTATCTTTCGAACGATAATCGAGTGAAAGATGTCGCGTGTCATTGCTACGACCCTTTTTTCATACTGAACAGAAGCGAGTTTTGTCGATCGCATAAAATTTTCTCATCGAATAGACCGCATCGAACGGATTTGCTCTACGTTCGGAAGACGAGCGCAAGGACTTCGGCGAGGATGGCTGTCCAGGACCTTCAATTACACACCTCCGTTGCTGTGCAATTATCGCTAAAACTGCGGTTGTACTCGGAAATTGCAGTATCGCATGACGTAGCGCGTAGTGAAAATTGATGTTTACCGTGCGGGAACGTATAGGTTTCAACTTCCCGTCGTAGAGCGAATTAATCGCCGCACATTGGCGAATTTTTTACCATTCGCACTTTCATTGCCACGTCATCTGCATAGTAAACAGCAAAAATGTAAAGCATCATGATCGGGCAATTTCCTTAGTCGTTTATTTCTCACTATATTCAGTAGAGTATTTTTATTTTTGAATTTGTTAACCCCTTGCCGTATTTTAACACGTAAAATTCGTCATGAAGATTTAATAAGTCAGACTGGTCATGAGGATTTTAACAATGTGTAAGAAATATGAATGTTATGTGTTTATATATAATTATATAATTAACTAAATGCCCATTCGCTAATGTCCATTTAACTAAAATTAACTTTTGTGTCTTCCTACGTATAGTAAGTGTTTCCTAACGAAAGATCACATTCTAATGTTATGGAATCGCTTGGTTACTGAACCAGTGAAGCTGTTTTCGTTCGAAGAAGCTTGTACTACAAAAATAAGTTTTATTTGTGCTCCTAGTTACTGCCAGTCGATTACAATTGTAAGCGCAACGTGTACACCTTGGATGTAATGAAATCACTCAGTGTCACGGTTTATTATTAACTGCGGTTTCGGTATTAACCGGTATCAATCTCGGAATAAAAAATAGACGAAGGTTAGAGGGCTATTTTCTTCTTGTGTGCGACATCGGGCAACTGGTAAAGGATATTACGTTACTGCATACGAAATGTCCGATTTTAGAATGCGAATGTCATGAAGCATCTTGATCGAGAAATACCTACTATTTGATTATTGTTCTGCAAATTGAAACGTCTTCAAAAAGTTAGACAAATTTTTCTCCTCCGCTTAACTGCCATCAGTTTGAAGTTTGAAGCCTCCTCTGTACAACCACTCTGAAAAAATTGATGAAGTTCGCTCGTATAAAGTAACTCATACTACTGCAAAGTTGGCGGCAGACCTCGCAAGCTTGATAAAACTTCTAAAAAATTCGTACACCGCTTTTTAAGGTGTCATTGTAAAGAGGAAGCTTCAATCTTTAAATCTACGGAGGTTCCAGTCAGTAAAAAAATTAATCAAAGTTTTCTCAGATGTTTGAATGTATAGTACATTTTAGAAAAATTGCCTCTTCATGTTTTCGCCTGCTACATCACAAAAAGAATTGTAAAATGAAATGATAATAGAACGTGAAACTAGAGGCTACTAGCTTTAAAATGAGTCCGAATTTATTGTCATACGATAATTTTTTACGAAACAAGCACAGTTTATATACAAGACAATTTTTCGGGAATTGTATTTAGTGTTGAAATACTTGTTGGATCCACTGTAGCTTTAAAAATCATTATATTTTCACCAATCCAATAGTTGCGTTTGCGATGTGTGATATGTCTGGTACGGAATCGATTTTTCGCAGCGGACGATTCTTCGCGTCCGGTAGGATACTACTTAATCGACGCTATCGCGCATTCCGCGTCGAACGGAAGTCATCGGGGGACAGCAACGCGCGATCAATTATTAATGAATCCTGACCTCGATTCCTTTGCCGATGCTGTTGACCGGTGTAATCGTTGCCGCGTACGAGCTGCGTGTGGGCAAACATAAATTGCATTATCTCGTTTTTCAGCGGATACGCGCGGTGAAACGAGCTAATTAGAAAACGATCTCGGACTTCGGCGAACTGTAATTATTTTACCGCAATGCGCGGTTTAACAAAGGGAAGAGAAGATTCTTGTAGAAAGAAAGGGCCGAAAACCTGCAGAATGACTGAAACAATGATTGAGGAGTTTTGTCTATGTTGCTCGTTACCTTTAGATTTCACTTGTGTAATGATGATCTAATCTTGAATGACATCCAATTTTCAATTAGAATGAACTTTATATACATATCGATAGAGAGGCATTTACACTCGCGTAAATACTTTGCTCGTTACATTTAGATTTCACTTGTGTAATGATGATCTAATCTTGAATGCCATCCAATTTTCAATTAGAATGAACTTTATATACATATCGATAGAGAGGCATTTACACTCTCGCAAATATAATTAACAAAGCGCTATTAATGAAGTACCTTACATTTATTTAGCATCTAAATATAAGTTCTTTATATTCTTGACAAATGTGTGTCTTTGTTATTTTAAGATAATGACCATTTTATTAACGCACTTTATTATGTATTATTGTTTACGCAATGTTTTTTGCACAAACTTCTCCCTGTACCATTTTCAAGTCTTCTCATCGATCTGAAATGTACAGTCGCAGTATTTAAATTACAAGAAAGTGGAATCTACGATTGACGATTAACTTCATCAATCAATCATCAATCATCAATCAATAGTCAATCAATCTTGATTCAAATTTTAATCGATTAATGCCCAACTCTGGTTTCAACGTTTGAAGAGTGTCTCATTCATTTCGATTTTTATAATGACTCCAGCAATCGAGCCTACGTTCAATAATGGGATAATGAAGCATGGAAGAACGCATTGATTATTTCACGTTTGTATACTTTTTTCCAGCGGAACTTATAGTCTAGTCGCTATTGTTGCTTGTTCTGCTTTCCCCCAACAAGTCTCGGCGCAGCTACAATGATTCCTCGTTACGCATACGTTAGCCATTGTGACGCAAGAAGTGCGTGTTCGATGACGAAATTATAATGGACTGCGTTCTCGATCGTTAAACAAGGGTACATGCCACGTCCGAGTGAACACGAGGATTTTATGGGTTCCAATTACTGGAAAAGAAGCACACCATTTGTCAGAGTTTAATTGAGAAAGTTTAGAAGACGTTTTGATCTTTTATTTTGAATTATCTACTTATATACCTGTCGCCTAAGAGAATGCTAATCGTGTTTAACGGAACTGGTAAAACGTGAATCTACGACGTCAACAGGAAGTATGCCGAAAGTTTTCTAATTTGTAAATATAAAACCAGTCTTTCTAGTTCTTATAATGATCCAGCTGACAGGATATTTTATGTTGTCGACTAAAAGTTTTAATAAGATTAGGAATGCGAGCTACTGCAAGCAGAATCGCCAGATTGAGATTACTTGTGTCCCCACTCTAGCTTCCCCTTCCACGACGCTATTCCCCACGCTTCCGCCGGTCACGTGACGTATTTTGTCAAAAGGGAGTAACTTTTTATCCTCAACTTGTTCTCCCTCCCCTCATCTGACGACTCTGTAAGTATAACGAGAATACACTGACAACCGGACATTAAAGTTTTCTGCTAATGCGTTTTACTACCGCATAATATCCTTGGAACTATTCAAGATTACCTATATCTACATCTTGGTTCTTGTTTTGCTTCAATAATAAATTGAAAAATACATGAACAATAATCGATAAGAAAGAATTTAAATGTGTCTGGCCACGATTTCTATAAAATTATCAAAGGCATTCGGCTTGTAAAGGTTGAATTGAAATCAAATTTTACTACATGTCATCAATATTTAAGCATTAAAGCCAATGTACAGTTACTCATAGTAATATTCGAACACACTTTTAAAAGTGTGATAACACTTTTAAGACTGAACCAAACGACTCAGATCTTTTTCTTTTGAGATGTTGCACACAATGTATGCGTAACAACACGTATAAATACGTTCTTTGAGAAATTATTAAGGGTACAAAGAAACTTGAAGGGGCAGACTGAAGCAAAGAGGCTCGAAGTGTAACGAATAGAAAAGACTCCTTAGCTGAAGCTTTCTCGTTCTAAATGACACATTTGCATGCACCGAGGAAATCCTGTCCAGCTTATGCAACAGTGATCACCGAAGTGGTTGTTCATAAATCGTTTTAATGAGTGTACGTCAAAGAAGAAGCGTAGTGCATTACCCACACGTGGCTATCAAACCGGTGTTCCTCTGGTTCGCCATTTATTTTAACAACGTCGATAGTGTCAGGTGTACGGCTCGCTGGCCGAGAGAAACTTTTAATGAAAAGATAGACGCTGCGCCGGTAACGGTGAGTAGATAGATACCATCGGTAACGAAGCGACGTGTAATCGAGCGACTAGCGATCGCGTTAAATTAGTCCGGACGTCATATCAAGGGGAGGGGGGCGAGAAGTATCTCAGTTATGTCTACATTGGTTCTACGTGCTGTGTCTACACTAGGATCTGCCAAACGAATACTTCCCATTCGAGTCGTGCGACAAGTTCAACTCGCAACGCTTATTATACTATATTATTTATTATATTACAGTAGGCAACGCAAATACATACAGGGTGTCCCAAAAAGGGTGTCCCGTTTCGTGAAGAAGTTATTAACGAAAAACACGGATTAATCACAGAGCGGCTATAGCATACGGATTTCGGGCTCAGCAAATGCCCAAAGTCGCCAGAGCAGGACTCGTGTGTCCCTACTCTACCTTCCCCTTCTACGACGCCATTTCCCCACGCTTCTACCGGCCACGTGGTACATAGATGCTACCGGCAGAGAGAGGGTAACTTTTTCCCCCCGATTCGAATCAATTCCTCTCATTTGGCAACTCTGGTCAGAAGGCGGATGGTTTTGATAATTGTATAGATGGCAATCTTTCATTCCATTTAGACAGTGTGTTGTCCATAAACTTTTTAAATATATTTTCAAGTCGACCCGGCGCGCCAACTGTCTATAGGCCGACGGTGCTAACTCCCGTCTAGCTCGCGCTCTGATTGGTCCGTGTTTTTCGTTAATAACTCCTAAACAAAGTCGCGGACAACATTTTTGTTAAGGAAAATGTCGCTTCAAATGACGTCAGGAGGCAGACTCTGCATGCAATGATTTAAATACCGTAGGATCTGTCGAATCTTTGGGGTATTGTTCCAAGCTCATATCAGTTTCAAACTTCATTTTGACCCAAGGGGAAAGGTGTGGAGCTTTTTTTGGTATATTTTGGATTTTGGTTCAGTGTGTAATAGATAGGTTTAGGTGCTTGGGGGTGAGGGTCAAAAAATTTTGAATTATGATTACGGAAAATCTTTGAGAAAACTGGACTGCAAAATTTAGTATTAGTAGTTGTCTCCTGTCAGTAAGGGACATCTCACAGGCTTCGAGTAGTATTTTGATGGTTGGGCTTGTATGATGTGCTCCCATCGCATACCTCAGTGCAGTGTTATTAATCGTTTCTAGTATTTTAAGTGTAGATTTACTTGCAGAGCCGTAAATTATTGCTCCATAATCAAGTTTGGACCGAATTATAGCCTTATGTGGCATCCAACTCTGCTTCTACCACCTAATACCGAAAATTCCTTATGGCCTGAACGGAAAGTTTAGCGCATGACGTAAGCGACCCACAACAACACGGAGTGTGTTCAAGAAAGTGCAAAAGAGAAAAATCGATTTTTCGGGAAATGAGAAGCGAGAATACCCCCTTAAGCGTGCGAGTAATGGTCGCGATCGTTTTCCTCCGTGGCGTAGGACGCGTTTACGCGGATGAACGAACTGCGCGATGACCGGTTTTGCCGGAGGTCCTTGCTCCTCCTCTTAATCTTTCCGCTGATGACCGTTCCTCCTTCCTTCTTCTCTCCTTCACCTCGTTATCCGCTTCTTCTTGCTCTCGTCCCTTCCCGACTCCTTCGTTTCTTTGCCGTCAGAGGAATATAAGTCCCGCGGCCAGGTGGACGTTGCTCTCGAAACAACTGCAACGTGACGACCTCGAAGAGGAAGACGACCTCGCGATTCCACCGGAGACAAAAGACCGTCAGGATCACCGATAACGATCAGCCAACTTTTACGCGGTTTTTATGGATTCGCGACACGCGAGGCCGTCACTGCTTTTAACTCTTCACCACCGATAACAGTGACGTCCGCTACGGCCTTGAGTGATCTACCGGTCCGTCTCTGACCAGCTAGGATCGGAGTTTTACGTGATTTTTAATTCGTGACCCGATGCAGGGGCGACTGGTTGTACGAGAGAGATCTGCCAGGCCTCGATTTATCCAATCTGTTTGTCCCTCGATAAATCGAGGTTTTCCTATAGCCGTAGGAGACTTCATAGTCACCAGCCAGACATAGCCAGAAATATTGGAAAATTGAGGAAATATTGGAAAACTGAAGGAACTGTTTCCTTGATCTCGATCGACAATTTGTTAATAACGAATATTGATGTTTTCAGTGCACTGGTTCGATCTGATGCTACTACTTGAGCAATTTTGCAAGTTACCACAAAATTTTCAACGATTCGGTCGAAAATTTAGACCATTTTCAAGAAAAATTTTCATATAATTGCGTCTGTAAAAATTATTGAATTAATATAAAGTGTAATTTGTGTTGCATTTGTTATAAACTGAAGAAACGTTGGAAAAAACTGGATACAAAACCAGGGTAGTAAGGTCCTGTCCGATGGCTTGTTCTGCCGACTATAAATAGACCTTAAGGCACCCGAACTCTAAAATTATGCGAAAAACATGGAAACGTGGAATCATCGTAGAGTTTTGAATTTGTTACGTGATCAGAGGATCGTGGGACGGGTAGATGCGAATACACGTGTGTATCTGAACAACTTTAAAGCCACCTCGGTCGATCTTGTAAGTTCTTGTGGGTGGCGTAGGCGTTCGCCAGGTGGACGTTCATGGTGCGTTAGCACGAAGATCGACCTTACCGAGATCGATCGATGAACCTCGATCGCAATCGCCTTCCACGCCTACGTGGGATCCTATGTGCTAGAGGCTGGCTAATTGGTCGCTCAGCAGCGAAGGAATTCGCGTTTCTTGATGTCATAACATCGGTGTATACATATTCGTGTATGTTATTAAACAAAAGTTGATAAACACTCGTGTAACGTACACGTAATTTTGCAATATTAATTCTCGTGCATAATTTGAGTAAATTGGGGATCATTGTGCATTCACCAGATGTTATCGTTGTACTATCTATTTTTACGAAATTATTTTTAGCTTTTATCATTGATGCACAATATGCGTGATTCTGCTGTGTAACAACTTGTTTAAAAATACCTTAACTGGTATACTAGGGTTTTTCATGACCCCAACCAAATTTCTGAACGTCAATGTGTCAACTTTGTTTAACTTCTTTGGAACATTTGGATTATTTATCTGCGAAAATTTACAAAATATTTTACAAACGTCCTAGTATGATACTTCATAATCTGAATAAAGAATAAAGAAGTTCATATTTTGAAAGACTTCTGGAAGGGAAGAGAAGGGTCTCATAGGCGAGGAACCATGTAATTGACAAATAAGAAGGCGCTTGTGCGCTGACTTCGTTAGATACTCACTTGGCGTACGCTTTCTCCAGAAGAGCCGGCCAGAATTGATCACTATGACGACTCTGCACGAAAGCAAGCCGGCCGTGAATCGCCGGTAGCCTGTCGTCGACGAGAACTTCGACCCACGCGCCGCACCACCATAATCGGAATCGGAATACGCCAGCGTACTCGGCAGTCGGTGATCCTGACGGTTCTCCAGTGTTCCCGAACCCTTGGTCAGCTGGTACCACTCGGTAGAACAGTCCTTTGCTCAGATGGAGAACGCCCAAGCAGGACACCAACCATTTGTCGCCTGAATTTCAAAACGAAGCAAACAGTCAGTCACCGAATTGTTCGAATTGATCACCTAATTGTCATTGTAAAAAATGACTTGTCTCATGATAAATGATAGTTTTTTCACGATTCTCGATCTATAATTTTGAAAAATCGAGAGGCTTTGCTCTAAATGCTATTCAACGCTTAACTGTTGCAACTACCGTTCTACTTACAAATGTTTTAATTTCAGATGTAAAGTAGTGTTACAAACAGCGTATTATTTCAGGTCCCCATGTAATTATTTGAATGCAACATTTCTTAAAGTGTTCTCCGAGCTTAATCTGATTAATCTTTGAACTTTTACTGAATAGATATGAAGTTCTATGTGTAAATCATGATGCTGTGGACAATGAGAGGCGGCGAATTGCGTGATTCATAAATCAAGAAGGTTACAACTGAATTTTCTCGTTTGTAAACGACCCTCATGGCTTATGCATGAAATTGATAATCATCAACGAACTATATTGTGAGCTACGCGCGTTAATTGAATTATGTATTCGCACCATTAATTACGCGGGAACGCTCGCCATTAATTACTCTCTGTTACTAAAAAATGGATTATAATAGCCGAACTGCCGATGTTTACAGTGTAATTTCGGGTAAACTGTTTGAAACGACACCTTTTCAAACGCTTACAGTGGGTGTACAAAGTATTCGTCCACCTTTTAAAAACTAATAACTTCTTTATACTTGTACCAAACAATCTGATTTTTTATAATCAATTAGAAGCATTGGTTTACGAAATGATATGCAAAAAAGATTTTCAATGCTTCTAAATGATTGTAAAAAATCAGGTCGTTTGGTACAATTATAAAAAAGTTATTCTGTCTTAAAGGGCGTTCGAATACTTTCGTTATCCACTGTACATATGTACTAATCGTAAGAAGTACATACAGACTGCGGCTCTTTATGCATTTATGAAGAAATTGGTTGGATGAAATATAAAAAAGTAAAAGATTTAAAAAATTCAAGAATGTTGTAATGTTTTGCTTTTAATGTAACAAAGTCGCTAAGGAGTAAAATCAATTTTTGTGTTATTCCTGCTCCCCACAATCGATGAAAAACATTTTTATTTTGCATAAATATCCGCAATCTATTGATCTAATATAACAATACAGGTCAAGTGAGTTCGGGCACATAATTGTTTTTTCTTGTGCGCCGAGTATACCCAACTAGCGTTTCACCTCGGGGCGTGACAGACGAGACACATTCACTGCCTAAAGAAGTTTTCTCTTCGAAAAGTTTGTCTGTAGATAAAGAAGCCAAGAGACATTTACGAGCGGAGAGGAACTGATGAAACGCATCGGACACTGCAGTCCGTGTTATTTAACCTGCCCGGTCAGACGGACAGGTTTGTCCACGTGGAAACGTATTTGTTTACCCGCACGAACTGGACACTCCGGCCGGTTAACTCATCGGTAATCTTTGCGGTGTAAAACCGGGTCTCTCGTCGGGATAGTGAAAGTGGATCGACGCAGTCCGTTTGAATAGAGACACAATTTAATCGAGCCGCAATTACGCGAGACGCGGCATGATCGATCGTCGATGTATTAACGCCGATTTACCAAACGAAGTTAATGCGCGGAGAAAATTAATACGCCCGGCTTACGATAATATTTTCATCCGTCGATTGCCGCAACCGATCCTGCGAGCCGTTTGTTCCTTCTTTTTTTCATTGCCTCGGCTCAAAGAGAACCGCGGTTATTTATAAAGTTCGATTACCCATTACGATCGAGAATTTCGTGGCCGAAAGTTATATTTTTATTAACCACGTTCTTGAACGTTTCGGGGCATTTACAGGTTAATGAATTGGATTTTCGTCTCGCATTTCTCCTCTCGTCTCTCTTGGGGATAATTAAACAACTAAATGTTAGGTAACAACTAGTTAGCGAACAGACTTTGTGGCGGAATCAACGAGAACGTGCGAATCTATGAATAACGCAGCGAAGAAGCTGCGAAAATTATTCGATAAATTATGGAATAGTCTCAACAATTCTTCCTTTCCCGTCGATGAACTTCAGAGGTGAAATAGATTCGTAATCTTCGCTCCGTGTGTCGTAACACCGTGGGAACATTTTCTGGGATCGAAAAGCGACGCGGGGCGTCGCGTCGTTCAGCCGGCTCATTTCACTTTCGTTTTCGAAGGTCTAGTCGCGGATTCATCCTATTAGAATCGTGCGGCTTCATTACCGATACGGGAGGTAAATACACCGACGAACAAAATTGCAGGATCATTAAGTGAACCAATAATTGGTTGATTAAGGGGTATTCCCATTTAGAGCCATCAATTTTAAACAATTTGTGGGATAAAAAATGGCTAGGTTATTATAGATTGAGTGTTTTACAATTTTGTATACATTTTCGTCTATACTTCACGATGGCGCCATTATGTCTATATTTCAGGATGGAATCA
Source organism: Lasioglossum malachurum (assembly GCA_028455605.1). Classification (NCBI taxonomy): domain Eukaryota; kingdom Metazoa; phylum Arthropoda; class Insecta; order Hymenoptera; family Halictidae; genus Lasioglossum; species Lasioglossum malachurum. The sequence goes on along the minus strand of CM052316.1, from coordinate 18,571,070 downwards.
TTAATTAGAGTCGTAAGAAACACGGCACTTTATATTATAATATTATAATGGCGTAAATTAATTTGTTTTTCAATTACTTAACTACGTACCACCTGTCCGATATCATCTTGAAACACTTTCATTATAAATTAGATACAGTGAGTGTAAAACGTATTCGTACGCCCTTTAAATCAGGTCGTTTGGTAGAATTATAAAAAAGTTATTTTTACACTCACTGTAGATAGTATAAACATTGTGCTTGAATTTTTTGGTAGGTCGAAGGGTTGCTTACCATAAAAAAATTAATCTTTTTTTATACCCTTCAAACTTTGTTCACAACTGTGGAAAAAATATATGAAATGCAGAAGGTAAATTCGAGTATTTTCGGTTTTTTTCATCTTAAGATCTTAATTGACAACCGAGAATAAAAATGATAATTCAACCTAAAAGTATTGTCCTGTACACGATACCAATAAAAGTGCTTATCGCGCTATTCTCATAAAATATTATTTAAAATCCGATTTCCTCACAACCGAAAGAACAATATAACGAGTATGGTTTCTACCAGATCCCTACGAAAATATTTATCGAAAGAACGTGCAATTCTCTCGATTTTCACGTTGACAACTGTGTCAAGCACTGCAAACACAGTTGCGCAATCCGAAGGGTTCACAGGACCGTATAGAAGTTTCTTATAAACAGACAGTCACGATTCGTGATTCATTGAACCTTGAGACGTCATCGAACCGCTGTAGCATGGGTTCAATTTGCTAATCGCGAAAGTGATTCGAAATTAATGTCGAATTAACATATGTTTCCTTCAAACGCGAATACAAAGCGGAAGATAGTCGCAGCAGATTATAAATTATAACGTGCAACAATCGCGCAACTGTTGTTTCCGGCTTAATGGATTCTCTGCTACTGTCGGTTACACTCATTAATCGCAAAACGAAATCATTGTTACCACGGTCGCGTTACGCCTGCATTTTTTTCCCAACATGTGTGCCAACGCTTGTAGAGCGGAAAAAGGTGCCTCGATTATTATCAACAAGGAAAAACGAACGTCTACATTTGTCGGATTGTTGGACGATGATTCTGAAACATTATCTGAAATTGTAATTAAAGGATTAATTGATGCTTCCGGTGAAAATTTCTCTTTGCAAGGTGTGCACTTAATGTGGCCTATTTCGCTACTTGTTTCGTGTGATTATACCTTTGTGAATGAAAAGTATCGAGGGCGGTTGCTGCTTTGATGGTAAATTAGATAGCAGGGTACGCTGTGTTCTATGCGTTGTTCGTTCTGACAGTGAAATTGTTCGAAATCAATTAAGCCAAGCTGCGGATAGAATTACAATCAACTAATTTCCTTACGTGTGTTTATTGCTCGCGCGTGCGCGGCGAAACAGGCATTTGAACCTCGTTTATCTGCTTGCAGGGACGCGTTCTAAGCATATGCATTTTTCATTGCTAAATCCAATTGATAATTGCGAGAAACATGTCCAGCAAAATTCAACTAATATCACCAGAAGGAGTCAACATTTTATCTACGAAAAATCTGTAAAATGAAAGCATTACGTTTCAGATTTTATTTTCAAAATTGTCAAAGGAAAAAGAACTTTCATAACCCTTATGTCGATGCTGACAATCCTTCTTGAAAAATAGCAAAATTGTTGTAGCTTTGCCCTTTCTTACACAATTAAAGATTCACGTACATTTAACAAACCATGTCTTAACTTCGACTGACTCTATGAAGAAAAAAATCGTTGGAACCCCCAAAAAGGAAACTAGAGTCCCTTCGTATCTCGAAACTGTTTAGATTAGCCCCCCACAGTTCAGCTCTTGAAAGAAAGTATACATAGAGTGGGATACCTCGAAATCTCTGTTTAGAAATACGATTCTGAGAACGTTCCATCGATACTTCGTAATCTTTGTTTAAGAATACGATTCTGAGATCGTTGATTCATTTTTGACAACGAAGACAATAAGTTCATTGTGCTGATAACTTACTGATAATCCAACAGAAACATATGCTGATAGCGAACGTGTTAATATTATTAACTTAATAGACTTCCGGTAGGTGAAGTGTTAACACTAAATCCATGTCCTCGACTTAATTTTGAAATTTGCAAAGGAAAGGGAGACGAGGGTCGTAATGTAGGTCGAGAGAAAAATGATCACGTGTCGTTCTCCCGGTCGCATGTGCGACGTGCATGGGTCCTGCGTACTCCCATACACGTTAACGGGACACGCGGCTCCGAGTGGTGCATCCTGAGGAATGCGTTTGCACGAATTCCCGGATCGCTCGACTTCCGTCTACGACGCAGTCGTGCTGGTGAATTACACCGGCTCCCAACGGACAAGAGATTAAGTCTGCGATGCACATTCCGCGATGCAAGCCCTGCACTTGGTGTCGCCGCAATTCCCCGAGCACGAGACCCGACTGTCGCGAGAACTGCCCGATACAGATCCGTTTTGCGAAAACGTTAACTCGTGCTCTGCTACCATGCACAATGGCGGAGAGGACAAAATACGATTGACGATGCTCCGCATTTCGAGAGCGAGACTGACAAATTACATATATAGGGGTTATCCAAAAAGTACCTTTAGGATGTTGAGTCAGAATATCTGTTAAACGCCATGTTTGTTTCTTGTCACTTTTTTGTATTTCTAATCTACAATGATAGACAATGTTAACAATGGAGTCGTATACGATTGAAGAGCGTGTTAAAGTTATTAATACTTATTTTGCAAATCAGTGGTCAATGAAGAATACCCATCGTAAATTACGTGATTTTTTCGACATACGTATTTAAATACGTATTTTTTGTAATCAGTTTTTACATTTCGTGTGTAATAACCCACTTGAGAAATCAATTTTTTTAAATAATGTAATGAACTGAGAACTGAGATGTAGAATGTCGACTCGGTATTAATTTAAGATATTTAATGGATTTCAGGGTCTAAATATTGCAAAAGAACATAGCGTAACACTTATACGAATTGAAGTTGTGATAAAAAATTTCGAAATACTGTGTTCATAATTTTTTTTATATATATTAATGGTGAATTATTTGTTTGATAACGACGCAGATACATGGGCAGTTTTATTACTCTAGCAAACTAGAGTCTAGTTCTAAAACGTACTGGAATAGAGAGTTGAAATTTAAAACATTATTAAAACAAACGAACACATAAGAAAATAATGTTCAAGTTGCCAAACGAGAATGATGGAAAATATAAGTATAAAATAGAACGACTTCATTCGTGCATTAAAGGATTAGAACAAATCAGTTGCTAAAAAATTAAAAATAAGTTTTATCCTTTTCCAAAGAGAAACTAATATCTGTTTATTAGACCGTGGCAATTAGAAAAATCGCTGTAAGCAGTTTTATGATAAATGTGTACGAGAACACTTTCAGAAACCACTTCTGACACGTTCGTTTTTCCAATTCCGAATACAAACGGTTGTTCTCCCCTGTACCGTTAATTAAAAGATCTAGTGCGTTCGATACATGAACGCTCCGATGAAATGTGTTTAGTATGAAGACGCGAGTGAACTAACATTACAGTAAGCGAGGTGAACAGTCAACGTTGCGTGAAAGTCTGTGGAATGCGAAGAATTAATACACGAAGGCGGATTTCAGCTTGAGCATACTTCGCGGAAGTTGCAGGGAATACAATTTGAACAATTTAATTTTAGTCATTCTAATAATAAACTTGATGGAGCTGGCTTGGAAAATAGTGAATGATTGTGTCAGGTAATTTAATGTGATTCATTCATTACGCATGATTTGACGTTAATTCGGTACTCGTTCATTATTACCTTTGACCGACGAGAAGTTTTCGATAAAACTCGTTGGTAGTAAAGAGTTTATTGAGGAATATATTAGAATAAATCTTCTTTGACGATCTTCAACTTGACGCCTTTCATTTGAGTTAGAATGACAAGGGCTGAGTAAAACGACATCTTTATTGGACGGTGTGAATGGAAGTGCAGATGCTAATCACCGATTACGTTAAGAGTTCCCTAATCGCGCTTGTAAAGTCACTTACCCTGTCGTAAAGTGATGTGTGATAAGTAGCCTGCGGATTTCATGCATTTATTTTAGACATTAAAACAGTGAAGAGAGAAAATGTTTAAATTATGCAAGATATTTGGCTGCTGTCTGTAACAATGCAGACAATTTTTATTTTGCCTAAAAATCCACAGTCTAGTGGTAAGGGATTTATTTGTATAAAGATATGATAGATTTTTAAACAAAAACATCTTACCGGTTTATTAAAAGAGTATCAAAGTATTTACACAAGTAAAATTGCATGAAGCTAGTAATTAATGAGAAATCGATAAACACATGGAATTTCAAGTTCCACGCTGCTATGAGGTTTTAAAATTATACAAAAATAGACGAAACACCATTAAGCGGAAGGAGTAGTTGCGACGTAAAATTGAAAGTAATGGTTCTCCACGGAATTTCGCTAAATTCCTACTTTTCTAAATCCGCTAACCGTTGGGATTCTTCGACGATGATGCAAAGATGCAAGGGGCAAACCATCCAATTATCACACAATGCCGCTCGGTTCGTTAATTAAATCGCCGTGGATATTGAATTTATCGTATAGCGTACGGCGATTCTCACAGATTGAACCCGCTTGAAGAAAGTCGTGGCCGTAACTGCATCGAAGTATGGCGTCCGTGGTAACGACCACGCTTTATCTCCCACGTTCGTCAAAGGTTACCGAGTCGGATTCAGGGTTTACGCGATTTCGAGGTCATTCGTAAGAAAAGTTGACGTGAGTCCCGATTCACGTTTCCGGTAACAATATCATTACGCCGTTGGATCGTGAGCCTCGACGAGTCAACGTGAGAGATGCCTAAGTGTGTCACGAGCTTGTCAAATCTTATACATACTATTCAATTACTCCGGTCATACTTTCCTCGTTTGTCAGGTTGTGTTCAATTTAACAATAAGTGGCAATAGAATCTCTCAATTATGCCGTACTACTGTATTATTATATCGCGTACCAGCTTGCAGATTGTTAGCCTTTGCGCTAGTCTCTTTTATTCTTAATCTTTTATTGGAACGATATTGGGATACCAACGAATTTTGAAAATGGACATGAAGGAATGGAATCCTAACTGCACTATTATTAAATCTCATACCGGCTAGTAAAATTGTTCTTCCTAGATAGTGAGTGACGCTCAAAATGGCCGTCACCATGTACAGTTGTATCCAGATCTTTGTTGCATCATTTTATTTTTTCATTAAACCATAGTATTCGTTACGAGTCGGCTCCTTACTTGATCCCTGCTAACGTAGATCGATTGGTTAACTCGATCGCAATTATCGTATAAAATAGGGAAATCCTACATAAGTATAGATAATTTAGTTATAAGCTTTAACAATTTTCTTACCCATCTTTCCAGGTATCACGTCGAACTGGGCCGGCGTGTCGCTCACGAATATTGGTCGATTGCATAATTCCTGTAACAAAATAAACGATTCAATATGTATTTTCTCTAACGAAACACTCCGAAACATTTGACAAGCATAAATCCCGCTATGAAAGTTTTCAAGAGTCAACCGAAAGAAGAACGATCTTGACCATGAGAACGTAATTGACGAGTGGCACAAGGTCCCAGGACTCTAATTACTTGTAATTAATGTTCCCCCGTCATGATACAGTCACCGCCTGAACCTGACGTCGAGCGACCACACGGTATTCCGTGAAAACGGCCCGTCTGAAACCGGAAGCAAGGTAGAAACCGTTCCTGCAGTCGCGAAAGGAACGAGAAAAAGGCCTTGGCGACGTAAAAACCATTGAGGATGGTCCGACAATGCTACTACAACATTGCGGATCACATTCCTAGCCGGTCTCGGAATAATTATGCGCTGTAGAACAAGCGGCGAAGTGTTATATCATCATCCAAGGCTGAAGTTTCAACAAATACGCTCTGACAAATTAATACACCGCGATATGAACCGTGTGTTTTAATTACTCGCGTTTTCACACGACTCGAAGGCTAATACGAGAATATTAATTAATAGACTGCGGACGTTATGTGTTTATAGTGTTAATAGTGTATAGTATCCCCCTAAGAGTTACTCCATATTTTCGCTATTTTCGAAAGTGATTTAGAAAATGAAAATTAATTTTATATAAAAATATTATTGAGCATAGAATATATGTAGTCAACCAAAACGTATATGTAGATTATATAAAACCTTTTTGTATTTAACATATTTGCACAAATTCTCATTTTAAGACTGCAAATTAATATATTCGCGAGCAAAGAATGGACATTCACAGAAATTTTGTAATATTTTTAGAGGAACATTAACAAATTGTTGAAAGAAATGCAGTTGACGTTCTATATTTTTACCTATCTATTTATTTGAAACGAATTGATTTATTTTGTTATAATATTACTGACGGTAAGGAGCACGGCAGTCTCGTGAATGGCCGAGTAAAACCGCCGTTGGTTTGCAATATTACGTGGTTAACATCGATGAAATACTATCCTCCTGACTCACGCTTTAGCCAGCGACGATCCTCATGTTCAACACAGGATACTCAGTTCATCGTTCCTGTTCACCACTCGTGTCACGCTCCCCTTCGATCCTTTCCGGTCGCGCCAAAACCGTGACACACGGACGCGCGTATCGCGTAATAGCCAACGCGTTAACGCAATCATCGACCTTGATGCAGAAACGCGCAGCCGTCACTCGCATTTATTACGATAATTACTTACAGTGTAGAAACCTGTGCTGCCTCGTTCACCGGGCGAAATAGACTTCGCAAGTCGGCAATATTAGCGACGAGTTTAATCTTTACAATCCGAGTAGCGGCACCGATTACGCAAGTTAACCGTAAGGATCATTGATCTTTGGAACCGTTCGTTTATTCAAATTGAATGAACTCGGCTCAATAAATCCAGTTTACATTATGGCAGAGGAATAGGAGAGTTGAAAGATGTCCGGAAAATTCGAAACTTTGACCTTTTTAGAGAGAAATTCTTGCGAGGAGGAAAACAAATTAAAGATGTTGGTAATCAACGTATTAATTTAACCCTTTAACCATTTAATTTTTAAATTGGTGTAGTGATTAAATATTTCTTTTTATTCAAATTGATGATTGGAAGTAACGTTGTCCTAACAATGAGAAGGGTAAATTATTTTAATCTGTAGTTACGCAAGGTTGTTTCTGTAGAAATGAAATCCGTTAGTTTTGTTAATGGTAGCTTGTTAGATAGAACCGTTGGTTACGCGATTATAAACTCGAGTATGACAAAGAGACAGTCTACGTGTCAAGGTTGCATACTGTTTCCGTTACGGTTCCTATGCTGCAGATTCCTCGTCCTTCCTTTTCACAGTAATTAGTGCAAACCGTTGCGAATATATCGCGTGAATGTCGTTGTTTAGTTAATGCTCACATAAAAACAGTTCTTTATAAAAATCGTTTTTGAAAGATCATTGAAAATAACAGTGCAAAATAAATTATTAGGTTGGCAACTAACTAATCATACAATAAAAGTAGTAGGAAACAAAAGGTCGCGAATTTAGTTGCCAACCTAATATTTCAGATAATTATTTCTTATTTTCATTTCAAATACAATTTTCTCCAGGTCTGTCTAGTAGTTATGAACATAATGATTACCTTTGGTCGCTTCCATTGGAACTGGAAAGGTGGAGTTTGGTGATAGAAGACCGACGTTTGCGTGGCTGGAAATTCGGGATCCTCCCACAGTTCACCTCGTTTCAAGCACGAACGCTTGATCCGTTCGTACTCGCTCATTACGTCCTGAAACAATTCATATTATCTAAGAGAGAGTGTCTGGCATACGGATATGTAACAGTTAACGTAACGATTAAGTAACTGTTCGCCCAATCAATCTCCGATTAATATTCCCGCAGCAAAAGATATCAACAGTTGCAACTAGATCAACATATTAAGTTCTCCAATTGATATTCACAACAAGCTACGAAGGAAGGACAAAATATAAGAATATTTAACACATTATGACACAATACTTTGCGTCACTGATCATAATTATCGTTCTCACTGACGAAATTATTGCATACATGGTTAGGTGCTGAAAAAAATTACTTTAAAGCACTTATACTTAAGTACAAGTATTTTAATATTTTATACAAATACATTATTTCTCTTATAACGTCTTCATATTTTCGCATTTAAAAATTTTTTTTATTCTTTGAAGTTTCATTTACTCATTTTTGTCATGGATGCATAAAATTCGCTGTCTAATGATCTTAACGCTAAACCTACCGAGCACTAAAAGCGATTAACATGTTTTAGTCTCCAAAAATGACGAGACTCTATTTACTTAGACTTTCTACAATTTTTACAACAATATGTGCTCGGATACAGAATTTTATTAAAACCGGTCATTTGACCGGCAGTGATAGGTTTAGTGTTAACAATCTAATTCGTACACTCGTATACAAACACGTGTAAACGTACCTACAGTGAACCACAGTAATAAACAACGTTTCTTCAAACATTTTTTCATGTCTTGTAGTATACTAATTGCTCTAACTTCTCAAAAAATATCCCAGTCGTAGGATCTGATATTAAAAAAGTGATTGTCCTTCTAAAAGTGTCCGAATATTACTGGTGGTTCACTGTACATATCTAGCGGGAAAAAACCCCCATGTAGAGGTTTCAGAAATAAATATCGAGCGTATCAAAAAGAATTAATTCTGACCTCGATAAGCGTGATAACGCGTTCGGAGACCTCATCGAAGTTTCATTCTATCGAGGTCAACACTTTCTCTTCTACAGAAGTCTTTGTTATACGAGCCGCGCTCCTCTTTTCGCCCGAGTTTCGCGACGAAACTTATTCTGACGGGGAAAGAAAGCTTTTTAAATAACCAGCAAGAGCGGAACGAGGAGATGCGCTATAATGTGCAATTATCACCCGGGCCGGACCACCGCCCCTTATGCGTAATGTTCCGGGCGACTTTCGTCTCGTGAAACATGATTCTCGCCAGCCAGCAAATCTAATAGCTTGTGAACGAGTTCTTACATTTCTCTTTAATGACACAACGCTGCCAGACCGTGGTTGTAACTGAGACTTCTCTGCTCGCGTGAACTCACTTGTCACGTCGTTCCGCGTTAACCTGATCAAACGTCGAGGTAAAACACGACAAATCGAGTCTGGAACAGTTCAGGACTGGCATGGAAGTCGTAACTCGTAGAAGTTCTATCGATCAAGCTTTGCTTTTTTAACTTTTTACATTTAGAATAAATTCTTCAGAAAACTAGATTTTGTACTAAACACTTCAGCAATGGGAAGATCAATAATATGTACTGGTCTTTTTTAAACTACATAATGGAGTTATATGTTTGCAACTTCAACAACTACGCCGACACCTATGGAACTATTCTATGTACCATTTTAATCGTCTCGTCGCGAAATAACCACAACAGTTAAAAAAGCGACGTGAAATAAATAAAAAAAATGTGCTGAACTAATGAATTATTTCACTAGGTAAGAAAATAATAAAATAATCTGGAGAAGAACAATTTTCATGTGGAAAGTAACACTCACAATTATTGTAAAATAACATTTACTCCAATAAATTAATATATTATCGGACGTCGTCCAAGTCTGATATTTATTGTGTGAGTATTACTGGTATATTGTCAGTCGAACATTATGATAAGTCGTAAGAACAAGCCACAGGAAATGCGTTGGCACCTCGTGCCTAATAGATAGTGCCATAAGATCCAAAGATTGTAAATCTTGCATTTAGCTAATCCCTCGGAAGGCAACGCGGAACACCACAATATCATTACGAACCTTTCTCCCAGTATGTCTTAACCAATAACAGTTAAAACGTATTTTTACCTGTTCAACAACTGTCTAAAAGGTCATTAGAGGACGAGAGAATGTATTTACATTAATGTAGAACGAGTTCCCTCCAACAGGAGTTCAAATCCCTGCACACTTTAAATGAGCACATCTTCATTATCGATGTTGACGATGTGCTTTGTCAGATCCGGGAATATGGTAACCTCATCTCCGTGTTTTTTTTAACAGATCGCAGCAAAATCATTTTATTGAAAAAAATTCATCTTCCTGGAAGAAATTAGTCTAAGAAGAAGAAAACATTTGTTAGAACAAACTGGTCTTGCCAGAGTGCTTCCCGAACAAATTAATCCTGCTGCAGTGTTTTTCTTGTTGATGTTCCACACACACATTACTATAATAAATAAATATACTAAATAAATTATATTTCCCCACAGAGAAACTTCGAATTGAAGCATGATCCTAGAAAAATTAACGCTTCAGTGCCCGGAGACACGGAACGAACTTTCACCGAAGATTTGTACGTCTAAAAAAATCAGGAAAAAACTTCCATTTTTCAGAAATCATCGGATTACTAATTGGAACTTGTAGCAGCGTCTTTCTTCTTCTGCCGCCATTCCAACGGCGCAGTTCCATTCGCCTACATGACGCCCATATCTGGACAGAAACAGGAACGATCTGTTGAAACGGTACGCTCGAGTGTAAGCGCTTTCGAATTCTAACGAAACAACCGTTCCTATGGAGGAGAGGCGTCGTTATCGGGCCTGCGGTTGTTATTACTAAAAATCATCGTCACGGAAGAGAGGCCCGGCAAGATCGATATTGGCCATTTGCACGGCGGACGAAAGGATGTTCGACACGCTTGAACGAGCCGCCGACACCGACGGTTATTATTTTGCAACGGCGCTTGATAATACATTTTCACCGCGTAGGCGATAACGCGAGAGAGGGTGTACCTGTGTACCTGTGTGTGCACTCGTGAAAGCGTCACGATTGCGAAATACGTAATTACAATTGCTTGGACCAGCTCGATCGCGGCGTATTGTTCCGAGGAGGCACAACAGACGCGCCCATGGAACAATCCAGTGCGCCAATTAAGATCGCAACTAGTCGCTGCCCAATCTAGCCTAGGTAATTAGCGTACCGACGAGCACTTATTTCGCGTTCGACCGGTCGAACCTTTCTCCATTTCGCTACCTTGGCATTCCACGCCGAGGCGTGTCTTTTTCTATTGTTGTCGCTCGACAAAGGGTCGTATCTCTGCTGATGTCGCGTTTAACCCGATTTTGCCCTTTCGTAATCAAACTTAGAACTACCTTGCAGTTCTAAGCGACCATTTTACGCGGAGAGAAGAATTTTTCTGGAACGCCATTTTATATGCGACATATTTGCACCGCGCTGTTTCGCTAAATTATTCCTCTAACTTTTTGACCAATTAAATTGTCTAACTACTGAAACATCTGTTGTAATACGGTTTTGCACTTCAAATTCACCCTTTTTCAAGTCAAATACACCCTTTTCCAAATAAATTTCACCCTTTTGCAAAATACTTTATTTTCTGAACAGATTCTGATAAAAATGTATGTTAATAATTTCCTTTAAAACGAAATAAAATTCTATTTTGGTTTTGTTAATGTACAGCTATACAGCTATACTATTTGTTTTTATGTAATTTTTTTTAGAGATATGAAGGTCACAAGGTCACCTTCATTTTTTTAAATGGAATGAGGTATTTTTTAATACATCAATCGATGCAGCTGGAAAAGTTAGTAGTTCAGGAGTGTTTTATTCGTCATTTATTTATATAGTTTGTCACACATATGTTAAACAAATGTGTACGCAATTTGATGCTTTTCTGGTACTACAAGTAGAATGGTTTTTGCGTTCGTTTCAGACCATTAACCGTTCGAAGATTAATAGAAAGTATTCCTCGAAGAAGTGGACCAATTATAAATAACGATGTCTGAGCACCTAACTAATATAAAAGTTTAGTGCTCATACTCTCGGATTAAAATTAATCTATTTTCTATTTTATATACTTCGATTTTAGAACCGTAAATTCTTTTAATTAATATATAAATTATTTACTATTACTAGCAAAACAAACAGAGATTTTTATTATAGTTAATATTTAAATCAAAAAGTGAAATTCCATATAAATATACGTATATTTACAATCTCAATAATCGCAGACTGAAGAATTCAAAGTCCGTTATTTTTACAGGTTCGGTGATTTTATTGTTAGCCGACAATCTTTGTGTAACTGTGTATGGGCATCGTATGGGGGTTAATTATAATTCGGAATCTATGTCGGTCACGCTTTTACTAAGAAAACTATCTTATCAGCGCCAGATACTAGAAACGGTACCCGCCTAAAACCTCTCCTTATGAAACGTGTAATGATAACTAGATGAAATCGCCGGTGAACCGTGTCGTAGCCGAACGCGTTCAATGTAACCGTCGGCCGAATGATTCAGACACTGTCGTTGTTAAATTTTAATTCCGCGAACCGGTTTAGAGGCAGTTGTTTCGGTAAACCGGTAACGAAGAGGGGCTCCGGGGCGAAACGTTTAGATTCGCGCGTGGTTTCCGCGTTCAGAGATCTAGGCGATCCTCTCGTTTCTACAGCTTCTCGGAAAGAAACGACTTGCCGGCTTGTCCCGCTTCTCGAACCAAGTCGCAATTTCGTGCAGGCTCTATAAAACAGCTCGCGTATCAAGGATCAGCAGTCGAAACGTTCACAGTATTCGAGATACTGTTTCCTCTCCGTAGCTGTCGCGAAGGTCTCCACCGTAACTGTTCAAATTTTTATCCCCAAAGTACCAAAAAGTACTCCTTGAAATGAAGAAATTTTCTTACATTTTCATTTCCTGATAAACCAATTTGTCGAACAATAGTTGATCAGTAATTATACAACATTGCCAGTAATAATGCATTCAGGCTAGTTTTATATTAGATTGTTGCAAGCGGAGTTAACGAAGTTAGTTTAGAGCGACATTTCACAATAAATTTCCACGTTTAGAAATTTTTGTGCTGATACATGAAGAGTACTATAAGCTGGATTAGGATCCGCAGGATGAGAAAGAATCGAGACGATAATCGTTATGCTAAGTTTTAATTTCTCAATTATTTTTGTTTCGCTGAATAAACCACCTTAATCTCACGCAATTGTTGCCGGCTTGACTCGCAACACATTAAAAAAGACATGTTTGCTAACACGATTCTAGTACACAATTTGTCGGTGCAGAACTGACGTCATGCTTAGCAACGAGTTAATGTACAATCCACTTTCTAAAACAGAAAACACCATTAAAAACAAAGCTGTGTTTTTGCATTAAATTGATCCGCACGCGAGATAAGTGAGACGTAATTCAAATCGTAATAACCAGTAATTAGTGAACTAGTGAAATTATTAGTCGGAGAAAATGTAGCGATTAATTATGAGTGATAATATCAATAGAATATGTTATCATTTTTAAATAATCGGATGATTATACGATGTTATAATTACTTCAAATTCCTATCTGTTGTTCTTGAGGTTCTTCACCTGAGAGACATGCGATTTGATAGAACCGCCCATTCAGAGATCTGAATGAGTTAAGCATAATGACTTAGCAAGCTAATGTTTATTTACTGAACTCCAACGATTTGGAAAACATTCATTTAGCTGAGCCCACACGGAAAATAAACATTATGATCTGTCTCCAAACTTGACTACAATTCTCATCTTCTACAACGAAACTACAATAGTACTAATAACAATTGTACATTACCTTTGCAATTGCACTTTGTTGACAGACTATTGACTGCGGATCTTTATGAAAAGTAAAAATTGTTTGCATATATTGCAAGTCACAGGAGCCAAACACAGAAACTTCTTACAATTTTTGATTATCTGATACACTGATGTCTTTAAATCTCTTCAACAGTAGATCAACCACGCTAATCAAAATGACTGGTTTATTCCATGTGCCATTTAAACTGTGGTTATTGAAATTGACTCGAATTCGTGAGTACCTATTGAACTTGATCCCATCCCTAGTTTCGGTAGAAATAGGTATGTTTTAATTGCCGTTAAATCTAGTGTTGAATCTTTTATATTGTACGTACCCATGTTTGTCATAAATGCATAAAATCCGCAGTCTACTAATGACCTTTATTTTGGATTTCATACACTTAGATTTTCCTTCGGTTATTCAATCAAGATATTCACTGTGTTACAGACCGTATTATGCACGTTGCATTTGCATTTTCACAAATGTCATTTGCTACACAGTGTGAGATAATCACGGCCCACGTGGCTTATACAGAAAGTCATGCTACAGAGGAGCATATATGAATCCATTGTAATAACACATGAGTTTGCACAAATATTTGCAGTCTATTCATGACTATTTCTCACCGTTAAACTGCAGATCCATATGCATAATCTCTTCTATTTTAGTCTCAATGCAGTGGATCTATTAGTACAGGAATTTAGTAATTATCTATAGCAATTTTCAATTGTGCAAAGGATTAAATAACACACAGTCTGATGGTCATCCAACACTTGTTCTCTACCAACAATTTACTTTGGGAATTATTTTTCACATACTTCTAATTTTATTTCAGTTTGTTGCAATTGAGCTGAGAAATTTTGCATAAAACTCAGCAGACATATGTTTCAAACATACTGGACCCATTAAGAGTTGAAATAAATATCGATGTGATCCCAGTTTGTTGCAATCGAGGTGGTAAATCTTGACTGCATGAAGATCCGTCGAGTAATAATTTTAAAAATACTTATTCGCAGTTACATAAAAGTTAGATAAAATTGGTTCTGCAATCTGAAATGCCACTGGTTGGAAAACCGCGTTTTCACTCCTCCTTTTATGTGCGAGGCCCCGGTTCGATTCTGCGCGTTGCAGCCAATCGCGGGGCCGTTCGTTTCCATGAAAATTAGCCAATTTGGCTCGTCGAGTGGCGAGGCGAGGGTCCGGGCAAGAAGCGGTCGCCGGATTTCATTTCATAGGAAACCGCATCGGCGTTTTATTTACTTTTAGAAAATCACCGGTTGCGTCGCGCGTTTTTTCCCCGCAGTCGCAGTGCAGGCGCGGTGCAACAGCGCAGCGGTCTAGGGTGCAATCATCCGACCGAGAAAACCATGAAATGCACCTCGTGTCCGATGGGCGGGCGCCCGTGGCACGTACCAACCCGGGGAGTTTTACATTGTACGTGACGGGTTGCTTCGAGTTCGCCTTCCGCTAAACCGAACACTTCTGCGATCCGCTGTATACGTTAGCTGTATAATAGCTACCATACTCCGGTACCGGTCGGACTAGTTTCACGCTTGGTTCTCCCGCGGCCTTGAAGCGCACGAACCACCGCGGCGCCGCGCTAAGTTGCCGAGAAATACTTTATGGTTTCTGCAGAGTTCGACCGAAGACGTGGACCTCCACGCCATTGGCCGCACCATCGACTTTTCCCCGTCGACCTCGGCAGCCTTCCGGAATTTTAGCCGCGAGATTTTATACCGCGCCGATAGGATCGGGACCGAACGCAAATTACCAACCGTTTCGAGAGGATCTCCGGCTTCGAATGGGAATAATAAAACGGGCCCTGAGTGTCTGTTGCACATCGGTATGGTAATAACTTCGCGAACGTCCGCGCGAATGAGAAATAGGAATGGACGCCGCTCCAGAGACACTGGAATTCTTCCTGTAGAGAACACGAGCGGATTTTATGCGTTCCTAATAAAAATGAGCACGTCAAATACAAAACAGTGAAAATATTCCTCATTACTTTCAGCTTATCATTAGGTTGTTGCATACGAAGTGTAAAGTTAAAAAAACATGTTTACTAAATCTTAATAATATTGAAATGATAGAATCGAATAATAATTTCTCTAGTCTACTAATTACTGGCTATTACGAGGTCAATTACTTTTCGTTTATCTCACATGTGGATCAATTTAATGTTAAAGGATTATCAAATTGTAACGAGCCAGACTCGCGACGAAGATTTTAGATCTTTAACACGCGAATGTTATGCTTTCCTTTTTAGACGAAATATTGTATAATGTCATTATTTTGTAAGCGACATTTAAGCATTGAAGTAAATGTACCTATACAGGAACTATAGATTTTCTTTCATCTTTCGTGGCATTTTTGCGTGGTAAAGAAAATCGTACAGCGAGGGGTTAAAAAAATCATGTTTTCAAGGGTTACAAATAAGTTTCTGTAATGCGTTAAAATAATCTTATATTTGATAGAAAGCACAAAATTTTCAATAAAAAGATTTCTACATTTAATCATTTGTCTTTCCATTACTAGTTTCATTTAAAACTCGCATGAGGCCCTCCGGGCGGCGCACAATGGGCGCACTAATGACGTCACAACTTTTGAATAAATGGACTTTTTCGAATGCGGATTCCCTAAAAACCTTATTCGAACAGTTACGAACATTTTTTTTTTGAAATTAGCCAAATCGGTTCAGCCGTATAATTTTTATTTATATAGATAAAAATTGTCGGCAATAATTACAAGACGATTATCGATGCTCTAAAATTCTTGTAATCTTTTTAATGTTTGAAATGATACCAATTGCTACCACAGACGTAGACGAAATTCGAACAGTGAAAAATGGAGGCGTAACAATGCATAACACACAACACACAAATCGCAAAGGTTGGCGAAACACACTTTAGAAAGAGAAATAAAATACAATAGAGAAAGCTAAACGCGCGGACGCACGTATCAATCACTGTTACAAAAAGCGCGAAAGACTATCATTACGTACAGTACACGTTTGTATCGAGCTGGTTCAAAGCCACGGAAAGTCTTTAGCAGCCGCGCACGTGATTCAGTATTTACGTCCTCGATGACTAATCGCGCACTTTCTATTCCTTCGAACACGTTCTTTTTTCTGTTCCCCACACGCAATTGTAACAGTTTTAATTAAGTAATAATGAATGGGCGATACTGGCCAATGCTAGTTTAGTGAAACACTTAAGAGAACATGGAACTGTATTAAAGAGAAAATGCTTTCCTTCTTTATTTCTTATTACTTTAATTATTCATGAGTTATTCAGATAATTGGCAGGTGGAACGTGATTTCTCGAAACCAATGTTAATAATATACAGACTTTCGTTTTACAATTGGTCCAATCTTGTAGACATTTAATGGGTATTATTATGCTTATTAGTACACAGACTTTTCTGAAACTGATTATTTGCGTTAATTTCGAAGTTTTGTTTGCGAAGAAAACAGCAAGAATTTGGATTGCTGCTTAACGCAGATCATAACATCTTTAAAGAAAAACCACTTAGTTTTTACAAAAACGTTGAGAAATTTAGTACAGTGTAAAAACTGGCTATCTATGTTTGAAAAATGTTGACATATTTATTGCAATTAATTTTAATTATTACTATTGTCACGCTTTGAATAAAAATGTTGAAATTTTCACTTTAAATATTGATTGAAAACTCTCCGTTACTTTGAGATGTAACCGCTTGTGATTTGTATTAAAATTGAAAGATCTGATATTTTAAAATTGGAGTATGATGATAGCAAGACACTTTTGAACAGAACTGCATAGAAATTGCTTAAAGACGCACTCAGTTTATATAAGTGGACGCAAGTTATTACGTCACAGCCGATATACGGAATCAATTGCTATTACACGGTTATCTTGGATAATAGGCGAGACGATTACGACTTCGTTAACAACAGAAACGTGTATCAACGTGGAAGATTCTTTCTCTGATAGCAGAACGGTAGTAGCAAGATACTCGCGTAACGGGATATTGTGGCGTATTCTATGCAACCTCATGCACTATGACCTTAATTCGCTTCGTTCTGTTATTCATTGTTCCATTTATTACCCTGTTTACTTTCCATTTTTTCCTCTCAACTTTGCATATTTGCAAAGCCTTTCATAATCGTTTAAATAATATTCGTCTCATCACAAGTTCACTTGTTTGAATTCCTCGCATTTTTATACAAAATTAATCTAATTCATCGTCATTTCTCCATTTACTACGTTGAAGCTCTTCCTGTTTAAGATGAAACAACAATTTCGTATCTTTTTTAGTTGGATAGAAGTTAACAAGGATCTGTTGAACACGGAGTTAGACAATGTTGTTCAAACATGTGTCACCGTCCAATAATGACAGCAAGCTAATTTCTAAATTCCCCTTTTCAAGAACGAAGAAATGCATTAAGATGAGGCGAGATTAAGACGGTACCGCTTTCCAGAAGCAGTGGAAAACGAGTCAAATTGCCACAAGAGAAATAAGCGAGGTTTAACTTCGATCGTCAGTGTGTGTATTAAAGTCCGCAGCGCAGAGATTTACTCGTAAAATTCCCACAGCGTAATAACAGGTAGAATGATTCTTCCTAAGATCCCGTCGCCGACATTTAAACGCAGGAAATTCACAGTTAGCAAGCTTGGGGGTCCGGGAGTTCGCTGGTCAAATGATTCGACCGTAATGAGCGAACGAATCTGCCTGATGCCGGTTGCGAAGATTGCTTCTAACAGTGTACTGATTCCGCGTGAGATACACGGCTGGAAATTCCTCATGGAAGTCATTGCCACGTTCCTTGACACATCCCGCACACGAATCCTCCGGCGCTTTGCCCGCGCGATTCCCTATAAGGTCGCCGGCGAACGAGCCGGCAAAACCGGCGACCTTAAGGTACGATTCACAACCGTTTACCTCAAGGATACCCGGTGCGTGTCGGAAATGATTAACGCGAGCGCACTTGGATTCTTATCTGCTATTTACCCTTCTGCCTGACCCCATCGCTTTCCAACGAGAGGATCTCCTACCTCCGTGAACGAGCGGCACGCAACTATTATTGCCAGCAAGAAATCGGACTTCTTCAAACACAATAGACACGTCGGTTCGTTGCTTTCGAGTGACCGGCGATCTCGTGACGAGCCAGCTGTTCGACGCTTTTTACCGGACGTTTCCTGAAATTATTCCTTAACCTTTTCCCGGCTAACGATCGCTGTAGCTCGGCGTTCCTCTCAATCTTTCTGCCCGCGCAAATCATCACGTTTGTCTGTAGGGCGTACCTCAACCTTTCTGCTCTTGCAAATCATCACGTTTGTCTGCAGGGCGTTCCTAATCTACCGGCGCAGGAGAGGAGCGAACTAATCTGGATGTAAGAATAACTCGATAAGTTGGAATTTTTTATACATACAGTATAAAGAATAACTTTTTTATAATTGTACGAAACGATCTGTTTGTTTGTAAGCAATTAGAAGCATTGGCTTACTAAATGATGTGCAAAAAAGATTATCCAAAGATTAAAATTTACAAGGCAAAAATAAAAATATTAAAAAAAATTTTTTTTATTTGGGCCCTTAATGAAAATGTAAAATATATGTTTTGTAGATCTATGTTAGTTATACACATGCTGAAAATTTCATCGAAATCGATTGATATACACACGAGCTACAAGCGGTTAAAACTGGTCAAAATCGTACTTTTCACGACTTTTGATCAGTTTCTGCTTAAAATCCACAGAATCGCACAATTGTAAAACAGTTATTCTGTTGTCAACGGCGTACGAATACTCGTGGGAGTCACTGTACAAAAAAAATGGGCAATCGTAAATAGAAACATTTAAACGTAGTGGGGTCAAAAGTGTTCCGAATCCAAAGGAAACTCTCTGTGACAAGTTTCAAGTCGGCACCCCTACCGCAAGGGTAGTTATGAACAGGAATCGGAATTATGAATAGGAATCGGTTGGTGCGTCTGATCACGAACCACCGATTCTACTTCGTGTAAATACTGACGCATGTGAACGAGAACGTGACGAATTTTTAATTGTTGTACAGCAAGAAGAAAGCGATTGTAGAAACTCTGTGGAATGGCCAATTATTGTCCACAATATTGTACAATTAAAATTGATGCGAAATGAGATTAGAATAGTAATAGTACAAACAGGGTTTTGAAATTCATTTTAGATCGATCTGGTTGCGACATGACGACAGTTTTTGTTTCAGACAGGAGACCAGTGAAAAGTAAGAACGCTCGCTTTCATACGTTTCGTTTGTTCCAATTCTCAGAGACTCGTGTTCGCTAAGGCGACACGTGTCACAGAGCTCGAGGCGTAATGAACGGAGAAAAGAACAATAGAGAACACACCTGTCACTGCCGACAGTGTCCATGTTGTTATGATGGAACAATTGAACGAAAGGCAATTAGTTTTGAGTTTATCTGTCGCCAAGAAATAAACAAACGTTTGTATTGTGTTATCTCTTGAAGGCAGATGTTTTGGTAGAACAATCATTTTCGAAATATCGAGAAAATCCTCCACTTTAAGCTGTTTTCATCACCAGACATTCATTCTCGCAGACAAGAAAGATATGAATAAAATATTTTTAAGAAAAATGAAGGAAGAAGTATTAAAGCTACATTTTGATGGTGTTCCTTCATGTGACCTCATACTCGTGTTCTTCAATCTGCAAATACTCAGACCTTAGCTTCTACGTTGCAAGTCCGCAAGAAATTGCTAATGCGCACTTATGTTAAATACAGACGAGGTAGTCGAGCATAGAATGTTTTACCTGTGATTACAGTACCCCTATCTAATCCCTGCCCGTACTGCAATAAAAAGAGATCCTGATAAAATTCGCAATATTATGCTAATCCGTTTCCTACGAATCCGTTCCGTGCCAACGGTAGTTCTGAGCCAACAAAAACCTCTACAGTATAAAGTACTCCGAGCGAACGCATACCTTCGTAATTTCCCGTAATTTGTGTCAGACTAAGATACGCGTGGAGGAAACGGCAATTTCGATTATGAACAAATGACCGAATTGTGCTCGTTCCGATCGCTGAGCACACTCTCTCCCCAACAAGACTACCGTGGCTCCAGCTTTATGGAAATCGTTAGACACTGCGCGACCATATCTCAATCAGAAGCCTGACGATCTCGCATAACTGCATTCTTTACCGTATGCAGGCGTCCATAGAAGCTGCCGCTAATACGCGAATCGTTCACTGCGACGTCCCAGTGGACAGCTACTCTTTACCTTTCAACTTCCTCGTTAATAGACAAACTTACTTTAGAAAATCAAATTTTTGCCTTCTGTCTTAGGAACTGAATTAGGATAAATGTATCTATTACTGCGGCATTTTCCTTCCCGATGCGATTAACATACGTAAAACTCTCTTTACACTGCGCAGGTTATTGATGGCTTACCAAAATCATTAAATGTTTCATTATTTGCAGACGATATTGCTTTCTTCAGTTAAGGTTTCAGTGGTTCAATAAAAAAAAAAAAACATACGTAAAAATAAATATATTCGCACGTAGTCAACAATAACTTTAAAATGCACAATGTAGCTCCAGATTAAATCTTGGCTGTTACTTTTCTGCCTCGTGTATTGAAACAGAAGAAGAATTCAGATACATATCATCAAGTACGATTCAAACTGTATCGTGTTTGTGCTCATTTTAATTAGAAAAATACCACGAAAGTGTTGGCGGCAGGATTGAATCTAACAAGAAACTTAAAGAATGTCCATTTAATTTTACCCCGGACTGTGATTAAATCTAGATGCGCAAGGATCTGAGTGAATCTAACCATAAAAATTATCGATTATCACTGAACCTCTACGAAAAATGAAACGTAGCCTACGTTCGAGCAGCTCTCGAGCAGCTTCCTCTGCAATGGATTCCGCTGTCCGGGTTTACGTAACCGGCGACATCAACATCGTGTCCGATATCCGGGGTTAGGCTTGGTTTCCAGACTTCCGCGGTGCCGAGAGCTCTGATTTTTACTGGTTTCGAAATCAGGAACCTATCGACTGCCGTGGAACACCTTTCGATTTACGATCCACACGGTTGCAGGAAATCGCGGCGCGGCGCGGCGTCGCGTCGACACGCTCGAGCAGAACTGGAAATGGAGTCGGGAGAGCTGAGCACGCGGTGAAATTTCATCCTGTCCCCTGCCAGGCCCAGCGAGACATCGCAGATTTTCCGGAACAAACCGCGCGCTCTTTATTCTCCTCGGGGCCCGGCGATATTTGCGATTTTCTCGCACGATAACGGAACGTGCCTGCAAGCAGCCGCTCGTGCTCCCACTCCCTTGGCAAATACCGGAAATTTGTGCAAGCACCTTAACGCTATCGGTCCGAACCATCGAGGGGAGCACCACCGTTGAGAGCCTTCTTCTTGATCTTTCGCTGTGTTACTCTTTCGGCTTGTGGCCAGTTAGGCTCGTTCCTATGCATCATCGTGGTCGCAAAGTCTGGGGCAGAAGAGGCTCGCTCGCTCGCTTCGCCGAGGACTATCCGGCCATTTATCTTGCTGGCCAGCCTCGGACATTACCGCGTCCTTCGTTAGCTCCGCGATCTTCCTGATTCCGGAAGGTAATAAACGGGTTGCGTAATCGGATGAATTGGAACGATAAAAAATTCATTATACAGATTTACGGGCTCGGGCATGCGGTAGAGCTGGCAGCAAGCTACGATGGAATGTAACGACGTAATATTATGTCCATCAGGGGCCGACGGAATTTTGTATCCTCGCGAAACACTAATTAGCTGGGCCGAATAAAACCGTGAAAATTTTCAATCAATTAGGCAACATGTCTAGCTTTACGACTGTTATCTCCTCTGTTCCAGGAAAACTGTTGCAATACGCAGCGGATTCGATGAAACTTCTATTCCATTGAGTTTCGCGTTAGTGAGAAATGTTGGTTCTGTTGAAAGTAAAGAAGGTTCTGCTCAAGTTGAAACGCTTGTTCTGCTCTGGGAAAGTTAAAGTTGTAACGAGCTTGAATCGTCCTTCCAATTCTTCGAACAATATTTCCAACTTTCGTATTTTACTCTTCGATATCTGTTGAAATGCATATGATCTTCACGAATATTTGTTAATCAAAACTAAAACAACTGACAAAGCTTGCATCGTAATTCTCATAACTATACTGCAGATTTTATGGATCAATGACAAAAATGAGCTGGTACAATTTGAAATAGGTAGAAAAATTTTAAAAAATTTAACAATGCTAATATATATTATTCCAAATTAATTAATAGACTGCGGATTTTATGCGTTCATGATAAAAATGGATACGCACAATTCAAAGCAGTGGTCGTATTAAAAAGATTTAAGGACATCAGTGCATTAGTTTCAGTTCGATAAGATAGTTAAGAGAATAAAAATTTTTTCATTTCGCATGAAGGTCCGCAGTCTATTAATTAAGATTGTTAAAGACAGAATGATTTATATATGTTTGAACAATTTGACTTTAACCTAGACTTGTATGACTTTATATACACAAAGTGTTATTCCACGCTAAAAGTGAATTCCAATTAAAATTTACTTGTGTACATTTAATCAATCTCCATAAATTATAGAAGCTATCGTATAAATTCAATGTGTTTAATGAAGGTAAACATTGCCTAACAACATTTACTTCTGCATCCATTAATTAATTCGGCTATCACGTGAATTGAATATAGAGGAAAAATAAAAAATTAATTAATTGACCACAAACTACGAAAATTATCAATATTGTTGCAGCAATTCTACAGGTTCTTTCAGTTATTTTACCTTGTCCAATCATATTCCAAGTATTTGCGAGTAACGAGACACTGAGTTAGTGCTCTACATTCCCACGTAGGAATAACTGGATCATTTCCATTTATTTTGCATGCACCACTTCAAGCGGCTCATTATGGCATATTAATTATAACACAGCGTTGTTCGCCGATGGTTCTGTGCTAGCTAAGTATTCGTACGAAGCTTGTACCGTTCTTTGTAAATTGGTAGAATTGCCACTCAGGTGATTCAGCGACTATGGACGAGTCATTGCTGCGGCTGACGATTGCATCGAAAAACCACTGTGGGAAAAACTTGCAGAGATTGTTAACCGGGTAGAAACGACTGCGAAGCGTCGGGAGACATTGATGTGATTCATCGTGGTGAGATGTGCCGACGATATAATAGAAGACCTTCGGAACGGCCTTTGGACGGACGTACTTCGACCTTAAAGAAGTCTTCGTCCGCCGATCCTTGTATATAGCGCGCCAGTTTAATTAGAGTTTCCGAAAGTGATAGACTTATTGGAGAATTATAGACAATTATACACCGGGAATAATATTGAATGAATCACAAGAGAACTTCTTTATCGTGGGTAAACCGATAAGGAAATTGTAATAATAATGATACAGTTTCTCACGTACAGTTCGGATTTAATTATTGATCACCTTGGATACGACTTAAAGAGAAAAAAATGGAAGTCACTTATGACTGAGCTAGAGAAGACACAGTTTCTTTAAAAGGAATACAATTAATCATGCCATTGTACACGTTGAATAGTATTCTTTAAACACTCAAAAATTTCAATTTTGCATGAAAATTTTCAGTGTAATAATAATTTGTACGTGAAGTGGTCGATCACAGCACATTCGGATTCAATTAAATTGAAGATCATAGCACTGAACACACTCATGAAAAAAAAAGAATTGAAACATACAGTTATGTTATCTTCAACTCAATAAACTTATTAAAGAAATAACTGTGCACAAAATTTTCTACTTGGCATGAAAATTCGCAGTCAGTAATTCATATGTGAAGTGGCCAATCACAGCACATTCTGGATCAATCAAATTGAAGCTCATACTACCGAACACGTGTTTTGCACAGTTTTAAATTTCTTTCAGCATGCAGATGTTAAAGATTCCATCCACGAATATATAAAGAAGTTTTTAAAATTTGAAATTCAAGAGAGTGAGCGTGTCCCGTTCGATAATCGATCACACTCAGCTCGCGGGTAGCGTAATGAAGATCCTCGGATAATGAGGTAACGAAACACGTGGTCGTGTTTCCCGAGAAACGATCGTTAATTCACCGCGGAACCTGTGGGCGACACGGAATGGACCGGCGCCACGGTATCCTTTAACTGACACTAATTTCATCCTGAAGAGATTCTGATTTACGATGACTTGTTCAGCGAGTCGAGTTTCTTCTCTTCGGCTGCCAGCTCCGCGACGCGACGTTTCTCTGACGTCGTTCCTCGAGGTTGCTGCTCCTTTACCTCGGACACCATCACAGATGTAATCGAAGAATTCAATCAATCTGCGAATTCAATGAATCTGCGAATTCGATTCTTCTCGATTCTGAAGGCTCTGAGTGAGTCGTTCGATCTGCGATGCTTCCATCAGGAACTACTTCTGGTAGAAATGAAGTTCTCGAAGTCGCTACCAGAAGTATCTGAGATACTATTGGTCCAATTTGGATAAAATTTTGCAGTGACATTCTTAAGACTGTTATCTAGTCTTTTTTTTCTCTCAATTGAGACCAAACATTGTACACTTGTGTTGAGTGACTGTACATTTTTTCAAAAAGGACTGGCTTCTTTTTCTCTAGTTCAATGTATTATGTACCACGTTTTTATTAGCTCGCTTTCTTGTCTGTCTGTCTGTTTATCTGTTTGTCTGTCTGTTTGTCTGTTTGTCTGTTCGGTACTTCTGCAATTGATTTTATTTTAATACTAGAACTACTGAACCCACCAAAATGAAGGATTTGGATTCTTTATTTTACAATTGTTGAGATGGTAAAGATGTTTCAATGGATATTTTTCTTTTTAGCCACCATGCGACGGGTCGGAATGTTTCTGAAAACGCATTGTACCGTTGCGTTTTTTCCCAGTTTCACAAAGCCTGGCCACCAGCTTTTCAGGACACCGCGAAACGATTATCCGGCGCGGCGCGTCAGCGACAAGTTAACGGTGACTCGTTGCAATTTAGCGGTTCGCCAGGAGTTTCGGGCCCGTTCTCCCTCTGCGGTTTAACGATCGATCGAGCCGCAAGAGATCCAGAGATCCAGAGCTCGAATGTCCTTGGCTTGGTCGCATCCGTTTCCCCTTTCGAGCGCGCCTTCACGCGGCGTTAAGTAGCGTTCACAGAGGAATACGTTTCCTCGTTATGTTTACGAAGAATGGCCCCGGGAAACGTTCGCTTTCCGAGGCTTACTTTCGCCATGCGCTCGTCACTCAGAAACCTTTATTGCTCGTTACACGGACGGCTCTTTAATATAGAAAACGTGTTTCGCTGACGTCTACGAGAATATACGCTTTCTCACGTGAGCCGCAATGCTCGTATACGGGCAGCCCAGCGACTGGAAACCGGCGGCCAACTCCGAAATTTCGCAAGTTTAACAACTAGACTGCCGACACCATGAGTTTACAGCGCGCCCGAAAGCCTGATACATTCGCACGTTTGAGTAACGGCCTTAACAAAGCAATAAACGGTTTCTTCAACTTTCAGCGCATTTACGTTTTCAGAAATTACTCGATGGAACACTTAATGGAGAAACCAAAGGCTTGTGCGATTTCAATTTCCGCCTACTCGCGTGTAAAAGCGCCAATTTGCATGAACATTCACAGCCTAATTGCTTAGTTTGCCGGGAATATTCGATGTTTGTTTCTATTTTGATAAGAACATTTATGCTGATTTTTAGGTATGACCGTAGCACATGGTAGACAATCAAACTTTCTTTCCAATTAAATCCTAATGAAATTCGATTTACATCGACACGTTATGATAAAATTGAACTTTTAATCACTAGATCATGGATTTTTATGCAAAGTGAAACTGTCTGTATTATTTTTAAGCTACAGAAGCTACATAGAGACATGTATCTATTTTCTAAATAATTGTAATAAGTTGAAAAGAACGCAGCAGAATATGTAAGTTCTTGCATCCTGCGAGTTAATACATCTCCGAGGAACCAAGAAATTACCTTCAATTTATAATCCCTGCTCGCCTCGTGGGAGTAAACGAACCCGAGGTGTATCGTAAATTCTAAGAAGCGACAGGGACTCCGCGCAATCAGAAACGTTCGAAGCTTTTCCCGGCTTTCTGAGATCATTTATCCCGCGAATGTAGTACTAGCAACAACGAGAAAGATTATAAACAACAATGCAACAACCATGTTAATATTCTTGGTATATTATTAAAATTTAAAAAAGGAACAAATAAGATTAAAATGGATGGAAATAATCCTAGAACTCCTCCAAAATTAGAGATAATTCGTAAGATTGTGTAAGCGATAATTTCAAGTTCTAACACAACCAAACTTGTTCCTTAAAACAGTGAAAAAATATCGTACATCAATTTTTAAGGCCTCATTGTAAAGAGCAGGCTTCAATCTTCGAATTTATGGTAGCTTCATGAACGAGAAAAATTTTTGGAAACTTTTGCAGACGTTTGAATTTGCAGCAATACTTAGGAATAATGGGTCTCCAGTTTCCGAACGGCTATATCATGTAAAAATTTCTTGGAGGAAAATGATCACTGCTTCGCGAAAGTGGAGGCTTCGAGCTTTAAAATGAGCCCAGGCTTATGGTTGTACTATTTGTTTTCACGAAATGATCACAATATAAATATCAATAATTGTTCAAGATTGGGAAATGTAGAAATCCTTCGTCACTGTATGTCCACGGTGACCAGGTGCGCAAGAATTAAAATCGGACGACCGGTCATCTATCGGCTCTTTCACGAGTGTTGTTTCGTGCCTCCGTAATTTGTGTGTTTCGAGGTCGCGGAGAGAAGAAGACCCGGTTTTGAGGCAGGAGAATCTCGCAGCGGCAGAAACGTGTTGGTCGAGTTTGAGATACCTCGACCATATCGACGACGAAGACCCATTGGGAACAGGTGAGCCGTTTGTGAAGCTCTCGGACTCGTTTCTTTCTTTCTCGTTTAATTCGACGATCTCGGTTATCACTCGAAGCGGATTTCCACGACGCTGCGTCGCAAGTAAACGCGTACGTCGGTTCTCAATTGTTCGCTTAATTGTAGCAGCCGCTGATTGCGAGAGAAGGCGCCGCGAATTTGCAGAGTGCACGCGGCGACCTAGATTTTCGAGTGTCCGGCAGTTCGGCGTGGGATTATCGAAACTGGAACAATTTTTACGGCGATCTCTGCGTTTGCTTGGTCCCCCATTCGTCTGGCTCTTAATTTATTGCAGCCTGCACATTTGTCTGCTGCGAATTTTCTTCGAAATTTCTTCGTTCGAACAATCGTAGACTCTACATGAATAATATAACTTGCAATTCATTTTCGCTTACTTACTGTCTTTTTTAACTAGACTGCAGATTTTATGCACTTATGGTAAAAATGAATAAGTCAAATATAAAACTGAACACACATTAGATGAATCTAATGATATTTAAATATTATTTCCGATGTTTTAAAATGATTTAAAAAGAATATATATATTTTAATTTGACTTCTGTGCAGAAAATATGAAATATATCATTATTGAATAATCATAATCAGAAAATTATTATTTATCATTTCTGATAAAAGTTTAATCGAGGTAAAATGTGAAAGATATTGCGAATACTTTTTACTCCTACATTTGTACTATTTGAAAATGTAAATAAATAGTTCAACTCTAACATCAACGTTTAGAAAGTGTAACTACACACATTTCGTTTATGTTGAAATGCCCTGTAAAAATCTTAACTGGTAGAAACAAGATAAAGTTTATGAAACATTTTAACGAGTAACATCCGACTTAACCAACCTTCGAATGAAATGCTTATGCGAGCTACTACGACAGCCACAATTGAAATATTGTAATTAGTTTTATACGATGATTGTATCAACCGGTCAATAAACTTTTAAACGTATTGTGCTGAATTTTAATTCCTCAAACAGGTTCCTCCGTTTTATGTCCGATGTTATCGAATCGAGCCTGCGATTTAGTTCCGTTGCTCATTTTCCCTTATTCATGAACGATAACTACATACATAGTAGTATATAAATTATTCAGACCAAAAATATACACTACTTGATAATTGAATATACTTTTCCTCGATTCAAATCGTTATACATTATTCAGGATGCGCTCAAACTTCAACAATTAGTTTGCGCCCGAAGCAGTTTGATGCTCTGATAATGCAAAATCAGTGCCATAATTATTATTTATGCAATGAATGTTATAAATATTATTACGGGGATGATTTATTTCGGGCAAAAGATATACCGAAACTGTATTTTTCAGATTAACCGTTTGCGGACGAGAAAGTCTTCTAGACGTTCGTATTATTTTTCCACAAAATAAGATGCACAAATTATCACAGTTCAAATAGGGTAAATATACCAATTACTGCGGCATTTTTTTCCCAATAAGATTGAAATACGTAAAAATATTTTGCCCTGAATAAATTGGTACAATTCAATGAGATTGAATTGTACCGATAATCTCAGAATTTGAAAAAACCTTATTCATAAAAGCTAAAAATAAGATCATTTTTCACTCAAGTTGTGTGGCACCCAAGCTCCAAGTTTTTGCGCTAACCATCTCCACTCCATGGGCTTTACTCGAAAACTTGGAGCTTGGGTGCCACGCAACTACAATCGAAGCATGATACCGCAGTAATCGGTACAGGCAGCCTATCAACAGTTTCTCAGAGATGCGAAATTTAGTGTTCACTTTAGGATCCCCGGTAGGAGTGACACTGGTCCGCGGAAGGTTAACAAGGATCAATACAGTACAGGGGCCCTTTCTTCTCGCAGACAAAAGCATCATCGGCCGAGGAAGAACGAGACTGATCCGACATAATAGAATGCTGGATGAGCTCGCGAACCCTGCGTACAGTTACACCGGCCCCGTAGACTGTAGACGAACCTGCCATAAAAGATTCGAAGCCACGGGCGTGGGTGTCGCTAGAGAAAGTAAAAATCGCTTCAGGGCCATGTATACATATTGTCTTTTCAGAACGCCCACTGTCAGTGTTATCGTATGCGGGCTCTTATGAAACCGTACCTCGGAGAACGGACGGAAGGATTTTGAAGAATGCGATGATCACTTTCGATGGGATAGATCCCCTTTTCGCGAACACTATATTTACGTTATGTAACCATATGCTAGACTCTGCATTATGGATATTCGTCGAGTCTACCGGAAAATTATGTTCGGTTCCTGGCTGCAGATTATGGTTTATTTATCATTCCAGAGAAACCTTAAGCTATTTGTATCTTATTCAATTTTTTAAAAGAGGAAATAAATTCCTATGGAACTCCCGTTTCATTAGGGTTAATTAACTCTGGTGCATTGCTTCGTGGAGATTCGCACATCTTGTCTGGTTTAGATGCTGAACAGTTTGTATTTTATTTTATTATATTACCACCGGTTGTGTAATTTTATATAATCTTGTGCTTTCTGAATATAAACTATAAACTGCCTACTATTTTTAAACAAAACTTAACTGAACGAGATCTTCGGTTGTGCTGAACATTTTTTATCTTTTTGTGACTGTGTTGTAATTTTTCAAAGTATATAGCTTGGGCATAGAAAATCCAAACGTTCAAAAGAAGCTAAAGAAATATCATAATTGCAATTATGAGCAAAATAATTTTAATAATTTCTGTTTCTTCAGCAATGTTCCAAGTTCCAGCAAAATAGAAGTGTTCGTTCCCTACAAAATGGAGTGAGTTATCGACCAACGATCTTGCGTTTGACTGCTGCGAATTTGAAATCATTAATTACTTGAAAAAGTTATCTGCAGAAGCGTCTGTAACAGCCGCCTGGAACGTGTTTCCAGTCCTTTAACCCGATTGAAACGCGATGCGCGTAAGAACGCGCATGGATTGCCGCGGAAATGTATGAAACGTCGAGGGACGTAGACATAATCTGCACTTTATTCGCAAAATGATTTATCATGGTTACGTGCTAATTAAGATCTAAACGGATATGCGTGCAATGCGTTAGAATTGTTTATACGTATATCAATGTAACGCCGTGTTGTCTTTTTTTCAAATTTATCTGCAATCCGTTACGTAAGCGTGCTAAACGCTAGCCTGCGAATGCAAATTCGGTGGATTGTGCAACAATTGTGGGAACCGAAGAGAACGGAAATGAAACCGTCGTGTTTAAATGAGTTTGGGATGAACTACGTCCGATCACATGAATTTCAGTGCGTGTCGGATGAATACAGAGTGTCCCACTCAGCTGAGACGAACTTTAAATCGATTGAATTAGAACCATTTCGAATCGACTATCCAGTGGAGTTTTTCATTTTCTGCAGATGAATCTTAACATGAGAAGATCAATTTTAAGATATTTTAAAAACTAGAGTAGGACCGCGATTATCCAAATCTCCCATGTCTGAAGATAAGAGATCTCGAAAAGAGTCTCTCTTTGATGTTAAAAATTTGAAGATTTCTTTAACAAAGAAGTTTTTGTTGTATAATTACTATGTAACGTATATAATGTTGTATTTAATAAGTAGTTTTAAAACTGTTCGATTAGCCGGACAATTTGATCTTCCGAACCACCTCTCGGTCCTAATTAGTTCGGATAATTGACGCCCTACTGTATTTAAATCCCAAAATACCATCCATCAAATGCAACGCTATTTATTGTACAAATTAATAAAAATTTAATTCAGCATTATAAAGAAGTGACTGTTTAGTTCAGATAATTGAGGCTCTACTGTACTTTACTTTTTATCTCAATTTCACCATCCAAGTTATCTTGTTTTTGTAGTTGTAGCACTTTAAAGTCAAGTTTCCTTGCGAATTGATCGTTAACTTCAAACTTGTCTACAAGGAACAGAAAAATACGGGTAGTAGTGAAAATAGAAGATTTAGGAAAAGTACGATTGTTCCTCGTACAATTAGTAGCGCGGGATGTGCAGTATTTCTTAGCTCCGCCTGTCTTAAATATGCTTGTTCCAACAACGTGGGACGATGTACGAACGCTTTTCAACATTGTGTGTACGGTGCTACAAGAAAATTAGACTTCTATATCAGTGCCTCTGTACATATTATCTTATTTGTTCTCCCACAGAATACACGTGTCTCGTGCCTTTCACTCGAAAATGGATCGCCTCTGTTAAGTACACTTGGAAGGCGGTTCGTAAATGTTTGCAGATCTAAGTAAATATATCCATGTAAACGGTATTTAAGTATTTTGTTAAACATTGTTGGATCAAATAAAACGCTTTTTCGGAAGATCGTACTGTACATCGCAGACTGGTAAGAATTTACACAATTTCCTTAAAACACTTGTAACTCGCTAATGAATGAACGCTGTTTCAGAGACTGTTTAAGAACGCAAAGCGTGCTATAAAATCTCTTGACATTCGATGAAGTAGAGTACTTCACGAGTGCGCAAACAAAAATAGACAATACTGAAGCCTGATTCTTCAAACCTTTAACACTAAACCTACCACCGTCGGTCAAATGACTGGTTTCACATTTTTCATTTTATAATTATTTAAATTATGAAGTTGCACACATGGAAATTGATTCGATAAATTTTTTCGTCCAAGCACATATCGTATTAGGTATGCAAATGAGTTCCTTCCCCTTTTTTTCCAAATTCAATTTCATTTGTCTGGTGACTCTTTCTGCCAATTCTTCTTGCGTCTCGGTCGGATTTTTGTTGAACAGTTCCTCTAACTGACCGTCTAGACCTTCTGTAAGATACAGTGTTCTCTCCCAGTGCTTCAACAGCTGATTTCCTAAGCTGGAATGCAAAGAGTAAGCAGTGACGCAAACGATGCTTCTCGCATGCCATATTGCTCAAAATTGTTGCATACGACTGGAAAATCTCAGAGCGCTCTCATCACGACTCTTCTTAAAACTAAAAGAACAGAGCGTTCTTCAGATGGCACCAAAATCGGGAAGTAACTCGAAATCAGTCAGAAATTATGATCGTAGGAACGAAGGGGAAGGAACTTATTTACACACACCTAATATTAAAAATTGCGCGAGATCTAAATAAATGCCTTGTCATTTTTATCAGCTGAAATATTTTAATAGCTTTTAGAGGTCGGTAGGTTTAGTGTTGACTACATCGGACAATAAAAATTGTTTGGCTCTTATGCACAGTTTTGAAATCGACTTTTTTTCGATTTTTCAGGCCAAATGCCCCACTGCGATTTATTCATTGTGAACAGGTGCTGGTTATGCGACTGTCCATTTGCATTTACACTTCCGTATGTTCGCGCGTTGTCCCGCGCGGATTCACATTCCGCTCGGATCAAATAGTTTCCATTTCACTGGCTAGATTCGGTGTACCATTCCAGGGTGACTTTCACGCAAAGAAATCATTCTAGTCACATAGCACGCCGCGCCTCTCGCTAGAAATTCCATAATGACCTACTACTATTCACCATCGAGGGAAATCTTGGCAAGTTTGAATCTTTTGTTCGTTCGTACGCCAGACTCCGGAACGGGTAAAAAAAAAACCAGAACAAAAAATTTCATTTACATCGGAAGCGTTCTTGCACAGGGTGTTGCAAGCATCTGGGTCAATAGCTTCAACACGATAGAAGGTAGAAAAAAATTTCGATTCGGTATAATTACATGGTCTTCAACGATTCAGGGGTCACCTACTTCTCTGAACGACACTCTGTGTATTCTGTGCACTAATTGAGATGCACGCTTTAAATTGGGTATAAGAAATGACCGTGGTGCTTGTGAAGAAAATTAATCGTTCCGAAGCTATTTTCATTTCGGTGTTATATTCGTACCTACTCGTCTTTTCGAAAGTTTTAAATTGTTTACTGCTCGTTGGGAAAATTGAGCAGATGCTAATGTGTGACACTGACGATAATGTAAACCTTAACAGGACCTGTCATTTTTTGAACCTTCCGGTGCAAATGAAAACGCGAACGCTTAACAGAACTTCTCACAATTTACAGCTTGACTCTAGCAGCCGAAGCTGCGTTTAAATCTATGAAAACGACTATCAAAGTTGGGACAGTTTTATAGACGTCACGTGATTGGTTCAAGATTCACTTGTAGAAAAACATTCACTTGTGAATCCTCTACTATTACTCTCCTAAGTTATTTTTTTCATAATCTACGTATCTAAGTTTTTCAAGCTTCATGGAGATGTTTCCTAGTGCAGAAACATTTTAACGATTTAAACATTTCACGAGTTTTACTCACAAAGTTAGAATTGGACTGCGGATCGTTATGAAAAATAAAAATATTGTGCATCAACTATAAGATACCCACTAGTTTCAATGGTCAATGTCACCATAAACACCTTAACGAATACTTCCAATTGTTAACAAACTACTACGATTGTTTATAACAGATTTAGTTCGTTAACTGGCACACCGGTGTTCCCATCAATCTGCAGAACGATTCCGTCACGTACGCTTGAACGACGACTGGGAGAGAGGACTTTCGATTACGCGAGCTTCGCGCCTTTTATTTAGTGCAGATTCGTGCAAAAAGGGCTAATGTTCTACCTCGCACTTGTTCACGATGGTCAAGATAAATGAAACGCGCAGTAGCTTTGTCGGACGGTGTTCACAATGTCCATAGATTATACTTAAGGACAGTTACTCAGGCCGAATGGGACTCTTTCTTTTTGTGTAATGAAAAATTGAGGGAGAAGTTTTGCCAACCTAATATTTATCGGCAGACGAAGCGCGGCGAATGGATTCGCTTTGTGAAGATTAGCCGGCTTCTCCATGGCGTGGCGTCGCGTTCGAAACGAGTTCGTAGACCAGGAAACGTTCGCGGTTAATGTAGCCATTAGTTATTTCCAATCGTCAACGTTCCACGATGGACTGCTTAACGGAATTTCTCGAGTATCTCGTTCCGTGTCTGTCGTTTCTTTCACGGCCTAGGAAACGGCGCGAACGGTTTCATAAGTATTCGCCCGACTACTTTCTCCGGGATCCCCTATCTGCCTTTGTTATACACCGCACCGGGTCGAAATCGGATGCAGAGTAGCGCGAGCCAGCCGTTGCTAATCGAATCTAATACAACTTTCTAGTTAAAGTCAAAGTAAACAGAAACAGGAACTCGAAGAAAAACTGGACGACCGGTATACCTTGTATAATATGCTGATACGCAAGCTCGATAACGCCTCGTCTGGCGGGAAACCGTGCAGTTGCACACCGGATCGCCAATTCTTAACGCAAATCCATATTTTATGGGATATTTTGCAGATATTAGGTACGCACAGTGGGGTATTTGGCTCGAAAAGTCGGAAAAAAGGTGATTTCACAATTTTGCGTAAGCGTAGTCGTTATTTTAAACAGAAATTCGATTCTTTTTTCACATGGAAAAGTAATATGTACTACGGGGTATAGCGGACTCACTACAAATTAAAAATCATATTTTATTGCGGTGAGTCAACGTGCAATGTATGCGGTGACGCGTGATGCAGCGATAATTAAATGCGAATGGAGTAAGAAATTTTTGTTTTAAACGCTTTTTTTTACCGCTGCGAGTTAAATTATGTGTAGAACTGGAAGAGAATTAACAGTGTATTCGCTGTGGATTTTCATGTTCTGGATAATTGTATGTCTAATTATATTTAATAATGTCTTGGAAACGAAGACTATAATGGAAGGTATGTATATCCATTACTATAGGATTATCTATATTATAAAATTATAACTGAAGTGCACACGTCCATGTCCTAACAATACACATATGCAATTAAAAATAAAGAGAAATATAAGGAGTATTATTGCCTTGTTTGCCTTGATCCATACAGTTCCAACACGTTAAACGAATAATGGGTGAGGTGCACGATTGAGTGCACAAAGAGCACACTAAACAGAGTGATTTATATGTTTGTCATAATTGTGAAAGCGAATAAATGTGTAATCAGAAGTAATGTAGTCGAAAGTTCTTTTTGAAGTACTTAGCTTTTTTGTATCAATACAACCACTTAACTACTTACAAACTCATTTTTGTCATAAATTTATAAAGTCTACAGTGCATACACGGTTCCACAATGATTCTTATCAATTTTAATATCGTCCATTCTAAAGTAGATTGTAAGGTAGATAAGAATCGGGCGAGCTTCTGTATCAGTTAATATCGTTCTGCACACCAGATATAGTTACATGAAGAAAACTATATGTACGTAAATATGCAGTCACTCGTAGTAATATTTGGACAATTTAAAAAAACGATAACTTTTTTAAGACTAGACCGAAAGACCTGAATCTTTTTTTAGAAGTTAGGATTAGTTTACTACCATGATGTGGAGAAGAAATTTTTTATCCGGAGCTGAATTAGAAGTTTAGAAATTGCAATAGATATGTGTCATTTACAATTCATCGAGCTTAGTTGATGCAAAAAGAAAACGACAGGCATCGAAACTACGATTTGCAACGTTGAACGATTCCGATGAAATTTTCAGAATGTATAAGATTGATGCAGATTTGCAGAACGTCCGTTCTGAATTTTCAATATAAGCCCACATGAAAATGTTGCAAAATCCAACTTCTAATAGTTTACCCGCAATTCCGACCGACTGGAATTTTTCCAACAAAATTTGAACTAATTTCTCCAACTTCTAAAAGGAATCCAAGTTCCATGGTCCAATATTAAAAACGTTATCGTTCTCTTAAAAGTGTCCGAATATTCCTGCGAGTGCGCAATGCTGCAGCTGAATTACTTGATTATTATTGATAATTTTTCGGGGACGATTAGTGGACGTGTTTAACTCCGGTCTCGCGTGTCTCGGACAATTGCCAAAGTAACCAATGACAACCATGTGGCGTCGTAAGTACTCACGTTAACCATCCGTGGTTGCGTTTGTCGCTTTTATCCAAGCAGAGAGACACCTCTTCGCGGAGGTCCTCCTCGAGATCCTCCTGAAGGTCGCGCTTGTGGTCCTCTCACTTTATCACTTCTCAGAAGAAAGGATCGGTTCGTTTGCATGCACAGACACTGACTGCAGCGGCACTCACACTTTCGACGATCAACCCTGTCTCCTCGGCAGGGTTCTCAACCAGTCGACGCGGAAAAATCGTGGAAAACCTACGGTGTCAAAGATGTAAAGTCGAACGACATCAGTCAAGTGAAACTCGTGCGAACGGTGACGCGCGACAGGTACATGATGAGGAAAACTTCTACCACCGCGGATGACTACAACCGACCACTGACTAACTGAATGACTGACTGCGCGCTGACTACCAGCCGTGAACTGCCAGTCGCGGATCCGGACCCGATCACCACCATCCTTGCTGGCCTTCCTTCTCTTTCTCTGGTCGCCGAGTTACTGACGACCATCCTCTCTCTTTTCTCTCCCTTCTCCCCCGCTCCGAAACGTTTGAATCGCACGCGGCCGCTTTGTCCTACAGCCGCGGACAAAAAGATAGGCCACTCTACGATTCTTTGTGTTTACATATATCGGGAAAAAATGTACAGTCAGTCCCTTAATTGTTGGCACACACTTTCATTCGGAATAACTTTTTTTAGAAATTAACTGATCGACTTCAGTTTTTCTGCCAAGGTAGATGGGTTAGTTTAACGATCTGAATTACGAAAACAATAGTAGAAGTTACTGTGTACAACTTTTTCTGTCAAACAGAAATGTTGAGAATAATGCGATTCATTGAAAATTGTAAAATACCACTTTTAGTATTTTGTCTTTATGTTTTTTTTTATTTATAATAAAAAGAAAGTTCAGAGTCAAGACTATTTGTTCAGATTTATAAATGAATTTCGGCGTTATTGTAGCATTTGTATGCTTTCCTGTACGCTTCTAAAGCGTTCACTCGCTTGGGATTTAATTAATTTATTATATTTATTTGCAATAAACTATTGTTATTTTACCAAGATTCCGTCATCCCTGAAGGATTAAATAATGTCCATGATTAATTGATTGTCCATCTTTAATTAGTTTCTAGAAACAGTGTAGACAACTTGTTATAAGAAGGTGAAAAGGATAGAAAAGAACAGAATGTGGTTGTAAGGAGTACCGAAAAAACGGGAGCGATCAGAAGACAACGTTGGAAAAAGGAAGCAAAAGCGAACTGTAACTGAAAGAAGAGAAAACGTGTTTCGTAGCCTGGAGCCACAGTCTGTTCTGGTGAAAGCCCATACACGTTAACTTTTCTCGAAATGTTCTTTCCGGCGCGGCGTTACGCCAGAAAGAGTTCCCCGTCAGCCAACAGCTGATCTCTCTGGAAACTTATCATCAAATAATTGTCATTTTGATTTACAATTCTTATAAAACGTTGCATTATTAAAATAATCTTTACAGTTTTGTTATTCGTTTGTTATACTTCCTATATGTATAGTAGTAATAACGATAGAGATAGCACAGAAAAGTCAAACTGTAAGGGTTAAGTGTAGAATTAGAAAAAATACCTACGGCCAAAAACAATGTCTCTATATGTGTGTAGTTTAAGAATAATAGAAACTAACAAGATGCTAATATATATTCTCTTACTCCGGAATACGATAGATATGAGCAGGAAAGACATAGTTTGTCAAATATGCTTGACGACATGGAAGTAAATGTACAGTGGTGCTATTTGGTGTTGGGGTTCGGTAGAAAAATATTTAAAATATTGAAAATATTAGCGCAGAGCAGTCTGTATAATAGTAGCAGTATCTTTTACCTTTTAGGCGGAAAGGAAGGAAAACATTAGGAGTAGCGTGGCCTCTAGAACCTTATCAAGTTTACAGATTCAATTTACACCTTTTTTTTTTATTCTCGCAAATCAAATCCACGTGGAATGGACATTCGCGTATATTGTTCTTACTATTCTTTCTTGTAAATAAAGATCGTTGTGAGGAAATAAATACAGATTTCATATTAGCAACATCCACATTAACATTTAACTTTCTCCAAATTATAAAATTGACAAAATAAGTTAGTCATATTTAAAATAATAAGAGTAAATTAAAAACGAACGAGAGTACTAAAAAATAAAATAAAATATATATTACAGTTACAATTTCCATAAATATTTATACAGAATAAGATACGACGACGACTCCCCTCCTTTCCTCTCTAAAACTTTAGCTTCGAAGTACTTACTGCGACTTCTCAACAGACTACACTTTGCCCACAACTGTCATCTGATAGATGAAGTAATTTTGGAACACAGCATATTATCTGAAGCCAGGTCTATAAGTATACAATATGGTCTAATTGTACGATTATTATATCTACAGTTCTGAATTACCGACTATGTACAAAATTCTTCCGTACGATAGCGAACTCTACAGAAGTGAAACGGTCAGCTAGTGAACTACATTACATTGCAACACAAAAGGTGTGTGTCTAAGGAAGACACAGATATTCATACAAAAAAATTAAACCGACTTCGAAAAAACTCACTTAAAAAATGCACTAGAAAGTATGAAATAATTTCCGTTTAATTTATAGCGTCGCAGGGCGAGGTGTGACGGTAAAATTTTTTTTCCTCCTAGACGCACAGTTTTTTTTTAAATTTGTCTTTTAATATTGCATTGTCATCCAATTCTGAGCTATGTTTAAAGTTTCAAGTCTCCAGTGCATCGGGAAGTGATTTAAAAATCGATTACAAAATTTGACGCATACGACAACGACAACTCGGCAAGCTAATATAAGCGTGGTAAAAAGGATATAGTTGTTTTTTCACTCACTACTTGTTGGGAGAAGAGAAAACTGCGTTAGAGTCCTGGAATAAAAAAACAAACAAGATATTAAAAAATAAAGAATATATATTTAAGTGATTTTCGAAATAAAAATAGCAAGGAGGTGGAAACTTAGTAATATAATATAGTATGGCAAAATTTAACTTATTTTGTAATATGGAAAATTTTTTCAACTTGTGTAGGCTATACAATTTTTCGTTATTACTTTGGAAAGAAAACATTCGATAAAGTTTAATTTTGAAGATATTTTGGTACTTACATTCTCTCCTCCTTGAAGGAAGCATGACACTCGCGAAGGACGCATGACGTCGATTTTGGAGGCCAGGGCCTGTGCTCAGTTCCATAAAAATTTGGAGTCATTGAAAAAATCTCTGCACCGGGAGTGCGACCGAATGACGCCAGAAGAGCTGCGGCCTAAAGAATACTAACGGTCTATGTTATCGTTGTTATTATTTGGTTTATCAAAATTCGTTGATTTGACAGAATTATAATAAGAAATATTTTTAACTCCGTTATTTCTTGTCACCCCTGTACTTTACGATAAGAGCATTTAGGTTTAAACGAAAAACGAGAGAGAGTTTTTATGGAAAAAGAATGAAACTCGACCGACTGCTTCAACAAAATTTACTCGATTTTGATAGAATTATTCGAGACAATTTTACAATGTATTCCGGCATGTATTTTTCAACGCACGAGAGCTTAATATTATAATTTTACTGTGAGCTATTATTATTCTGTCACTTTGACTTACTTTTTAGAATTAGGCGCAATCACAATTAATCATCAATTAAAAATCACGCAGATTTGAATACGCCGTCGAACACCACACGGCCACAAATAAAGTTCTGCATCTATGTAAGAAGTCTAACTAACAATAAGTGTATACTCCTATACCTCGGCCATAGACCATATATACACTATTGTGCAAAAGAAAGAAGCACCCGGCCAAGCGTAAAAATGTAAAAAATCAAATAAGAACACAGTAAGTTTTGAAGAAGGATTCCGCTGTTTAATTGAATAGTTCTGAGAATATATGTTATTGCGGATTATCTAATACTTTAAATGCAATAAATCAATCATGTACAATACAATTTCTATACTATTCAATTTTCAGGCGGGTTCCGCCCGACCACTGGCGGTATATCTGAAATGATTGTTGTAGCAAACAAAAACCGCGCACGGATCAGCTCCGGGCTCCGAACAGGTCGATTATTTACAACCACCGCGCTCCGACAACTTCAACCCCGACGGATGGACAACACGTGTGATAGACCCACCGAATCAGATCAATGGGATCATACACACCCATACCTTTTTATTTTATATTATAAAATAAAATCATAAATAATAGATAATAGATAATTATACTGGGTGCTCCTTTCTTTTGCACAGTAGTATACCAGAGAGGATATTGTATACTTACAGACCCTGCTTCAGATAACATGCCTTGTTCCAAGATTATATCGTTTACAGATGGTTTACAGTCTATCAAATAACGTGACGGTTGTAGGCAAAGTGCTATAGTCTGTTGAGAAGTCAGTACCGCGAAGTTTAAGCGTTAGAGGGGAAAGGAAAATCGTCGCAAATTTACAATACATATATTTTTACAATATAATACATCTATCTACATTTTATATCATTACAAAATTAAAAAATATAAGTATAAAGATATATATGATTGATAATGAACTTATTATATGATTATATTATTAATATTATATATTAGATAGATTATATGATGAATTTATGATTACATGAAATAGAAGTGATATAAATATGTATACAGTCTGCAGTCTATACTTTTGAACAATAAAAAATAAAGCGTGCAGTTGCATTTTATAAAATTTGTTTCCGAAAAATAACAAATTGTGGCAATTTTTATTATTCCCCTATGAATCACGTATCTCAACGCAAAAATGTAAATTTATATCGAGCTGGTCAAAAAACACGTGCACCGGGCAATGCAATGACGGGCAAGAATAGATTCTCGTAAAACCTCATATGCAGGTGCGTATGTATGGTGGTCATTTCATCAATGAACAGTTGATATATTCACATTTTATGAAAACTGTCGCTAATGTGGTTACAAAAACGCACACAAACTATTCAATTTATGATTTTTGCAAGGTGATAAAACGCAGTACATACTTAGATAGATCGTGTCACATCATATCCAATGACGTGGATATAGGTTAGGTTTCACACACTGTTGGAACAGTCACCTAAATCTACTTGAATCACTACTAAGTACATAAATTAGAAGCTTCGTACTGAAAACAAACAAAGAAACATGTTTGAAATCACAGATACGCAGAGTAAGTAATTTATCATTTTCCTCGTTTGCTGGAAAAGTGTAGCAATCTGACAAAATTTCGTACGAGATGATGATTGAAAATCAAAATCATTATGAAACATTATAACATTGATTATAGAAATTGGAGTGGGACTCGCCGGTTTTGGAATATCCTTCCTTTTCCTCGGAGTGTTGTTGCTCTTCGATAAAGGGTTGCTTGCTATTGGAAACGTAAGATTTTCTCCTGCACATCTGCAGAAATTGTCATAATTTGCTTTGTTGTACCACTACTTAACTGATAAGTTGTTTGTATACAGATTCTATTTATATCCGGATTGGCGTGTGTTATTGGTCCAAAGAGAACCCTGAACTTCTTTTTCCAAAGGCACAAGATCAAAGCAAGCATTTCGTTCTTAGGAGGCGTTATTGTAGTTCTTCTAGGTTTTCCTATTATGGGAATGATTATAGAAACATATGGTTTTATATTACTATTCAGGTATGTAATTATCAATTATTTGATTATCTAAGCCTGTGAATATTTATTGAAATAATTATATTTGCGTTACAGTGGTTTCCTACCAGTAGCGATAAACTTTTTACGAAGAGTACCTATATTAGGTACTCTTCTTAATATGCCTGGTCTTAGTCGAATGTTAGACATAATCGCAGGAGATTCGAACAGGACAACTGTATGATGCGTTTCTTGATGTTACTGCTCAAAGAATGTATATAAGATTGTCTACTGTATATTTTGTGTCCCAAGATTTCCTGTCATTCCTTATTCATGTTTGTGGATCTCTTTTGTACTGTGTAAATATCATAAATAGGTAATACAACTCACTGATGTATCGATTAAATTTAATATGTTAAATTCATATAGGAATAATATATAGATTTTTCATTTTCATATAAGACAAACGAATTAAAAAATTTGTATGTTCGTAAAAGCATTCCAAAAACTTCTTCATACATATGCTGAATGAGAATCAAAAATGAGATGTTAAAGTAAGAATATTTACTTTAAATCATTAATTTGCTGTATCAGTAGATTAATGATACTCTGAAGTTGAAGTTTTGTGCTTTTTATTTGGTGTGTTTGTACTAAGAAATCAATGAATGAAACGTATGACATACGTCTAATATATGCTGAATGTAATTATACCTCTACAAAAATATACCATTT
Organism: Lasioglossum malachurum; assembly: GCA_028455605.1. Taxonomy (NCBI): domain Eukaryota; kingdom Metazoa; phylum Arthropoda; class Insecta; order Hymenoptera; family Halictidae; genus Lasioglossum; species Lasioglossum malachurum. The sequence goes on along the minus strand of CM052316.1, from coordinate 18,528,408 downwards.
TACTACCTACATAAGAGCAAAGACATTTCTACCTACATTTCCTTGTATAATAATGAATCGCTAATTTACACAACTATATGTACTTATGTCATAGAAATTCATTGTCGGTAAAATTGAATTAAGACTACACTTTAATGGCGTAAGGGGAAAGATAGTAAGGCATAAATGAAATTTTAGATCACTTTTATTGATTCTGCTGTTTTCTCTGCATGCATCCTAACATGAACAGATTAGATGCATACGTATGGAGTAACGTCTCTCATTATCTTACACGTAGTTGTCTGTAGTGCGAAATTAAATTACTGTTCACTGAAGTTCGTTGAACATCGCTGATATCATGATCGTTTATTAATTATCTACAACGGGCCGAGAATAAGGGCAGGGGCGGCCCACGTCTACACGCCCCGCCATCGCCGTAGTGACTTTTTTCGTCGCGCGTCCTTCTCTCGTTCAATTGTATGTATACGCTCGTATTTTGGATACTTATCTTCACTACTTAGTGACCCAACCATCGTCTACTTAGCCACATGTATCGTTTCATATATCCATCATGCTGTTAATCCGCATTATTAGGTTTAGATATATTGCAAATATATCTTGATCTTTCTCCTCTGCTTTTAATGAAAATGGAATATGAACATAGCACATGTGAACCGTTGAAAGAAAATACTGAATCCGGCAATAAATTAAGCGAATTCTCTTCTACAATCAAGATACACATTCTGCCGAGCTTCATGCGTTTCACAGATTGCTACTGAAACACCTCAGTCTGAATTGTTTCTGAATTTCTCGACAGTTAGTTTAATGTTCTCGACATTGATTCTTGGGAATCACATTGTCTGATAGTTCTGCTTTCAAATCGGATGGTGAGGGTAATAAAGATGGTATTTTTGCAATTGTGATAAAGGTAATGAGGTAAGGATCATTTTTAGCGATTTAGAGGAGATTCTTAATTTCGTCATAAAGTACCAATACGAGCGCACCACCAGTACCACGCAGAACGTTGGAGAAAGCACCCTTGAAGAAAGCGTTTCCACCTTCAGATTTGTAGATGGTGGACCAGCAGTGAAGAGTGCTCTTGTACAAAATCTCGGATTTGGCGCGGCCAGACTGCATCATCATACGCCTACGTACTGTGTCGAATGGATACGATACAATACCAGCAACGGTGGTTACAACCTGTGGGCAAGGTAAGAATAACGATGATTAGAACATCAATTATAATTGCACAAATAGATCGAAGTCGGACCGAGTTACTTACTTGAGCAATACCCCATGAGACAAGGAATGGCGTTTTCTTCGGATCTGGCAGCATACCACGGGCAGTGTCATAGAAACCAAAGTAGGATGCACGGTAGATGATGATACCCTGGACGGATACACCGAATCCACGGTAGAGACCACCAAGACCGTCAGTCTTGAAAATCTTTGTTAAGCAGTTTCCAAGACCAGAGAATTCACGTTCTCCTCCAGCTTTGCCTACATCAGCCGCCAACCTAGAAATTATCATTTTATGTAATTAGTTTTTATAATCCTTCATAAACCGAGAGAGTACTTGGACATCGATTTAATTGAAATCTTCCTCGCGGATAAAAAGAGTACCTGGTTCTGGCGAAATCGAGTGGGTAGACAAAACAGAGGGAAGTGGCTCCAGCAGCACCACCAGAGGCAAGATTACCAAGGAAATAGCGCATAAACTGGGTGTTCTTGTCAACACCACCCAGGAAAACTTGCTTGTACTTGTCTTTGAAGGCAAAGTTCAAAGCCTGAGTTGGGAAGTATCTGATGACATTGGCCAAGTTACCACGCCAGTAGCTCAAAAATCCTTGTTCCTTTGGAATGCGCACAAAACAATCGACCATACCTAAAACATGAGAAATTATTTATAAAATTTTATGCATTTGTTCGGATAAATATAATTTTTCGTAAACAAGATTAGAGCTTCCAATTAATAAATTGAAGTACAGAAAGGTGATTCTATCGAGAAGTATAGACAAGTCAAAATGTCTATATATTTCGTCTAACAAATTCATAGCTCTGTACTATATTTGACTCTGAATAATTGTAAGATTTGAATTTGCAATTAATAAATTAAAGTTATCTTCTGTCATTATATTGTTGAAGTATAGAAAGGTAATTCTTCGAAATGTCTATATATTTCATTTAAGAAATTAATAGCTCTGTACTATATTTGACTCTGAATACTTGCAAGATTAGAATTTGCAGTTAATAAATGAAAGTAGTTCTCTGTCATTATATTATTGAAGCATAAAAAGGTAATTCTGTCAAAGTATAGATAAGTCAAAATATCTATATTTTATTTAAGAAACTAATAGCACTATATCATATTTGACTCTGAATATTTGCAAGATTAGAATTTGCAATTAATAAATTTAAGTAATTCTGTCATTATATTATTGAAGTATAGAAAAGTAATTCTATCGAGAAGTATAGATAAGTCAAAATATCTATTTATTTCATTTAAGAAATGAATAGCACAGTACTACTCAAATTACTTATGTAATAAATCAATAATAAACAATATTGTATACTAAATATTGAATTAATTAATTCAATAAGACAGACAGTTTCGTTTATCTTGTCGCTAAATAGCTAATTAGAAGGAAAAATATAAACTTCCAACATTATTGCTTAATGACTACTTGAGACACTCAAGGTCAGAAGGAATATTTTGGCCAGATTTATAATTTTCGTGAATTATATGTGCCAACGATACCTACTACATTATCGAACACAATTGACCCTAATAGATAATTCACATTAGAGGTGACTATTATGAAATTCCCGACGAATCAATTTCAGCAACGTTTGTTAATGGAATACCACGTTTTGTACTCTACACGTTAATATCAAAGTTCCTATCATTTCCTAAAAGAAACAATAATTATTGTCTATATATTTATTTAATTCCTAATGGAATTCGTGTTTTTAAACGGTTTATTCAATTTTTGCATGCTCAAAATTGCAAGCTCAATAATTCTACTGTTCAGCAGAAAAGACGGCCATATTGAGCCGCACAGTCATCGATCGGCACACGGAATCCTGTTCAAAGAGCAAAGCCACGCGCTGCCATCTGGTAGACGAGTCGTCTTATCGAATATCGACCCACTCGTTTGTCAGAAAACCACCACTTCCCATTCAATCGATATTGCAAAAGTTATGTAAGACCCCGAAAAGTTCTTGTTCGTTACATAAAGTCGGAAATTGGACCGTTCGCTATGTACCCGGCGCGCCGCTAACAATATATAGTACGATACGACATTACATAACGGGAATCTCTTTCTAACTGTCGTGTACGGCTAAAGCGGAATCGGTTGGCACTTTTGGAATGTCGACACGAGTGAATTGCTCTAAACTGTCACATGTTCCGAACGTCTTTCGATCTTCTACTGTTCCGTGCACAGTGCTTGGCGAACCACGTTCTTCGAATGTTTTTTCTGACTTGTTACTACCGGAAACGTGACCAGTTGATAAATTGATGAATCTAATTGTAATTCGGTCAGTGAAAACTCACCCTTGTAACGCTGGTCCTCCGGGATTTGCTTGGAGATGTGCTGTACCTGCAGCAACAGCTTCACACGCTCAATTGGAGCGACCGTCGTCTTCGAGATAGCCGCGGCCACACCGCCGGCTATGAAGTCCTTGGCGAAGGCAACTGGATCCGCAAGACCAGACATTTTGTGTTAGGTGGTTTTTGGCGTGTAAGAGAGAAACGGGTGAACAAAAGGAAGAGGAGAACAACTCCTACAATTCGGACGCGCGCCGGACGACGAGTGAGCGAGGCAGAGTTCCTCTCGTTGAACGGACCCTCCGCTAAGAATAGCTGCGCAGGTCACGTGCAGACTTCTGCGCAGGTTCAATCTTCTGGCACGACCGCACCTTGGGACCCTGACACCTTGTGCACTTTCAAACGCGTACTCTGTTCCCGAATTCGTGACCTTTCTTTCGCGTCTCTTGCGACACTGTCCCTTCCTGTATCTTTTTTCACGGTCACCACGCGTGTATCGGCTTGGTAAAATGCGTTCACGGATAACCCGTTCAAAATTAGACATTTACCCGCGCGCCTGACGCACTTCCGGTACAAGGCGCATTGAAATTGTCGCTAGTGTCCAAGGTATTCGAAATATGAAGGAAATTGGCGGGAATTCGTCGCAACCGCTAAACTGTAATGTTTCGTTTGTTTTTGCGCTTCTTATCACGTGACAATGCACATTCATATTTTGCGCTAGGCTGAACGAGTCCCAATACTCGCACAATTTCGGAACTTGCGAAACCAAGGACAATGGCAATTATAATAAGATAAGATAATAGAATACAATGAGATAGGTTTAATGTGGAAAAAGGAAGAAGGTATGTAGGATAGAGCGTGTAGGATATATGAGAGAAATATAGAGGATTGTGATGGGGTGGAGAGAATAAATATGTGTATTGAAAAAGTATTGCAAGATATAAAAAATTGTTGAAACAATAGACTGGCTTAGAAAAACTGACAGAATGAGAAAAGAAATGGACAGAAGGAAAAGAAGAGAGGAGGAAATCAAAGAATAGAAAGAAGCAATAGTAGAGTTAAAGTGGTTAAAATGTTACTACTGGAATAGGATAAGTAGTAAATGTAGATTAGGTATATTGGTATAGATAATTATTGTTTTATGAGTATACATAATAAGAGATAGGGAATAGTACGCTGAAGAATGAGTGATATAAGAAGAATTATAAACCAAGTCCCATTTCTTCAAATTCAATAAATGTATATACTAATACAATTTGCCAGATAACAGCAATATTTTCGTTATAATAAACGAATTTCTGAACCTACGAATAATATATAATATCTGAAATTTAATCTTTAGTCTACAAACAGGTAGTGATAATCCAGTTTTGTTTAAGAAATATTACATTTAATCAATCCGATACATTTCACCAGATATTGTCCTAGAAGAATAGTGGACATATTTGAAATACCCGCGTCGAACATCCATCTTTCTGCATCTTCATTTACCATCAAAGTACTGCTCTTAGTTACCATTCGATTTTGTGCAAAATAATGATTTTCAGGTCTATTATTCTTACGAATTATTGTTCGTATCTACTATCCGTATCATTACGACCTAAAAGCATCGTCTTAAAATCGAAATTATTTATACATCGAGGTAATATTATAATATACGTATTTCTTGTAATGCTTCATATATGTAACAATCGTTTTGCTATAATGTTTAATGTCAAGGAGAGCCTACTTCTATAACAAAGGGATTGAAGCACTATGTCAAGGATGGGAGACATGACCGAGAATCGTCCTTCTTAATATTACATATATATAAATCTGATTTAATTCCTATATACAGAGTATTCCACCTAAATCGATCGTACTGCCTCTCAAGTATCCTTGCACCTATAGGTGCATGGCAATATATGTATAGCCAGCATTGACCATAATCCATGGCCACGCGTAATGCATAAATTAGGTTATTAATTTCGTTCGCTCTTATCGCTATTATTCTTCACGTTGCATTTAATCATCAATTGGAATGATACAATAGAATGCGGCATATAGAACTATAAATTTTACACGTGTCAGGCAGCGATCATCTTTGGGGTGGTTTCGAGTTTGCGCTGTCAAAGACACAAGAACTAGATGCAAGGTCAATCTCTCACGAAGAAGGAGGTCAACGGGGCGCGACTTGCGTAACCCTGGCGTTTGGCCAGTATGTTAGGGAATACAACGCCAGAGTTCAATGGAGTAACTTCAAGTAAGGAGTATTTATACATCTTGAAGATACGTACATACGTAGTGGACCTTGTAGAGAATAGACTAACTCTAAATGTGTCCCCTGTCTACGTCGGCTATCTCTCTCGTGGCGCGTGCAGGCATTTGTCACGAGAATCAATGAAATGTAATGCACTCGGCATACACCAATCCGATTCTTTATTATTATTTCATTACACCTCCCTTACTTCTAACCTGTATACAATCATTTCTATTACTTCCGCAAAATTTCGATGACGTTCGCAAACCAGTTCTATAATTTATACATTCGACGAAAACGGTTCCTCCTATGCTTTGTGACCATGCATCCTGTTTCCAATGGGTGAATAAGTAGAAGTTAAGAAGAAAGCAGCGTGGAAAGCACGGAACGCGAGTGCTGCTAATGATAATTATGATTCGTATCAATCTGGTGTAGAGTGCATGGTGTCAGTTACTCAAGTGCTGGACTCTGAAACACGACCATATCATAATCTCTAGACATTCTCAGAAAATATTTTGTTATCTACTTATTTCTATATTAAAATGTTGATCTAAAATCGTTGACCCCACTGTATCATTACAATACTGATTTGCTTTTTATTCATTCATATTTGTTAGACGCGTAGATTGTACCAGGAAATTCCCTGATTATCTTAGAGAACTTGATATCTATATCTTCTGATAATGCTTACGCGAACATAATCGAAACCTACTATTTTAGCAGAGAGTATCTCTGATTTTAGTTAGCAAATATATGATATCTGCCCGTTTCTCGTATGTTGCCAACATAAATAATGTGTGCGTATTTACGACGTAAAAGTAAATATCTTGTCTACCAATTTAATCGTGTATTCGAAAGATTCAATTTTTGGCTTTAATCCGGTATTATGTAACGACGAGCAAGCTATAGTACTGTATAGTACTGTAATAGGGGTACATATATACATAGAAATTCGGGTATAAACTGCGACATCTACCGAGGCTAAAGAAATGAAACGATCGAACAAATTCGCAAATTTCCTCGTTGCAACTGGTTGCAACAGGAACAGGAACACTATAAACCTGAGCGATATTCATACGTCATCGTATGGAATGTATTATAATATCACAACGCATGATCAGTAACTTAAACGTGTTATATTGGACTTATAACGCGGGACTCAAATGTGTGGATTGGATTAAGTAACGACCTTGATGACGTAGGAAACTGTCTGCACTAACGCAGTAACCTAAAGTCGTGATGGTACTGATATATACATATATCAGTGCGTGGTGGTCAATGCACCTGAAAGCAGATCGAAGCGGTTTCGTAGCTAGTGCAAATTCATGGTGGTATCACAAGCATAAAATTGGTGGTTAGGGAAGCAAAGATCGAGTTACTCAATAGCTGCAATTCGAAAGACTACAAAGATCGCAAATTATTTTCTATATAATTTTCATTTTCTATAAAAGATCCACCAGTAATGATAATTTAAAGAATTCCGAAATGCACTAATAATCTAGCATTCTAGCGAAAACTACCACTGCACGTATAGACAGAAAATTACACACTTTCGCCTTTGTTATCAATAAACAGCTGCATTATGTAAAGATAAATGTGACGTTTGACATTTCAGTTGCTCAAGACAATGACTACAGAAAATTGGATTTTTGCACGGCTGGATTGTTCAAATAAAGCAGTAAAGATTACAGAGAAAATGTCGACGGAAGTGTTGATTCATTTGCAAGTCACTTTCGACGTGCGAAATGTTGATTTAACGCATATTTTATCACTCTGGTATTTAGAGTCGAGAGTTCTAGATCATTACATACATAATTCTCCTACAAGGAAACGAAACGTATCCTTGTACGAGTCAAGTTGATCAACCTAACACTCAATAGACTAAGGTGCTTCATTGTCAGGGTCGTTCCACATATTAGAAACTAACTAATAACCTCTCATTCTATGGTTTCTGTCGATAGTATCCACAGTTGGTATAGTAGCATAGATTCAATGTCAATTGTTACAGAAATAGATTCAATGAAAAATGGGTATAAATCGATTGTATATTTCGTGAATTCCTCAAAGTCTGTAATGATTTTTGGCAGAAATGTTAGGAACACACACCTTGTACTTAAAATTTGCATAAAATATATTATGTAATTACAGATATTTTAAAGTATAGAGATATTTACATATTTAGCTTACAATGGAAAGGTACAAAGGAATTTATATTTCGGTTTCTAAAGATTTTCTAATGCGTTAATGTAAACCTAACACCCTCTAGTGGTGCCATGTAAAGTATTGTAAAGCAGATTAAATGAAGGAACGTGTGGAATATGAAACAACTACGAAGTATACATACGAATCAAGCCGGACATTTATGAAACGTCAGACGTATAACTAAATTACTATTTTGTTGCATTTTACGATAAATGACGTGTTTGTTACTATGAATTTTCCAATGCCCAACGCTTATCTATGGATAATGATAACATAACGTGACAGTGACATTTTTCAATGAAATTATAGCTTCAGAGTGATATCACTTTGCGTCTCAGGTTATGGCTTTCCACAATCTATCAATTTGGTTACGGTTTAATTAAATAATACTCATTGTTCGTTTGTAATCCGACACTATTCTGTGCGTATTAAAACGTGAAGCTCAACGGACTTGAAAAACACTTGTGACAATGCACAAAAAGCATAGCGTGGTTGTGTTATCTTCGAATAATAACAATTAAAAAACATTGTTAATAAACACCGATGATCATCCGACATTTCAATAACTCATGTCGAAGTAATGTCGAATTCGTAAATCTAAGGGCATTGTCTACCTACATAATGTCCTTATTTATATTATTAGCGTCTATTCTTTCTTTATAAAACTGTTAATTGTTCAAATAAGTAACTTATGTAACATTTTCTTTCTATTGTTTTAGGATAAAAATGCTCTTTATGTGCAACATGACATTATTATGTATTAATGCTGTCTAAAGAAAGGGCATATCACCAAAATGACTGAGGGTAAATATAAATATTATTTATACTATATTATTAGTTTTAAAGGTTGAAACATTGTTTAACTTTAGTTTACACATTAACGTATATATCTGTGGGTATGCATTAATTAAGATTAAAGTAATATGAATTAATCAATTATATTGCAGGTGGAGAGACCCAACCGACTCCTGGAAATGAGGCACAACCTGGTATGCTTTAGTTTCCCCTTGATAACTTCTATAAATTACTATTCTTTTCAAATTTATGTATATTCAAAGTCAGGTATCAAGCTTAATATAATTAAGTTAGTGTTCATTGTAGGCATCTGTTACGTTACAGAATGGGGCTTCATCTGTTAGTCTCTACCATCATGCAGAATCATTAGTGTTAGAAGTCAGAATATTCCTTTACCGGTAGTTTTTGCACACACATTCACAAAAGACACTTGCGTTTGAAAGATACAGTTTTCTATTTTTATTTAACGGTACTTAAGAAATACCAAAAGTTCCCAACGCGTAAACTTTGTATTTTTGCCAGAAGCCTCCGAACCCAGAGCCATACATGGCGAAGGATTGCACGAAACAATAGCCGAATCATCTTCTCAAAGCGTACCTGAATCATGTGCAGATCTACTTACTGTTCATGGAACAACACAAGGAGAAAGTAGCGATGCTGTTAGCATACATACAGCCAGCACTTCAGTTTCTGGCAATGGTAAACACAATTCGCATAATGGTGTTTAAAAACATGGATACACTCTAAAGTTTACTATATTTTAGAATCGAGTTCCAGTAGAGTGAGTGCAATAACTGTAGTGTTACCTTGGGGTGCTCAGAAGGAAACAGTGAAGCCGCTACAAATGGCAGATATGGATCTAAGACCCGGAGAATTTGTAATGCGTACTTTATTCGCAGAATTCACATCACAGGCGGAGAAAAAAATGGAAGCAGTCATGACGGAACATGTAAGCGACATATTTGCATTCGATGTTTGTTCGTTTCTAACGGTAAATGTCTCATAGGAAAAACCACTTTCAAAAGTGTTACAAAGAGGAGAAGATCCACAATTCGATCAGCTTTTATCTGCGTTTGGTTCGGTTGCCGAACACTGTTTGCCTTCTATACTGATAGCGCTATTCAATTGGTATGAACGTCAATTAGTTGATCAGGGTAGTGACCAGAAAAAACCTGCTCCTGGGAAAGAGGATCAGAAAGGAAAGAGGTAGATGAATATTTTTTGGCAAACCGAAAGTCTTGCAAATTTCTAAACTAATATTCTGTTTCAGCATCATGTATACAATAGTATCGGGAAGCGTAGAAACAGTTGAAAGAAGCGAAGCTGACTTACTTCAAGAACGAAGAGATCTTGCTGTTGAATTTATATTTTGTTTAATGTTAATAGAAGTACTACGTCAATTACCATTTCACCCTGGTCATGAAGATTTAGTAACTTATATAGAAAATATAGCTTTTAAACATTTTAAATACAGAGAAGGGTAAGTGACAATAATCTTATTGTAGAAGAGATTATTGTTCCAAGTACTCATTACTTATTTTATATTACAGTATTCAGAATGAACCAAATGCAGCAAATATTCATATTATTGCTGACCTTTACGCAGAAGTAATAGGAGTTCTTGCACAGTCTAGATTCCTTTCAGTAAGAAAACGATTCATGATTGAATTGAAAGAACTGCGTGCTAAAGAGCCTGGACCTCATACAACTCAGAGTATTATTTCATTATTAATGGGAATGAAATTCTTCAGAGTAAAGGTAACCGAATAGACGTTACATCATTTATATAATAATTTAAAAGTTCATGTATCATTTTTAATATGTGATACATATGTTTACAGATGGTACCAATAGAAGAATTTGAGGCTTCATTTCAGTTTATGCAGGAGTGTGCGCAATACTTTTTAGAAGTGAAAGACAAGGATGTTAAACATGCTTTAGCTGGACTTTTCGTTGAAATTCTTGTTCCTGTAGCTGCTGTAAGTTTCCTCATATTATAGTATAATACACACGTATACATTAACGTGCTACAATCAATTGGATGTTTATTGATATTGACATTTACTCCTTGTTTTTTAGGCTGTGAAAAATGAAGTTAATGTACCTTGCCTAAAAAATTTCGTAGAAATGTTATATTCTACGACGTTAGATATGTGTACCAAATCGAAACACAGACTGGCACTGTTTCCACTCGTAACTTGCTTGTTGTGCGTGAGTCAGAAAACATTCTTCTTGCAAAACTGGCATTACTTCTTAGCAATGTGCCTCTCTCACCTAAAGAATCGGGATCCCAAAACGTGTCGTGTCGCATTGGGTATGATTTTTATTTTAGAGTGTTAGCATATTTTGGAACATGTTAAATATCGTGTCTATCTATTTTTAGAGGCGTTATACCGTTTACTATGGGTGTACATGATACGCATCAAATGCGAAAGCAATTCAGCTACTCAGAGTAGATTGCAAAGCATCGTAAATTCTTTATTTCCTAAAGGCTCGAAGGCAGTGGTGCCGCGTGACACTCCGTTAAACATTTTCGTGAAAATCATTCAGTTTATTGCACAGGAAAGACTAGACTTTGCGATGCGAGAAATAGTTTTCGATTTATTATCGGTTGGTCGTCCAGTAAAAATAATTTTAACACCTGAACGCATGAGCATTGGACTTCGTGCGTTTTTGGTTGTTGCTGATAGTTTGCAGCAAAAGGAAGGAGAACCTCCTATGCCCCGTACAATGGGTGTATTACCAAGTGGTAATACTATACGCGTTAAAAAGACATTTCTCAATAAAGTAAGTACAGTGAATATTTTGAATTATAGACGGAGTTGGGCATTATTTGGTTAACGATCACAGTTTCTCAATCGTTATTTGTTATTCGTTCATATTCTTCGTCATTCTTTCATTCGTTATACTGTAGTCTGCCGATTAGCGACACTGATCAGGCCTAAGCTACCTTATTTTTTGATTCGTTGCTCGAAATAATTTTTGCCCAACTCTGTTGATAGATACGGTCATTATCAGGATAAAATTAATTTTAATCTGAAATGTAATTTTATGAACAATAGATGTTGACAGAGGATACTGCGAGAAGTATAGGAATGTCTTCGTACTTTCCACATGTTCGACGAGTATTTGTTGATATATTACGTGCTTTAGATGTTCATTATGGCAGACCTCTTATGATGACAAGTACTCAAAATATGAACAAGGAGCCAGACGAAATGATCACCGGAGAACGAAAGCCTAGGATAGATCTTTTCCGAACATGTGTCGCAGCAGTTCCACGTTTGATACCCGATGGCATGACTGGCGCTGAATTAGTCGACTTATTATCTCGGCTAACAGTTCACATGGACGAAGAGCTTCGTGGGCTCGCATATCAAAGTTTACAGACGTTGGTCCTAGATTTTCCTGACTGGAGACAGGATGTTGTTCTTGGATTCACTCAGTTTCTCGCGAGAGACGTTCAAGATACCTTTCCACAACTCGTTGATAACGGTTTGAGAATGCTTCTGCAACTTCTCACGAGTTGGAAGAACGCATTGACCAGTCCAAGCATAAGATCTAAGGAGCAGGCGGCTGAAAGTACGAGAACAAACGCACGTACGGATGGTAGCATTAAAAAGAGCGAATCGGGACAAAAGATAGAACCTGTTTCGAGCGTGTTTCACTTAGTGGAAGGTTTTGCATTAGTTATGCTGTGTAATTGCCGACTTTATCCTCGCAGAATAGCGGTTCATATATTACGCGAGGTCAAGTACTTGTTAAACACTTTAGGTGGGTTTAGTTTTGCAAACGGTCATGCTATATCAAATTGACTATTAGGCTGCGGATTTTTATGCAAAAATAAAAATTGTCTGTATTATTTCCAAGATAGATGCTATATAGGCGTTTACTTTTTATAACAGCATTTTTTAATTCTTTAAATGTTTCCTCTATTTTGCATTGGAACGTTTCACTTTTATCATAAATGCATAACATCCGCAGTCTATTCATTATTATTCCTTATATCTCGACATTCACTTTGGCGTAGTACTCGGAAGACAAAGTTAATATCATAAAATGAAATATCGAATAAATTACTTGTGTGTTTTAGGAGGTTTGGAAGATGATCAAGCTGTAATTGATGTAGTAGATGCTTGTTGTCCAGTGGTTTTGGAGAAATGTTACCATATGTTACCACCTGCAGAAAAGGCAGCAGCTGCTTCCACGTCTAATGTGGATCTTCAATGGATAGCTGAAAGAAGCAGTTGTGTGTGGACAGCCGGTAATTCGTATATGTTCTCATTAGGGGTGTGCGAGAACCCAAAAATGTCGGGCACCCGATGGTCTGGACGGGTTGGGAAGGCATCGGGTCGAGACGAGTCGAATTCTTGAATACTATATCGAGATTTCCGAGAATTTTTTATGAAGATTTTAAATACCAGCATGAAAGTTGATTTTTTAAATTTTTGTCCATTGCCAACGCATTGTGACCTGTGTCGATTCGTTATTTTCGGGTTCTCGCATACTACTAGTTCTCATACATTTCAGAAGTGCGTAAAGTTTACTAATAGAGAAAATTCCTTAGGACTTCATGATGACACCAGCACGAAGAGTTCTTCCTCTTTGAATCTGAATGGAGCAGATCCATGGGGAAGTTGTCTATTCGCATTCTTAGAGAAGGATAGAGTGCTGACATTGTGTCCTTCTGCCGTCGCGCACTCGTGGCCTATTGTGTTTACCCGAATAAACTCCCTTTTCTCAGTAATTGATCCTACGTAAGACTAAAACAGAATTTTCCAAAGATAGAAATACATTGAATTCGTCAGAGAACTAAAATGATTTTTATTCCTTTTAGACCTGTGAATGACAATAGGGCGTCTCTATTGCGAAGTTCGACGGCAGTTCGAAAGCCAATCAATGAGAGGGACATGTACATGCACGTCTGGAAAAATTATTTGACCTTCGGATACAGGGTTGTGCCACCAGTTCCAAGTCCAGTTGTACGGTGCGCTAGTCCAGATCTGAGCCTCAGGTAGGTTGACACTCAGACACTGCTGCAGGAACACTTAGCACCAGGTCATTTCATTATTATTTATTCTTTCCGAAGACATTGAAATCATTTAATCAGAACGTAAGGGATAAGTATACTGTTCAGTGGTGTATTAGTCTGTAGCTCTAAGATTAAAATAATTCTACTTGCACACATTAAAGATAGTCTTAAATCTTTAATTATGAAGTTTACAGTTTTATCATTAGAGCTTTACATGTACTCATAAGAAATGGATTAACAGGTGGAATTACTATCATTTGGTATTAATTGGTGTGAGGTCCGTGTCTGCTTATGTCCATGGTACTACGGAAATATCGGTTCCAATGTTCGTTTACCTTGAATAGTCTCAATGAAAAATGTCGATATAGCGATCTGTGGAAAATGAAATATGTTTCATTTCGTGAAACGTTCTCATGACATGCATTTCTTGCTGTGACACGCACGTTCTGCATTTGTACCTCTAATATCCGATATAAGAATGTGTAATCTCATATATAATACTCTCTCTCTCTCGCTCTCTCTCGTTTGTTCTGCACATGGTGTCTGGGAAATTCTGTTGTTGTAATCGCGATACAAGGTGTCGTATGGCAAGATGGGGAGCACCAATTCGTACCAAGTCGCGCTTTGCACTATCGGGAGCGGGACTCGGAATTGTCGCACACTTTTTTCAATGCACATATTTCGCTTCATTTTCTGTAACAATCTTCTCCGCATGCTACTTGGTCACTGTCTCGCACACGTACATCCGGAACTTAGAGTAGTAGTTTCTGAGCAGTAAATAATGTCTGATACAAGGAGCATTGGTGGTACACTGTATTGCATACTCTAGTGGTCAGCATACGGTGGAGTTTGGTGTGTTGTGCATGAGTAAGGAGTTGAGTCAGAGCCTGGAGAATCTCGGCGGGGCGCAGACCCTGCCGGGTCGGTTCTCCGTTCCGTCCATTTCCGGCATCTACACCAGGCATAAGCGGACCAGGTGAGCCTAATTAACCATTGCGAACGACCATGCTTCGAAGTCACCCGGGATTTAAACGGTCGTTGGTAATTTGCACTACTTTCCGTACCAAGATTTTCATTTATTTCTGTATACTTTAGCCCTGATTAAGCGCCAGTCTAACCATGATCTGTACATGTATTTTTATTTGCTCTCCTGGGCTAGCGTTACGACCGTTCCCGACTGCTTTATTCGGAAATTAAATTTCTCGGCCGCGCACGATCTGTGTCTCTGTAACCATGTGTTCATCCGTTACTGGATCCTGATAATTTGACAAGACATCCCTTTCCTCGCAGCTCTTCGCCGGATAGCCTTTCCGCTGAGAGAGGCGACAACAAATCACCGGGTACAAACGCGAGTCCCGCAGCCCTCTACAAGCTAACAGTACCTCTTTTGAGATCCGAAGTGGTCGATGTCAGAGATGCTGCTGTCCAAGCCATTGGCAAGGTTAACGCTGATGCTTTGAAGTAAGTACATTAGAGATTATGGTTTTAAAGATCCGTGAATACGGATCCTTAATACGTGTATTTATATACACGTGAAATAGGGATCTCTAAAGTAAATAGCAGACGTATTCGGCGTGGCATTTTATCAATGACCATTATGATTTTTCAGAGATTTAATGGAAGAGCTAGTTCTTTACATTCGCGAGGCGGTTGATCGGAAACAGGAAAACATGAGACGTCGTAGACGAAGAGATGCGTTAAGATTACAATTGGTGAGGGTTCTAGAACTGATCGCTGAGTATGGAACTTTTGGTATCTGGTTAGTCGTCAACTTAGGTATCCTGAACCTACAGTTTTAGCATGGAAGTAATCCGTTTCGTATGCTTCCCTCAGTCCAGCAGTATTAGGTCGCGAGACACAATCGCTTCATCCAACATTCGTCGAGTACATCGATGGTGCACGTTTGTATTTGGAAAACGAGGCGGACAAAGAGGCACCTGCTGTACGTGACATCAAGTTACACTTCTGTAACTTCATTAGAAAAATGATCAAGAGTTTTACATGTAAGTAAGTGTGTACACGCAAAGAGTTTTCATAAGAATAGCGTCGTTTGATACGACTCCTTTTATTTTAGTGGAAACGTGTCAGTCATTGCTGAAGAGAGACTTGAGGCGGAATTTGTTCACGCTTTTCGCTAGCTGGGCTGGCCCTTATGGTCGCTCGATTACCAGTCCATTCTGGTTACAAGAGGAAGAGAAATCTTGCACGGAGTTACAGCTTTCAGCTTTGCAGGCCATGAGTGGATTATTATGTTGCGGACCTTGTTTCAATCCTCAACTGTTTTCAGAGGAGGGAGCAATATTGTATCAGTGGTTGGACCTACTGTTAGCTAGCAAGGACGAAAAAGTAATAACGATACACATTTGATGCAAAGTTATTTTTGGGAACGTGATATTCAATATCTGCAATAATATTTTTTAGATTTATGCCCTCGCTCGAGAAACGGTGGTTTTACTGTTAGAATGTAATCCTGATATTGGAGCTCTTTTGGATTGGGTCGTCGATAGATGCTATACTGGAGCACCGCAAGTAGCAGATGGCTGCTTCCTAGCTCTGGCAACAATTTTTAGCGCGAGGTTAGCGATGTCATAAATATTATTCCCGATTCCTAATCAAATTCTCGCCCGTCCCAACACGACATTTTCGTGACTTTTGAAAATATTTAAATACCTTAGAATTCATCCTTTTATTTCTATAAACGGGAATGTTCCCTCAAATTTTAAATAATTTATCTCCAAAAAAATTGTAAGAGAATACAAAATATTTTACTGTCACTTTCCTACATAAATATAATACAAGCAAGTTTTAATATATCATTTCGCTTTGCAGAGAGTATCCTTGCGATCATTACACAAGCATCATCAACGTGACACTGATGAGTACGGGTTGTCCTCGTGCCCCTGTCCACGATGCTGCTCTTCAGCTTCTTCAGTTACTGGATCAGAGGTTTTTCGGAAACGTGGGTCCCCTTCCGACTACAGAATCGGAGACCGGTAAGACTACGAAGTAGAATTGATCACTGAAGAAAGATCAGCTTTGATCTATGTAGTATTCACCTCGCATGAATCGTTCATCTTGCACAAACTTCTACCACGCTTTACTGCGAAATAACATTCAGTTCGTGGAACTCTTCCCATGGTTCTGCATTCACGGTAGCACCTCGTCGTATCGATGCGCTGCTTGATCGTCCGGTCTTCGACGCTGAAGACAAATATGATTTTTTAAACATTGCGCAATATAGGCTACGAACGAAACGTTGTTAACTCATCGGTATCACGTACTTTGCGTTCCATGGCTAAACGTTCGCGTCATAGTCGCATCTCTTTTACCAAATCTCTTCAGGATCATACATCGTAGAGCTCGTCGAAAATTTTGGCCGGTGGCACAGTAGAGAATAAAATTGATTCCGAAATTCGTATTAAACAGTATATTGCTAATCTGTTGTGCCAGCTCTACTGAACGGGGCGCGTCCGTCGCTTCCTGAAACTAGTTTTATATTCAAAAGTGTAGACAAAGTCGAGATTGTTCATATTGCTAATTTTTCAAGTGAAATCGATACTAACAAGGGAAGAACCCGAGGTGGTTGTTTTCTTCGCCAATACTACCTTATAAACGGAACTTTGCCATTTCGTACTTATACTGCGTACCGAAGGTTCGTAACTTTTATCTGTTTATATCTTTAATGATTTCAAGTATCTACGCCTATATACAATTTTACATATATCTTTAGAAACGTGTATACTACCACCGTGTAAAAATACATTAAAATCGAAGACGATCACCTCGGTTTCTTCCTCTGTAAGTGCCAATATCGTTATCCATCGTTTGTAAAATCTTGTGTAAACATTGATAAACCTGTGACGTCGCAATCACGCACTGGCGATAGAAAATATGTGCTAATGTTAGCTTTATATATCGTTATCAATCCTCATAAGTGAAATTAAAGCAACAAAGTAATTAATCAGACTATTCCGACAGTAGATTCAAAAAAGTACTATGATAATTGAACCAGTAAGCAACGCGTGTTTGTATAAAAACATCCGTACATAAATATAACTTTTTATACGCTAATTTATACAGATTGAGACACGTTAAACAGGCCACCTGAATAACTCGGCTGCAGTTGGCAATAGAAGTAAATGCATGGGACTTGCTTGGTGTCGAGAGACACACAATATAATGGCAATAGTTCCTTTGGAAGTGGAAGTGTAGAGGAGATGCGAAGGTCAGTTTCGTTTCCTTCGGATGGAGCGATATATTTTTTTCTGCTCACATTTTAATAGAACATACAATGATCTATCTCCAAAAATCATTCAAGGTTACCGAAGGTCATCCACGATGGAAAATAATTTGCTTTAAGAAACCAATCGAACACTTCCGCTGTCTCTGGTTACTATGTGGCTCTTGTAATCGCTTATACCGATGGTAGAATGTAAACAAACGTTCAACCGCGTTGTATGCTTCCTATTTACTGTACCCATGTGTACTATTATTAGTTTGCGGTATGCTACCGAACTGAATGCGTCACGAACTTTCAAAATACGTTACACAAAAGCAGAGAGAGTTAATTGGTTTCCATTTATAACAAATTTATTTTTGGAAATTATGAAAATACATTATCCGATTTCCTGATTGTGTCTGATGCTCATCTGTTCTCCAAACGTAATAACAATTTTTAAGAAAACCGAAAGCATAGTTCTAAAATGTGTACCCACGATTCAAGAAAGGATTCGTCGACGCTCAAGGTTGTCGTCTTGAATGCTTGCATTAACAGTACGCGTGTATTGTATAAGTGGATGCTCAAAGTATTCTGTCAGTTTCTTGAAGTAAATTATTTTCTATCATAATCGAGTGACCCTTACGCCTAAGTCATCGTTCTATTAAAAGGTGAATAAAAAGCACATTAATCCATTTAGGAAACGAAGTTGATCTTCATATTTCTTCTTCATTGCTACTTACAAAAGAACCACTGCCACTTGATCACGATCTTGACATTGAATACACTTGATCTCTTGTTTCCCATCACTAACACCAGTTGAGTTTTGTCAGATTGGGTGTTTCAAGTGTTTTAGAAAATAGGAACTGCAATGAACTAGACACGTGCTTACTCTATTAAAGGTCCCAGGTCCCAAGTGAGATGAAAATATCATTGAATTTTCTCCAGGAGTTTATGGTGACTTTTAGATACTAACTTTTGTTTCGAATGTATAACGGTGTGGAGTATTTACAAGCTATATTTAAACCGCACATTTCGTACTACCCCTGGCAGAAAGTACTTATCATAATAAATCTATTGTAATTATTCTTGTGTTTGACAAGGAAAATATTTCTATCAACGGCAAAACTCGTCATGTTAAAGAGAATATTAATATAAAAATGAAAATGTTTCTTAATTAAACGGCTTATTGTTAGAATAAAACAATTATCAACTTTATTGTTCAAAGTATACTAGAAAGTGTTGTAATACTTTATCGTGTTATCTAAAAACTATTTTCGTAATATTCGTAAAAAAACAAGAACATATACCATTTCCTTAACATTTTGTAAAATGCCGTTAACAATTTTGTCGAATGTACAATGACCCACAAATACGTTTGTACTCAAGAGTGAGGTTTATTCAATTTTACTTGCTCCTTAACCTTTCGCATAATGGCGACTCTGAGGCGCTACTCAAAATTACAATAGCATGATACAAACAATTTTTCTTGCTTTTTAACCTTTCGCATAATGGCGACTCTGTGGCACTACTAAAAATTACCATAGCATAATAGAAACAATTTTTACATTACTAATTTGTATTTAACGAATTGCTAAAAATTCTAATAAATCACTTCTGAATTGAAAGTAGCTCCGAGCAATTGCAGTAAAATTAGCGAATGTTGTTAGAAAAAGAGTTATTGTACTTTGACCAGATGTAGCTGCATAAAAAGATTAAATCAATGCAATTCGATTAATCTCATCTGTGCGTGGAAAGTACAAACACTTTTGAAAACCGTTGTACATGCAATACTGTTTACGTTCACGATTCTAATCGAACATACTTGCTGCCAGTGGTAGCGCTATCATCCCGCATAAATCAAACGCAGCGTTGAACGATTACTATCTCTATCTCGCGTTGAGCATAGCTATAGAGACACGTACATGTAGGAACGCATTAATCCTGAGGACGTACGCGGGCAGGTTGAAGCAGAGGAATACGGTAGAGACGACCAGTAGCATTTTGGTGATCTTGGTTTGTGCCAGATTGCCCCGTAGACCCGAATAGGGTGGTTGCCTCCCTACCCCTATGCGCTGCTCGTTGGTCAGCGATTTTCTAATTTTAATATGCCTATAGATAGCTCGGGCGATCAGCACGTTCAGGATGATGATCACGGTGAACGGTATCGCGAACGTCAGTATGGTGTCGATGGTATTGTACACGGTTGCCCAGGACTCCAGTCCTTTGGTTAGGTGACCGCACTCGGTCACGTTCCCCGTTTCATTGTACTGAACACTGGTCGCGGAGAACCATAACACCGGGCAGCACAGGACCATCGCCAGTCCTGTTAGAATAGCGACGGTCACCTTGGCCCTGGCCACGGTGCACATCGATTGCCGGTACATCGGGTATTGCACAGCGATGAACCGCTCGATGGTGAACACCACAACCAGCCACACGCTCATGAAACTGCATAGCGTGGTCAGATAGATGAAAAACTGGCAGAACCCCGGCCGATTGAACAGGCCCACCTCGAGCATGCTCAGCCAAGCTACGAACACTGATACGAGAAAACCGGTATCGCTAATGGCCAACGCGCCCAGGTAAACGCTGGACGAGTACTGACACAATTTCGTCCCGAAAAACACGATCACCGACAAACAGTTCCCCAAGGAGCCGAAGTAAACCAGGATCGGCGTGTAATACAACTGCAGAACACAGGATATGTTCTCGATCAGCTCGAAGTCCGACTCGTCCCCTTGCCCCTGGACCATTTTCGTTCGATGGCCACCGCGAACAAGATCCCGCGATCGGTCGGCCGAGTGTTTTTCGATGACGCGCGCCGTTCGAAAATGTTTGGTGTTTTCGTTCATCAACTGACATCCCGCAAATAGAAACACATCTCAGGGGGCTTTGTATCTTCCACGCGAAACATAGTTCCTCATGCGGGAACCTCTCTATCCCTGGAACAGATCACCACAGCCGGCAGCAGGAACGAACTCCGTGGCGTTACCTCCACGACAAAATGGCAACCGGGATGTTACCGTAGAATCCCTTCCTGTCCTGTCACAGACACGCCTTTTTCGGTCAAGTTGTCTCGCCTACAATGCTTTTGTACATTTAGATTTCATCGAAGAAAGAAATGTCTATGCTCGCGATTTAACATCATCCACACTGGTCAAGATGATCAACTTTGGCTGCTTAATGTTTGTTGCCCGATTGCCATCTCGAGTTTATCTTCTGCGAGGTTTCTCAAGCGTGTTTTTAGGGATCGTTTGTCTGTTTAATTTTGGAATCGTTGGATTTGTCTATTGTGTTTGGCATGCCACTTTTAAAATGTAGTAGCAGGACTCATAGATTTGATTAGTTTGACGAAAAATCATTTTGAACTGTTGCCAAATTCGATTGACGTCTTCGAGAATCGGTGAGGTTTGTGTTCTAGTAATCCTCGAGGTCCGTTTTGGTCCACGGAAAATTCTAGCTCCTCGTTCGAAGATTCCTCTTCGGACGTCAATAAAACTTTCTGCACAATTTTCTTCGCACTTTGCAACGTCGAATTCGCTTTAATATGTAACTGTATTTTCGAACGACACACTTTCACACTTGTTATAATTCGAAAATCAATGGCAGAGAAATGACACGAAATTTCAATGTTTCTTCGAGTTAACTTCCCTTTATATTTTAAGTTCGGTAAATATATTTTATCGGTTGTTCGAATTTATATGAACTGTTCTTTATGTTTGCGGCCTTTCTTGTTATTTATTGAGTTATTTAATTGGAGGAGTTACTTATTGAAAAAGATAACGACGAGGAAGTTGACTAGCGTATACCAGGATGCCGTCTCGACTATTTCTGCATGGTGCATCGGGAACCGCTCTTGATAAAGTACGATGCAACGAGCTTCTGCGCATCGAGGCAATATACGAATTCCCGCTGTTCGCGTCTAGCTTTAGAAAAAGAAATTCATTTTCGCACAACACTCGTTCACGATATAAGTGCCTCGTTTTTTAATGAAATCGAACTATACAATTTTTTATTCGACTAGAATATTTCGCCGGAATATTCCGGAAATTATATTTTATCTCTCTTTTCTTCAATCACCACTGCCATGTGCAGATATTTTCTGCTATCGACAGTGAACTGTCCCGTAGATGCGCATATCGAATAATTTAAACGAGAACTATTTTTACTATTAATCCTTTGCAGTCGGAGCTACTTGAGCTTGGAAATTAAACATTTCTTCATCGATTTCTTTCATTTTATGGACACTTAAATGTATAGCAATTGATTAGATACCAACACGTTTAATAATGTAAACAATATTGTGAATAATGGTATAGCAACTTTTAGTGGTGGCTCTGAACCATTTTCTGTTATAGGGGTCAAATTTGATCGAATGATTAAAATGTGAGATCATGGATTGAAATAGAAAACGAAAGTGGAAGCTACGGGATAATATTTGGGTGAAACAAATTATGAAATCTTCGCTAACTTTTATTAGAAAACAAACTTTCACTAATTCCGTTAACTGCATACCAAACTGCGACATCTGAACAATATTTGCTGCGAATCACATGAAGCTAGTGGAAGCGCAACCGGGAAAGTCATTACACTGTTACATTAGTAGATCTTAGCATGAAACTATGCTAAGATCTTTCCTCTACGAGGAACGCGTCGCGACGCTTCAAGGAGAATGCTGCATAATGTTATCCCTTGACTTTCTCAGCAAACTGACGTTTATCAAAATGAGTTCCTCGTACGCTGTTTTTCTGCAGCATCGGAAAGGACATTAAATTGGCTTTCACAGTAACTATACAGGGTGTTCCAGTAACAATGGGGCAGGGGGTAAAGTTTTTGCGTACGAAGTTTTGTTTTCAGGAAAAATACTTGTGATCACTGTGATTTTGTATTTATAAACATGAGCAATGCTATTATCTGCGTCCTGTGAATATTGCTAACATCGTGCTGTAACAGAAGTCTGTTTAGGAGCATGTTAAAAAGATAGAGTTGAGCATGAATATTCGAAGCTCGATTATTTGAACTTTCTGAATTGAAAAACTCATGAATTTCCTACATGATACGCAGTAAAATCAATCAAAAGGATGCCTTTAAACGTGAAGCGACGAAAAAAAAAAATTAAACCGACTTCGAAAGCACACTACAAAAATGCACTAAAAAGTATGAAATAATTTCCATTTAATTTATGTGAATACA
>CM052316.1:18447467-18505099 GCA_028455605.1 Lasioglossum malachurum | reverse complement strand
CGCATGCTAAGCGAGCGCTCTACCATCTGAGCTACGCCCCCTTCGATCTGGTTTAATCCAGGTGATATTATTGGCATTCTGTGTGATCTACTTTTGGTGAAAGGATCAAAAAGATTTTTGGAGGCGCTGGGCATCGATCCCGGTACCTCTCGCATGCCAAGCGAGCGCTCTACCAACTGACAATACGCCCCCTATGATTCCATTTAATCGAAGTGCTATTTTGTATTGTTGATTAATCTACTTTTTATAATGGATTAAGCTAGTATACTTGGATAGACTGTCCCTTAACAGTGTAAATATGTGTATGCTGCTTGTGTACTACTTTCACGTAATTTGTATTCTGGTCATCTATAGACCCTCTACCACTGGATCTTCCTCTTTATAGCTTTCCACGAATGGAATTGCGTCATTCTGTGAACGAGTTACAATACAATTTTTAAAGGGTAAACAGGGTGTACGAAAATTTTGTTTCAGCAAAATTTGCATACCCGTTATTATTATACACATTGTCTTATTCTTCAGTAACTCATTCGCATACTTAAAATAATAAGCGGAAGAGTATTTGAAATCATTACTTGTTACAGTAATATTAATACAGTATTTAGGTATATAGGCTTACTCACCTATTCGAAACTCTCTTGACTGTATTTAATAGAAATATCTTATCTCAATTGACATTATGATTAGAAATGACGAAATTGGATATAATCTTTCTACTGTAATAATAATATTGCATAAAATAAATATGGGGCCATTGTTCCTTCTGTAAACCTAAAATATATAGTGTCTATCGAATCCTCTAAACGGCTGTAAATTTTCGTAGCAAATAAAAGAACTGTAAAATATAATAGTTTGTGACCAATGTGCGACACATTTTTTTTTTGTGGTTCAGAGTTAATATTGAATCTTCTGCTGTAAACATTTCATTTTCTTTTCTATCATTTTTCTATGCCTGAATAATTTTGCTACTTTCTAACATCCACCCTATGCAATTTCGTCTTATTTTTATGTAAGCTTTTCCCTTAGCTACGTTTTCTTACCAAGCAAATATCCATATCCTTAAAATCGCGAACGAATCTAATATTTTTTGCAAACCATGTATGATGATATTCAAACAGCAAAAATTGAGAAATAAAAATTTCTGAATATCTTAAGCTTACTAAAGCAGACCATAGACCATACAAACTTCAATTTACTGAACAATAATTAATAGAAACATCCACGATCTGTCTAATACAGCTTTTCTTTTTTTCAATTAAAGTATAGTTTGAAGCCTTACAGAGTCACATTTTTCTTTAATTATAAATTTTTGTTTAAAATTGAAAAAAAATGTACTGGAGGCGCCGGGCATCGATCCCGGTACCTCTCGCATGCTAAGCGAGCGCTCTACCATCTGAGCTACGCCCCCTGTTATTTGATCTGTTTCAGAAACGACTTTTATCTGCCGATGTGTTCCACTTTCACCCTTATTTCCAACCCTTACAATCTCTAGCCTTTCCAATTATTTATTTTTTTTCGTAAATGAATACTGTTATTATAAATAATTATTTACTCTAATTAATCCTGATTATTCCTCAAAAATTTCAAACTAAAATTTTTGGACGATATTTATTAACTGCATACATGTTCTACTATTACCCTTTTGTTTTCAACCCTTACAATATCTAGCCCTTTCATTTATTTATCCCGTTTAGTAAATGGTAAAAAAATTTATTGATTAACTTTTATTTGCAAATAATAATGTGTCCCTTAAAAATTTCAAGATAAGCTTTCCGTACCCTTAGTTTTATTCGATGCATACAAAATTTTGCTTAGTAGCCGAATTTCCCAAAAATCATGTTCATTAATTTCACTTTTTATTAATTTATTTATTAACTATTTGTATGTATAACTTGAAAATATGTGTTTTATAGTATTATGCTACGGACATGTCAAGGGGTGGAGCAAGACGCGAAGGATGGGGCAGCGCCGAAGCAACGGAAATGGTGCTGAATAATTTATTTTACATAACCGCGAAGGTATTGTAAAATGGTTTATGAAATAATAATCCTGGAAAAATGTATATTCTATAATAAATATATATTTAATACAGTTCTCCGACGAGCATCCTAAAGAAACGGAAGAACTATGGGCAACCTTGTGCGGTTGTTGGCCTAACAATTTGAAAGTAATCATTCGTTACCTGATTATCGTCTCGGGAATGGCACCGCAAGAACTGCTACCATACGTAAGTTTCTTCTTCCCTTTAACAATAAGTATTCATTAACAACAAATGAAACTTCCTTCTTTGTCACATTCTAACAAAATAAATTTTATACAGGGTGGTCCTTTCAAGGTCATTTCAAGGTCATGTTATTACACATATCTGAATGTATTTTTCGATCAGTTACACGATGCAACTTTAAGGATACTGTTATATCCTCTTCAATTGATGAAAATTTTTCAAAGATGATATGCATTCTTATTTAACATATGTTTCTTATAATCGACTTAGAACATTTTTATTTTGCATAAAGATCCACAAACTAAACACAACAAAATAATTGATGTTACAGTTAATACTCAATCATTGATGTTTCAGGCGAAACGCGTAGTGCTGTATTTAGCCAGAGCTCGTCCAGATCGTTTGGTGGATGAAATGATGACCGAGCTGCAAACAGTGGAAACCCTTAATTGCTTGATTGAAAGAACCGAGACACCGCCTTTTTATAGACTAACCAGCATGAGAAAGGCTTCTTCTCATAGCGATGCTCCGGCTGCTGATCCTGGCAACCCCTCACGTGACCTTGCAGTCGAGAAAGGCACCATACATACGAAAAGACACTCCGGCGAAGATCCAGTTAAGACCGGGTAAGTTTCGTGCGAACCCTACTAATACATATTTCAGTGGAATGATCACAGTATTTGATCTATTGACGAGTTCTTTGGTGTACAGGTCGAAATCTGATACAGCGCTACGGGCGCTCGCTGGATTTCAAACCCCAAGGGTCGAAAAAACGAGGACTGCGAGCGGTCCGCCGATTCTTCCTGATGATTTGTCCACTCCTACGACAGAGGCGGAGGTATTATGATTTGTTAGGTTGTTGCATAGTAGTGTACATAGGGTATTCCAACACGCGACACCCTACTTCAATGATAATCTCAGGATACCGAAAAGTTCATATATACATAAAGAAATGATCAATTTGACTTCCTCTCAAAGTGGAAGCCAGTTTTGCTCTAACGTCTAGCAACAAATCAATGCCTAATTGAAATTAATATAAAGAGCTCGTCAATAAGATCTTCGTCTAATTTCAGTTGACTGCTGACGAGTCATGCTACGGGACGCGCAATGGTCCCGCAGGAGTGAACGGAAAAATTTCTTGTGGTGGAGAGAAGTTCGATATTCCGCAACCGCATCCCTTACCGATGCCTGAATATGGTGGATATTTTGCACCTTTGACGGAATACCTGCCAGACAGTTCTCAGCCAATAAGTGGTTTTCACAGGTCAGTAATCGTACAATGTAATCGCTGGATCCAGCAACTGGACTCGTATAAATCTTCTAGCTTGACACTAAAATACGAATCGAGAGATTATTTAACTCCAATTACAGGTGTAACATCGCCGTAATGTTGCTCACTGACGTTGTAGTCGACGGCATACAACTCGATTGGGCTATTCACGTGCCTCTGATGTTGCACATAGTTTTCCTTGGACTGGACCATTCGAGACCTCTAGTGAGAGACCACTGTCGGTGCCTGCTGTTGAATCTGTTAGTTGTCCTCGGAGATCATCGGGATCATCTGGGTGTAGCGCGAGTGTTGTTGGCTTCAAAAACAGAACAGCTGGGTTTAGGTCTTTCTACCCCAGCTCTGCCAGTATTAGAGCACAACTTCACGGAGGTTGATCCAGAGTTTGACAGTTATCTTTATGGCCCACCAACGGTGCCTCCTCCAACTACGCCACCAGCATCATCTTCACCGCCACCACCTTCTTCTTCTCCTCCTCCTCCACCTCCACCTCCTCCTCCGCCGCCGCCACCACCTCCGTTACCCGAATCTTCAATATTTACTTCAACACCGCCACCACCACCACCTCCTCCTCCACCACCGTTTCCACCTTCAAATAGTGGAACACCCACGCATTCGTCAATTCTTAATTCAATGTCAACACCCCCAACATCAATGAATCATGTGAATCCGGCGGTCATGGACAGCTGTAAAGATTATTCAAGCTCACATGCATACGGTGAGGATTCCAAATATTTTTTGGGTTCACTACGACTAAATCTTCGCTTTTTTATATATATATATAAATAAAGACTTTGTTTATAATCTAATATATCATTTCAGAGTCATCTGTTTGTACCAATTGGACACCTGCTACCGGATCGACAAATACCGTGCCACCTGTTATAGTTACGCCGGATGATGCTAATAATTGGATTGGCCCGCAACCTGGTCCTAACATGCCAATCCAAGATGTCATCAAATCTCTGATAAATTTCCTTGCTTCTAGGTATATGCACACAATTAACATAACATAGATTTGACGCTTTTCCGATCCAACATCATATATTTTATCAACAGAGGTCATTTTTTGGTTTATGGTTATGGCCATTTATGGTTATAACTTTCGAAATTATTTTCCCAACGTTTCGCAAATATTGCAGCTATGCAACAATGGGGAAATACTTTCAAAAGGATACAGCTCACATAGAAAAACCTCGAGGGTTTGAGACTGTATACTTGACATGAGAGTTACTTCATTCTAAATATTTTTCCTTCGGTAGAATACATCAACCATTGTGGAATTATGAAGACATGACCGCCAAGGTATGGTGGGTGCGCAGTGCAGAACAGCTAACAGTATTATTGCGGCACGTGTTAAGAGTCTTCAGAGATTCATTACCACATGCGCTAGTCAGTCAACGGTGGGCACAAACTGCGCTGCAATTAGGTCTGTCCTGTTCGTCTAGACATTATGCGGGAAGATCTCTCCAGGTGTTCAGAGCATTACGAGTTCCCATTACATCTCGCATGTTATCGGATATTTTATCCAGACTCGTAGAAACTGTTGCCGAACAAGGCGAGGACATGCAGGTACTATCCTCAATGTAGTACTATCTGCTAATAATTATTAAAAACAATAATTTTTTTTAACGTCTACGGTTTTCCATTTTCATTGTTTCTCCAGGGATACGTGACGGAATTATTATTGACACTGGAAGCAGCTGTTGATTCCTTGGAGTCAGACTTCCGACCTCTGGACTTTATGAAAGAAATATTTAAATCTACTCCAAATTTGAACAACAAAGATCCAGCATCTGGTTGTTTGATCGGTGGCAAACGTAGTCCAGGAGGAGGAAATGGATACCCGGCTGGTCCTCATATGTTCTCGCATCTGAATCAAGGTGGTCACACACGAAGCACTAGTTATTCAGTCAGTTATTGCATGAAGAAATCAAGTGGTGGTAATGTGGCAACCAGTGAAATAAAAGGTTCGTAATCATTTGTTGCGTGAGATCAACGCTTAGCTACTGGAAGCCTTTCAATAGGCTTTTCGATTACCATATTATTTTGTACTCGATCTATTATACAGCATAATTTTTCTCTTTGTTACAGAATTGGACAACAGATGTAACAAATATCCAAATTCTAATCTTTCCCGATCGAGGTCAGCACAGTCCTTGAAGCTGTTAGGCGATTCTGCAACGCAGGACGATAAGATGACAATTCTGGCACAACTCTTTTGGTTATCCGTATCTCTACTCGAATCAGATTACGAACACGAATTTCTTTTGGCACTAAGATTGCTGAGTCGAGTACTTCATAGATTACCATTAGACCGGCCAGATGCTAGGGACAAAGTGGAAAAATTGCAACAGCAACTAAGATGGACTTCGTTTCCCGGTGTACACGCACTGTTATTGAAAGGGTGCACTAGCCCGAACACATATGAGCCAGTGGTTACCTTACTATCGCAGTTTACCCCTTTACTGGACTTACCGGTTGTTGATCCTACCCAGAGTCTCGCATTCCCAATGAATGTTGTGTCACTGCTCCCCTATATGCTTCTAAATTACGAGGATGCGAATGAATTGTGCATCAGAAGTGCTGAGAACATTGCACAAGTAACTATGACATTTTAGACACATTAAATCATGAATAACTAGACTACGGATGTTCATGCAATTTTAAAATCTTATTTTCAGTGGCAGTAGCCTTTGTATCTATTATCCGCAGTCTATTAATAATTATTATTCTATAATGTTCGTTTCAACATCTAAAGCCAAAATATTCTTCCTAACAGGTGAGTGCTGAAAAAGGGAAGAAACTAGAGAACTTGGGCACCGTCATGACACTGTACAGTCGACGTACTTTTAGCAAAGAAAGTTTCCAATGGACAAAGTGCGTTGTCAAGTATCTGTATGACACGTATGCCCATCTGAGTTTCAACATGCTAGCCTTCCTGGTGGAAGTGCTGGAAAAAGGCCCAGGCAGTGTTGCGTTGCCCGTGCTTAGTATTATACATTGTATGCTGCATTACGTTGACTTGGCTTCACAAGCTGCGCAACCAATCAACACCGAGCTTCTCAGAGTGATTTCAAAATACGTTGAGGTATGATGGTGTTCTCTAAATTGTAGCAAGTTTTATTTAATACAGCATTTCTTTGTTATGGAGCCATTTCATGCCACCGAAAAGTAATAGTTCTAACAAAAATTAAAAGTTACTTTTTCACGTATTTATTTTACTAGACTCTAAAAGTGATGGGAAGATAACAAAGATATACTGTATTTGGAAATATTTTGTGCGAGTAGTTGATACGTTATGATATAATACTAGGGTCCACACTGGAAAGAGGCCCTTAAAATATTAAAACTGGTAGTCACGAGATCGTCGACTTTAGTAGCACCACCTACTTCAGTGCATGGCTCATCTTGGGAATCTTCTTTAGCATCTCCGCATCCGAGCTTCACCGATACCGAGATATTTACCAAAAAAGAACTGCCCGGTAAAATACTGCTCCTTAAAAATTACATATGTTGCATGAATATAAATGTATTCAAGTCATTAAGTTCTTTTTTTCCTCTTACAATGCGGATCACGTTCACTGCATGGATCACTTATTCAATGATGCACAGGTTGCGATAAAAATAATAATAAGAAGAAAATGTAAAATATTCCGAAAATACACACAGTTATTATTTTTTTAATCAAAATTTACTATGTATGGTTATTTTAGAAATTTTGTTGTTCAATCTTCTATCACGAACTTTATCAAACTTACAAATATTTTTTGTCTGAAATAAAGGTAAAAAGCACTTGTCGCAATTATATTATGATACTATTATGTTTATTTTTTTGAAATTTTCGTTTTAGGAGAGAGTATAATATTACGTTTAATTGACGCGATGTGTTTAAAAATAGGAAGGACTATGGATTTCACTTTTGACTTGTCTCAAACACCTGTAATTGGTAGACGATGGCTAATACGTCAGGGTGTGGAGGAAAAATCAGTTAGCTCTCCTCGATGTTCGGTGTCTCTGTCGCCAGCTGACAGTAATGCGGTTGCTGGTTGGAAACGACCATGGATGTCACAGGTGCGACGATTACCAATAACATTAAAAAGATCTCTGTCGATGATCGAACCTAACAATGCTTTCTGTTTAGGGACGTGTCAGAGAATGCCTGGTGAATCTTCTAACAACATGCGGCCAACGTGTTGGACTACCAAAGAGCCCATCTGTAAGTTGTTACGCGTTTGCAAGCGTTTTCAAATATACAGGGTGTTTCGTCTATCTGATAACGGAAATATCTTGTGACGCGCTGAAGTTACGAAAAAAATTTGTTTACAAAAATTGTTCGGTATGAAGGATACAATCATATAGTCTAATTTTTTTGAGGACTAGAATGGTGGGGAGGGTGAAGTCAAATTAAGTTTTTTAAATGGAATGTCCTATTTTTTATACCATAGATCGATAGAGTATCAAATTCTGGTGTATAACAGTGTTGACCTTCATATGTCATAAACCTAATAGTTAACGAGATATTATCGGAATAATCTTCTTTCTTCTTTGGATAATATCTCGTTAAGTATTAGGTTTAGGACATATGGAGGTCAACACTATTATACTCAGAATTTGATACTCCATCTATCTATGGTATTATGGTATATACAAAAATAGTACATTCCATTTAAAAAACTTGTTGATTGTACCCTTCATACCGAACAATTTCTGTAAACAAATTTTTTTCGTAACTTCGGTGAGTCACAAGATATTCCCGTTATCAGATAAACGAAACAACACCCTGTATATCTGGACTATACATTTCTATTCAGTAGTTTTCCTGTGAATCATATCATCTTAAGACTGATTTTCGTTATGTACCCCTTTTTAGGATGAACACATTAGTTCAATGACCTTATATAGCAAGGTAACAGGTTTCTTTAAATGCAGTATGCACTCATTTTCACGAGAGTACAAAACTGTTTGTTTTTACTCGTATGTGATGTCTTATCGGTACAAGTATATATATATCCACGCTTTAATACGCTTCGTACAAATGTTTCAACTTGCACAAAATCGTTGGAGACGAAGAACGTCCAGTCTCATTTTGTTGTAGGATTATTGATGCGCAGTAGATCTTTTAATACAGCATGCGAATCGTATATGAACTGTAAACTGTATCAGAATACATCGTACGTGTGTATTTGTTGTAACTATTGAATAATTGCTGTATCAGCAACTATGCAAATAAGATCAGTGTAAATCGATTTATATTGAACACATACATGCACTATAATTGCTACAACTCACGACATTCTCACATAGTAAAGAACGAAAAGTGAAAACGTCATGCCAACAAGGATCCTGTTGCTACATTTTCTCTTTTCTTTGTTAGTCGACTAAAAGCATGCAATTTGTAATACAGGTGATATTCAGTCAAAGTTCCGATTTAATGGAAAGACAATCGTCCATGGCTTCCTCGACTGAAGAAGTGTCCGGGGCAAACAATGATTTGAGCGGAGGCTCGAGGAGGGATGATGAACAGTTTGGTGTATTCAAGGACTTCGATTTCCTAGAGTACGAGAGTGAAAGCGTCGAGGTAAACATTTTCGTTGCAAATATTAATTTATATGTCTTTCACAACAATCAATATAAATTATTTATCAATTTTCAGGGTGAAAGTACTGACAACTTCAATTGGGGAGTGAGGAGACGCCCTCTGAGCGAAGGGGAAGAAAGAGAGTCAAGTCTGAAGCAATTTGAGGAAAGTTTAAGCGAGAAAACACAGTCATCGAGTAAACATACTAGCCGAGTAAGTGAATTGAAATAATTTGGTAAGAACTTGTGAATTAATTGGCATCGTGTCAACGAATACAATATTAAAATTCCAGCGGGGAGTCGCCGAGGAATCATCAGATGATGAGGCAGGTTCAGAATCACCACTAGACGAAGTACCTGGTGGATCGGGAGCAGGCCAGGAGGCAAATAATATTCCTGGAATGTTCCCTCCATCTTCACTTTCATTAATACCGGCCCGCACCCGTCACGATTCGTCGACAAGGTCTGACACATCGTAAGTTTCCACTTAGAGCATAGGAAAGTTGTACTTAACTTATATTCATCGCATGTTTGCAGTGGCTCTAGCGCTGGAGATTTAGGGGACGTAACACCCTGTAACGCATCACCAAATCTCTCAGCACTAATGCCTTTTAGACAAGTCGTGCGAGACGATGCTGAAGAAGTGTGGCGACAACAAATTCAAAGTCTTGTTACACAATCTCTATACAACACGCTAGACTTTTTCCAACTATTAAGTAGAATTCTAAGGGTAAATACGACCTATTTTTAACTTACACGCTGTTAGGGTGTTATGATGTTGTCTCTGTTTTCTTGTTGTCATTAGGATGAGAGCACTAAGTCTGTTACTCTCACGCGAGAAGCCAGTGCCTTATTGTGTAACGGCAGTCCCGCTTCCACTCAATTAGGCTATCATTTAACTAGTCACGCAGATTTGCTCAGCACAAAAGCTGAGCCACCGTTGATTTGGTTTTCTATCGGTATATTCGCGAATCAAAGATTAAACGAGTCGCTACGGTTTGGGATGCTAGAGATTCAGGAACACTTAGAGACGTTCTTAGATAAAAAAGATCATGTTACGGAAGTAAGTGTTTCAATGAGTAATAGAGGTGTGCGAGAACCACTTATTAGATATTTAAAATGTTAATAATACATATACATCTTATTAAGTGTTTGGAAGCTACCAAAGCAGCAGTAAAGCTTCAAGCATTAGGCGGCGGTCATACCACAGAGGCCGGTCTTGAGGAAATGTTCTTGGACCTGGGCAGAGCACTTTACAAGCTTCATCTTCAACTTCTGCTTCTAATCGAAGCTTCAAATAAGATGTTGGGTACATTAATGAATGCCGCGAAGAACGTGCAAATCCCGCTTCAAGATATATCTGCGGAAATTGCGAGCATGAAGAGCGCTTTGAGTAGAGCGCTGGAAGAGAGTACTGAAAGCGAGAGAGGCACACCAACCCCAACGCCTAGTCCCAGTCCCTTACCTGGAGCAGGCGCCGTTGAAGAAATTGCCCGTGTCGCGGAGTTACTCAGAAATGCCAGATGGTGTCCTGCACTCGAGGCTGTAAGACTACATAGAGCTCAGTGGCCTGGAGATCCCTTCCACGATGACGATGACGTGACAACTGCAGTTAACATGTACTGCAAGTACCTAGGACAAGACAGATCTGGTAAGAATTTTATTTTCAAATCGGGTACGAATATATGCAATTATCCGATAGTATTATATATGCAGTTAATTGTTATGCTTCCTGTTATAGATATTTTTGTGGTGACACGGAAAGACGACGAGATGTCGGAGATATTTAGTAGACTGATGGAGAGTTTGTTTCAAGTTCTCGCTGCCGTGACAGGCTTGGAAGCGTCGACGAAGGCTGCACGATCACAACACGATCATGCTAATAACTTGAAGAGCGACTGCTAACTCGTAACAATAAGTTTTAATATCATACTATAAACAACTATTTGTCTAAAATTCGAGTCTTCGTCTAACTTAATTGTGCGTGCGATTTTCCCGTATATTCTTATGTTGTATACAACTATAGACGTATGTATGTATGTATGTCATGAGTAATCGTCACAGTAATAGATAAACACGCACGAGCGGAAGCGCGTTAGCGACGATTTTAACGCTTCTTTTTTTAACACGATTGCAAAGACAAATGTACGTAATTCTTCGACGAAATAAATTATCGAAAATCTAGATAATGACGCATTCTTGTTAACCGTTTATCCGTTTCTCCTATAAAATAATGATGTTTGGTAATGAACCTTATATATTCACTAATCCGTCCCTATTCGCGAGTTATTATATTTATGATCGTTACCTTACCATAACGAAGTTTTGTGAAAGTCTTCTTCAAACTGTCGTTGAAAATGTTATGGAAGTGATTAGTAACATGGTTTGTATGAAATACATGTATTGCAACGATTACTAACAGAGTGATTGAATTTTGTCAGATATAATACTGAAACATTATTAACAAACTAACTAGGGAACGCTTATTTATGATGACTACACCGGAAAGAGTATGCGGCAAATGGGTCAGTTTGGAAATGTATGGCCCACCTGTGGAAACCTTACAAGGCAAAGTGGTCTGAACAGTTTGATTCAGGAAATGGAATCATGGAATACATTACCAGTACTAATTATATATAACGATGATAACTAATAATATGATACAATTATAATTTCTGTAACTGTATATAATTTCATATCATTATATGTAAAAGATAATCAAGTCTCAGATTCTACGTAACTCGAAAACTATAATAAATATCTAATAATATATAATTTCGTAGATATTTGTAGGAGTTGTGTATATTTGGATAGAAAATGTTTCAAAACTATTTAAACCACCTGTGATTTGTACGTTGCTGTAGCTTTTAAAAGACTGGATGTTTCGTTCAAGTTCTATTGGCCTGCAAAGCAAAATGGGTTCAGAAATTTACACATATGAAGTTGTTTGGAGTGTACCAACCGCAGCTTATCCTGAACCAGAAGTTACAGTTAGCGTTTTCTTCTACATCACTGTGAACTCCAATTATCCCCCTCATTACCCTATCCACGTAAGTTGCTATATGTATAGTTTTTATTTATGAGTTAAATAAACGGAAAGAATTTTTATTCTTTCTTAAGGGGAGTATTATCAATTATAAATTTCATATAATCTTTCTGAATTCTGAGTAACATCTCTTCTTTTTCTCAATAGATTCATTTATTTATATACAAGATGTTTTTATTGAACATTTGTATTATGTATATAATTATTACGCTTTCGTATACATTTTTTATTGTAAATCATTGCAGACATAAATTAAATTTACATAACTATGATATAAAAAGTTTATATGTACCGAAATTGGCCTGAGGTTTGAAGGGTGGGTGTTGATGACTTGTAGTTATTATAGTTAATTAAGTGTTATTGTACTTTTACTATTCCACTAATTATTCAAATTTTTATGAAAATGTAGTATTGTTTATTTCTAGATTCGATATAAATTTGAAGGATATCAGTTTTTGCACAAATTGAACATGACATTTAGACCAAAGTGGATGTACGATGTCCTAGACATGAAAACGATGATATCTCAGTCTTTCGATTTCTGAATCATACATTTTTCACTCGTACAGGTTCATTAACAAATGACTTATCATGAACTGAATTTAGATGTGTAAATTTTAGTAAGAAAAAAAATTGTACACCTTTCGAGAGGCATGTGCCACGCGAAGAACGTCGTAAAAACAAGGGTATCGTGTTCACAAGAACCGAGCGTGCTTGTGGTGCACTTTGGTCGTGCGCTGCACTCGGGTTTGCATCAATTGGTCAAGCAATAAGAGCAGGTGACAGGTGCAATGGAAAATATAACTGCCGGAGGCTTTTACTAATATTTACTCGATTTGCAAAAACTCGATGCAATATTCTCTACCTTAAAATTATTCTATCTCATTTTTATTATTCACCTCTAGCAAAAATAAAATCGTAAATATAATTATTGAAAGATTATTTGAGAATATAAGAATAATGATATTTAAAAAAAAATGTATCAATAAAATGATAAATGCTGTTGTCCTTTAGTTAAATATAAAATAATGCACTATCTATTGCTGCTTTGCTATTGCGATTTGCAAAACAGTAAATAAATTAAAGGAATTTAAAAATACTATATCAGTTTTTGTGTGTGTGAACTCACTAGAGTTATCAAGAAAAGAAATAAATGTCTCTGTACAGCTTCGATCTGTGCCTTGACATTAATAACTAGACTACGGTTCTTTATGCATTTGTAGCTTCTGAAAATTTTCAAAAAAGGGCAGAGTGTAAAATTCAATAGAATTTAGTTCAATTTTTATTTGCTTCAGTTCTGCAGAGGTTACTACCACTGGAAATAAGATTCTATTTTTTTTCACTTTCTTAAACTTCGTCTATAAAAATTGAAAATTGCATAAACATCCGCAGTCTATTAATAACTGTTCTATTTAGAACAAATCTACATTTTTTCCTACTAGAAATCTATATTTTTTCATTTTTTAAGTTGACATTAAAAAGAAGATCTCTTCAGAAGAACTATATCTCTTCACTTCTCGCACGTGGAGCGACAGGGTCAGTTGTCCCATTCATCACGTTTCGTTTTCGCATTGTACGTCGGAAAAAAGATGATTCGAATTCTCTCCCGCGGAGTGCACCGCATGCACTTGTTCGGGAAGAATCTATTTAAATGTCCACCGGGCACACCGAGGAGGTGTAAACCGTGCGTTGGTCCTTCGGACGGTTTCTCGACTCCTTTTTGTTTTTTTTTTTTTTTTTGACACCATTCGGTTTCGGTGATACCGAAGACAAATACAAGATGATTCGAAAACCTGAGAGGGACTTCACCGAGGTTCCGTGCACATGGTGGTCGGATGACACTGGGAGGTCTATGTTTCTCGGCAGGAGCCTCGAATATCGACAACCACGTGTCGAGCACGTCCAACTGCATCCACGCGACGCATATTCCTTTTGCCTCACCAAATTGGATAATAAACTTCGTCGACCCGTATGCTCTTAACGACATGCTAATTGACTGCCACAAGATACACTTAAATCGTTTCTATTATTTTTTACTGTTTTTTATCGCTTTTTATGTCGTTGAGACTACTTAGTGTGCTTGTTACTCATGACTAGATCGCTAGTATTTATATTTATTATTGTTCGACTGCGGATTTTATGCATTTATGCATTACATTAACATTTTAAACATTATATACAGGCTGAACATTATAAAGTGTTACTGACGAATATCTCCAAAAATATTGATTATACGCAAAAATGTTTCAGACGAACGTTGTTCAGTACCGAGGGGGACATCATGTGGTGGGACTTTTATTTTTCCCGGTGCACACTCCAAGGTGAGGTGAACGTCAACTTTCTTTTTTTAAATGGAATGTCCTATTTTTTATACCATAGATCGATAAAGTATCAAATTCTGAGTATAAAAGTGTTGAACTTTATATGTCCTAAACCTAATAGTTAACGAGATATTATCCAAAGAATAAGAACATTTAAACAATCTAAAAATATTGTTTTTATTATTTTCACCTAACTGAATGTTTATGTAGCTTCTGTATCTTGCAATTGATGTTGACAATTTTTGTTTTGCATAAAAATTCGCAGTCTACTTAATTAGTATTATTCATTGATGTCTCATTTGACCTTTCGACCTTGATGGACTTTGATTTTTACATTCTTAAACCTCATCAGACCTATTAAAAGTTTTTACTTGAAACACGAAGTGAACAACAATCAAATCTTGAAAACAAGAAGAATGAAAGTAAATGAAACAGAAGATTAAACAATATAAATTGTCCCAGATTTAACCCAAACACCTTATGAGACTTATTAAAAGTTTTTACTGAAAACTAGAATGAACAACAATAAAATCTTCAATACAGGAAGAATCAAAATAAAAGAGAAGATTAAACAGAAATGAGCTTATATTACAACGCCAAAGGGACCACTAAATAATTTTTGAATTTCAACAAGTGACTGCCTCGCGGTCGGTTTTCACGCAGCAGGTTGTGGGTCACAAACGATTTGAGTTCCGAAACCTGAGCAGAAACAGACCAACAAGTGCGTTGCTTTACGACGATCGTGTTACGAAACCGTTCCATCCTTTCGCCACGGTAGGATTGACCCTAAAACCACGGTAATTAACACGTTTGCTTAGAATTAACAATCTAATTAGCTTTCATCTATTTTGAAACTGGAAGACGCGTGTATTTCAACTGTACCGTCTTCGTATTTCCAAGATGCTGGTAATAGTCAGCGTTGGTACCGACAGCTTATTTTTCAGACGCCAGTTATAACTGACGTTAGAAGAGAAAAGGTTAAAGATCTATTAGATTGCTCAGCTTTTGCGAGAAGCACACTGTAAGTCGTAAGTCAACGAAACATTCGAGTCTCTTAATTGACAATTGGCTTCTACCCAATATTTTGAAAAATGGGTTTCACGTAATATTAGCAAATACCGTGACTGTAAATATAACTTTGTATTTGTAATTTTATTATTTTAAAATTCATTTATGTAAGGACTCGTGTGTTTACTTTACCGATCCGTTTGTTCTCGGGTATTCTTCAGGCGAATTTTATTATTAAATATCGTTTCTGTGGTTTTTTATATAAAACCATCACTTATTATAAGTAGATCACAGATTTTTATGTAAAATAAAAATTGTCTCTAATTGCACGACACAGAACATTTATTTGTTTTTTTTAATAACTTTAGGAAATTCAATAGAATACAATAGTATTTTTCAATCTCTAATTTATCTAATTTTTAACAATATGTGCATCTTATCACCGAATAAATATAATTATTTTGTTTTAGACAAGATAGTTTTGCAATGGTTATTACATAAATATATTTTTATCGAATAAAGCACCTTTCCATACTCCTCATAGTGAAACATATTTTTTCATCATACGATGGAAAACGTTGTCTACAGTGCAGCTAATAAATGTGCATTCGAAAATATCAATTCTTCATGAAAAAATGGTAAAAATTCGGTGTAGCTCCATTTTCACGTAAAAACTGATTGTGTTTTAACACTAGAACTATTATCAAACCAGTTAAAATAATAAATTCCTGATTGTTTCTTTCACGATTACTGAAATTATAAAAATGTGTTTTAAAAAATTAATTTCTTCATTGAAGGACTCATTATAATCAAAATTGTATGAAGTCTGAATAGACGCAGTGCAGTCTTGTCAAAGCAACATACATTGTCAATATCAAATCACCAACCTACGCAAGTGGTTCCCATATTTGATATCACTCACAATACCCGGTGGTCGATATCAATATTGAGAATGATTTTGATCGTGTGCCAGGAGATATGGAGGCGAAAAAAGGGAAAGCCCGGAGGAAATGGAAAGAGGAGAAAAAGTAGGTGGTACGTCCACAAACAATCGGTGGAAATATGTGGGTCAAAAGTTAACCGGCAATAGCGGTACCAACCACCGTAGCCTATTTATACGGTTAGGATTTTTTGTCCGGAACCGTGTCCTAAACATCACATCCGTCGAGGTGCTTCCTCCGCGGACCGTGTCGTGTTTTACCCGCGATCGTGGTTAGCTGATGAAGGAAACGCAACAGGAAAGACGGAGAAAGAACGCGAAAGGAACCACCGCTTCACTTTCAGCAGCTTCAAACATCCGCTGCACCAGCCGCCGCCAGATCTCTTTCGCCCTCTTCTTCTTTCCCCCTTTGGCTCCGTCGCGCTTTGGAGACGCGCTGCGTCGTTCCTTCCTCTTTCTTCCTTTGATTTGCCGCCCCATTGGCCATTTTCACCGACACAGTGGTCGAACTCTTATTCGAGTCGGCAGAAAATTAATAACTCCTAAACTAATCCGTTTTCGACCCAGGACCCTCAATACTTTTTTTAAAGAGGATACGAAAGTACATCGCTTAATGGAAAAAATGCAATGTTGCTAAAAATATTGTAGTGCAATTTATTATTGCGTCATTACTAACCAATTATTTCTTGAAAAATTTTTCGGCTAGTGCATGACAATCGCGTTGATTGACGTTGAAATAAAATTTACTTAATGCTTTAACATTAATTGCAAACGAATCAAATTTTATTTATATATAAACAAATTTATTATATGTACTCAAAGCTACTGCATAAACTTTATTCTTTATCCACGGTTTTCGTTGAAATTCAGGGGTCGTATTTGAAAACAGGTTCAGTTTCACGTGCATAATGTAAAGAAGAATAGAACGAAAATGTTCTAGGTTGAAAGAAATGTCTTTACAAAGGGTTAATAAGGTTGCATGATTGAATTATAGGATATTTAGTTCTGAGATGAAAGAGCCGGAACATTTTGGAGCATAATATCTGTACCAGATCTTTGGCTGATAAGGATCTACGGCTGGCACCATTTTCAACGAGTTCTGAAATTGGGTGTTAGCGTATGTTTTTGCGGGACCATACCACCGCGTCGCGTGAAGTGGTCGATTTTACGACTCGTGTAAATCCGAGTCCTGGGATGATTCAGCCGATGATCCGGAGTGGTGTTCCAGCAATGGTACTAAATATCGGGTGACATCAGATGCCATGCACATCTGGACCGGGCTCGGAGTGGACACGTCGACCTCCTTCGAGAAGGAGAAACAAGAAGGGGGATGTCCGTCGCGCGTGAACGGTGAGACACGTACCCACGTGCAAGGCTAGTTCTTGAATCACCAGCTGCCGATTCGCCGACGACTCCAGGAACCCTGGAGACGTACTAAAATTAGCGGCGCTGGCAGCAGCAGCACCCCCGCTTAGACCTTACATGGCCATGTCACGGGCACACGCGCGGCTACTTTCAGACGAGGGGGCCAACAAAAAAAAAAAAAACGACGAGAAAACAATAATAATCACCGGCACGAGTCGATCGTGCGCGAAATGTCACAGCTGGACCGGACCCGGTGACCAATCGCCTCTCGAACGCTCGCCGGTAAACCGTGTCAACCGTCTAACCGGTGGACAGCTGACAGCCCCGAAACTACAAGCTGTGCCCGAGACGATATTATTTATAACTATTTGATTTTTAACGCTCGGCATTCCGAATTGTTTTGCTATTTTACTCCCAACAACTTCCTGTTGCTTTAAGTGGAAAGACAGCTCCTTGATTGGTACCATAAACTATTCTTCTTAGCAATTATAGCGAATTCATTTCTCTTTGCTGCTGTTTTACTCCTTCATATCTGTGTTGATGATGTTTTATAAACATTTTTATACACCTATCTAAAATATTTTTTCCTATAACTAAAAAAGCCTTGGTTATTTTATAACTACGCTAGTGTACAACTAGTTATTGCAAGTAGTTACCAATAGACAGGTCCAGTAATGAGGCATCGTATCTATTCATCATTAAAATTACTCTGCAGGTTTCAAGTAAATGAATGTTAAACTATATTAAATATTGTACAGTACACAATCTCGGTATAATTACGCTTCATCGACCTCTTTACCGTTCGGTACCAGTATAGCTCCTGTCTCATGCACTGTTGTATATTTTCCAGACTACAGGGGATGTTCAAGTTTCGCTTCTCGTGAGTCACCCTGCAAGAAGCAGATCTGTTATTTGTTTGGAAAACCATGTGAAAAATTGGTAAAATCTTCCATCAGTTTCTCATTCTACGCACGTAAACTATTATTATGCATTCACGATTCCTTGCTTTCAATCTATCAAAATTATTAAAGAAAGAAAGACATTCCTTTTTCTTGCAACAGGTGCAGAACATTTATATTTTAATAAATATTCACAGTATAAGTATTACCATTTTTCATTCACGAAACTACTCACGACATGTAGAAGGCTAGCGTATCCCTTTGACTTCACTTTAAGGAAGTAGCGGCACGATAGTGCACGAGGGTCTCACGTAAGTTGTCCCATTTTATCGTAGTAAGAGACAGGAAGTTCCGGAGGACGGATTATCATCAAGCCACATGGCTCCTGTATGAATGAACGGCGTAATGAACGAACTCGCGCCATCCTACGATAAGGCAACGGCTGATGTCCTTGTTCAGATGATTACAAGTAGTTGCGCCGGCATATAGTGGGTGGTCTACGTCTGTTTTTTCACCGATCACTTTAAAACATTACTGTTTATTATTTTTATGAGCGACTGAAGGAGCAAAGAAACTGGAGAAAGTGACTGAAACAGCATAGTCATCTACGAAGGCACATTACACGTGACTGCCACTTCGATCTCACATGGGCGACACTATTTTTTACCAAGTTTAGAAAGTCATTTGATTGAAGGATACAGAAAGATTAAAAGAATAATCCTCATGGTTAGACTGCATGGCTAAATGCATTCACCACAAAAAATGGTACAATTCAGAACAGTAGAAACATTAAAAGAATTTAAGAACGCCAATTTCTTATTTGCACCCTATTAAGATTGTTAATGAAGAGCTTCTGCATGAAGACCCGCAGTCTACTCATAATAAACTTTATCCTTCCAGTTCCGATTTCGTTAATTAAAATACAGCGTGTCCCAAAAATGTTGTACTTCCTTGAAATAGATGATTCCCGAGGTCATTTGAGGTAAATGAAGTTATCGTTAGTAACTCTTTAACAAGACTGCAGAGAACAGTTCCTCAAAAGAAAAAGTGACTTCAAATGACCTTGGGAATCGCCCCTTTCAAGGAAGTACAAAATTTTTGGGGCACCCTGCGTATACTATCAAAAAGAATCGACGGAATTGTTTATTATAAGTAGACTGTGGATTCCATGCATTTATGAGAGAAATAAATTGGTAAAATTTAAAACAGCGAAGAGATTACAAGAATCTAAGGACGTTGATATATTATTTTCAACTGTATGCAATTTTAAAAGCATGGATTACTGTCTTAACTTGCTATTTCTTGCAATCGATGAAGAAAATTTTGCATAAAGATCCACAACCTAATTGCGAGAATGTTCCATCTCGTAGAATATGAAACGTCTAGACGTTGCTAAGCTAATTGCAATGTGCAGTTGCGAGACACTCTGCTCGCGGTTCGCGATCGATGCTCGGAGTCGGCCAAGAATCCGAAAAATCTGTTTCTATCGCGTCCGCTTGTCCAGGTTCATTGTCCTCGATATCTGGTAGGCCACAGAGAACCCCGAAACGAGAGATCCTTTTGGTCTCGTCGCGGGCGCTGGAGCTCCGTTCCAAGTACATCTGCGCCGAGCGGATGCAGCCTGCATTTTATGGCCGCCCAATGCAACCGATTCTCTCATTTGTGCACCCGTACTCACACCCTCCACCACTTTCAGCACGCGGTACAACGACTTCTATAATTAGATTTCCTTCCCTTTAGCTTAGACACCTTCGAGCATGATCTTCGGTTGGCCCGCGAATCCCAGAAGCCCACCACCTGGTCGCGATTCGTTGCCGATGGTTCCGCAATTAACAAGCCCAAGTTCCTCTCGGCTGAACCCGCCCTCGGGACGCGTTAGGTTCCTGCAAAATTAATGGCTGAAATCTTTCGTTTCTATTTCACTAGGTTTTAATAACAACAATTTTGTAAGACAATTTCGTAAAAACAAACAATACAACTATAATCCTGGAGAGACTTTTTAAAGCTTGAAGCCTCTACTTTCACAAAGCAGTGGTCGGTTTCCGTGAGATATTTTTACGTGACGATTTCTTAAATGCTGCAAATTCAAACGTCTCCGAAAACTGTCAAAAATTTTTCTCGCAAATATAACTGCCACAGATTTGAAGACCGAAGCCTCGTCTTTACAACAACTTCTTAAAAATTGATGTATGACTTTTTTCACTTGTTTTATAGCACAAAAACGAGCAACAAGTTCGGTCCTTAAAAGCTCTCAAGGTATACCACTTTAATTGGTGGCACACCTCTCATTCAAAATTAAAATAAAATGAACGATGTCCAAATTGATTGTATGTAGTGCGAGAATTTTTTTCGAAGTTATCACAGCTTAAATATAAACATAATTGTTGATCTACTGTAGTACATTGTTGTTTTATCAAAGCATCTCGTAAACTGGCACTATGAAATCGAGAATTTCGTGTGTGGGAATGCAGGAAGTGAAACTGCGAAAGCAGAAACACTCGACTAATCCATGAACTTGATTGGCACGATCTGTAGCGCTCCTGTCTTCAGCGTCTACGTCGTTCAAAGGTCGATCAACCTATTGATAGAACCGTTCGCATAATCGATATGTTGGCCCATTCGTAATCAAAGGAAGGCAGCCGGTCGGCTCGTGCCACCCATCGTATCGTCGATCGCGTACATGTCGGTATTCGAATACTTGAATACCGATCTACATGTCGGACGTGCTGACATTAACGGCGCAAACGACGACGACGTGTTGCAGGTTTGACGCTGGCTATTTCGAACAGGTTGCGCTCCGGTCTATTTTTCGATCATTGGCATCGACCGGATCCATGGATCCATGCTCCTGACGACAGGTAGCCAGAAAAATAATTGAAACGGCGACGATTAAATTGAGCCGCGATCTACAACCGACGGCTCGCGTGCCAAGACCAGCCATCCTCGTAATTATAAACCCCTTTATCGCTGGTGATTGGCCAGCGGTGCGCG
The DNA here is from genome assembly GCA_028455605.1 of Lasioglossum malachurum. Lineage (NCBI taxonomy): Eukaryota > Metazoa > Arthropoda > Insecta > Hymenoptera > Halictidae > Lasioglossum > Lasioglossum malachurum. The sequence goes on along the minus strand of CM052316.1, from coordinate 18,483,437 downwards.
AAACGTTCAGAATTCTCGAATCGGCAAGCTCTTCTTTGGCCAAATCTCCGTTCCGTTTGATTTTAATCAAGGACCGGAATATTTTTCGTTTTCAACATAATGCTGTTTCGATTTTTATATGTGTTACGTCGGTAACGACTCTTATTAATATTCGGACATTTAAAAAAAACAACTGTTTTACATTGGATAACGACTTGGAGTTTTGCAGGAAACTAATTGTTCGAAGTTTTAAAAAATATCCACGTTGTATGGTTCCATATTTAAAAAGTTATTGTCGTTCTAAGAGAACAATTGTAAAATATTGGATTGGAACGAAAGTTCGTGGCGTTTTTAAATTAAAATTCAAAGATAAAATTAAGATATTTATTCGTAGATTTATTCAATAACATATTTTTCATTCTTTTTGCCATTTCTGAGGTAACTTATCATGTTTTTAAATAAATCAACGAATATCTTAATGTTTCCTTCGAATTGTGTAATTTAAAAACGCTACGAACTCTCGTACCAACCCAGTACATCCATCATGAGAGCAAGAATTAAAAGTCAATGAACAAATGATTCCAGCACCTACATATGATAAAAACATTCATGCCATCGTCAACCAGTTAAATTGTCTTTCTACTTCCTCTATTTCATGAATTTCGAGGACAATCTTTCAATTCAGGTCTCTTCGGGTGCTGCATTGTTTACAAACACGTCTGCGTAGACTAATTCACTAGTGCTACCGAGTGTCTTGCATAAAGGTGTCAGTAGAGGCGTTTGGCACCGGCCTCTTACTTTCCTCGTTGGCAAGTTCTGCCTGATCGCAGTATACTAGCCGTAAAAACCGATTACAGTGTACGTACAAAGGTTGCTTTCATGACGTAGTACATGGAAACAAAGCAACGTTCGCTTAAATAGATTCTGAGATTGTTATTGCTGGCTCGCAGGAAAGAATGTACCGATGCCAAGTTCGTAATCATCGATTTAACCGGTGCAAATGATCTGAAATGGTCTCGATCGTGATTTCCACAAAGGCCTGACAAATCGACGCTTAAACGCGTAATCCCTCCATCAATATACATAATCCTTTTTCGTCTCGAAGATCAAGAAGAAACTTCGAACTGATCAGGCCGCTTAAAAAGCTGCTGGTGAGATTGACAAAAACGGATTAAAAATTTGGTATTAAGAGGCTCGAGGACTTCGCACGTTGTCGCAGCTTGGCAACCCGATCCGATCCGTCCCTGATCTGCATGCAAATAGGAGCTATACTTAGAGACGTCCGATTTCCCTCGTTACGACAACAGATCGCATTTTCGGCTTCATCGACCTTAATCATTCCTCCGAGGATTTATTTGTGATTACAGTTTCAAGGAACGTCAACGCAGATCGAACGAGCTCGCACCGCGTGTCGATGCTTTAGACGAAAATGTTCAACGTACTGGGGAGAGTCTTCCTGCGAGGATTCTCTGAAATGAACTGTTCCACGGAGATTTACCATCGTTTCCCATGGTGCAGACGTTGGAAAAAACAGATTGAGGAATTAAGATAAGGTGGTTGACGAGCACCTACCTACTTGTGCCTGGACTCTTCAATGGGCCATTAGAAAGAGATCTGAATGGGCGTCCACGTGTACCTGCGTCTGCAGCGATCACGTGAGAGGGGACCTGGCGCATCAATGCAGTTTGTGACTTCCTTATGCGAACGTTGTTTCCATTTTGTGAAGATTTTCTTGAAGAAGCAGGCTGGAAAAGATTGGACGAATTAGTATAGCATTTGTTACGGTACGATTAGGGATTGCAATACCGGACCAAAAATACAATACAAAATTAAAAAATTTTTTTAAATTGCTGATACAATCTCCCGTCGGAGGGTTAAAGCAGTAGTGTACACAATTATCCGGACACCCTTCGAAAAGAAATAACTGTTTCAAAATGGTACCGAACGACTTTTTTTGAGATGTTAGGAATATTAGTTTAAATAAAATTAATTAGTGTTAAATTTGCTATATATATTAGTCTCGAAAAGGGTAATTTTCAACGTCTTTTGGCTGTACAAGCCTATAAGTCTCATCCCTGCAAATTCCTTAAGGGGGTAGACTCCTTTTTCTAGGATTGCGAGGGTGTGGAATTCGCCTTCTCATTTCTCGGTAGTTCAAACAAGAGGTTTTTCAGTAGTCAAAAACGCTAGATAAAAGATCGATCTAGGGCGCTTCCGTTGTATGCTTCCGAATAATGCAAATTACGCTTCGTAAACGAAAAAATAGGACTTTTGAGGGAGATAGCAATGAGGGAGACTTGCAATCCTGAAAACGAGTCTACTCCGTTAAGGATTGAAAAAGTAATTTGCATCGAAAATCTTGGCTTTGCGGCTTCTGTTTTACGGAATACGCATAATAGATCGGTTTGGTTTTACCGAATTTTCGTCGCCGAATTGTCGTCGCCGAGTGGGCGATCAACGCGTTAAATCACATGGCGGACCACCAGCCCATTCATCCCATAAGTGCGCGCGTAAACTCAAGATGATCACGTGTAGGAGATGAATGCATGTGCGTGCAAAGGGAAGCTGCGATGGTTAAAGACGAGTTCAGAGTGGGGAGACAGGAAGGAAAGAGAAGGAAGAAGGGCGCGTGTCGGTCGCGTGCCCGTTGCCACTGGTGACTCGGTGTCTGCGACCCTCCTGCCCTTTAACCTCACCCACGCTTTTCCTCTGGCGGATTTCTGGGTAGGGGTAACCACCAGACTCCTAAGTTTGGAGTCCTAACCGTGCCACTATGTCGACAATCCTCATTTCAATCGATCACCAAAGGTCACAACTACCTCACAATTTTTCTATTTCCAAAATCAGTAACTTGTCATTACCTAACGTTCTTTCACAATTTTTTGCGGGAAATCAAATTAGATATAGCATACAAAGTCATTTTAATGACTTCATTGCACGTTGAACAGTATTAAAAAATTTTCTTTATCGCGGAATGATAGGTGAAAATATTTACACATTCCTTTCTTAGTTGTATAAGAATCATTAAATGGCCTGTATAAGAATGATTAGTAGAATGATAAATATTTGAAAAATTGCTTGCATAATTAACAATTAATGTCAGAATCGAAACTTGACGCAAACTTGAAATATGGATTAAACGAAGAATCAACCGAGTGAGAAGTCTGCAAGGATCGATTCCCTTAACCCTAAAACGAATATCGTCGAGACGACATCGCTGACGGAAAGACCCGATGTGCATATTTCAACAGGACACGGACAAAGTGGTCTGAAAAAAAGTTTAATTAAATGTCTCTAGTAGGGGAGGGATTCCAGGAATCCATCAGCGAACAGTTCAGAACTACGACCTCAGCCTCCCTCGTCGTCTAGTCCACTTCCTCTTCTTCCGTCCCCTTCATTTTTTCATCTCCTCCTCGAAACCGTCTGGACGATGCCAATGGAAGAAAGAAAATCAACCAGGATCAGGGGGTGGCACGTGATCCATGCCAATGGAACAGCCATACACTGCAACAGGAGATGTAGCCATTGGAAAGCAGACGCTCCATCGAACAATCGTCGAACGAGACAACCCTCCCCATTGCAACGGATCCTCCACCGATGCTTCGATCTTCTATGTCCTGGCGCTTCCGATAGTCGACGGCGAAACGGAAGTCATCAACGCTCTCCAGATTTCAAACGAGCAATAATCTACGTGGTCATTAACCGGGGCTCTGTCACGAATAGATCAGGAGCTATCCTTTTCTACGAATATGTTCTTCGTGCTAATGAATGGACACGGACAGTCGTCAATATCAATTAAGGACGAGGAAGTGGAAGAAGATGGTTTCCTTTTTGGGGAAGATTGTTTTCTTTTTAAAGTGACGAAAGAATCACTTTGAGATCTTCCTTCTATGAAGCTTTGCAGACAGCGGGTCTTCGTGCAAATTTTCATTTTTGTAGATTATAATACAGAGGCCAGAATGAAAGGAACATTTCTTTCACTGGTTAGGAGATTCGTTTTAGTGAAGATAAAGTACAGTACGACCTCGATTATCCAAACATCCGCCGATTTCTGAAGTCTCCAGCATGAAACTAAAGTAGCTCTATCTAAAACAATCTATAAGCAACATTATTGAATAAACAAATCAATCAAGATTATTACATATTTCGCATAAATGCATAAAGATCCACATTCTAATGTTAAATGAACTTTAATTTGAAGATCAAATGAGTACAAATATTGAAAATTGAAAAATTTTAATCAAAATAGATCTTGTCCTTAATTTAATAGAAAATCATGGACACATTAAAAGAATTTAGGAATATTATTATATTATTTTCGACTTACTGAAATTTTGAATTGTGTGTGTGGAGAAATTCAAATTTAGCTTCTGTTTCTTACAATTGACTCCGAAAAATTTTATCTTGCGCAGAGATCTGCAAAATGAGTAAAAGCGATTTAAAACAGTGGAAAGATTAGAAGAATGTAAGAGTTTCAATGTGTTAGTTTCATCTTATAAAAACCATGAAATCAAGAATGTCTGTTTCAACAAACAATTTTTATTTTGCATGAAGATCGACAGTCTAGTAATAACCTCTGCTGAATTTGTTCCAACTCGAAGAGGGCATCGTAAACGTTATTTTCTCGTTTAATACGAATTACGTTCATTCACCGAGGGTGTTCATTCACTGAACAAGTTACCCTAAGTGATGATCGTCCAAGGATATCGCACGTACACGCAATCAGCTGATTACCCGTTGAAACCAAATTCCTGTACCGGTCGAATTTAAATGCACAGAGCATTGTAAATGGTCTGGCGTTTTTATCCGCCACGAAACAGAAAGGGAAAGAGCAAAGAGAGGAGAAGAAGAAGAGCTCACGTGAATGTAATCCAGCAACAAGAGGTTTCGAGAGACGGAGGATATCGCGGTCTCTCACTTTCTCTCTCTCTCTCTCTCTGTCTGCTCTCTCGATCAAGATCGCAGACGGTCCGGCCGAGTGTAGGATTTCGTCGTGAAATTTGTGAATGAGCCCTCGTGACTCGCGCATTTTGAATGGGAAACCGTCGGGCCGGTTTTTACGAAAGCACAGCGCTGCCACAGGATGCGGGTGCGGACGAAGGGGGTGCTCATTTTTATCCTTTTTAATTCTTTTCCCGAACCCACTCGCAGATAAGGGGCGGGCACGAGAGAGTGAGAGAGAGAGAGGGAGAATACCGCCAGCTGATCGCCCCAGCCTTTCAAGAAGGTTTCGCAAAATGCGAGCACGTGCTCGTGTGCGTGACCCTCTTCGGGTTTGCGTGCCTGCTTGCCACCTGCGAAGCTCGCTCCACGTTGCTTGATCGGAACGCGTTTAATTATGAAATTAACGTTCCCTACTAATTCAAAATCCCTGGTCCTCCGTCGAATTTACAGTCGCTTCTCCATTTTAACGCATTCGCTACTACCGTTACGGATACGTGCCGTCTACAACACAAGTATAACGTGATCAAAAAATTGTTTAAAACGATTTATACATATGTAACTCTTATCCCAGTAAGTGTATTTATTGGAATAATTTTTCGTACATTTGCTGTCACATAAACACACATATATACCGTCTTTTCAAACAGTTTTTTGATCACGTTGTACAGAAGTCTACTTCGTTGTTTAGAGTTATAATTAAATTGCGGATTGCAAACTGCGGGAGCATTTGTGGCACAAATGAGCTGAAACATAAAACAGTGGAGGTATGAGGAGAATGTAAGAACATGTTATTTTCAAATAATTTTAACTACCTCTTCCTGTAAATGATGCATACAAATTTTATTTTGCATAAAGATCCCGAGTTCAGTGATAATACACATACATATGAGCTTGAAAACTTCAATAATTCTAAAATTAAGAAATCAGAAACAGTGCGTTCAGTGAGAAAGCAGAAAGTCTTATAAAATTGTATGAAAGTGAAGGGGAGAGTCCTCGTGAAAAACGAGAGGACAATCATAAATAATGATAATTATTATTATTTCTAAATATTACATATTATTTGTAATAATTATTTAAAATTATTATTTCTAAACATTACATATTATTGTAATAATTATTTAAAATTATTATTATTTTTAAATATTATTATTATATTATTATAATAATTATTTAAAATTATTATTATTATTTCCAACTAATTATTATTTCCTTTTACAGCTAATAACGATAAAGTGTTAATAAAAATGGTGGCAATGGAATGTCTAGTGTTAATATCTCGTGTGTTAGGGTCATGCAGAGTTTGAATGCTTCTAGAAAAGGGGAATAAACCGACGGGGGTATGAGAGGGGGTTGAAACAGGCGGCTGCTCGCTGTCTCCGGAAGGAACTGTCTCCCTTTATATCCAAAGACATTCCTCCAAACATGAACCAACGTGCTCCACGACGGTGTTCTCCCCTCGCAGAAACACTTCCACGGATGTCCCCACCCTGCGTTAACCTCTTGCACCCGAAACTAAATTAAGGGTCGTTCCGGTCGAGATTTTTTCCCCGTTAATACTCTTTCGTTCCTCTTTTTCTTTATCGTTTTTCTGCGCTCACGCTTTGACTAACTCTCTTTCCCCGCTGAATAATCAACTTGTCACGTTTCCTTTTGTACGCTTTAACAGCCTTTACGCACGGTCAATAGCAATTAGTAAGTTATACAAAGTAGCTTTCGTACGTCATGATACTCTTTTCATCTCAGAAATAACTCGCACTCCAAGAATATTTTTCACACTGCGATAATATTACATTTTTTTGACACGTTCGTGGAAGTTTGTGAGTGGAGACTTGTTCTTTTATTTGTTAGAATTATTTTAATACTGGCCCTATGGCAGTCCATATGTAACATTATTTATTGCATGTACAATAATCAGTAAAGATTGAATCTAGTATTGTAACTACCAACTGTTCTATTATTCGAACGCTTATGTTTCCTTTTTTAGTTCGGATAATCGAGGTTCTACTGTACACTGAAACTGTTTCAAAATGATCGAATAGGTGTGCAATCAATGTAAACATTTTTTATTTTGCATCAAGATCCGCAGTCTAATCATTAGTTTTCGATTCGCATAAAGAATGATCCAGTAATTCGAAGCGAAACGCCATGATGATTCCGATAGTTCGATCATGTTAACCATTTGTACAAACCAGTGATAAACGAATTGTTCGCATAGAGCGAGTACCCGTGTCGTGAGTCAGGTACTGTAAATAGAAAATTGTCATCTAAGACCCGGTGTCATTGCACCCTAGGTCCTAGAGGACGTATACGGGCGCTAGAGGAGGAGACAGATGAAAGTTGGAAGTACACGTAGACGGCTGAAAATCTCGTCTGGCACGTTGCCAAGAACTTTCGAATCTTGTAATCTTCTTCATCTGCGTCTCCTCCATTCTCCAGTCTGTGCTTTTCCCCCCTTGCATTCGCTGGAGTCAGTCAATTAAATGGTTCTCATTCCACTTTCCTTTCCACGGAATCGTAACTTCGCGATTGTAATTTCTGTATTTGTCCCTTCTCATTAAATAGAACATATTAAGGGAGAAATGAATTAAAGTGAAGGACCACGGTGATTGCAGTCAAGCAATTTGTTAACAAAATTCCTTTTGAAGTCGGAACATCATACATGAACAAATTCTCACACGATTGGCTCAAGGAGATGTATACTCGCCATGTTCATGTTGAGGGACTTCGGTTCGAACACCTACTAGCTTCTAAGTACAGTAAAACCTCGCTCGTTGCGACCTAGTTCGTTGCGTACTAACGACTCCAGCCACGGGTTCTTAGAAGTTCGGATTGTGGTGGCTAGAATCAAAAGAAGATCGACAGTTAAAATCATCGGTTACATCTTTCATTGCACAACCTCGACTTTTCGACTATCGTACGTATTGAACATTATTTCGAAAATATTTCTTTAACTATTATGCTTAGAACACATGTAAGTCAAGACATTTATGCGCAGAATTTGATATTCTATCGATTCAAGATACAAAATGTAGGTAATTTTGATTCCTCAATGTTTAAATTGTTATAAACATTGCGGCATGGATTAAGCAAAGCTTAGAAACTAATTTAATTGGAACGTTAATTCAAACCTACTGTTTCATGTTCTATAATGAGTAATTAGAGTGAGTGGTTCCACATTGAATTTCTGAATTTTTGTCTTTAGAGGATTGGCCTCGCGTATATGATTATCCAGAATGGCTAATATCTTGCATTTTGAAGCCTTGGAGATTTGCATTTTCTCAAACTTCGGGACTCAAAAATTCAATTTTGACTACGAAATATGGGTATCCAGCCCGCTGTGCGGCGCTCGCGGATTCTCGAACGGTGAATTCAGAATTCCGATCAGTACGTTCTACCTTGTCCCGCGAGTGACCGTGGAATAGAAGAGAGGTGGTTTACCCGAAGAACACGACAGCTGCATCGAGCCACCGGCCTGAAAATAGCACGGCAACCCCATGCCGAGGCCGAAGAGCGAAGTCGAAGCCCTCTCCCTACGTCGTCGGTGTACGTACGGCCACGGCTAAAAAGCCACCCACCTACGATGCCTTTTAAATAGCGATCGCGTGCTTTTCCCTTTTTCTTCCCCACTCCCGGGCAGAAACTCCTCGCTAAATGACACGGCCGTGGAAAGAGGGTGTGCACCGACGCTGATTTATAAGAAGAACCAGGCGTTTCCGGATAGTTCTCAGGATGACGTACTTAAAGACGCACGGGGCCTGAACGAAACATTTATTTTTCACCGAACGACCGTGCGCCGACTCTGGACTACGCTTAATGACCCTGTTCTCTTTATCGAGGGGAAAAAACGAACCCTCTACACGGTTCGCCAGGAGTACTTCCTTTTTTCCCTTCCCTTTGGCACGAGTCTACGAGGTAGAACGCCGGGGACTCCGAGAACCAGATAACACCCATCCAGATTGAGGAATGAGCGTGTTGAATCAGTTGTTGAAAGTTTAACCCCTTACCAGTTTCGTCGCAGATGCGATGATTACAGCTTCTTTGCCTCTAATCATTTCTTAAAAGGAACACGTCATTTATATTTATTATGCACAGTGGCCGGAATTAACATTCGAACACTCTTTACAGTAGGATCACTATTCAATAACAGTCTATTTTAGTACTGTTGAATGAAGATTAATAAAATAGTTATTATAACAATTGCACACGGTCAACTATTTGCCTCTTCCTTTTACCCCTGCAAGACCTTCGATAAAAGATGTAATCACCGCGTTATTTTTGTCACTTATAATTAGCATTTTAAAATAGCATATCTGGTGGTTTGATTCCGGTGGTGGGAAATTTAAAATAAGTTGCTCGGTAAGTGAAAATACGTGCAGTTGTTCATATGACATTTCCGGAGGAGCATCTATAACTAGTGTAGTGATGCAAAACCATTCGACGCGTGGAGTGATATCTCCTTAAGATCTTGATAAAAATAGTTCCTGGCGTTTAATCTCATCCGTGACATTTATCTCCCAGTCTGTAAAATGGTAAAACAATCAGAAAATTTGACTTTTAATTTCCTGATGTTATAGATTAATATCATACATATATGGTAAATGTAGTGTGCGCTTAAATCATACTGATAGTTTATGAACAATTTTTAATAGATAAATAGAAATTATCCAGGATAAAAACTTGTGCCTTATTTGTCGCTAAACACTTGTCGCTAATCATCTTATATATTAATATACACATTAATACACAGGGTTAACTCTTCGTACATCGTTCAAGACATTCTTCATTAGATTCACAGAGGTTATTTCAAGCAAAAAGGCAATTCATCTACAACTCGAATACAGCTGGTATTAATGCATTAATCAATGACGTATAGACATTAGAAGAATTGAAAATGATGTTGGCATATTATTCTCGACTTATTCAAATTGTTAGATGAAGAAATACATTTTTATCTAACTTTTGTTCCCTACAATTGATTTGGAAATATTTTGTTTTGCATAAAGATCTGTGGTTTAGTAACGAGGATCCCATTGCAAGTAAGTGAAGTGTTAAAAAAGCTCAACTCGTTTGTTTAAAACTGAAAGAAGTGATTCTATTGTAAACAGTATCTGCATATTAACCCCTTGCCTTACAATATCGTGTCAGATTCGTGATCAAACTTCGAAACAGAGTCTAATAAATATGTATGTTATTAATTTCATTTAAACCGAACTAAAATTCTTTTTTGGTTTTGTTAAATGTACAGTTATTGCAAAACATATATACGTTCTAGTCACTGAAACCGTAAAATAAATCGTAAAGCAAGAGGTGAATAAGAGCCAATGTATAGTGAAAGGCGATTACAAGGGGGCCGTACTTAAAATATACGAAGTTTTCCATCTTGTTCCAATGAGTAATGAGGATGCACGTGGTATGGCGATACATCGAACCAGCTCCTCCCATTCCTCGTGACGGTGTACGCGAACTTCCTCCTCCGCCACCTGGAGCTTCTCCAACCCGCGCCGAAAATACGCGATTTCGCGCAGCGCGTTCCATTGGGGATCGCGCGGCTCCTCTCGGGCACCTGTAGAATGCGCGGCCCCGCCGGTTATTAACGCGGAACCTCTGCCACGAGGTAAATTACCAAACGGCCGAACAACCGCGTAGGTATCGTATCTGATGACACGCAGTAAAACCCCTCCCCGAGACGCCGACAATCCATCGCGCGCCGCCGAGAAAAGCTTGGCAGCTCTCGGGGTTGCGTCAAGACGATTCGAGGATGCCCGACGCTCGTGACTTTATTTTTAGGTTCGACGTCGATACCGCCGCGCCACCGATTGCGATAGGTGGCCCCAAGACACCTGTTCTTTGAATCGCTTTGAAAACAACCAGAGTCGCCGGGGGGTACGCGATTTTTCCACCGGAAACCACGCCGCGCCCACGTGCTCCGGTTACTCATGGGAACATCACTTCTCACCATTATTGTACCATCGTGTTGGGCCCTTGTTAGCTCATAGACGAGCACACAGTGGTCTATCAATGAAGATTTATTTTATTGGGAATTACTCTCGGGAATACAGTTCTCTTTTTTCTATCCCCTCTTCTTTTTTGAAGATGTTCAACGCCGTTTCGTGCCAGAACGAAAGTGTATATTCTATCCTTTTCCAACGAGAGACATCGCTGTTCGGCCGACCACTTTATGATCTGCCGGAGAACATTATGGGACTCATGAACTCTCCGCCCACTCAAGTACAATGTCCAGACGAATGGGTACCCTCATCCGCAATACGCCGAAAGCCGTCCCGAGCCATCGTCTTATATCGGAAGGAAACTGTATGACTCCTCACCGGAGGTCCAAAAAAACGTCTGGAAAAAAGTTATGGAGTGAAAATTAATATTTATTTAAATAAATGCCAATTTTCAGCAACTCTCAAGAAATAAAATGATTATAGGCAGATTGAATGATTGAACGTTTTCTTGAATCACTTCTCCTCCTTTGCTGCTGCGTTGAACGACCCCCTGAGCGTCTATTAGAATCTGATGATCACAGATCTACTCCATCAGTGGCGTAGTGTAAGCACATGTATTTATATGAATGTAGTAATGACTGGTGAAGGAGGTCTGCTGCTGCGATCGTCAGATTCTAATAGATATAGAGGAAGCTGTTCGACGTATTAGGTGTGCAAGTTCGGTGCCTTTTTATTCTATCGGTCGTTACTTTAGTTTAAACTATACTGTAATTATACTTGAAACCTATACTCTAGGAATACCCAATCGATATCCCTCCGGCTTAAACTGAAATCTTCTAACATGTCAAGGAATCTCAACATGTTTGGTTCAGTTTTAAGAAAATTATGTGTGCGATTTGGAAATGCGTTCGAATACTTTTTGCTAGGGGTTGTAGTAGCAGAGGCGGAGAAATTTCTCCCGAGGACATCAATTCGACATACCTGCTGCAGAAGCTACAATAAGCGAAATAAATCGAGTTTAGGCAGAATTTGTTCGGAACAGTGGTAGAACGGGGAGACATCGACGAGGAACGGGCGAAGGTGTCAAGACGGATACGAAAACGGCGTCGGTCTCGTTGTTCCATTGGTGGCTACAGGATAGAAGCAGGTTGGTGCGCTGGGTGGTTCTTCTGGACCGACGCCAGACGTCCGCCGAATTTAGCACCGCGACGCTGACTAACTCGCGTGGCATTCATTCAATCGCCGACCAAAAAGCCCGCTGCCTGCATAGTCTCTGTTTGCACGAGCGACGCGGCTCACGCTGCACTTGCCGAGAAAACCTCAGTTTCCATTATCTTTCCCCTTTTTCCAAACCCATTGGCGCCGACACCAGCGTTCTCGTCCGCTCTATAAACACAAACGAAGAATTTACGAATTTCACGCGCGTTATCACCGACATTTAGTTAAAAGCGACTTTATAACAAAACGGGGATTGCAATTTAACGAATGTGTAAATCATTAGGAGGTTAAGAAAATTATATACTGGGTGTACCAAGAATGTAGTTCTTCGAAAGCTGTGATTCCTGAGGTCATTCAAAGTAACATTTTCCTTTGACAAAAATGGCCTCCGCGGCATCGTTAAGGAGTTATTACAGCGGACGGATTCCGGCTCGGCCAATGTCAACGTCCTCTGTAATCGCGCTCTGATTGGTCCGTGTTTTTCATTAATAACTCCGTAACAAAATATTTTCGCAACAGCAAATGTTACTTCAAATGAATGAAACAAAAATATGTGGCATAAATTAGCTAACTAGAATCAGATGAAATATGGATTTCAGCACAGTTTCAGTTCGGCGTATTTGAGCTGAAAAAATCTTCCAAGCTTCTCGTCTCGGTTAATGCTTGCAGGAAAGGGTTACGAAGATTTATTTTTTCTTTGACGCGAGCCGAGACACGTGGAGGAAGGTTGTCCGTATGGACTCGCCGTTGCGACCTGTGACTAATGTTTTACGTATCAAATATTTACATTTCTATAAATTACGGAAAACATTCGTTCTCGTTACTATCCAATCTTGAATCCTACCGAGCCTTAAAAATGACAAGATTGATTTTATTCAGACTTTGCGCGGCTGCCATTGTAGTACATGCTCTACTAAAGATATCTATGCAATTATTTCTTATAAAATCATTTTTATTATTTCAATAATTGTAAAATGAAAAATCTGGAACCGGTGTTAAGAATATCATTTTCTAGAGTTTCGCGAGCAGACGTTGTTCATCTGTGTAAATTTTTTGGTCCGGTGGTTTTTTCATCGAGAACCTGCAAGGGCAATACTATGTCTGAGTACGCGCTATCATTGGACACATATTGCGCAGATTAATCACGTTTGTCAACGGGACAAAACAAACCGAAACGAAAACAGAATGCCGCAACGATATCCACCAGTCGCGAATGAAGGGACCGCCATTCTATTTCGGGGCGAAGCCACCGTTGGTAGACAGATTTTCTGAGATCGACGGCACGCGTCCGATGTTCATTAACTGCCACTGAACCGAAAAACAGTCCCGTACGCCGTACGCGGCTCCCTTCGTGTTCCTCACGGGATGAAAAAGCGCGAAGATGCTAGGAAGATTCGTCGGGACAAGCGGACGATTTTACTCCCAAACACAGCGAAACTTCCTCGCATTCTGACTCGCCTGGATCGCCGAATGTTTCGAGACGCGAGACGATGAGCAACCACGCGAAACATTTCAACGCGACCCGTTGATCATCACGAATAACGGGAAAGTTAACGCTTTTTGGTCCAAAAATAGAAACGCTGGGGGCTTCTTGAAAACAAGTGATTTTTAAGAATTTTTTGTAACTACTGTTTGATATCTGGGATCCCCCTTTTTGGGATGTACACGAATTGTCTTGAAATAGACTGTTCTTTTCTAAATTCAACTTAAAATAAGTAGCGGACTCATTATAACATTTACGGTCAAATATAAGAAGGAAAGTGGCAGCACACAAAATAGCTTATTTATTTGTTCTACTTTCATACCAGGACTCATAATAGCTGATTCTAAATTTTCCATTTTGCGATTATTAAGAAGGTGTCTTCATAGAAAATTATGGAATAAATTGATTGAATTGTGTTATTCATATCTCAGCAGGTATAACCTGAAATCTCAATTGCTGGAATCTTGTAATTTGTATAAAATATTTTGGAAATTTTGTGAAAAACTTAATACCGGGTGATAATTTTAATATCATCGACAAAGGCGAGCAGAACACTTTGTTTAACAGAGCGAAGAGAGTTTTATTGTCAATCTACGACCTTCCAGAGCAGGAATTGCCTTCACGATTGGGCCTCTGCTCTTATATTTAGCGAACCACCTTTGAAGTATACAGACATTTACAGTGCCTCTTTGTAGAACTTGAGAAGGGTGAGATGATTGGAGGAAGCAATTAAAAGAATAATTCTTAGAACACAAGCTTTTCAAAATAATTACTGAGATGGTCTATTTTCTGTGTACCATCTTGTACAATCTCGTGGTCTCTTTTTCAAATTTTTCAAGAACGCCACAACGTACATAATTCCTTTGAGTAGGATAGTAATGTGTGACTCAAAAGGTCTATCTAATTTTACTAAGCAAGGTCTGGGCTAGATTCCCATTTCCCAATTAAATTCGCGAACACGTCTGAATGATAAGAAAATATTCACACTGAGTAGTGACTAAATCATTATTAGTAATATTAGCAGCAACTAAAAAAGAATTAATTAATTCATATTTACAATCGACTTGAGCAGATAACTTTAATTGAAAAGATTATTTCTTTTATTAATGAAGATCATTCATGGACAATAAAATATCCGTTTGAACGTCATTGTTTAAGTTCCTTATTACCATTGATCGATATCATTTATTTCTACTTTCATTTAATATCGCCTTTGATAAAACATGATAGATATTTAATAGACATTAGGCACAGTGCCTAATGAATAATCCATTATCGTAAACAATTGTGTATGTATTATTATTAGACTGCGGATTTGATGCATTTATAACAAAAACTGGTGCATAGAATTTAGTACTTTTTTATAACGAATGTCCAGCTGTATCGATTGATGTATTAAAAAATACCTCATTCCATTTAAAAAAAATGAAGGTGATTAGCCTTTATGTCTCTAAAAAAATTACATATGAAAACAAAAATTTTTTGGTATCGTATGAGCCCCATTTTACCATTCAACTTTGTCCTTCAGACATTTGACGTGTCTTTGAAAACAACAAAGATATTTGAGGTGGCAACATTAGGTGACCTACCCTGTATACTATATACTGCATTATTGTAATATTATATACAGTATTGTAAGTCAATTTACAATACTATATTTATAAATATCATCTCCAATATTATGTTTTTAATTTCTCTAATGAAATTCGTAATTGAACATAACATATATATATATCTTTTTACCGTTTCATTATAAAATATGACATTAATACCAAATCAATGGCAAATACACTTTCAACCCCTCGCACAGAATTAACTAAATATATATACAACTATATATTATTAACTTCCTTTAAACCGAAATAAGATTCTATTTTATTATTGCGTTATATATATAGCAATGGCGGGGGGGGGGTACACATAGATATACAATAAATATAAACTTCCTTCTTCTTTTAACAACGTTGTACCAAAGGAGAGCTTATAAATCTTCTTCCCGAACGAAATTATTATATTACATCAATTATATACATGATTGAGGGTTTTACGATTAAAGTTCCATATACATATCATTTCCATAGGCCAAAGACTTCCAAAAATGATGGAATAATCACTGGTAAATGTTACGAAATTATGAACGTCAAAGTAATTTTAATCACAGTAACGGTGACATAAATTCTTGTGCAAGGGGTTAAAAATGTACACACTTAATTAGCAATAATTAAATATCAGACTATGGCGCCGGTTGAAATCCTGAAGCTAGAGTTAACGATCCCATCGAATCGATCCTGCGTGCTCGCAGTCGGCGTACATATGCATAGCGCACGCACAACATTGTGCGTTTCGCGTACGTCGGAAGGAATGAAAAAAAAATCGTGGTGCACACGGTGGTCACACACTTCGCCACCGCGCAAACAGAAGCAGCCGACACGACACCCTTCTGAGCGCGTGCAGCGCGGCAGCTGAAGAAGAAGACGAAGAAGAAAATGGTGGCGTACGCGGCGGAGGGCGAGGGAGGCTGCGCTCCTATATGTAGCCCCGAATCTTAGTCGGAGCAACTATTACGCCCGAAAACCTCGAGGCGGACGCACCCCTTCATCGAGCACAGGGCACGGTCGCCATCCACACGCGAGAGCTTTTTATTTATTTACACGCGTGAAGCGTGCACACGAATTTAAATCGAAGTCAGTAGAATCGCGTGTCCGTTCCGTCGGGTTTCGCTCAACGAATTCGCCTATTCGCAAGTCAATCTCAGTGATCGCGAGTGACAGTGGGACCGAGGTATGATTTGTGTGATTCGTGGAGGACTATAGAGGGACACCAAGGAATACGAAAATGCCGCGGGCCTTCCTGATCACGCATCGCCGGTACAACGGTGTCGATGAAGAGTTCGACGGATCCGGAAGAGGTACGTTGTTCGCTTTCGTAATTCTTCTATCGCGAGCCGACCGTACATTGGCGACCCGTGCCAGAATTTTTCCCGATCTTCCGCGTTCTAGCTAGCTTTTTGGTCCACTTTACACGAACATGAAACTGCTCGTTGCTAGCAACAGTCGTTCGCGAAGTTGCTCATTCGTCGTCGCAACCAACCTGCGTACGTTCTATTCTTTAAATAGAGAACCTACGCAGATTTTGCTTGGTGTTAGTACATTTTTATGACACGGGCATGCAGACTATAAAGTTTCATTTCTGACAGGCGTAGAAACAAGCAGCTAAGGGCGAAAGGGATGTAGACCGTTTCTTACGCAAGCGAGTATAAACACGGTACGAATGAACGTGGTAATCATGATCGTCAGGTCTACCCCAATCAGGTTAGCTTCCATCCGAAGCTTGTAGTGTCAACAAACACCGACATAAATTACTGACAGCAATTAACTTGCTCATAATGAAACATTGTTTCTTTTTTCGCGGCTGCTACTCTTTAATCCATAAATCAGCTTAGCTAATACTAGTCCGCGTGTCAGATTGTCGAAAGACATTTATCAAGCTAGCAAATCAAAGAAAGGGTGTTCTTGAAAGAACGAGGTACCTATCAGAGTGTATCCGAGTGTCAGGGTATTTCATCTGATTGGAAAATCTCCGCAGAAACTACCATAAGTGGTAAATGCACGGAAGTTTGAACGCGAGCTTGCGGGACTGATCCGTTGAGGTGTCCGCGTCGATCTCGTTGACCTCGATCAAAAGTTCCGAGCCAAGAGAACAGCCGCTGGTCGTTGCTTCGTGATTAAGGTGGCACAACGCGCAGTTTTAAGAATAGGAGACGCTAGATGCGTCACGACGCTCCTGCGGCGCATACCGTCGCGATGCCGTCAACCCCTCCAAAGCTTTCGTGGCGAACGCGCGCGTACACAGAAATACGCAGAAAATACGAGGGCCGGAGGGAGAAAGAACGACAAGAAGAAGAGAGAGGAATAGGTGCTCTATTTCCGTTCTCCCCAAAAACGGAGCAGGCGGTAGACTCGCGAAGGTGCTCCTCCGACCGTACCGATACACAGTTCAATCCCGTATATGCGAAAGTTCAAAACATTCCCTGCGGATCCGAACTAGATTCGTGCTGGTAAACTTTCTTGTAAACATTTGGTCGACTGTTGCAATTTCTCTTAGCGTGGACAGAGTGCCGCAGTCAAAGGCTTTCATCTAAACAGATAAGGTACAATACGGTCTTTCTTATTATCAACTTATATTGAAGGATTTGTACTTTCTTAAATTTCAAATCGCGACCGTTACAGGCCAATGATACGTAAATCTTTATTTGTTATAGAAAAGAAATGGTCGACTAAATTTTTTCAAAATTTTTGTCCCACGAAATCTATAATTCATTAATTCTGTTATCTAATTACGTTATGTCGATAATTTAAGAGTTCCTAACTTAAACGAGTCTAGAAAGAACTGAAGGAAATAAAATAGTGTTCTACAACGAACTGAACTTTGATGGGAACACATTCGCGCAGACTTTAAACAACCCCGGTACCATAAATAAGCGATCCATCGAGAATCTCTTTTTATAGCTCGACAACGACCACGGAGCAAAGTCACCTGTTCCCTCGAACACGTATCACGAAACAGTTCGGACCGGATCGAAGTATCAATCGGAATTTCCTCGAGTCCGATCACGAGAACGTTCTGGCCGTTCGCCAGCCGCGGTCGAACCGTAGAAACCTTGCTAACGATGATAAACGATTCCGCGTGCCGCAATTTGATCGTCTCTAAATTTTGTAGCGCGCAACAGTAGTCTGGCGCTTACGATCCGAGTGACAAATTACAATCCCGTCGAATACGAGATTCGGGGGGACCATTGCGGGAAAGTCGAAAATAAGACGATGATCGACCGTCCGTTTAACAGCCCCTGTCCTTTGTTCAGATTTCAGCCCCGAGAGAGGCGTAAGACTGGCCGACTACAGCGGAAGTCATCCGACATCGGACGGTGCGAGCGAGTGCGGCAGTGAAACATCGTCAGAATGCCCCGAAGAACTGTACAATCTGACGAAATTGGCCGAAGTGAGCCTTGCCGCGGCCGCTGGCACGTTGATTCACCCCAGCAACGTGATTTATCAGCAGCCGGCCTCGCCTAGATGCGCTCAATTTTCGGACAGGATCATGGCACCGCGATCGAAACAACAGGAGATGCAGTTTCAAGATCACGGGAGGACGGCGGACGACGAACAAACACTTGGAGAGAGGACGAGGCTGTTCTTCGAGAGGATCGAGTCCGAACGAGAAATTCTCCAAAGCCACTCGGAAAGGAACACCGTTCTGGGCATCCACGTATCGGCTCATTCTCACCGTTTGCAAGAGGAACGACGTCTGAAGGTGTCGGATAGCTCGTTGGACAAAACGGAGTTGGACTCTGCTCCGTCGATACCGTCGACCATACCCCATAGCAGAAGAACGACCTCGACTTCTACGGAAACATCGTCGAAGTCCGAAGACAACGAGGATCACGAATGTCCGGATTGCGGGAAGAAGTATTCGACTTCTTCGAATTTAGCCAGACACAGGCAAACCCACAGGTCCCTCGGGGATAAGAAGGCGAGGAGGTGTCCACACTGCGACAAGGTCTACGTCAGCATGCCTGCGTTCAGTATGCACGTCAGGACGCACAATCAGGGGTGCAAGTGCCACTACTGCGGCAAGTGCTTCTCGAGGCCGTGGTTGCTGCAGGGACACATACGCACGCACACAGGTAAGAATATGATGCATAATAAAACATGAGATATAGACAAGTAAGAATTGCACAAAATGTATGGCATTTTTTAAAAGTATACGAGCTCGTAAATGAAAATCGTAGTTCACAAAGCAAAGTTTCATAATGATTTCCGTTTCTGCTTCAGGTGAGAAGCCATTCAAGTGTACGATCTGCAACAAAGCGTTCGCCGACAAGTCAAACTTACGGGCCCACATCCAAACGCACTCGAACACCAAGCCGCACGTGTGCGGTCGTTGCGGCAAAGCGTTCGCCCTGAAGTCGTACCTCTATAAACACGAGGAATCATCCTGTATGCGCTCCCATCATCGATCATCCTCGGAGAGAACGGACGCAAACGATCAGAAAACAGCATCCCCTGTGAAACCATGTCCACCATTGTCATCGTCTTTGAACCGACTGCAAACAACAGCCCCCTGTGTCACGGCATCCCCTACCAGCGTGATAGTTCCTCGACTGGACCTGAACCGCGACCAAAGGAGCTCGTCTTCGGCGTTCTCTGCGATCATCAGGCACACGAGAATACCGGAAGCGGCGACAGTGACTCCGTCAGTGAAACGACCCTGCAGGGTAAAAACGCCGGTCGAAGAACCGGGTAGAAACGTTGCTGATAATTTAACGAAAGATCCAGAATGCGTATCTCGAATGGTGATCAGAACGTCCGTCATTTCACCGAATCCGGAGCACCTCGGTCGTTTCAGCAACGAGAACCAAAGTTCCTCGAACGGCTTCGATTTCTCCGATCCGACGAGATCCTCCGCGTTTTCCAGACCGACAACGATGACTCTCAATCTGGCTATCGCGTAGAGATCTACTATGCTGATCTCGCATCGCAGATGAAAACGAACGTAGATAAAAAGTAGTTCCATAGCGCGCCAAGAACTACCCTATTCTTACGAAACCTTGGTCGTGAACGAATTATTATCCGGAAGTGAAGACGAACTGGTACGCCATCGTCTTGCAAAAACACCAAGACGTCGTTATTTGCTAGCAACTAGTATCATTCCTACCACTATCGAGATAAGTCCGTTAAGTCTTTGATTTTTTTTAGTAGCAGGAACGTTTGAAATTCTCTCGTGTTTACCGAATAACGCCTTCGAAGCGTCCACCCATTTTATAGTCGAACGTAGAATCAATTCCGACGAAGAATTCATTCACGAATCGGGTAACCATGATCCACAATGATTGCGAGACGAACATTATTCCATACACCTTCCTAATTAGGGACCATCTAGCAGATAGTCATAGTTAGACTGCGGATCTTCATGCAAAATAAAAATTGTCTGCGCCGATTGCAAGAAATGGAAACTAAATTAAATGTTACTTCTTCCCGTAATGATCTTAATAGAGGAGAAATTATATATTGATATCATTTCGAATTTTTCAAAGACTCAATTTTGCTATAAACGCATAAAGATCCGCAGTCTAGTCATAGTAAAGATGAAACGGTGAATCGTCGATTCCTAATATCGTGCCTTACACGCTAATCTCGCGTAGACCGATTCTTGTTTTCTTTTTTAAAGACACGCCGCGTTGTATTAAGGGACTAATTTATTGACCTGAAGTGAAATCCAGTGCCTATTATACGAGTGCTAACTTTAATATTACTCACGTCGATCGAATCCAAAAGTTTCGCGTGCTCTTCCAGGCAGCTAGAAATTCCTTGATGCTTGAAACTAACTTGGTCGTAGAATGCCGACGGATGTCGGTTGAGGGCTGCGAAATCAATCAAGGAACGGTTTCAGAACTGAAACTGTATATTTCTAATTAGACTTGGTAGAAATATTTATGTTTGACAATTTTTCATTAGAATATACCACCGCG
This sequence comes from Lasioglossum malachurum, assembly GCA_028455605.1. Taxonomy (NCBI): domain Eukaryota; kingdom Metazoa; phylum Arthropoda; class Insecta; order Hymenoptera; family Halictidae; genus Lasioglossum; species Lasioglossum malachurum. Next base: position 18,462,337 of record CM052316.1, on the reverse strand, counting down.
TACCTTTGCGATCGTTTAGAACTGAACCGTTCAACTATGACAATCGAGATAATCGAAGAAACGAAACATTTCACCCGCGAAAAATTCACAATATGATCATGCTCTTTCAGGCAGCTAGAAATTCGTTGATGCTTGAAACTAACTTGAGCGTAGAATGTCGACGGATGCCGGTTGAGGGCTGCGAAATCAATCAAGGAACGGTTTGAGAACTGAAACTGTATATTTCTAATTAGGCTTGGTAGAAATATTTATATCTTTGACACACACACACAATTTTTCATTAGAATATACCACCGCGTACCTTTGCGATCGTTTAGAACTGAACCGTTCAACTATGACAATCGAGATAATCGAAGAAACGAAACATTCAACCCGCGAAAAATTCAAAATTATGATTTAAATGTCAAATTGTTACCGAATATTTTCGTCGGAACGATCGATAGAGAAACAGATAAATGTAATTTCGGGTGTTGCCGTGATGGCCGCGAACGTATGTCTAAGACGATAGTTTATATTGTAATGCATTAAACGCGTTTTTCTTCTTTCAATGGAACGCGTATTGTCTGTGATTCGAAGTTAACGGAATTCGACTGCCATATGCAGTCACGTGGCCCTCTGTTGGTCGTACTGTACAATAAATAAGAATTTTTTTTCTATGTTCGTTACCGACCGATGGTAACAGTCCGAGTGTAAACTAGTCCAATCCCGTATTGCTATTCCAAGCGCTACCCGACGAAATATGAACAAAAAATGTAATAAATCTTGTAATTAGTGTAAAAAAAATAATTTTCGTCGAAGCAAACAGGGTAGCGCGAAAATTCGAATAGCAACGGCTATGATAAAAGATTCAAGTATGTAGTTTATCAATTTCTTTTCTTTCCACTGTAAAGTTGTACATTAGAGAGAATGTGTTTATACATTAACACATCCTAGTCATCGATCTAATCCGTAGATCGAACATAGGGATCCCGATATATGTAATATTCTATTGTATAGTCGTGTGAGCAACACGTTGTAAATAGCATTCCCTACGTTACATATTTAGTATTTAGATGAGTATCTCGCATTATTAGTCCTTTTAATTAGCGCAATTTAATTTACTGTTGTTTTACGTATGTAATGTGCCATTTGTACACTGGAGTGCCTAAGCAAACATTTTACCAATTTTTCTACGAATTGTAAAAGTATTACAACGAGAAAATATATACATACCGCAATACATGCGTTTTAATAGATCAAATGTTTTTATGTTAACCTAACCCATAGGGGTGATCGGGTATCGGAATAAGTTACATATGAGGCAGAAATTAAACGAGATAAAACTATTGGGTTAGTGGGAAAAGCAATAGATATTCGGTTACAAATAACGAGATGCCCTCGATCGTATTTATTAGAAAAACTGTGTTCACTAAACAATTTTGGTAACCTGAGAACTCCACCTTATTTAATCCGCAGAAGCGTCAGCTTAATTCTTTTTATTGTTGCTTTAATAATAAAATCACGAAATGTATAAAACGTAGTTTTATTGAAGTACAAAATAAAAATTTTCTTCCTGGATTGCAACAAACTGGAGTGGAATTGAAATTTATTTTATGCTTAATAGCTTGAACATAACAGAACAGCATTTTTTAATTCTTCTAATGTTTTCGCTGTTTTAAATTACACCTACTCAGTTTTGTCATAAATGCATAAAATCCGCTGTCTAATCATGAGTTACTATCTAGACTGATTTTCTTCGTAAAATATTGATCATTTTATGCTGGTTAAACCAGTGTAATGATAAAAAGTTATGGTTGCTTCTTAAATTAGCCAAGCGAAATACAGCCGTGCCTTTATAATGAACACTATCTGACAGAAGTTCTCCGAAAAATAGCGATCATGCCATCAGAATCAAAGCTAAAGACTCGTGGAACGCTACTTCGCTTTCAGTCATCGATCTCTTCATAAAACCGATGAACTATAACTATACGATAGTTAATAGTGTCTCAAAGCCGAACAAACAACGAGTTGCTGTATTTACCAAATGGTTTGGAGTTCATATAATTAGGGCAACGAAGGGGAAAGCATCTATCTTTGTCAGCCGATGCTAGCCGCGTAAACCGAGTTTAGACGATATCGTTTACGATTAGAAAGATATTTGTGCGCTATAAAGCAAACTGCGAAATATTGTAGAAAAGTGGATTGCTCTTATCCGGTATAATTTCATATAGATACAACTATCGCCATCGGAATTCTGCGTGCAACAAAAGATAATTGAAGAATCTTGTATTTAAATAATGAAAATGGCGCGAATGCTAATATCAGGATGAACACACGAAATTACCTATTTTGAATTTGAAGTAACAGATTGTTCGCTGAATATTGCTCGTGATAACCAGGAATTGAAAAATTACTGAATAAAGACGTCGAAAAAAATGTTTCGAAGATAATATGCAAAAGATGAATAAAACAATGAAGAATAAAATTGTATTAAAAATATTAAAAGTGTATTATAAATATTCGTGTATGATTTTATATATTGTTAATGCATTCAACTCCGTTGAATTATTCCGTTTCCAATGATTCTCTTTCCTATAGTACCATCAATCATCTTCCAATAATGTTTCTTAATATAACTAATAAAATTAACCTGTTTCTATACAAAATTACCTGTTTCATTTTCAACCTAACTTGCTCATAATGGAGAAAATTGTCTGTCTTTGGGAAGGACAAATTTAATCCGAACGAAATAATAAAATGAATATTAATTGAAAGCATATAATGTATGTTCAAATGCCTAAAATTGGAACATTTATGTTTCTACGAAATGACACAGCAATCTAATTTGTCAGATAATTAAACAATGTTTTTTGTAGAGCCAAGTTAAAACACTCAAATTGTGTACTAAACACAGAAATGAATTGAAGATCAATTATTATTCAGGGACCGGGTAAAGGAGCAAAATCAAAGATCTCTATCATGTTTAAAACACCGTCAACTAAATAAAACACATTATAGCATAGTTATCGAAAAGATTCCTTTCTGAAAGAAACGTAATCTATTTTGTTCGGCTCAATTATAGTTGACGTTCTGAATGTTTTTCAAACCGTTTATACGATGCAAATTAAGCATAGCAGGCTTAAAGAAGCGCATAAACGCGTTCCTGTAACGTGATCCAGACATCGCGAAAGACAGAAGATAACGTAACACTTACAACAGTGCGGACGCACTTATATCACGATTTACATGCCCGTGCTTCTTAGAATTGCTCCTATCAAATCGTCTTCCCCCTTCCTACGCTTTAATCCAAATCCTCGTGCCTCTTGATCTTTTCGCGAGATCGAGCACACAAGTAAGCCATAGGAAGAGGAATACGAAAAGGGAAGAGGTGTCTGGTGGGAGTCAGCAATTCGACGTATCTAGATCATCATCAAATAAGCGGGAACAGTCGCAAAGAGGATCGCGACCTCAGCTCGAGCCATGCGACGGATCCTTGCCTTCCTGATCCTCTCTTCGGGGACGGCGTTCTCGCAATACGTAGTAAGTTATCATTCATTTCTCTTTCAAACGCGTTGAACACCGCGTGAATTTTGTTCGTTTCATACAAATTTCTTTGGTTCTAGAAGATATGAGCGTTGTTAATAACAATTATTAGCTACTTTATAATGAAGTCTTTACCTTGTACTATAATCTAGCTAATTTGAATTAAGTTAATTCATTCTTAAACACTTTAATAATGCCGGTCATCGGCGAGCGACATTCAACGTGTTCGTGACACCCACTTCGCTTAAACACACATTTTTCTTTGATAACAAATTACAGACCATCTCGAGCCACAACTTCGTATAAAGATTCATATGTCTGCAAAGAAGATTCATGATTTTTTATGTTGAAAAACCCCGTACTAAGCTAAAACGTGAGCTTTCCATAACTGCCACAACGTAAAATAATTGTCGAATAAACTCTAAATTGTTTTAACACAAAAATTTCTTCCACTTATATATACATTTGTTTAAAGTATCATAACATTTCACTGTAATAAAATAAAGATACCAAATGTTTATATCGCTTTTATTGTGAATTACATTTAATATATCATAGAACTATAACAGTGAAAAGTTTAATTTATTTTAATAGTAGTTTTCTATTTGTACGGCGCTTTATAAGTTTTGAAAATCTGTTCAATTTGCTAGTACAAATCAACTATTACCGTTTAGTACCGCTTGAGAAAAAGATTTGAAGATCAAAGTTCGTGTGATAAGTTGATAGTACATAGCTCGGTCCATTCCTAATTTCTCTTGTTTCGCGTTTCTCTTTCCGTTACCTTCTTTAATTATAATCAATGGCTTCCATAATTTTCAAATATTTTAATAAGGTAGTCGTTTAGCAACTCTAATACATTTTTTAACGCTTTTACAATTCAACACCTTGTTTACAGGAAAAAACACGGTTCGATCGTTCCATTCACGATGATTCTGGAGTACTTATCACGGATGAATATTTACCATTGAAACGGTGGACATTTTACGACTATGATACGGTAATAGATGCTTTAACTTGAACAAGAACATGTACAGGGTGTATAAAAAGTAATGGTCATCCGTCCTTAGGGTGAATCTACACTTCTGGATCGGTGGACATTTGTAAGAGAAACTTGCCGCAAAATTGTTTATAACAAAGAAAATTGTTGTGAAAGTTTGTTTTTACATCAATACCTTCTATTCATCGAGAAGAGAAAAAGTTTGAAAGGAGCCACTTAAACTAACTAAGTAAGCTGTTAAAGTTCTTGGAAAATTTAATTGTGTCGAATTATACGTATAGACAAAAGCCTACTATGTACTACAGTCCTCACGACCATGTCAATGAAACAGAACATGATCGTGTTCGTGCACGAAGTTTAAAGAGACATTCGTCGCTAGGTCCATACCAAATGATCGTCCCCCTGCTCATTAGAATCATAAAAAAATAGAAAAATATGAAAGAATACCTTATATCCATTTTTATACATAAGAAGAATACTTGCAAATTTAAGATTTTCTCTTCTCGATGAGTAGAAGGTATTGATGTAAAAACAAACTTTAACATCAATGTTCTTTGTTATAAACAATTTTGCGGCAAGTTTCTCTTACAAATGCCCACCGACCATTACTTTTTATACACCCTGTACAAATACCTTATACATATGTTAAAATGTTTCCAGAACTTTAAAGTATACAAAGACAAAGAAGAAAACATTTGTTACTTGGAGAAGATGGACGATAGCGTTGCTATAGAAGATCTTCCAGGATATGGAACACAAAAGAAAATATCGAAGATACTCTATACATCCACGAATGCTTTAACAAAATTAGAAGTGAGTAGTTCACAATTTGCGAGATTATTTTTATCAGAATTATTATTGTTTTTTTTTTCACAGGCGTGGAGAATGGCTGGAGGTAGAGTAATTGAATACTGTCATGGACGTGAATTAATTTTATTGCAAGATACGGTGCCAGTGATCGAAGAAATGGCAGATCCCTTCTTCAATATGATTCCGCAAGATGAAAATGATATTGTAACTAGACGAGTAGCTGACGTAGTTTTAACACCGCTGATAAGCCGCGCCAAAAGACAAGTAATGCTCGAAGAGCGCGAGGAACTGAATGAAAATCGTAGTCGAGAACGTGCGCGACGACAAGCTCAATATCCTCGAGGAAGATTTCGTGGACAAACGCAGTCTCAGTATTTGAATACGGGTAACGACGAACAAAAAGAAGGCAAGGCTGAAGCAGAAGCTACACAACAAACTTCGCGTGCCGTAGTCAGTGAGTATCTCAAGATATTCTTATTTAATATATTATTCGAATAAAACATAAAATAGAAATTTGAAACGTACTTGAAGGCGGAAGTCGTGGAATGGGTCAAGCGCAAAGTATGTCGTTCGGAAGCACCGGATGTGAAGACTGCCTCAAGTATTCTAGTGAAGGTGCACCAGATAGATATGTACACCTCCCTGGCCCAAGACCGGGTGTAATTACCCCTGGAAGTGACACTGACACAACATACACGCATGGTACTATCTGAAGAATGAACTTATAATCAAACAATATTAACACTAGGTTTACGGTTTACGGGACCCGTCAAAATTACGGGTTATAATATTCTTAATTTGCGATTATGTATTAAGATTGTAAAGAAACTTCCCTGAGGAATTATTTACCAAATTTATTTCTTAGGGTATGTATTATCGGAAAAATGGCTAAAAATTTGGACAGACACATACTTGTTATGTTTATAAAATAATGTGAAATAATTATTTCTAGAGCACCGTAAACCTAGTGTTAAAATAAATTTAGCTGCAGCATGAAATTCCTCTTAATGTAGGGCCAACGTATCCTAGTGCCGTACCTGGTACAGCGGACAGAGGTGGTGTAAATTATCCGGCCGGTACACCCGGTACTACAACTGGAGGTGGTGTTACTTATCCAGGTGGTGCAGTCACCTATCCTGGTGGAACAACTGGAGGGCGTGTAGTTTATCCCGGTGGTGTACCTGCACCTACAACTGGAGGTGGTGTAGTGTATCCTGGTGGTGTACCTGGCACCACAACGACTGGAGGTGTAACATATCCTAGGGGCATGCCTGGAATTACAACTGGAGGCAGAGTTACTTACCCAGGTGGTGGACCTGGTACTATACCTGGAGGTGGAGTCACTTACCCCGGTAGTGTACCTGGTACTATACCTGGCGGTGGAGTTACTTACCCAGGTGGTGTACCTGGTACTATAACTGGAAGTAATGGTGTTACGTATCCTGGTGGAATACCTGGTACTACAACTGGTGGTGGCACAGTTTATCCGGGTGGTATACCCGGAACTACAACAACTGGAGATGGTGTAACATATCCTGGGGGCATGTCTGGAACTACAACTGGAGGTGGAGTTACTTACCCAGGTGGTGTACCTGGTACTATAACTGGAGGTAATGGTGTTACGTATCCTGGTGGAATACCTGGTACTACAACTGGCGGTGGAACAGTTTATTCGGGTGGTATACCCGGAACTACAACAACTGGAGGTGGTGTAACATATCCTGGGGGCATGTCTGGAACTACAACTGGAGGTGGAGTTACTTACCCAGGTGGTGTACCTGGTACTATAACTGGAGGTAATGGTGTTACGTATCCTGGTGGAATACCTGGTACTACAACTGGCGGTGGCACAGTTTATCCGGGTGGTATACCCGGAACTACAACAACTGGACGTGGTGTAACATATCCTGGGGGCATGTCTGGAACTACAACTGGAGGTGGAGTTACTTACCCAGGTGGTGTACCTGGTACTACAACTGGAGGTGGTGTAGTTTATCCTGTTGGTGTACCAGGTACTGCAACAACGGGAGGGGGTACATATCCTGGTGGTACGCCTGGTACTACAACAAGTGGAGATCGTATAGGTTATCCTAGTGGTATCATTTATCCTATGGGAGTACCTGGTGCAGGTTTTCCTGGTGATAGAACTGTGCAACCTGGTCAAATCGTGACGGAATCAAAAGCAACAGCAGATACTAAAATATATCCTGGACAGAATTCTCGTATACCACCTTATGGTGTTGGTGTTCCATCACCAGACCAAGGAAGTGGAACTGTACAGTACCCAGGAGGTTATCCAGGAAGAATAATTGAAAGACCTGGTATAATACCAACAAATGTAGGCACTTATCCTGGAAGTACTCAATCAGGAACTCCAGGAAGCATTCCTCAGCAATTAAATTACTCTGGAGGTGTTGCACCTGCTGGTACAAAGGTGATTCTGCCAGGTGACAGTGTAATTCATTATCCTGCCACATCTGGAACAGTTCCTTCTCATTACCCAGTACAACAAGGACAATATCCAGGTAGTACCTCGTGGCAAGGTTATCAAGGTCAAACTATTCCAGACGTGACTGGGGGTGTTAATAGACAAGGAGAGTACACAAACAGAGGACAAGGTATCGGACAACAATATCCACCTGGAATGAGACCTGGAGAAGTCGCTCAGTATTACCAACAACCTGGCAGTTCTCCATCTGTTGAAGATGATAACTCTAATTCCCAAGCATCTAGTTCTGTAAAACAAACAGACTCAGGAACACAAGCAAGTGCTTCTTCTCAAGGAACATACGGACAAGGAACAGCACAATCTCAAGTAACAGGTACATATAGTGGTTCTGGGTCGTTCTCCGCTCAAGCCGGTAGCAGTGATAACAATAAAAGTGCACAAACTGAAATTAGTGGTGGTAAAGAGGGTGCTACAAGTAATGCTCAAGGATCAGGTGGTTATGGGAAAAGTCAAGCCCAAGTTCAATTGGATTCTGAATCTGGTGCTACATCAACAGGTGCGCAAAGCAGTGGATGGAATCATGGCACTAATTCTCAGGTGCAAGCAAGTTCTAGAGGTGGAATGGCAGACGCCCAAGCGAATGGGGAGGGAAGTACATCGAGTCAAGCTCAAATTGGTTTCCAACCATACCTTAAGACAGATGAGAAAGTTGAAAGACATTCAAGACCTTTCCGTGGAGGTGGTACAGCTTCTGCTCAAAGTGGTGCGAATAGAGGTCAATCTCAGTCTCAACTTGAAGGATCATTTCAATATGGAATTACTTATACTGGCGCGGCGCAAGCTGGATCTGGGTCTGGAGCAGCAGCTTCTAGAAAACCATTTAAGTTCAACATCACAGATACAGAATTATCCAAACGATTTAAACCATATAATACTTCACAAACTCCAAAAAATAATGAGAGTTCGGTAATAAATACACCCCCTGATATAGATTACGACCATGATAATCCTTCGCAGGGCTTACAACCAAGTTCGAGTTCGAGGAAAACAGTTTTTGCCAACGCAACAAAAGAAACTTCTCGAAGTGTAGCTAATAAACAAAATCAGTCTGGTGAGAGGATTCAAACGGATGATCCTATGTATGATTATGATGAAGAATATGATGAAGATGATTATTATGCATCACAAATACACGCTTCAAATGCAAAGTATTCCAAAAATTATATTACAGAGCAAAATAATAGTGATTATCAGTCACAAACGATACATATCGCATCTGGAAATCAATACGATGCTCGTGTGCATCAGGACTCCACAATGGCACAGTCTGGAGATATGCTTCAACCAGGACAATCATTGTCAGGATATACAATACCACCCGGATTTCGTGGAAGAGTAAAATCTGTAGCTGGTGAGGAAACTATTGCTCATGGTGATGGAAAATCTCAATCTCAAACAGTTTCTCTAACTCCGATAGCCACTACTCATGAGAACAAATCACCAAGTTTAGAAACCAGATCATTGAAAACCAATCATGAAAGATTAGCTGAAAAACATATTTTGACGAAAGAAAAACATCAAAAGCATAACCCTTTCCAACTTCAAAATCAACAAACGCCCACAGATTATTCCAAATCCGCGAACGTGCCTATAAAACCAAGTTATTACACAGTAACAAACAGTTTTGCTGGAAAAATGGATGGTAAAAGTTCGCCAAAAAAGTATGAGCACCGCTATTATACTAAAAGTTCTACTTGTGGATATTTTACATTCTCCTGTAATATTGTGTACGGTTCTAACGGTAGGACAAAAATTTGCAAACCAAAAATACCAACACATCCTGACGGTACCCCGGTGAAATGTTAATCAGAAGTTATTATAATTCTATAATAACTTTTCTTTTCACTTTATTTCCATACATTACTCCACAGTGTATTAATACTAAAGATATTTTTTATTACAATTTAAACTATTATACTCTTTTATTAATTACAAACACAAATATTTATGATCGTTCATACATTTTATGAATGTACGTCATAGTTCTATTGTCTCTCACACACATACATACTATATATATAATTTTTATTGAGGTAATCGCACTGAATGTACATCATTATCGATTTAATAACGACACATCAGTTACTAGTATTTATCCACTTTTATCAATAAAACATATATGAAACAAACAAAGGCTTCTCTTGCTTATACTCCATCAATTGTAAATTACATCAAGTGATAAATATATGTAACACATATTTCCTTAAATTTAGGGACAAATGGGAATTTAAATAATAGTTTTTCTACATAAAATTAATTACTACATAACATATATAGATACTCGCATAAGTGTTTCTATGTATTTTACATATATTTGTGACAACTGTAATCATAAATATCAGGTATCATAGAATGTAAAAGTTGTCACTAGTTTCTCAACTTTACCAATCTTTAGGTAAGAGGCAAAATTTATAATTACATAGATAGTTTAAGTATATACAATATTTATACACATGCAATAAAAATAAGTGAAGAGAATACACTGGAATGTGAGATTTTTACAACTGTAAATATTCAAAAAAGCTTCCAAAATAAAAAAAAGTACAAAATATAAATATATACATGTAAAAAAAGAAAGACAAGTAAATAGTATAAATCTAAAACATATTCTAAGAATTTTAAATATTAATACAATACTGAAATAGGCAGTGATTGTTTGTTATTTAAGCTCACCTGTCAAATAAATTAAATGATAGCTTATGCTGTTAATATTCATTTAGTTAGCTAATTCAAAAGTGCTTAGTACTTAATTAGATATGATGACTGGTATACGTTCCAAAGAATTTCGAAAAAAGCACTTCTCAATTTATAGACTTCGTATTTGTAACTCAGATCAAATATAGTGTCATTATTGTAATAAGTGAATACTAGGCTTGTGGAGATCCATACCCTGAAACAGCATTCAGAAAATATTGCTCCAAGTTTTTCAATTTTTACATGTATTAAAATGTTAAGACATACCATCTATTAATTTGCCATCATTTGTTGCACATAATTTCTCCTCAGCATTCTCTTCTAGATCCACCGTGTAGGATTCAGTACTAATAACAAAGTAAATATTAATAGATATTTCATAATCTATTTTATATATAATATTTCGAAAAAATATTTCTACATAACAATACTAAAAGGATAATAAATATTTTTATTATTACCTGTTACGGAAATGTTCCAATTGTACATTAGCAGATTCTAATTGCTCTAATAGATCTTCATTTGCACGTTGCAATTTACGAACACTACTAGCCGCAGCATCTACTTCATCCTGAGCTGTAGCTAATTCCTTCTTCAATTCTTCCACTCTTGCTCTGACTCGTTTCACTTCCGCTTCATACTGTTCTGATCTTCTCATTGCGTGTAAAAGTTCAGTTGTTTTTTCTTCCAAAGATTTTTTTAATATCTAAGAATTTTGTTCATTCAATCAATAAATATTGTGGTAGTCGATTAGTTCGAGAAACTATGATCCTATTTGTAAATACAAACCGTATTTCTAACTAAAAGTTCTTGTTGTAACTGTCTTGTATCGCTATCAGATGTAGAAACTGGACGTGACCGTCGAGATTCTATTCTTTCTTGTAAATCATGTAATTCATTACGAAGTTGTTTATTTTCTCGTTCCAATGAAATTTTTTCTGTTTCCAAACGTTCCCGTTTTCCCCATTCTGCAGCATTTTCGACTTGAAGCTTTTCTAACTAAAATTTCATATTAGCAATCAATAAACAATTATCAATAATCAAAATAGTTTCTTTATATTTTAAAACCTACTTCAGTTCTAAGCTCAGACAAACGACGATTCATACTATCCCTATTCGAAGAATCGTCAATTAAATTAGCTTGCATGTCACAAAGTTCAATGTGAAACCGATCTTTTAACTCGAGCAGATCTCTCATAGCTTTAGCTTTACTTTCTTCTAAATCATCACATTGTTTACGTAGTTGTATTATTTCTGCCTTCAATTTTTCCATACCACGATGCAAAGAATTTTTTTCCCTAATAAACATGTCAAACAAGATTACAGTATAATTTAAAAACATAAACAAAATCATGTCATTGCAAGAACTTACTCTCTCTCTGTAGAAATGGTCTTTGTTGCTTCGTCTAGTTTATACTGAAGCATCAGTATTTTTTGCACAGATTCATCATTTTGTGAAGAAGTTTGATGCTTCTCTACATTAATGTCTAGTGAAGTAGAATCTGCAACTAATCTTGCAATATCTTTACCCAATGAATTTATAGAACCTTCTTTATATAATTCTACAGCATGCTTTGGTACTGCTCCTTGCAATACATATTCTTCAATGTCTCTATCCGGTAAAATGTTGTGACTTGCTAGGCATATATTAGATTCTTCTAATGAAGTTTTACATGTAAGTAAATCCTTTTGCGAATTAACACTTTCACTCTGTTCCACATTATTGTAAAACTTTAAAAGTTCCTCTATACCTAACGTGCTCCGTAATTGTGGATCCGATTCTAAAACTGTAAAAATTTGTTGGTCAAATTGTCCTGCATGTTTCAACAATATCATATGTATCTTTTCCATTTCTTTTTTAAGCTGTTCGTTTTGTAGCTCGAGTTCTTGACACTCGTGTTTGTAACTATTCGCATCTTTTACAACGATTTCTAATTTTGCTCTAAGCATTTTTGCTTCCTCCCTTGCCATATTTCTTTCGTTGCGTACTTTACTCCACTTCTCGCGCCAATTCGCAGTACAATCAGACCACCACCTCATTGTTTTCTCCATTTGAGCCGTTCTTGCTCTTGCTTCTTCAAGTTCTCTTTGAAGTAAAGCCTAAAACGATTAATCTAGTGAACAAATTAAGATAAGATAAAATTCTCAGACACATTCTTCAATCAGTGTATATCGCAATGAAAACAGATTATCTGTTCGTTGGTAGTATTAAAAATATGAAAAGAAAGGTAAAACGGTATCTATCTTTACACTGTTGCATGTACAAAGTATTGTGTATTCTATACAGATGGACAAAAACAGACTTCGAAAGTTAAATGTCAGAAGCAAAGAATAGTAAACAATCACCTCTTTGGTTTCCCATTCACTGTCCACATAACGTGGAGAGGATGGTAAACTAACATCATGTTCTCTCATATATCGTCGGGAAGACGTTCCACTAGCTGTTGACTGTGCCATTGTCAATGAAAATGTAACCTGCGATGCTATTTTTTTTTATGAAAAAGCTCTGTCGAATACGTTTTATTCTTGTCTGTATTTGTTTATTCGCTTCACGAATTTATCGTAAATTCGAATGCAATGTCTTATTTACACTTTTGTTTGCAACATATTCAAAATAATTGCAATTAAGACACAGTTTCCGTATAATTTTAATCTTCATACATCGCATATATTCATCTGATGCTGTATTCGTGTTATCTATACATATAATATATATATGTATATTTGTATACACACATCTATAGAAGCAGTTACACTTTACACGTTACACACCGTATCCACATAGAGACGTTCCTAAGTCCTAAGTTCCTACACGTATAAGGTTACTTTGCAAAGAGAAAAAGACAACGTGTATATACGCCTTATTTCTATTCATAATTTACTTTTTACTGTAACACCTATGAACTGAGCATGAAGTTATACTTTTCAAAAATACGTATTATTATATGAAAAAATTAATTGATTTTTTCAGCCGGTATACCAGTTTGTATACATACAGAGAGGTATTATACGATATTGTTGGTTGAGTATGAAGAAATTTCGTTACTTTTGGACAACATAAAGTAGAATAAAATCGTGTGCAGTGTTACGCGTGAAGGGATCAAAACAAAATAGAAATACTATTTCATAAATTTGAGAATACACTTATTGTTACGAAATAAGTTACAATTTTCGTACAACCAACATAAGGTTCGCGAAACACGTATAGTAAATATGTAAACTATGAGAAAATAATATATAATTGAAGATTGTGTGTGTGTGTTCAAGATTATTCAAGATCATTCAAGATCAGAATCAGCTAGAATCAGCCAAATCAGCGATGCCAAAAAATGTCCCTACTCCCTACTCCCTACCGCAAGGACTATGTGACGTCACGTCACATGGATCTATATCAATCTATAGATAGGGTGTTCCGTCTAATGCGACGCACGATTTTTCACCTATACATCTTGCAGCCATCTGATAAAAAAAAGGTTACAATAAGAGTTACAGGGTATGGAGTGCACAATGGATATCAGTAACAAAATTTCGAAAACAGTTTGTTTTCATGGCGAAATCGAGGTTACTTTGGGTTTTACAAATAGGAATAGATATTTTTTTTAGGAGAACAAGTATATATATATACTTGTATACGCATATGCACATGCCTTTTTTACTAATAACATAATTACTCGATTTACAGTAGTGGAAAAGTGAAATGTATTTAGCTTTTCGTCGTACATATTCGAAGAGTAAATCGAGTAATATGTTAGTAAAAATATCATATAATATGTGTTTTGAATTCATCTCGATGTCCTCTACTATTATTATACTGTATTATTATACTGTATACTAATGCGACTTGTGCATGTGCATTGTGCATTGTGCACACCATGCGAGGAATTGTGGTACTTATTCTCTGACGTAACATTCGTAACTAACCGTCGCGTTTTGGCAACGGCTGAAATGTGTAAGAGAAAGGAGGGAAAAGAAAGAGAGCGTTTCGTCCTGAGCCCTGAGCCTGGGCCTGTTAAATAGAGGACTCACAGTGACTCACAGTAAGGCTATTTAGCAGGGGATATCGTGACTATTTACGAATCGGTGACGGTCCGATACACCGATATTAGCAGGAAAGGTGTTATCAGTGTTATCTATATATATATGTTTATGTTTATATGCTGCTGGCGGGCGTAAATAGCCGCCATAGTATTGATGACAATGGCGACATCTCTCCCAAACAAATGTATACCAGAGAGGATATGAGAGTGCTCACGCCCGGGTCTGAGTTGCCACCACTTTTTGGCACACTCACGCTTAGCACGGAACAGCTCCTATGCGTACGGTAGAGCCCACTTTTAC
>CM052316.1:18431609-18447367 GCA_028455605.1 Lasioglossum malachurum | reverse complement strand
GGGGGAAATCCGCTCTACCGTACGCATAGGAGCTGATCCAGGCTAAGATTTTGCGTGGGGCAGCACTATACCGAAAACCCGAGCGTGAGCACTCTCATATCCTCTCTGTGTGTACGTCACTGATATATATACTATGGATACGAGAAGCCTGACGTTCGTTAGAAGAAGATTTTGCCAGTTTGCAAGAGGCGCCATCAAATGTCAGACTATTAACTATGCTTCCCTCTGCACCCCGCGATCACCCGTGAAGCTCTACGCTTTGCCTCACTTCGCCACACGCAGACGCACCACTGATATATATATATACATCAGTGAGACGCACACTAAAATAATATCAGTGTTCCGGCATCGACATTTGGCGGCGCTGGCAAAAGAAAGTGCCTTCTTCTACTGGCTTCAACGGATGTACGGCTGGCTTATGGGAATCTCGTATCCATAGTATATATAGCAGTGGTATACATATTCTGTCATTTCAACCCTCCACCTCCACTATTTACTTCCTACAACCTGCGGATTCTCCCGCGCATGCGCGTCCAGCGTAATAACTGTACCTACAATTGTGGACAAAGTAGTAGAGCACTATCAATCAAGCACTATTGTCTATTATTAGTGGGAAGCAGTGGGAAAATACTGGAAGAGTCCCGAACAAGACGAATTTGTGCTACGAATTTTTGGTAAGTTGTTATTAATATTTGATTAACATGCACATGTTATATATTCATTATTCGAAAACAAATTTTACGAAATAATGCGGGGTGGTCAAGGTACCCCATTTTACTAAAACTTTTACTTTACTGATGCTAGATTCACAACACATGCGCCATAAAACCCGTCCAGTAAATCACTACTCTGCGTCTGCGTCACGTTATTCGTGAGCGGCCATTTTTTCCCTGTATTTGGCAGCTATGATCAAAATGAATGCTGTCAAAAATAACAGTGAAAGCGGGAATGGTTTGGAGGATCTTGGTATAGCTGGACAAGTTTTCTTAAGAGATGCATTGACAAGCTGCACTGACCCACTAAAAGCAATAGAAGAATTTCAGTTAGAAAATGGTATTTTATTACCATCATTGCGGCCCATGTTACCTTTACTTGATCTCCATGGTGTGAGAAGATTGGATTTTCACGCATCGGTTCTTGAAGAATTAAGGGAAAAACTTGTAAAAAGGATCAATGAAATAGGAACAGAAAGAACAGATCAGAAAGGTTCGTCAGGAGATAGAAGACTAAAAGATCTATTATCTAAAAGTTTTGCGGCTGTAAGAGTTGCGGCGCTGAGGCCTGTTGTTATGTGTATTTTAAGGAATACACCGCACATAGAAGATAAATATTTACGGGTGCTTGTTAGAGAAAAGGAATTATACAATGACGCAGATACAGAAGTTAAACGACAAATTTGGAAAGACAATCAAAGTCTGTTTGGAGATGAGGTCTCCCCGTTGTTCAGTAGATATATTATTGAAAAGGAACAAATTTTATTTGATCATAGAAATTTAAATAGCCTTTTCTTCACACCTTCTCCCAAGGTACATTATAAATGACACTGTTCCATGCATGTTTGGATTTTTAACTTGCGTATATACTTGCCACTAATAAAGTAAGAAGTTCAAGAAAAAGTTAAAATTTGTTGAAAAATATAATTGTTATAAAACTCTATGGTTTGTTTAACTAGGTGAGGAGACAGGGTGAAGTTGTACAAAAATTGGCTCATATGATCGGACATAGTGTTAAACTGTATGACATGGTACTACAGTTTTTGAGGACATTATTTTTACGTACAAAGAATATACACTATTGTACCTTGAGAGCAGAATTATTAATGGCTTTACATGATTTGGAGGTCAGTATATTATTGTTATGCAGGGTATTCGCTAGCCAAAATAATGGAAGAGGAAAAAGTAGTACTGCTTTCTGCAAGTAATGCTATACATTTTGTGTATCATATAAAAGCGTGTGTTAAGACGAACGTTGCTTGCAGAAAACAGTATTATATTAGATTATATTGTGTAAGATAAATCTAATATTACTGTTTAGGTCCAAGACATTATATCTGTTGATCCATGTCATAAATTTACTTGGTGCCTGGATGCATGTATCAGAGAAAAGAATGTTGATGTTAAAAGATCCCGTGAATTACAAGGATTTCTGGATAGCATTAAGGTATAAAGCAGACTGTTCTTATTCGACAATGTTACTTCTTGGGATAGAAAAATGAAACGATATGTAGCTTCTTTTTCTAGAGAGGACAAGAACAAGTATTAGGTGACTTAAGTATGACATTGTGCGATCCTTATGCCGTAAACTTCCTTGCTAGCAGTGCTATTAAAATTGCACTTCATCTAATAAATGGTGAAGCATTGCCTCGAGAAAATGCAGTTCTTGTTTTACTGTTAAGAATGCTTGCATTGGGTTTGTCTGCTTGGCAAATGATTGATTCGCAAGACTTCAAGGAACCAAAGCTGGATAGTCAAGTTGTTACAAAGTTCCTACCAGCACTTATGTCATTAATGGTAAAATAATGTTTTATATATTTTAGATGTTTGTAGCACAATGAACGAACATATAATTCACTTTTCAGGTAGATGACCAAATACGACAATTAAATTGTAAACTTCCGCCCGATGAGAGAGAAAGCGCAATCGCTATAATAGAACATTCTGGCCCACCTCCTGATGCTTGTCAAGCATACGCACAACTTTCGGGAGTTGCTGCTGTTTTATCTATGTATTATGCATTGCATGTTGGAGGAGGTGGTGGTGTTGGAAGAGGAAGGGGTGATGCTAGAGGATTAATGAGGGTTTTAGCTACTTTACCAAATTGTCAAGCACAACGCGCATTTGAAGATCCATTTTTACACACATTGGTAAAATGAAACTTATAAACATACTTTATTGATTACTAGAGGTGTGCGAAAACCTGAATAAAATTCTCGACCCGATATTTTCGGGTTCTCGCACACCTCTATTCATTACACTTATATCATGTATGATGCTAAAATGTTTCATATTGTTTCACAGGTGTCATTGTTGATATTAAACATGGCTGATGAATTTTCGAACGAATCGTTCTGTACAGTTATATTTGATGAATTTTTCCTAGCTGGTCTTGGCAGAGATAATGTTACACGTCATTTACTAAAATTGCTTTGGTATATTCATCCAAAATTACCACCAACTCGGTTACACACACTGATGAAAGCACTTCAACCAACTAGTCAGGTATTCTTCGTAATTTTTTAGGAAGAAGAATATAGAGATAATATATAGGTTGTATATATACTCTCATTGCATTGTTTCTGTTGTTTAAGCATAATGAAGCTGTGCATAGTCTCTATGAAGCTTTACGTGAAAAAATTGGAAGTCGCTCGACAGAGGATCAATTACCAACAACTCCACAAATGGACACATTAGGACTTGATTGCCCACCTTCTTCTCTCACTGGTGTCCCCACACCGTCTTCATTGTAAAAACCACCGAAATCGAAGTTTAATACATGGAGCATGGACGAACATGGTTTAGTAATTTGACTTGCAAACAATTATGTATTCGACTCCTGTACTCTGTACATGTTTTATCACGAAAATTACGAAGTCAAACAGTAATACAGATTTTGTATTTTCATACGACTGTAAAGAATAACATAAATATGTATATTTTTTATTTTCATTTGAATTTTATTATTCGATGAATATAAAAACAGCTATATTATACAATAATACTGCTCAAAAGCTCCTAATATAAGTGTTACATACGATAGAGTAAAAAAACGATGTAAATAATTTAAAATAAATTAAAAGTTTTAAATATCACCTGTATCAACTACTTTTGCAACATTAGTTAGATCCATTATTAATCTGTCTAAATAGTTTGAATCCAATTTATAAGACATTAATATCATTGAAATGTACATCGATGCCTGTCTAGTTAACAGTAATTTTTTTAATTGTGGATCTATCATGCTCAACCTGAAAATATATTTAATAATGAATAATTCATTTAGTAATAATTTCATGTATAATAACGTATTTAAAATACGTACATTTTAATAATGATAAGACCCACAAGGGTCCATTCAGCAGCCTTGAAAATAATATTTTTAGCTGATAACGAAAAAGTGTTAACTAATACTTTTATTAAAACATTCCTTTCGTTATTGTGCATATATTGTGATACTCTACTATCAGCTAATGCTCGTAACAGATCTGGCAATCTATGAAGAAAAGAAAAAACAATTAAATATAACATAAATGTAACAATTTAATATAATATGGGAAACCATAAAAATTGGTTTACATTCTATTAAGTTTATCCAAAAAAATTCGTCGTCGAAGCGCTTTAGGGGCGTGTGCATCTGTTAATGGTAACACGGTAGAAGAATCATTATACTGTTCTGTAGTTTCTGTAGTTCGTTCAGCCATTTCTATAACAGTATTTCCTTTATAGAATGCTTTCACCTAAAAATAATACTTTTATGTATATTCAGAAATATACATTGTGTTAATTTACATTAAATAACTTACTTTTAATTCCATTTTCTTTCCTTGTTCCTGAAGGATAGCCAAATGTGGCATAGGTTTCAGAGCATTTTTCATTAAATCTGTATCATCTTTTTCATCTTCAAATTGCAATTTACTTAATTTTTTACACAAATGTTGATACCTGTCATGTTGAAGTATATTCTCTAATAATTTCTTTTTAATTTCTTCATCTCCTGATAATAAGGAAATTGTATCTTCGTTGATCCACTCTTTTATGTTCTCTTCTATGTGTATCGTTAAATTATAAAACTCGTTTAGTTGTTTTCCTTTAGTACGATCTTTGTGTTTGTGCTTCCTAGATTTATTCTTTTCTACGTTTTGTAGATCGTTTGTATTACTAATAACTGTATTTTCTTTAACAACAGTTGTGTTACATGTTTTTGTATTTAATGTATTTAGTAACTCATTTTGAACTTCAGTATTATCCTTACTCCAATTTTTATCATTATTCTGTGGTTCTTTTCTATCTTGAAGTTTTATACTATCTAATGAAATATCATTTTGCAAAATAGGTTCTTGTGCAATCGTATCACTGACACACTGTTCAATATCATTAGTTGCATGTTTTAAACTAGTTAATTTATCTTTTGTATGTTCAGAAGTTTCAATGGAATTCATCAAAGGCTGATCTTTAATTAAATCTGAAGTTTTACTGTCCCTATTTATTTCTGTGGTATTGATATTTTGGTCATTACTATTTATTATATCATATTGATTATCTGCTTGAGCTACTGAATACTTCACATTTTGAGTTTTTGTAATTTTGGTCTCTTCTGAATTTTTACACGTCTCATTATGGTTTACAAGATCATTTGTACTATTAGGATTTATTATTGGAGTAGTATCCATTAAATGAACTTCATCTCCAGGCGTACTTCTTTGTAACGCATCTTTAGCTGGTAAAACTTTAAATTTTGGTATCTCTTCTTTATCTCTTAACCAAAGGGGACTTGTTAGCATTTGTTCCAAAAGATAATTACAAGCACCATAACAGCGGGAACTACAAAAATTTTTACGTCGTGTCACATCATAAACTTTATTTTGTTTTGTAGAAATGTGGTATTTTTGGTTAATAACCGCTACTAATGGATTCGAACATAGTACATAGCCGCATAACTTGATAACAGCTCTTTCTTCAATTACATCCTCCATATGACACTTGTTCATATACTGTAACTAGAAAAGTATATATTAATGTAAATCTTTAATGTTACGAATATATTTTATGTTGATCACTTACATTATCTAAAAGCCATTCAACATCAATATTAGGTTCTAAAAGCTGTTCAACCAACTTTGCCAGACGTAGGGTAATCTTTGCATTCATGACAGCGTAGGGTATTGTTATGACCGGAGTTGTCAGCACATTGCACAGTCGCCAAAATTAAGACTTGTCCCCCACTCTACCCTTCCCCTCCTACGACGCTGTTCCCCGTTCTGTCTCTGTCCATCTCTGTCGTGCATGGGTCACAATGTCACGTGATTATCTAGTACTGGTAAAAAGAGGGTAACTTTCTCCCCTCAACTCGTGTCAATTTCCCTTATCTGGCAACATGGCCAGGTGGGCTTGTATTCCCTCAAAATGCTTCCCCTTCTACTATTAGTAGTGGTGACTCACCACTGCACTGGTGCGATATTGTGCAAGATTTCTCACGCATGTGTGTCCAAAACAGTAACGTATTGGCGGGAAAATACCGATATTTTACGGGGTGTTCAAGGTACCCTATTTTATCGAGAATTTTACTTTACTGACACTAAAATCGCCGCCAGTTCATGTAGTTCAGTCAAATTCGGGCGTCTCTATATGGTCTCTATAACTGTATTTTCACCCCCACCTTTTTCTTATTCATTTATCATTTTGCAGATCTTCAAAAACGAGAAAAATCGTTGAAAAAGAGAATTAATATAAACAAAGTCCAGCGAGATTTAGCTGCGAAGACAATTTGTAACTACAGATCATTAGCCAATCAGGGAGAAATTAAATTGTTTCCGCTCTCTCCAACGTCTCCGAAAGGCTGAATGTCATGAAAGGAATACTGAATTTTTTGTTCTGACTGTGAATAGCAACTAAATAGCAGCGAACTACTAGAGAATAAGAACGAAGACAAAATGATCTCGTCAATGTCGTATTTTTGTCTCAATCATCCTATGACGCAACCAATAATACTCTTCTTCATCTTTGATCATAGTGTCACCGAGTCAACAACAAATAGGAAATAATGTCCACTTCTTCATAACGTCGCGTTTCTGTCCCTCGAAGCATGCAATGCTAACAAGAGAAAATTACATATTTATAATATGATTGTATATACACTATCAAATATTTTAATTAGTTTTCATTTTCATTTTCTATACTTATTTAGTGCTAACACTAAAAAATTGAAAAAACAATGTACATATTCTAGTAATTTTTTTATATTTCTCCCATTACCAGAAGATGCAGCAATGTTGAGATTTGTCAACCTGTCAGTAGAAAATCCAAGCAAATCTAATTTTACTCTATCGTATACGGTTTCTAATATCATCGATATTGAGTCGAACTATGATATGTGATTGAACTTATAGAAAAATATATACTAATTGCGATAGAACCAATAATAGAAAATATGAAAGTTTCAAAGATAAAGTTTTAGTACGAACTTTAACGCACTCTAGTGGCGGTTCTAGAAACACCGAACCGGCTGTCTTGTAGAAGTAGAGGTCTACCGAAGTAGATGGAAAAGAGACCAGTAGAGTGTGACTGATTGTATGGTGTGATCTTGGAGTGGTGTTACGTTTTCAGTATTATCTTGTTGTGCTCGCCATGACGTTGGTTTGAAATTGTATTCCAAAATATTAATCCCGATGTTGGTCGCAGGACTGTGCCAATGTAGTTTTTATGCTTTTAACGAGGAGAGACTCCGGGGAGGCAATTCGTGGATACCGAAGAAAGCTTCAAACACGTTTGAAGCTTTCGAGGTCGTATTCATGGAACTATGAACCTGGACTCGTTGTCTTTTACTTTGTCACAAATCAGTTATTTGGTTGCGAATTTAAATAAGAAAAATTTTCGGGACAGCTGCCAAGAAATATCAGATGTAAGTAGACAAAAAACCTGTTGTACTACTGCATCTCTTATGCCCACCCCTTCCACTTTCTGTTCATCACACGCCGTCCTCGAAACAGCGCAATATGCTTCGTGAACATTATTGCCGATTTCATATGAGCCCGTCCATTAAGAAAAACTTTCCCATTGCGAAAATTAACCGCGAATTTATGCCGAAGCTTTCACGCTTATTTCATTATTATTGGTAACTTAGTACTTACGCGGTATGAAATACACCTTGAACTTAGCCTCTTTCCGTGATTTGTATCCGTTCCAACGTATTATTTCGAACGATGAAGCTCTTTTACGTCTTTTAATGTACACATATCAGTCATTAAGCACGATGGTCTAGTTATTTGGCCAACAAATAAATGTTTATATACTTATTTTGCCCTTAGTTATTTTTGTATGTTCTGCAATCTTCTTTTTTCATACTTCTATTGTTGAAAATCTAGTTATATGACAGAGCTCGTGTTCTATACATTTACTTTTATATAGATATTTACTATAATAATAGTTTAACCTATTTTAAAACTGATTGTTGTATTGTAGTTGGTGCTGTGGAAGGGTCTGGAGGCAGACAGACACTTGCTGCGCTCTTTACTCTCGTGCATAGATTTTTCAACAGGAGAACCGCCAGAATCAAGTGCGAAAGATTATTTTCAAGTGCAACTTCTGAAGCAAGAGTGTACTAATCTTCTTAGCAAACCTTCTTTTATTTCTAATCTGTGCTTTGCTATAGATCATCCATTTCACCAGCAAAAGGTTTTTTTTTATTTTACTTCTTATATTTAGGTTAAGGTCATCACTACAAGTGTTCATATATATCTATCTATATGTATATATAAACAGTCCTTTTATTTCTAATATATTCTGTATAATAAAAAACATTCATTTTAACTAACTTCATTCTTACAGACTTTGAACCCATCGCCAAAGTTTTTTTTACGTTTGAAAAAGGTACTTGGCTTAACTCTGGTACAAGAAGTTGCATTTGCGATCGCATTGCTGCATTCTGAGAATTCTGAAATTTGTGCATTAGCCCTAGAGCACGTGCAGAAACAGCTGCCTGAATTGATTAAAAATTATATCAATTCTGAGACGAACAATAAGCATCACGAGGAAGGATTACACGATTCATTACCTGAAGTTCTTCACCTTATATTATCGCAAGCATTATACACAGCCAATCAATTTGGCCTTTCATCAGAAGCAAAAGAAAAATTTCTCAAGAATTTAAGGCGCGATTTTCCCCGTGAGCTGGTACCAGTGGTGCTAGCACCACTCTTGTATCCAGACAACGGGGAAACTCCGCAAGCCAAAATTGAATTAAACATGGCTGTCAATCAAATGGTAAAACTAATAATGTTTGTCGCTTCGTAACTCTTATATCGGTTCGAACATTAAATTTTAAACTATTTTATAATGTATGCTTTTCAGGATGGGAATTCTCTGGTAGAATTGATTATGGAATTAGGATATGGATTTACTAGCAGTGTCGAAGAATGTAGATCAGCCTTAGCTGGCCTAGGTGCTCGAGAAATATCTCCAGCATGTGCTGCAAGAGTTCTAGGTCATATGGCACGAACTTGCAGTAATCTTGACGATGCTGGAGGTTTACAATCGTATTGGGGTAACTCGGGAGCAGCACAAGATGCTAATAAAGAAAAGTCTGCGGATAATGCTGCTCCTACTACTTGGAATGTTGAAGTGTTTATTCAAGCTTTAAAAGAAATTGTAAGCACAATTAAGTAATTCTCTCTCTGTGACTAAAATATTAACAATAATAGTATTAAGAATTTTAATCGTGTGCAGCATCAAAATAATTATTATTTACAAAGATAATTATATATTTTCAGCAATCTACACTGTCTTGGAATGATGTGATAGTTAAGTTGGACCATGCTGAATTTATTATTAAAGACAGACAAGGATTGAATTTACTAATCACCGGCTTAAGATTGGGATTGCAACATCAGGGATACCTACCTGATATGTTTCCTGTAGAACTATTTTATCGTCATTGGGATAATGTAGAAGGACAATTTTCTTTGGTACAACAAATCCTGAAGTGTCCGGACATATTTTGTTTTGCTGATTATCCATATCACTCTGTAACTGTGGATGTGTTGAAAGCAGCGCCAGAAAGTGATAGTAAGGAAGCACAAACATGGAGATCCTTGAATGTTGTTGAATTACTTTTACACATGGCAGA
Source organism: Lasioglossum malachurum (assembly GCA_028455605.1). Classification (NCBI taxonomy): domain Eukaryota; kingdom Metazoa; phylum Arthropoda; class Insecta; order Hymenoptera; family Halictidae; genus Lasioglossum; species Lasioglossum malachurum. The sequence continues at coordinate 18,437,530 of CM052316.1, read as the reverse complement.
AAGAGGGCTATATGTATCCGTTCAAGAAATATTTAAGTGGCCCATTCAACACTGCCCTGATGTTCTTGTATTGGCGTTATTACAAATTAATGCACCTATTACCATATTGAGACAAGAATTGCTTAGTACGCTGATGCCTATTTTTCTCGGAAATCATCCGAATTCTGCTGTTATTTTGCATCACGCGTGGCACGGAAATGCTGTTAAAATTAAATCTATTATTATGCATGCCATGGCGGAATGGTATATACGCGGAGATCACGATCAAACTCGGCTGTCCCGCATCCTGGACGTTGCTCAAGATCTTAAAGCGTTGAGTCACTTACTCACCGCTCAGTCGTATCCGTTTGTTATTGACCTGGCTTGTTTAGCTTCGAGAAGGGAATACTTAAAATTAGAGAAATGGCTGACAGACAAAATCAGAGAACAGGGTGAAGTTTTCGTTACCGCTTGTGTAAAGTTTTTACAAAGGCGGTGCCCACAAGTGATGGGACCTGGCATAAAAGAAGATCTCACAGTTCCAAAAGCAAGTCAACTTCCTCAGGAAACATTGACAACCATGCTTGCTTGTTTGCAAGTGTGTGCTGGGTATGTCCTTTTTACGTAGTCCTCCTAAAAAATGTATTAAATGTTTGAAAACAATTGTTCAATTCTCAAATTAATATTACAGGGGTGTTTCTCAAGAGTGTTCAGAGGCAATAATGACCATGGTACAAAACTGTAATCTCATGTTGAGTAAGAGTACAATGAGTAGACCTCCACCACCAGGAGTTTTAAGACATCGGACATTAGAATCTTTCAATCCAGCTACATTAGGAGGACCGGTAGTTATATTAACTTTATCAAGTTGGATATATAGATCTGATTTATATGCTATCGCATACTATAATATACTTCATTAATTTTTCATAGCTATTTTCTTCTAAGCAAGTAGACCCACTTGGAAATTTAAGTTCAAGTCTTGCATCTATGAATTTGGGATCTAGTCTTGGTCCTCCGAGCAGTTCTGCATTCAATTTACCCGGTGCTCTTGGACCATTAGTGTCTGCACCTGGCTCTCCTTCGCGTCTCATGGGACCTTCTCCAAGTTCGTTTCCAATCCTGCCAGTATCGTCTCAATTACATTCAGGACCAGTTGGAACACAAGGGCCTTCTGTCCTTCCTGGCAGTACAACAATTGGAAGTCTGGGTCGCCTTGGGCCACCTACAGGCATTGAAAAGGCAAGAATACCCGAAACGTCGAACTTATTTCCTGACATGGCACAAAATGTTTCAAAAGAAATTGAGGACGAAGCGAATAGCTATTTCCAACGTATATACAATCATCCGCCACATCCTACTTTATCAATTGACGAAGTTCTAGATATGTTGAAAAAATTTCAAGATTCTGGTAGTAAAAGAGAAAGGGAAGTGTTCAATTGTATGCTACGAAACTTGTTCGAGGAATACCGCTTTTTTCCTCAATATCCTGATAAGGAATTACAAATCACAGCACAGTTATTTGGTGGAATCATTGAAAGAGGATTAGTTAATAGCTATATGACGCTTGGATTGGCTCTGAGATTTGTATTGGATGCTCTTCGGAAACCAGAAGGCAGCAAGATGTATTATTTTGGCATAACTGCTCTGGATCGTTTTAAGAGCCGTTTAAAAGATTACCAAACATATTGTGAGCACGTCAGGACAATTCAGCATTTCAGTGAGTTCCCACAACATTTAATTGAGTACATAGAATATGGATTACAGGGGCAGGAGCCTCCCACGAGACCTCAAGGTCCGGTTCTCCCAAAAACCTTAGCAGCTATATTAGCACCCGTTACTACACCATATAAAACTATTACAACAACAACAATAACAACCAGTACTACCCAAACAAAGTCATCCACAACGCCGACTGCATCCCTTTCAGCTAGAGTAAGTAAAGTACAAATTCTATATAAATTAGTGTAATAACGCATGTTTTTTTCACTGAAGTTTATAAACTATTTGTTTGTTTTTAGCCTTCCATTGCAAATGCAACGAATATCGATACATTATTGGTGGCCACAGATAAAGAAGAAAAAATAACAACGCCACCCGAGGCTTTACAAGATAAAACAGCGTTCATTTTCAACAACCTTAGCCAATTGAATATGCAGCAGAAATGTGACGAAATTCGGGAAATTGTCACGGAAGAATATTGGCCTTGGATGGCTCAGTATCTAGTAATGAAACGAGCTAGCGTAGAATTTGGATTTCATCCTTTATATTCCAATTTTTTGGAATGTCTAAAATTACCTGAGGTGTATAAACTGGTTACTAGAGAAACGTTTAGAAACATAAAGGTACGTGAGAAATCTTACTGCTGGTGCATAAATTTTCAATTAATTCTAGAACACTTCTTATATATAAATTTGATTGTAGGTTTTATTGCGAAGCGATAAGGGAATAGCAAATTTTTCTGATCGAACACTTTTAAAAAATTTAGGTCATTGGTTGGGGATGTTGACTCTCGGCAGGAATAAGCCTATTTTGCAGGTATTGTATTCAATTTGTATAACTTCGTATATGTTAATCTATAATGATTAAAACTGTAAATATAACTTCCTTTTTTATTCCATTAGATTGATATAGACGTAAAAGGTTTACTTGTTGAAGCATATCATAAAGGCAATCAAGAACTCCTTTACGTAGTTCCATTTGTTGCTAAAGTACTTGAAAATTGTGCAAGGAGTCGTGTTTTTCGTCCACCTAACCCTTGGACAATGGCAATCATGAATGTACTGGCAGAGCTGCATCAAGAACCTGATTTGAAATTAAATTTGAAATTTGAAATTGAAGTGCTATGCAAGAGTTTAAATATTACCATTGTCGTAAGAATCATTAGTAATACAATTTATTATAATCGCGTTCATATTTTATTATAATAATACTGATCGATATACATATTAATTTGCAGCAATTAAAGCCCGCACTTTATTTGAAAGATCCAGAAAAGTTACGAAATTTAGAATCACAATTATCACATCCAAACAAAAAATCTGAAACAAATAACAATCCACCGCAAACGCAAGGTCCTATCGAAGAATTAGTCGGTCCAACTACAACTGGAACAATTGTTCCACAAGCTCCTCCTGTGAACACAACACCATCTTTACCTACCGATCCACCAGAACCACGGTTTAATTATATGGATATATCTGTGAACATTGCTAATATTGCTCAGCATATTACCATCAATAATCAGGTATTCATTGCCTAATTTCTCGGGTGTGTGTTAATATCTATCTGCTCTAATTAATTTATTTATTTTTCAGCTACCATTGTTCCAAACACATCCGCATTTAAAGCAATTTGTTCGTCCAGCTGTTGATAGAGCAATTCAAGAATGGATTGTTCCTGTTGTTGATCGCTCAATTAAAATAGCTCTAACTACTAGTGAACAAATTGTAAGAAAAGACTTCGCATTAGATCCAGACGAAGTTCGAATGAGAACAGCGGCTAGACATATGGTCCGTAATTTAACTGCTGGGATGGCTATGATTACTTGCCGTGATCAGGTAAAACTTACGACAAATTTTCATACTCTACAAGTGTTTTTCCAGTTTTACCTTTTCATTTGCCATTACCATGCATATCTGCTTTTTCTTAGGTTTTAGCATCAATTAGTACAAACTTAAAACAAGCTTTTCTTACCCCAATGATGGGTACATCGCCACCGAAAGAACTTGCAGAACAAGCAGCAAACGTAATAGCTGCTGACAATATGGAGCTTGCCTGTGCATTTGTACAAAAAACCGCCATCGAAAAGGCCATTCCAGAAATGGATAAGCGTTTGCTGAACGAAATTGAACTGCGAAAGATTGCGCGCCAAGAGGGAAGACGATACTGTGATCCATTAGCCAAGTACCAAGCTGAGAGAATGCCTGAGCAAATCAGGTTGAAAGTAGGAGGTGTTACCCCTCAGCAAATGGCTGTGTATGAAGAATTCGCGAGAAATATCCCCGGATTTTTGCCACTTTCCGAACGTGATACTCAAGCTCTATTGATGCCAAAACCTGTTACCGTAAGTATTGTATTATATGTAGACAGCGGATTTTATGCACTTATGACAAAAATGGGTAGGTGTAATTTAAAATAGTATACATACACAGTAGAAGAATTTAACCCCTTACCCTACGATTTATTTTACGGTTTCAGTGACACAGACTTTTTTGTAGATAGTAATTTCCTAAAAAAAGGAGACAATTTATATCTATGCCTATATGTTCTGTAATAACTGTACATTTAACAAAACCAAAAAAGAATTTTAGTTCGGTTTAAATGAAATTAATAACATAACATAACAAATAACATAATAATATTTATTAGACTTCGTTTCGAATATTGATCACGAATCTGACACGATATTGTAGGGCAAGGGGTTAAGAATACTCTTATATTATCTTCAACCCACTAAACATATTAAGAAAGAAAATATATTTCTATTTCACTCCAGTTTGTTGCAATTCAGGTAGAACATTTTTGTTTTGCATAAAGATCCGCTGTCTAATTATGTTTTATATGAAACTGTTCACTTTTATATTACTATGTCACGTATGTATACATTCACAGAGCACTTCTGTTTTAAAGGAACCTGCTGTAACTGCATTTGCTGCTAATCCTGCAGTTGCGGTAGCAACAGCACAACAGGTAGCTGCATATGCAGCAGCAGTAAGTAACGATGAGGTGGGAGCAATGTTAGAAAAACTTGCAGCTGATGTTGAAGTATTACTCGCTGCAATGGGTCCAGCTGCACCTCCTCCGCAGCACGCTGCTCTTCATAGTCTACTAGAATCTATTATTTTAACGAGAAGATCGAGGGACGCAGGCGCTGCTATGACATTACTCAAGAAGGTAATACATTATATTATTTCACACTGAAATAAATAATTATCAGTTCACTATACTTACATTATACTATTTTAGGCTGTGGAAGGATTGTTGGATGGTCCCACAAGCGGTGTGACAGATTCCGAATTTATACTACGATATAGAGAGCTCCACTTACGTATTTTAAAGTGTCTTCAAGATCCACGTGCTTATGGCATGCAGTGGACAAACAAGCATGTTACTCGTTGTTTGACAGAATGTAGGGAAGAATTTCGATATAATTTCGAAGCTGTCGATTATCTCATAAGGTACACATTATTTACAAATAGAACATTTTTAAAAAATTACCATGTTAAACATGGTAATCGCGGAGCCAATTTTGTCTCCTATACCATTTTACTTTCTAAGTTTAAAATTAACTTGTTTACCTCATTTTTCTTCATTTAGTTTCAATCAAACCTATTAAGACAGTGTAAACATATTTTATAATATTATATGAATTATCTATCATACGTTCGTTTGTAAATTCGATACCATCGGTCTTCAGGGCCGACTAACAAAACGTTTAACGTTTAATAACATTTTTAAAAAAATTTAGATACAACAACAAAACATGAGTTTTTTCGTATGTTTGCAGATCTCATCTAATTAGTCTTCCACAGTACGATTTGGCTTTAGCTCAAGCCATGGATTCTGGGAATGCCATGGCGACAATTTTCGCAATGCAGTTGGTGCAACTTTATTTAATTGATGAAAGACAAACTACACACGTTACCGAATCCGACTTGTTTCATACAATTGAAATACTGGCTAGAATGGCCCATCACAGAGCACCACCGGAAGGGTTATTATCTAACAATATATAATATTTCAATTCGCATAAAAATTCATTGACGATGAGATGAAATAAAACTCTTATTTTTTTTATAGTATTTTACTATTCCGACTGACCAGTTTAATAGAATCGTTGCGCGTTAATCACGATCCAGGTGTATTAGCAGACAGAGCACCAGCTGGGCCGACAGCACACATACATTCTGGAATCCTGCAGGTGAGAGTAAGTAAATCCC
>CM052316.1:18239800-18431509 GCA_028455605.1 Lasioglossum malachurum | reverse complement strand
TACCGAATAATGCATATTACGCCCCGTAAACGTAAAAATAAGACTTTCGAAAAACCTCATCTTTGCATTATCGAGAAATTAGAAGGCGCATCCCGCACCCTTGCAATCTTGGAAACGAGTCGTGCTGACAAATTTTATTCCGCTATTTTTGGGAAACTTTTAGAAGTGATAATTTCAGCCGTCCCTTGACTAGTGTCGGAGTCAGTCCATTGAAAGCTAATTTATTGAGACACGTTTTTTCGTGAAAAACATGCTCTTGTAGAGTTCTAGCTCCTGGCTCAATAGCAATTGGTGTTCGTTTTGTATTGATTTTGTATATTAAAGACTACTTACAGTTTTCATACCAGCAGCAATGTAATAATTACGTATTTCTGGAGCTTCGCCCATTATCCATTTACAATCTGGAGAAAATGCTTCAGGCCCATTAGATAATCTTTCCAAAACCGCATCTCCTAAATTTGGAATTCTATGAAGCATTTGTTCGAGTAAAATGTGGAAATGGTCCCAATCTTCTGGTAAAAATCTTTCATTTGTGCTTTCTGAAATGTAACTTCTATTAGATTCACGTCTATAACGAATCATTGAAAAGTCAAAATCTATGTATGTCTAACCAGGTATTGTCCCATCTTCAAATGCTGGCTTTGCAACTGGTTCAAAACCACCAGCTAATAGACTTCCGTTATTTTCTCGAAAATAAATGTAACCATCTAAATCTCTTACAACTGGAATCATAGGATCTAGACCATCGATAGGTTGTGTGTGTAAATAATAATGCTCAACAGGATGAAGTGGTACCTGAATAATACATAATAGAAAACATTTCATAATTTATATAAACAGACTTTAGTTGATAATAATTACAAGAAACCTACCTTTACATGCGGTTCACTTAATTTACCAACGTTGCGTGCCCAAAATCCAGCACAATTGACAAAATGCTCACATTCAATGGCACCAAATGTCGTTTCGATAGCTTCGATTCTACCATTTTGTGTAACTACTTTTGTAACTTTGCAATTCTCAAATACTTTAACACCTACAAAATTTATAAATCGAATATATCCGTATATTAAATACATACATATGTCTTTGCATATAAAAAGTTGAATATATACCTTTCTTCTTTGCTTCAGCTATTAATGTTAAACAAATCTGATATGGATCTCCTACTCCATCATCTGGGATCCATAATCCACCAACTAAATCATCCACTCGCAATAAGGGACATATTTCTTGTACTTGCTTTGGTGTAACTAAATGGCATTCGATGTCTCGAGATCTGAAACAATTTCAAATTACTTTTCGATATTTGCATTTACTTCATACCTTATAAATTTACCGTAATATTTTATTTATACAGTCAAACCTCAATATCTTGAATCTCTTTAACTCGAATACCTCTATAAGACGTATTTCAATTATATGTGTAACTTTAATCACTTACATAGACTGCGCTTTCATTCGTCTGAATACGGTCATGCGATCCCTAGTGCGCGCTAAAGAAAGACTACCGCATTGCTTCCAACCTGTTGGTAAACCTTTCTCTTCCAATTCCTTGTATAAAGCTATACTATCTTGAGCAAGTTTCACTTGTGCCAAACTTGGCTTAAATGCTCCGACTAATCCTGAAGTATGCCACGTTGTTCCACCGCCAATTCTAAGTTTAATACTAAGTTTAAATACATTGTATTTTTAAAAGATATATACATTAAAATGAATGTTTACCTGCCACTTTCTATAATAACTGTTTGATCACCTAATCCCATGAGCGAAAGATGATAAGCAACTGCTCCACCCATAACTCCGCCACCGCATATAACAACCTTTGCATCTTTAGGAAGCGGATCGTCAACATTATCATTTGTTATTACTGTAGATTTTGAACTGCTATGTCTTACTCTTTGGTGATTATTGAACGCAAAGTTGCTCCATTTTGACACATACTTTTTACAAAGTGTCTTTGAATTATTCCACATTGTAATTAATGCCAATCGGAAGCGTTCAATTAACTACAAGTAAAAGATAATTTGTGTTAACTACAAACTAAAGATAACATAAATTTGAATCATGAATATGTTTTGCATATATATATACATATATGAATTAAATTCACATTTGAGGTTAAAAGATTATAAAATTCAAAATATATACTCGCAGTATTTCTAAATACCATACCTATTCTGAAATACAATCGACTTCGTTCACTTCGTTGTCATTTGAAAATTCAAAATACATATCTGTTTATGGTCTGAGAGATTATGCGTGTCCTTTTCGGTATGTACATAAATATGTATTTAGATCTTATATATATATATATATATTTTCTTCGTAATCAGAGAGATCCACGTATAAAATGTTCTTGAAAATTGAAATGCTTTGTAAAATGGAAATACAAATGCAATTATGGCTTATATTTAAAATTTCGTTTTGTAAATATTATGTATAAAAGTGAACACTTATTCTGTAACATTTAAAGATAATAAAGGTTACGTAGAACGTAAATAGAACGTCAATTTATTGGATTTTATTCACTTGGAAGTTGGAATACGTTACAAAATATATTTATATAAAAAAGTATATAAATATATATGTATTAGAAATTGTTCGAGTTCGATATTGACAACTATATATGTACATATATGTATGTCATAAATTTCTAAGAGCAAGATGGTAAAGTACCTATGTAACTAAACTTTAAAGAAAATAAAATTGAATTGAAATAATCGCAGAAAAATCATGTAATAATTATTTGAAACAAATTAATTATAATTTTAAAATAAATAAAACAAAACATTGTATGAAAATTATGTCTAATGTATATATGTATTTACATAATTACGGAATGTGAATGGAATACTTACAATGTTAATAAAGTATTTAATTTAGACTAATAAAACAACTTATATATTTAGTTGAACAAAAAATTCAATATACACTTTATTAGTCATATAATTTACAAAATACAGTAATTGACATTTCGTCTTTCAAGTAATTTTTGCAAAGTGCCTATTTTTATATATAAATTTATACAAATTTGTTAGCTGCACATGGTTTTAAAAATATAACGAATGTATCATTCTTACTATTTAGTGTGTTAATCATTCCAGATATGCATTGTGGATATTTACTACTTCCTAATATTTTTAAAAAATAGATTTTCAATAATACCTACCATTGTATAATGTGTATAATACTTTAGTAACAGTGATCGTTATCTGCGTCATCAGTAAAAATGTGATGTATGGTCAAAAATATTTTTGAGATTATCTTGTACATAAATATAGTTTGCGTGTATGTTACATATAAAAGATTAATATCGTGTAGCATTTGTTGTGAATAAAGCTATCAAGGCAATTTTTGTTTGTACATTTGGCAGTACACAAAATTTATCGTAACGAGATTATGTGATTATAATATAATACAATGTCAAGATTCTTTCAAAGTGAAATGCAATAAAAAGAGATTCTAATACTAGGTTTCTTATCTTCTGTAACGACCAAGGTAAGTTTTGCAGTTAGGGCAACTGTGGTGAACATCCATGCACTCATCAATACAGCAGGGAATCAAACAACATCCTAACCAGCCCCTGTGTTGAAATACAAAAATATAAGAATGTTCTATGTTATTGAGTTTTCAATTGAAGTATATTTATGCATACCCCATCAATGCAATAACAACGCCAGATATATAAGCGATCAGACCAGGTTCTGTTTTGGTTGAAGTATCAATTTCTGCCTGACAATTTGGACAAATTGTATGCGTCGAGCCTGATCCAAGTGGAACAATTGTTGTTACTATAGTTGGTCCCGTGGTATCTAAAAAATATGTGAGTAATTCTTCTTAAATAATTATTTATTCCTTTAATATCTTAAAGCAAGATATTTATATACAGTGAGTCACAGTTACAATTGTCCACTATATGCATAATTATGTTTCATATAGAAAAATGGTTTGAATATGGGACTAATGTAATAAACATACAGTGTCTTCCATTAATATTTGAACGCTCTCAAAAAAACGGTAACTTTTTTAATATTGCACTATACGATTTGAACTTTCTTGAAAAGTTGGAGCAATTAGTTTACTACATGATGTGAAAAGAAAGTTTTTCAAAAACTGCAATTGATCGAAATTGTAGAGAAAATACTAAAAGTTATTTTCCACAACTTTTTTTTGCGGGCCTATATTGAAAATTTAAAAAATACGTTTTGTAGATCTGTGTCAATTGTATGCATTGTGAAAATTTCATCAAAATCGATTGATGCGGGAAGAAACGACAGATATTGAAAGAGAATCATGAAAAACTGCAATTTTTACCATTTTTAAACGTTTGTATCTCATTGCAAACATCGACCGATTTTAATGAAATTTTCAGAATATTTTTAACTGTTACAGATCTACGAAACGTGTTTTCTAAATTTTTCATACAAGCCCACATAAAAAAGTTGCAAAACACAACTTTTAGTATTTTCCTGCAATTTCAACAGCTTGCAATTTTCCTCAAAAATTTTGTTCACGTTGTGCAGCAAACCAATTGTTCTAACTTCTCAAAAAAGTTCAAATTCATCATTAAAAAAGTTATAGTCTTTTTAACTGATATCTATGCACATTTATCCTTTCAAATTATCCAAATTAAGTATTACTATATTGTTAAGTTCCCCCAATGAATGTTGTACAAATCAGTAAAAATAATTCGAAATTTTTTGATCAGTACAAATTCTCAAAAATCAATACAATTGATCACTTTATCCGTATGATAATTTGTCACTCATAAAATGTAAGTCATAGAAATGTAAACTTATTGCAAATGATTTGAATCTAATGATTAGACTGCGGATGTTTATGCAGTTTGTAATTTTTGTAGGCAAATCTTAAGAAAGTGGGGACAATTCGGATCGTAGTTTCAGATCTGAAATAAATAAAAATCGTATTACTTTCTCTGTGGAATTTTATATTCTAGCAGTTTAACTTAAATTTTAGAACCCATAAATGCATAAAGATCTGCAGTCTACTATTGATTAATGGCTATAAACTATATTCTCATATGTGGTGGACAATTTTAGCTGTGACTCACTAGATATAGTACAAGAACATACTTATGTAACATATTTACATCTTTAAATAAGATATTTATATACATAGCGTATAGACATACAGGTTTCTGCAGGTGTAAAAGGACTAGCAGGTGGAACACCGCCCATTGTCTCCGAATAACCAGGTGGTGCGTAAGGTGGAGGTGGTCCATTTTTGTACATGATGTTCTGGTTTTATTTATATACACAGTATCTATAATTAAACTTAATTACGTAACTATACATAAAAGAGCAAAATAAATTATTAATTATTATTAATTTTTACTTATCAATACCTTGAAATATAGGTAAATACAAGCTTTAATTACGCAATTATAATACGTACAAGATGCTTTTGTAAAATTTCTAATGAACAGGCAACTTTTGTTTCCCACATGTACCTAAATCATAAAAACACTGTCAAACGTCAAACTCCACTACACAAATAATAAAGTTAACAATTTTCTTCGTAAACTTATTGACAACAATTGAATTGTCGGAGCATTGTAAAATTAGTTTAGAACATGAGTCATAGTCTAATTACATATTCGAATTAAATAATGATTGTCCTAGGTATGTGTGGATCTGATTGCGAAATTGAATGTCACAAGTCACAAATGACATCCTTGCCAATTGGAGAAAAAATACGACACATTCGATGATCCTTGATTATGCGATTGCGTAGTGTGCAATTAATTATGCCTACCTTAAGAATAAATTAATCGTTGCTCAATTACTTAGACAATGTGCGAACAATATTTTAAATATGAATTCTGTGTATTCTTTTATACTTTTGAAAGTGTAAACACAAGAAAGATGATCAAATATCCTTATGCGTGTATATAGATGGCGTAGTACAAGTTTCATGAACATTCCATTGAAGCATTGAAGTTACACACTGTTACACACATATCGATTATTTGAAATGTTCACATCCCAATATTTTATTTACGTTTCGTGTAATGTGACAAAATCAACAAATTACTATTTGATTGTATCAAGAATATCTCCGCGAATATATTTGCAATTCGTATTGCAAACACTGCATTATATATTTTTTTGCGATTGGTTGACTACTTTATAGACCCGACTTCGGGTACCTAGAGGGGAAAGTACCTGTATAAATATTTATGGAAACTATAATTGTAATATTTATATTTTATTTTATTACTCGTTCATTTTTACTTTATAATACTCTTATTATTTTAAATATGGCTAACTCATTTTGTCAACTATAATTGGGAAAAAGTGAATTTTAATGTAGATGTGGATTGATGTGGATATAATATGAAATCTGTATTTATTTCCTCACAGCTTACTTTATTTTTAAAAATGAATAGGAAGAATTATATTGAATTATATATGTGCAATATATTAAGTATAAAACACTTACTTGTGGAAAGATATATTTGTATCACGATTCTGTCGTTCCTTACAATTCTTTATGCAACAAGTCTGCACCATTTCTCCAAATGTTTACGAAATAATACATTATTTTGAATTATCTTGTGACGTGACTTGTGGGCATCAGATACTCCGTCATCTTGGAACATTGCATATCCTATACCGGGTCTATAAGTATACGCGAACACATTGTGCGCAATGTGAACAAGGCTTAAGAAATCAATATCGTTTTATAGCGCATATCTATGTATATCTAAACCATAGATCAGAGCGTGGTATTTAATCTTACTTGACACAATAAACAATCATTTGTCCTGTGTGAAAGAAGAACAGATGTTCGGTGATAGCGTGTATTATTAATTTTCGTTGATCTACTCACAACAGAAACTGATTCTGAAACGCTAATCAAGCGTAGAAAGAGAGAAACCTTAAAATTGCACGTTTCTTTATCGAATTTTTTCCATAATATCAAGTATTTTTTCTATTTCCCCGTCATGTTACAGATCTTATTCTCTTCAACAAAGTGTTGATCCATTACTATTTGAAATTTTAACTTATACCTTTTGTAACGATGACAAACGAAATCAGGTAAAGTAGTAACTTATTTATTCAAGAAATAATAAACGTGTTTCACGCTGTTTATTATCATCTAACAGGACTTTATTTCAATAACTCTGAAAAATGGTGCTAAGTCGAAATGATAAAAGAAAAAGAAAAGAAGGAGATCTTGTGGATCTTATGGAACCACTATCAGAGTCTCCAAAGAGGTAAGTTCATACTGAAAATGTTGACTTTGAATGTTCATTTTATAAAACCTACAAATGTTTTCGAAATATTTGCATATATTTTAGAGAACGCAAAATTTATTTATAGAAATAAATTCATAGTTACTATCTCATATACAATTTTTATTATAGAACCAAAATACGTGCGCAAAGAAAATTTGCGCAAGGTGCAACCGCAGTATTCAATCCTTCGCATACTCCAATTAAGGACAAAGAAAAAGCCAAACCACCGATTACAACGGAATTAATAACACATAAACGACCGAATACAGTGGATTTCTTGACATTTTTATGCTTTAGAGGTTTATACATTTATTACGTTTATACAGTCGAACCTCGATAACTTGAATCTCAAGGGAAGAACTAAAATCTTTGAATTGTGGAGGTTTCAACTTGTCGAAGTGTTCGAGTAAGAGAGATTTACCCTACGAAAAATCTACTACAGGGGTTTGTACGAGAGTTAATAATTTACTGATGGTAATAGTTTTAAAGAAAGAAAAGTTCAATTTTTGGAGATGAGTTATTTATTATATACATGTAGTAAATATAATCTACAAGGCTCTTACATATTACTAGTATATATTAAAGAAATCTGTGATTTTACTTGTCGCTAATGAATTAACAGATTGTTGATCAATGGTATTTTCAATGGTAACCAAAGCAGAGAATACATTTTCTTCAATATCATTGCATCTTTCTACTTAACTTCGTAAAACATTTACTGCTGTTTTGGCTTGTTTAGCTTTCACACTTGTGAAAAATAATTCGAGTTAAAGGAAGTTTTATTTTGATTCGTAAAGGTTTTTAAAGTGCAGTGGAAAGGAATTAACAAAATTTTGAAGAGGTTTGAGTTATCGGGGTTTGTTTGTAAATATAATTTTTATAAATATTCTTTGTTACTAACTTCTATTAAAAATGTTTATTTAGGGAAATCAATTTTACCTTCAAGTTTGAATTTCTTCAATGTCAGCAACAAAGAAGAAAAACCAAATGCCAAAACAATGCGTATATCCACAGACAAAGTTACATCTTCGTCCAGTACATCCACTGACAATCAAAAACCAGATCCAAGTCAGAAAACTATCACCAAGACAAAATCAATTATTACAGATAAAAAGAATAACACATTACAAAAAAGTATTAATAAATACAAGACCACAACGTCTACTGTGCAAGCGCTTAAGAAAAAGTATCAAGGACAACGTTTAGCCAAGCAAAGAATAAAAAATAAGTTCAAACCATCTTGTGTTATGAGAACAAGATCTTGTACAGAAAGAACGCTGTTAAAGTCTACAAATAAACTGGCACCAAGGAAATTTCTGCCAAGGATCGAAACCAAAAGACTTGGTTTACGGAGTAGTGTGCTTACAGATAAGACAAAGAAAAGTTCTCCAAAAGTGAAACCTATGCCATTAAAACCAAAGAAAAAAGCTCTCGTAAAACAGAAAAGCAGCGATACATCTGAGTCAGAATCCACATCGGAAGAGGAAGAAGACGAGCAACCTTCAGAAAAATCAATACCACAAGTAAAACGTACAGTACAAAAAACTGTACAGAAGAAAATCTGTACAAGAAGCAAATCCGAAATGAGAAGAATTACTCGTTCCCATAGTGGAACAGTTTCCCCAAAAAATCTTTGTAGAAGACCATCTAGAAAAACTAAAGAAGCAGCAGCAGAATACATGGAAATGCTAGGAAGAAAACTTGTGAGTCCGGATTTGGAAAATGACGATAATGTCTCTATGGATAGTTTTCCAGAACTGCCAAATGCACGCAAAATTGCACAAACTGAAAGTGAAATTAAAGCCAAAGTGAAACAGCCAATTACAAAAGCAATTAATAAAACTAAAGATGGTAAGATTAACTCCATCCAAAGCGCATCTAATAAACGACCAGACAAAACTAGAACTAGCAAAATTACCTTTAAAAGTAAACGACTAATAAGAGTTCAAAAATATTGTGAAATAGATACTGACGAGGAATCTGTTAGTTTCAACGAAACCAATAACACAAGACCAGTCACAAGAAGAAGTTTAGGAAAACTAAATAAACCTGTTAGTAGATCTCTTAGATCTTCTTCTAAAACTGTAGTCACGCGGATGGAAATTCAAAACAATGTTAACATTAAATCAAAATCTCAGGTTCAAAATAATCTAAGGTTCAACAAGGAAAAATTTATAATGAAACGTAAACGAGAACAAAATTTTAATAAATCAACCTCCGAAAAAACCAGTGGATCAAAGCAAAAAGTAACAAAAAGTACTGTTAATGAAAATACAGATTCTGATGAAGAAACGTTAGGTATGCTACTTAATAAATTGAAAAGAAAGAAAGAAATTGACGAACAAAATGAAGCCGCTGCCAATGAAAATCATGAAATTGGCAATGATACTGTAAGTAATAATGCTGTTGTAAATGAAAATGAGAATGAAAATGACAATGAAAATGATAATGATAATGATAATGATAACGAAAATGATAATGACAATGAAAATAGTAATGAAAACGATAATGATAATGAAAATAGTAATGAAAATGATAATGAAAACGATAATGATAATAATAATGACAATGACAATAATAATGACAATGACAAAGCAGATGACAATAATGCAGATAAAGTTGTAGAGCGTACAGACGAACATTCTGTAAAGATCGATCTTTCGAAAGCATCAGACGATGAGGAATCTTTTCGGGGGTTTTCAAAGAAAGCAATATCTAAAGTATTGAACTCTTGTCAGACGCACGTTAATGCTAATCTTCTTGTTACTGAAAAATCCGTTGAAAAGTTGGAAATAATTGAAACAGAAAAAGTGGAGAACGTAGATACACCTAAAGAAGCTGAAATGCAGGATAAATCTTTAGCAATTAAAAATTCTTTCTCTGCTGCGAATGTATCAAATGATGAATGTATTAAATCTGAGAAAGGTCAAAAAATGAAATCGGAAGTGTTCAATGAATTGGAGTCACAAACAACATTGATAACCAGTACAGAAAAAGAATATCTTCACAAAACAGAAATTTCTTCCACAAACGTTGTAGACATGTCTCTATCAACGTTACATGTAAGAAAAGAAAAAGTAAACATGTCAACCGAACAGATTGAGAAATGGTTGAATGAAAGTTCCCTTGCCAAAGAAGAGAGCAAGTTAGAAATGGAAAATGTATCCATGTTTAAGTATGAAATGTGTGAGAAAAAGAGTGATGTCTCGCATTTATCTATTTCAACGAAAATTCAGCATTTAGTAAGGCCAGTGAATGTCACGCTTTCGAAATTAGCAGAGAAAGCAAGCATGAAAGATCGTTTAAGTGTACAGAACAAATATGTCCCTATTAAAATGGTGGATTCACAATCTGTTGAAGCAAAACAACAAAATGAATCGACCAGTGGTGTTAACAAAAATAATGCAGACCTTAAAGAAATTGTTAAAGGAAAAGATACAAAGCCAAATAAAGACTCCAGCCCTGGGGAAGACAATGACGCAGCATTAAAGTCCGATCACAGTTCAGGAGATGGATCTTCGGAGAAAAAGTTACCGCTAGAAAAGAAATCTATATTTCAACCGAGAAAACCATTTTTACCAAAAGTTAAAGAACGCAAAACAGTAACTCCTAACGCAAATGCATTTTCTCCGGAAAATGAAAGTAGCGTTTACGCGTTTGAAAGTGATACTGAAGTTCCTGTTAATACACCTTTTAGACGTAAAATTCGCGAATCTAATAAGTTATCGAATGCATCACCGGAGAATGACACACATAAAAATGTAGACAAAGTCAACAAAGACGATAATCAAACATCAGAATCGAAGGAGACTCCTGCTAGTAGTGTATCTCCAAAAACTGAAAATAAAATAGTAGAATCGATAAATACATCAAATTCGTTATTAAATATTAACAGGTTCGAGTTACCTAAGAATTTTGCTACCTTAGCTAATATACAAGTTTTACCATTAGATAAATTAACAACAACTTGGAGCAACGTGAACTGTAGTGCTTCGATAGCTGTTCAAGTGAATCTTGATGATAATGCACAAGCGCAAGAACCGACGACAGGGGAAAAAGATGCGAATCAACAAAAAAGCACAGAAACATCTACTCAAACTGAAAGCAGTAATGAAAATGATGATGAAAATGACGGTCAACTATTTTACATACCTTTGCAAGCAGTTACAAGAAATGGACCAAATTTAGTTCAAGGACAACAGTTGATTCAAGGTGTAGCTGTTAAACTTGGTACTGAAGGGCCAAATGGACCTAATCAGAAAGTTCTTTTGAGAGCAAAGTTAGTTACTAAACCGCCATCATCGATTGCGCGTTGTCCTCCTATAGGTACAGTGCAACCTACAACACGTACACCACCAAACTCAACTCTATTATCAGCAGAGAATCCATTACCATCTACTTCATCCAGTACAACTTCAGTTATGGCTGCACCAAATTCTGAAATTCCACCATCTTCCCCATGTAAAAGTGAAACTACACTACGAACATCGAGTAGACAGAGCAGTAGGTCTGTAGCAACAGAAAAATTAACAAAATCTCCAAAAACTTCTAGGGAAAGAAAAACATCTATCGATTCGAATAAGAATGGGAAGAGGTAAAATTATAATTGAATAGATAGCTATAATCTTGTTAATACATTTTTTTTATTAATATTTATTCCTGCGCTCGTATATTTCAGATTTCAAATTAAATCTAAACAGAAAAACACTGTAATTTGTTCTCCAACAAACAATGTAACTTTTCCGAGTGCGAAAAATGAAAACAATGAAGCACGCTTAGTGGAAGCACCTACATTTCAGCCTAGTGAGAAAGATTTCCAAGATCCTTTAGAATATATAGACAAAATAAGGCCAATTGCAGAGAAATTTGGAATATGTAGAGTTGTGCCACCACCTAATTTTAAGGTAAAATTCATGAACGTTCGTTTTTTTTAAATAAAATATGCATATACCGATATATATGAGTACACGAAGTTACCCTCCTCATTTGCCTTCAATTTATATTTTAGCCGGAATGTAAAGTATCAGATGATATGCGGTTTACCGCGTACAATCAGTATGTACATCGTATGCTTCATAGATGGGGACCTAATGTAAAAGAAATGATGGCTATTAAGAAATATTTAGCTACACAGAGCATAACTCTCACTCATCCACCTTGGGTACCGCTTTTTTCATAATTCATTGTCTTAAAATAGTTTTCTTGATATGTTTCGTAATATTATATTTTTTATAGATTGGTGGGATGGAAGTTGATTTGCCTCACTTGTATCAAACAGTTCAAAGTTTAGGTGGATTAAAAGAAGTTATTGAGAAGAAGAAGTGGCAAAAAGTAGCTGATGGTATGAAAATACCAAAGTCTGCTCAGGATCGTGTAACTAAATTAGATGACATTTATTGTAAATATTTATTACCATACGACACATTATCTCCAGGTATCTATACTGTGTACTACGTAATCTATACCATGTAATTTTCAAGTGACTAATCAGTTAATCGATTAATTTAGAGGAACGAGGTAAATTATTTGATGAAGTTGAATCGGAATGGATGAAACGAGAAAGCAGAGCACTGCAAAGACAAAACGCACCCATAAATGATAACGAGGAAGATGAAGAGGATGATAGCTCTGATGAATTTGAAGAATGCATTGTAAAAGTACGTGTTTTATAACATATTTGGTAAGCGTGGTTTAACGTCACTTCTAATACACAAAATTACGTGAATCCGTAGGGTAGAAATATGCCGTTAAATGCTTTCTACCGAATTGCGAGAAATACGCAACGTATGTGGTTCGGTGAGAACCAGCGATCTGGAAACGAAACTGAGGGTGCCTCTGCTGATGAGGTTGAAAGAGCATTCTGGAAGCATGTTGCAGAAAGGAAGCGACATGTCTGCGTACATGCTGCAAGCATCGATTCTAGCGGTCGTGGTTTTGGATTTTCTGTTGCCAAAAATAGTCCGTTCGCTAGACACCCATGGAATCTTAAAGTGCTTACTAATAACGCTGGTTCAGTGTTAAGAGCATTAGGCCCAATAATGGGTACGCAACATACTTTACGTTTATACGATCAAGATATATGTACAGAGTGTTCACGCAATTACTAGCCAGCGTTTTTCTTGCGAATAATAAATATTAGAAAAAACTTAAAGAGGAAAAAGTAATACTGTTTTTTGCAAGAAATGTAATGGCATGTGTAATTTCTTTGTGTTCACGCTCTGTGTGCTACGTTTACATAGACACTATCGTCCATAATTATTTGACCACTTGACGGAATCGAAAATAGAAGTTTATATATCAACGTTATAACTTAAATTACTTTGAAGTAGAATGAATATATGTGTGTATGATTGACATAGAAGTTATTAAATACTTCGTTCATCAATATATCCACTTCATTGGGCAATGACGGCGTTTAAAATTCGAGGCAATCCAGCAACAAGCGTTTTTAATGTTTCTTCCTGGAAATAGTAAACAGATAGAGCGGAGAGACACTTGAAACTACCATACTTAAGTGTGTTCGGTCGCCCAGTTTTCGTTCAATTTTTCTTATTACATATCTTTTTATTCACAGTAATTGATGTTGAATATTATCTGTATTATTAATTATTACTTTGATATGAGTGTATAAAAGAAATACTGTGGCAAAAGTTACATTGGGATGCCTTATTTTAAATATATTTTGTATATTTTCGATAAACTGAGAAGGTGGTCAAATACTTATGGACGGTAGTGTATTCATATGTTTCTACAAACGATTTATTTTCTTTTTAAACCAACAATGTTATTATTTATAGGTGTTACAGTGCCAACACTCCACGTTGGCATGCTATTTAGCGCATGTTGTTGGTACCGTGATCCTCACGGTCTTCCATGGATAGAGTATTTACACACGGGTGCTAAGAAAATCTGGTATGGTATACCGGACGAGCATAACAATAACTTCAGGGAAGCACTGTCAAAAATGGTGCCACGATATTGTAAAAATAAAACTATATGGTTACCATCTGACACAGCAATGGTTCCTCCAGAACTATTGGTTAGTAATGGAGTATCACTATGTCAGACTGTACAAGAACCAGGCCAATTTATAATTGTATTCCCCAAAGCATTTACATCAAGTATATGTACTGGTTATGTAGTATCTGAAAGTGTTTACTTTGCACAACTGTCTTGGTTAGAAACTGCTGAACAAGTGTTTAAAGTAAGTAAACAAGTCCTGTCTTCATCATTCGGTATTGCAACATAATTAATCAGCACTATAAAAAAAGTAATGTGATTATATAATAGTTTCGTATAACTATTTTAGGATATACAAGATAGCTGTGAACCATCTATATTTTCATTCGAAAGGTTGTTATTTAACATTATTAATGACTCTAGATCCCATATAGATGTAATGAAACAGGTAAATATTGTATCCGATTACAGATTATATCGTACTGTTGGTTATTTATGATATTGTCTTCAGCTATAATAATTACTTTTCAGATTTTACCAAGTGTGATTAAAATTCGAGAGAAGGAAATAACTTACCGAAAACAATTAAAAGCAGTGGGTCTTACAAATACAGAAAGATTACCATTACCAGATAGTGGAAAACGAAAGAAAGGGAAAAAAGTAAAAGAAGATGATGGAGATTTTGAATGCGAAACTTGTAGAGCTAATCTATTTGTTTCATTAGTTAGTAATTCACAAGATGATAGTGTTTATTGTCCACCACATGCATTGCAATTACTTAATAGGAAGAAGCAAGCTTTAAAACACTGTACTTTGATGTATACATACAACGAGGTAAAATTTTGTGGTTACATTTTTACGAATGAATTGAAGTACGTTTCAAGTTTAATGTAATCTTCCACTGGATTTGTTTACAGGATGAATTGGATGACTTAATTCACAAATTAGAAGACAGAATTGAAGCCAAATCTAAAAAGACTAATCAAATTAAACAAGCTAAATAACGAGTTTGCGAAACTATTTATTAAATTATATAGGTAACAATTATTTATTAATCTATATAAAAATAGTATCGAGATTTTGTTAAATATATATATATATATCGTATTTATTCTTTTTATTATAGTAACACTATTGTATATAAAAATAAGTTTGTTCATTTCAAGTGCATCAATTTAGGACGTATTTAAGAAACAAAATGACTTCTTATATTTTTTAATAAAACGTTTAATTTTTTATATGAATGCAATTACTAATAGTACATTCTGTTTCTATGTTCGGGATGTACACGCATATTCCTTTCTGCTTTATTCTTATGTAATACATAGCAAATAAAGAATATGTGAATTTTTTAATTGTTTGAACACAGAAGTTAGAAAATTACAAAAATATAGTTATATCTAATAGTTCTTGTATTAAATAAACTCTGTAGCATTTATTATTTAAAATAAGTAGATAGTAAAATAATATTACACTAATGCATATATATATAGTATATAAAAAATTTATTATGGATACGTGGAAATTATAATGCAAAGAATTATAATATCCTCAATATGAGAACGTATAAATTAAATTAATTTTTGGCAAGGTAACGATTGATACCATTATACAAATCAACTCACCGCATATCATAAACTGAATGAATATTGTATTACATCACAATGTTAATTTCCTGAGATTTTACACAAATATTATGTTCCATTTAAATAATAAAACAAAATATTGTAAGAAATTACTTCTTAAACACAATAAAATTACTATTAAACAGTAATAAAAGATTTCTTTTACATGTATTTATATTTACATGTCTCCGCAAAAAAATGTTGACTGGTGAAGTTGCAATTAATTACATCAAATCTTTAATCACAATTATTAACAGCTTACAATACATATATCGTACGTTCAGTAAATACAGAATTACACATCATTACACTGTGCGCTTCTCAACATTCCAATGTACCGAAAATAAAATACGCATGACAGATATGAACAAATCGGAAAAAGTATATAATTTTAATCTGCAAGACATAATTATGCAACTCTTAGGCAAGGAACCATGAATACAAACAATAATTTACAAGAAAGAGTAAAAAAATGTAGAAAAATCTGTACATAAAAGCATCAAAACAATATTACTTACAAAGGGAACGACCCTTTGATTTATTTTTACAATTAAACTCTTTCAATACTTTTTTTAGCACACTGTCCATTTGTAATTTGTAAAGAAACGTCGAGACGTGAGATCAATTTTTTATTATGCATTATCAACGCGTTTTTATTAAACACACTATGATATACTAATACAATTATTAATGATAATGGACAAGCGTGACGATATTGAATAATCGGTAATGCGCATAAAAGGTAAGGTTCAGCAATGCTGGTTTGTACCTAATACTTTCGACATAGTAAAAATAAATTTAGTATGATATAAGAATTAAATTCGCAAACATGGAATGTAACCTTAAGTTAATAACTGGAATAAAAATTAATTTTTTGTGTAAATACATGTGTATGTACATACAGGGTGGGTCACCTAATTTTGCCAGCTCAAATATCTTTGTTGTTTTCAAAGATACGTCAAATATCTGAAGGACAAAGTTGAATGGTAAAATGGGGCTCATACGATACCAAAAAAATTTTTGTTCTTATGTAATTTTTTTAGAGATATGAAGGTCACCTTCATTTTTTTAAATGGAATAAGGTATTTTTTAATATATCAATCGATGCAGCTGGACATTCGTTATAAAATTTACCCAGACAACCAGGTGATCCTTGAGCACAGCGTGCCTACAGTGCCTAGGGCACAAACGGGCACAATATTGTCCAAGACAATGGTAGGAGTTGCTCAAGGCCCGGTTGGCTCAATTTTAGACGACCTGTGCCGGCCTATGGAATTTGCCTTTGTTTAAGAGGGCAGCACTAATGTGACGCATGCTGTTTCCCTCGTTTTCTCTCCTTTCATGTGCACAAAATAAAATCCTGCATTCAAAAATCGGTATTTCAATTGTCAGTAAAAAGAACGAGTGCTGTATATTTGGTACAATAAAAGTTTACTTCGCCGACATCTGCCACATTAGTGCGACCTACCCTTACCGACGGTGCTGCCCTGGAAAACGGCATCCGTGCGACAGTGCTGCCCTCTTAAACAAAGGAAAATTCGGGGTCCAGAATTTGGTTGTCTGGGAAAGTACTAACCTATATATGTCGAAAAGTTAGTAGTTCAGGAGATATTTAAATTTAAATAACTCTAAAACACCATTACTGTCGTACTAAGACTTTAGTGTTTACTTACTTGTGTAACATCTTAGTACGAGAGTAATGGTGTTTTAGAGTTATTTAAACTGAAATATCTCCTGAACTACTAACTTTTCGACATACATAGGTTAGTACTTTTTTATATCATATCTCTAAAAAAATTACATAAGAACAAAAATTTTTTTGGTATCGTATGAGCCCTATTTTACCATTCAACTTGGTCCTTCAGACATTTGACGTATCTTTGAAAACAACAAAGATATTTGAGCTGGCAAAATTAGGTGACCCAACCTGTATACATATGAACTGGAGTAAACAAATTGGTATTGAACATAATAGAGTTCTTATGCCGATCCGCTCTCGAGCGAGAGTGTGGTGGCACACTCCGCCAGTGTAAAACACAGCGCCAGAAACATATACGTACACGAGGATTGCAAGGCTTCGGTAAATATCTAACCATTTCTCTATAATGCACATTTGGGACCCCTACGTAGTCACAATCGCTAGATAAAAGATCAACCTAGTGCGCATGGTGTCTAAGATGGCTTACTTTTGCGTTTTCGAGGCGTAATTTCCATTATTCGGCAGCATGTAGCGGAGCGGCGAGAAGCATTGGGCGGCGCGGCGTGGTAGCACTGTCGCGCCGCCCAATGCTTCTCGCCGCTCTGCTACATGCTGCCGAAATCTGCCGAATAATGAAAATTACAGCTCGAAAGCGCAAAAGTAAGCCATCTTAGACACCATGCGCACTAGATTGATCTTTTATCTAATGATTGTAACTGCGTAGGGGTCCCAAATGTGCATTATAGAGAAATGGTTAGTCATTTACCAAAGCCTTGCAATCCTCGTGTACGTATATGTTTCTAGCGGTGTGTGAGTGTGCCACCACACTCTCGCTCGAGAGTGGCGCGGCACCATTAAATTAATCTTCTTTTTGTCTCTGATCATCAATATTCAAGTGCGTACACTTTACTGTTCTCTACGCTGTACTATATTGGACAATATCTCGGACGAATTTTGATGGTCTTTAACTGCATCATCTTCGTCTGAACTAAAATCTGCATTTAAAAGATTTGTCAAAGATGTTGACTTTTGTGTTAATAGAGATAAACTTGTCTCAAGTCTTTCTTCATTTTTAATGTTAATATTTAGCGAAGAATTGAACTGTAATTCCACATTTTCAGTTTCATTATTCCTACTCGACACTATCTTTTGAACAGTGTGAATTGTAATTCCACCAAAGCACATTAACAATCCTATAAAGTTAAAGCCGCTCATTTGATCACCTTTCCATTCAACAGCCAAAATTAAGATACATATTTCCTGTGGAAAGTTATTTGTTAGTATACATTTTCTTTTGTTTAAAAAGATCAAATAGACTCATTTTAAAAATTTATATAAGCGTAACATAGTAACATAGTGCTCGCGGTTCACCTTAATTATTCCTGTAATCGCAAGTGTTAGACTAGACGTGTACGTAACAACTAAATACTCCATAACTTCCATGTAGAAAGCTATGACAGCAGACACTAGCACAGCGCTTGTAGTCAAGACAATAGAATGGACATTACTCCAGTCAGTAGTTTGGAAATCATTATATAACCGAGACCCTAAAAATCAAAAATAGTTTTTCTATTAAGGAAGATGTTCACGCTATTACTAGTCAGCGTTTTTCTTGCAGATAATAAATATTAGAATAAAGTAAAAGAGGAAAAAGTAATACCATCTTTTGCAAGTAATGTAATGTAATGAATTTGCTTTGACACACGCTTTTATATGATATAAAAACATATATAGCATTCCATTTGAAAAATTAAAGGTCACCTCCATTTATAAAAAAAAATAGAGCAAACACAAAGAAATTAAATACGCCATTACATCGGTTGCAAAAAACAGTGGAAGAAATCGTTATGTCCTCTTCTTCTTTTGACCTTCTCCGAACTCCGCTTGACATCGCTTAGTACCAGAACAAGTGAGCGTGTCTATTCTATCCTTTTCCAAGGAAAGATATCGCGTCTCGGCCGATTAGTAAATACATGGTCTATCACTACTTCAAGTCAAACCGAGTAGCATATCTGATCCGACAAACAGCGAAACCCGGTCATTTATTCCTTTTTCATTTTT
Organism: Lasioglossum malachurum; assembly: GCA_028455605.1. Taxonomy (NCBI): domain Eukaryota; kingdom Metazoa; phylum Arthropoda; class Insecta; order Hymenoptera; family Halictidae; genus Lasioglossum; species Lasioglossum malachurum. The sequence continues at coordinate 18,411,900 of CM052316.1, read as the reverse complement.
TTTTCTAATATTTATTATTAGACAGCGGATTTTTATGCAAAATAAAAATGTTTTATGTGAATTACAACAAATTAGAGTGAAATGGAAGTCTATTGCCTTTCTAAATACATATATGTAATAGATTGAAGATAATATAACAATATCTTCAAATTTTCCTAATATTTGTACTGTTTTCAATTATGCCTATTAATTTTTTCCATAAATGCATAAAAAAAATCTACTGTCTATTTATTATTTACAAGAAAAACCCAGACTAGTAATAGTGTGAACACCCTGTATACGAAGCATTACCTTCAAACCATAACATCACAGGTACAATAGGCAATAGCATCCACAATTGCATATAATACATCATGTCAATTGGATTTTTTATCCCCATTTTAGATTTCTGCATGATAAGTTGTGTCATAGTCCATCGAATACTACTTGAAAACGATGCTAGCAGGCAAATTAAAAATCCAAATATGCCAAATTGTGTAGATTTATATGTAAACATAAATAAACCACCCGATATCATCACTACAATACATACTAACGACCATGACTATAAAAAAATATTTTATTTAACGTATATTATTAGTAATTTATAAAAATATAGAAGATATATTTATTATCATTACCTTCTTTTCTAACTTTAAGATGAGGGCAAAACCGAGAATAAAAATAATAGTCGTTGATTTTGTCATAGTATACCTAAATAAAAATATAATGTATTAATACACAGTGGAAAATATATTTTATTTCGTTAACAATTTAACAACCTATACATACAATGACATTGTAATTAACGAAAGTGCCCAGTTAGATAAACCAACGTCAAGACCGCTTGCTACACCTATTGGCATAATCATCCATATTATGCTTTTCCAAGGAAGTTTCAATTGCTGTTGTCCTTTATAACATGTTCTAAAACATCTTCTTATGGCAGATAATAAAAACTTCACTATTAAGTGACATATTACTACAGTCAGCGGGAAATGAAAACCCTAAAATGAAATAAGCTATGATTAAAAATTAATACTTTAATAGCTAGACTGCAGATTTTATGCATTCATGACAAAAATGAGTACATGTAATTTAAAATAACAAAAATATTATATATATAGAAAAATTTGAACATACTATTATATTATTCTCAGCCTGCTAAACATAATAGGAAAGAAAATAATTTCTACTTCACTCTAATTTGTTGCAATTCAAGTAAGAAATTTTTATTTTGCATAAAGATCCACAATCTATTAATAGGCAAACTAAGAGAAAATACATTTTTATAAATTTGAGAATTAAATAGTAAATTTTAACAATTGTACTTACATAGGTATTGTAAAGCCATTGTACATAAAATGTTAAACCTACAGATAAGACAAAATAATTAATAATTAATATAAGCTTTTGGAAGGCTCTCTTCCAAAAAGGAACCTCTTTCTTGGAATTGGTTGAAAATTCTGGAACAGATGGAAAGAAATATTCCGTTGTATCTTCTGCATCTTTGGCAATTTGATATTTTATATGTGATCTTGTCATACTTCAAAGAAAAATAACCTGTAAAAGGAAGTGTACATATCTCTTAACATGTATATACGCGTATATTATTTGTAAAATGATGGCAACGAATAACGTGCATTGGAACATATGCACAAAGTTGATAAAAATGCAACATTAATTATATTATTAATTCAAATTTAAAGGCAACTTACAAAAATTGACTTAATTTTTAATCGACAAACTTCGTTAATAATTAAAATGTTGAATTAAATAACGTGATGTTTGAAATTGTTATCAGGAATATGTTAAACATACCGTCTGATACGCCTTCATATATGTAAAAATAGTTAAAAATTGTTACGTTTGACGTTTGACATCTGCTGTCGAATCATATGTTTGATAACAGTATTACACGCACGATGTCAAAGATATAATTGTTATTTTCATTCTGGAAATTTATAACAGTTTAAAATTACGAATGCAAATAAAAGATCAAAGGAAACAATATTGAAACACATACTTCTTCACCATCTATCTATATCAATGTTGACATCGGGGCACAAAGGATTTCTACAGAACTGAAACTTCCAGTTTATTGAGAACCAATACACGTACCTTAGACTATATATACTTATAGACCCAGCTTTAGATCATGGATATCTGATATCCATGCTTCAGATAAAACCTGCCTTGTTCCAGACGACTCTTGTGGGCAAAGTGCTATAGTATGCTGAGAAAGCGCAGTACCGCAAAGTTATCTTATTTAAATTAAAATGTAGGAATCTTTTCCATATTATTATTATTATTTTCTTCGGTAGGATCGGTAGGATACGGTAGGATCAGGTAGGATGTGACACGGAATGGTAAGGAGGCTCTAGAGCCCCCGAACGTGAGACAGAAAAAGACACTGGGTGATTAGTCTACTCTTATATGTACCTCGTCTGTGGTACAATATATAAACATAACCTAAAGCTACGTAAACGAAGAAGGAATATTGTAATCGTATTTAGACAGTATCAGAAATTTTATCTTGTTTACACCTACCATTATATATGATAAATGAATTCTTGAATTAACCAGATATTCATCAACAATCTTATCTTTGTTTCCATGAGCAAGTTTGTATACGTACGATTTCAAGTGTCAAGCTAAACATATAAATAGTATAAATAATTTATGTGATTATTTCGTTATACGCCAGAACTTTTAATTATTTTCAAGGTTTTATTACTTTTTAACAAATATATGTAACTTTAATGATTAAATCGAATTTTTACAAAAAAGTATGTTTATATAAATGTTACATGAAGACAAAATAAAATATATGAAATGTATATATATATGGTAATGTATAATCATTTAAATTATTATCACTTGAGTAGTAAATATTACTTGTAAGTAATATGGTTATTGAATGGGAAATTAGAATAAACAGATGCGTCATTATCTCTCTCTAAAGATCTTCCAATATATTAGTCAAAATAAAAACATCGTATATTTTTCTCCAAGCAATATTCACACTATACGAGTAAGATCAAATACGAATAAACAATTACAATATTTATCTGAAAAAATGTTTCTATACAATGAGATTATTTAAAATTTATTTTTTACTATATACACAGTGTAAATTATACTTGTACATATACATAAGGTTCCGTTTTTTTATGAAATATATTTCAAAAAACTACCGAACGAAATTATTTACTAATTAAATGCAGATTACATATTCTATATATATATATATATACTATTACTTATATACTATATTAGTTTATCAGAATAAGTGAAAAATTTTCATAGATTCATCATGAATTGAAGACAATCTTCTAACATAAATTTATACATACAATATATAAATCAGAAATATTTTTTCCAAATAATGTCATTATCCGATCGTTACTTTATCAACGATTATATTTCTCTAATGTCTACAATTCGATTGTCTTCGATTCATATGTTATTTTAATCAGACTCTATCGTATACATTGATTCATGAATACACATATACAGGATTGTTACAAAAACAGTATATTACAGATGTCCTGAATGTAATCAGTTTCATATTCATATTACACATATATTATTAGCCGCTTTTTGTTTGTGTGTTATCTACGATCGCTACGTCCACCGTTTCGATAGCCTCCACGACCACGAGAATTAGTTTTTGTTGCAGCTGTTGTTTTTGTTGTTGAATCACCAGAATATCTTGCAGATCCTCCAGGAAGTCCTGAGGCGTTACTCCCATTCCCACCATTATTACCATTACTACCATTTCCACTTTTTGTTGTTGCAGAACTACCCGACGTGCCACTGACAGGTGTAGTTGAGTTACTTTGAATTGCCTGCAATAAAAGAATTCAACCTAAATCTAATATATATCTGGCATTATTATGTATTAGAAGTAATTTAGAAGATAACATACCAGCGGTTGTCTTCCAGGTTGACCAGCTATATTATTTGCATTTCCATTATTTGTGATACTATTGTTAACATTGCTACCAGGTGGTCCAGATCCGCTCTGATTGATCAGTTGTTGAGCTAAAGCAGGATTCGGTTCACTCATATTTAATTGTTCATTGATAACCATACAGAATTCCCCAATTTTTTGAATATCTCCATTTTTCCCTGAATATAATGTTAGACATTGTCTCCAGACGGACGCATACCCTTTTGTCAATCTAACTATATCACCCGGTACTAAAAGTTGACCAGGTTCATCCCAAATTGAAACGTTCATGCAAGCAGTACTGTCCGCCACTTTAAACGTTCGAACTTCGCGGTTTTCTTTAGTGATGGTAGGATGACCAACTTCCAGAACAATAAACACCACATTAATGTTTTTCTGGCCCGGCCGTATATCTTTTATTAGCACGTATTCCATTGTTCTAATAATCAATGTTCACTCTACACTAACACACTTTACAAACAATCACCTGCACAAACGAATTTGAAAATACGTCAGCTGTAGGTTTCTACTTTGCGTGTCGTTCAATTGAACTTCCCTATTGCCCTCAACAGCCGTCAAACATTGAATACTACATCGACCTCTTTTTTTGAAATGCTTGACAAAAACACTAATGGAAATCTACAGCTCTCGATTCCGTAAAATAAGAAAGAAGTTCATTAGAGAAGTAAAACGGGTGTTGTGCTGTTGGTAGTTGATAGAGCTAATGTCGGCCATCTTATTCTAGTACGTCATCCAAACACCAGTTTCGCTACTATACTACAATATGCGCGTCATCGAAACAATTTGGCAGCAGCTGGCATTAGCATGACTGTTGCTATTATTACTACGTAGGGTAATACTGATACATCTATCCGAATTACGCATGTGTATTATACGTATTCGTACATGTACGTGTATTATGTATATATATATGTATAATTGTATGCACACGTGTCACATTCGTACACAAATTGTATATTCGCTAGGCGTACACAAGTTTTATAAATTTGTGGTTTCCTGTAATAGATTTTCTCGTCCTCCAGAATTTATTTTATACGTTAAGGTGTACATTCAAATGTACCCTGTATTCTTATGCAGCTATTCTAGTACTTTCATTCAAGTCAAACTAATTTAATATTAGTTTACCTTAAATTTTTTATATCGTCCGCACTGACCTTATGTATATATTATCGATTGTTAAAAACTTTTAAACAGCAGATCGTCTCTGATCTGAGATGACACATATTATAGAACTTGACCCAGTGAACAGTTTAAAACACGTTCTTATGGTTCGAAATGACATGTTTGTTATAGCTTCGTGAACGTGTAATCGTTCGACCACGGTGAAACGTAACTGTGATTACTTCAGTACTTCGTTTAACAAAAATATTAACAGAGTGCCAGTAAATTTCAAGTGGCACTAATCGCTATTAAACAAATAATCGTATAATATGAACAAATATACTGTTCGTTGCGTTTGAGCATATTATTTTCAGCTCAAGTTAATGTAAACATTTACGTTTATAGATAATGGACGTGGACGTGGACGATTCTGTAGATCCAAAAGAATTAAGAGCTACACTTGAAACATACAAAAAACTGGCTCTCGATGTTGTAAACCATGACACAATTTTAAAGGTAAAGCTTTTTTGTTAAACGCATTACTATTTATGCTGTTATTGTAATAACGTTGCCTTATTTCAGGACAAAACAGTTCTTTCATACGTAGCATTTGTCCTTGAAGTATCGGATGTAGAGATCATTAATCTGGGTTTAGACATTTTAGAATTATTTGTTAAAAATGTGGACAACTATGTACACATAACCTCGACTTTTGGTGTTCGTGAAGCATTGGATGCCATCATAAACAAATATAATATCGATGAACCAAAGATAGCTAAACGAGCTCAGTGTATTACAGATGATATAGAAAGAATGAAACCACCGATATACAATCTACGTAGTCGATGTAGAAGGGTTATCGAACCGAAGAAATTAAAAACCCATGTTATCGTGTTACATGTTCAAGGCTTGTTACCGGTAAATGTAGTTGATACGTGCATGTGTAATTTACACATTAAAGTTAACACACACACACATTCAATGCTAATGACATATTACATATGTAGGAGTCTCGTTCAGAGTTGGAATCAATACTAATAAGAATCGACGGATTGGTTTCTCTTGTAGTCGATGTAGAACATCAGCGTGTTACAATGCGTACTCTAAGCTATGTTACAGCTAAACAAATTGCAGAAGCTATTCGAAATAATACAGAAAACATGGAAGCCAGATTAGTGACAAGAAACAAATTGAATCAAGAGTATCTTGTTAAACTGGTAAATATTTGCTGCTATATGTCGATATTATCTGTAAAGAAGTCACTTGGAAGGAATGCGGGAACACACAGTCGCAGGAGACTTCTTTTACGATACATTTACAGGTTCATATAAATGGAGAGGATGATACAGAAGATATGCCAGAATACTTACCCGAGGAAGAAGAACAAGAAGAAGAGAAAGAAGGTGTTGTATCTCTGTTCACTGGATTAAGGCAAAGTGCTTCGTCATTGTATAAAAGTACCACTGAATTTTTTCAAAATTCATTCTATTGGTAAAGTAAAAACTAGTTATATTAAGTATAATTTATTACTCTGTGATCAGTGAACAATTTGAGAACAAGCAGAAAAGTTGTGACGTTAATTTAATAAAAAAAAAAAGAATGGTTTTTTAAAAGAAATTTACTTTAACGATTTTGATAAATATTGTAATAACATTTTTGAATTTTTGCATTTCTTTGTAAAGTATCAAAACTGTGAAATTGTTCATTTGTCACTACTTTTAATGTTGTAATCGTGCTCCAGACATTTATCGCAAAAGTAACATGAATACAGCAAATGTTAAGTTTTTTAAAAATGTATTTTTAAGAATACTAGTATATGACTATTGGTAAATATTAACAAATTCAATTTCATTCAATATTCAACAAGATCAATGAAAGTTCGATGTCATTATTTAACAATTCATTTTAACTAAACTATGCAGTGTATTTAAATGTGTTAAAAACTTATAACTGATCAAAAATTTATGATATTGAAACACTAATATAAGAAATAGTTAGTTTTGAGATTTTTGCATGATTCTGTACAGAATTCATATACAAAAGTAGATTATTGAGTTACTGAATGTAAATACTATTGTATGAGATAAAGACTTTATCATTGGTATATGTATAATAAATGTAGCATTTACGTTATAAAAACATCGTTTATTTAGAGCTTCATTAAATATATGTTAGTCGCGCTTTGACGACTGTTTAAACTTCCATACAAATGTTTCATTAATGTGTACAATACAAGTTCTTTGTATTAGATATTGCATACAAATACATTTTTCATTGTTCCAACGTTACTGCAAACAGGCTGTGCAAATACTTACTGTATATAACTTAATAAGTTGATATACTTCAAGACGAAAGGAAACAAAAACCTTAATATTGTTTGTTCACATGTATAACTGAATATAAATTACTAATACTCCATTATGCTTTGAAAAAATTGTTTCATTTATATGAAACTCAAATATAATATTCAATCTATAATATTGTGTGAGTAAAGTGTTAAATAAAACCCAATAAGTCAGTTATTGTAAATCAACTTTATTGTTTATAACACAAACATTGTGTACTGCTTCTATTATTAAGAATAATAGAACTAGTCAGTTTAGCTGCCACTGCACAAGAAGGAACAATTTATGCAACTACTCGCATAAATATATAATCGATACAATATGTATGATTATTAGAAAGTACATCTCTGTATGTCTTACTAATTATTTCGTCCAAATGAGCACATCAAAATGTTATACTGAATCTTAGTTACTATTCCCTTAAGTTTATGTTGTATTGTCTATATTTACAATGTATAGTAATTGTCATTAAGGCAATTTGAGTTTCAAAGCAGGTACAATAGATGGATGCAGAACAGTATTTCGGACAATTGAGTTGACAAAATATCGTCTAGTTATACATATACGCAACTGCAATACTTAATTGTTATTAATTTGAAAAAAAAATGAGTATGATTTTCGCGTACAGTTCAATACTATTGTTGAGTTTCAGTTTGAAACTCAGACAACCTGTACTTTGTTTTTACTATGTTTATGATACAACTTATACTAATTTTATTGTAAACATAGTCATTGATTTAGATTTCCTTTCATTTGTTAATTGAAAAAACGAAATAAAATATATTACGTGCAGTATTTTACGTAAGTCGTTAGTAAGATTATTGGTAAAAATGTAATTTTAGCACATCAAAAATATTTCACGACATTGTTCTGGTAACGTAGCTTTAAAGTAATACCTCATGTCATTTAAATTTCAATTTATTCCCATCAGTTATGCGTTCATCGAGTTGAGAAAGTATTGTACCGACAGTTTCTTTTTTTAAATTTTAATCACATGATTCTTCTATATTGCACATTACCACTTGATTAGTCTTTTTAAATCTTTTCTCATTTCAATATTTTAATAGTCACTGTTTGCTGTACTTTATGCAAATTGCCACAGGCACTTACGTTGTAAAATTTGTTTAGTAATTGTCATTCCGTTACTTATTATCTAAATTATTTCTTAAGTATTCAATTTTCGAATGAAATATTTATTCTTTCGCGACTCCATTGTATTTATATACAATACTTTCTTGTAAACTATCGTACTACTATACGAGTTTGCTTTAATCGGTCTCTACACTATGGTAGATTCTATATATATACATGCTAATAAATGCAATTCCATGAACGGACTTCGCATTCATAAAAAATATTTATTTAGAATTAATTGAGTTTTTTCCTTATTAATGCAAAACAAATGCAATATCTGATAGAAATCAATTCATATCTAGCTGCAAATGATGTATCTACTAAAAGGAACTATAAAAAAATAAGAAATAATGGAATGAATTATTTACGAATTAATGAATTGTCTTTCCATTTTTATGAAAAATAAGTATGAGGTGGATGTATATTTATACATAATACTATATAGCAACATGTTATAGAACATGTTTTTGTAAACTTTTCATGTCATTGAAAATATTATCAATCTATTTCTGTCTTTACTTTTTGTCTTTTTAGAAAAATTAGGGGTATCTCTTGAAATGTCTATTTCAATACAGTATGAAATTAATTATACCATAATCAGTAATAGAAAATTTGTTTTCACCGACAAATCTAATAAATTTTAAATGATATAAATCAAAGAGTATGTCTAGCTTTCTAATATGACATAAAAATGATGTTTGACTTATTTTCAGTTAATGTACGATATTTTTAGAATATTAGTATCATATTTGCTTGATAAATAATTCGTAAAATTAATGTACATATGTACCTAATGAATACAATAATGGATAAATATCTACAATATTTAACACAGAATAGAATGAGAACATACACTACAGAAATGCACTGGCTATTAGGGTCTTATTATGTATCACTCATAAATGAGATATAAAAATTACATTAACCTAAACGCTGCTCTCTATTTTCAAATTTGCACCTACCGGTTGAGATGCAATTGTAATCTCACTGACTTCATCTGTTTCCGATTGACTCGACGTATCGGAAACATCATCTATTTCTTTTCTCTAAATTCAAAAAAGGAAGAACACATTATACTATAGCAGCAGTTGAAGATAATAAAGTATTTTATTGAATTACCTTATGAGAATAATGGATGTTACGAAATACTCTTTGCACATCAGGATTACTCTCTAACGTGGATGACTGACTGGACGGAGGATGTGAATATTCAGAAGTGTTTTCCTCATCGGAAGCTAACACTCCTTCTATTCGCATTGTGGCATGTTTAAATCTTCTTAATCTACATCCAGGACCAATTGGTCTTCTTGCAATACTATAAAATATGTGTTTGATAATGTGTCTAAATACTATAAATATAACACAATATGATTATTAGACTGCGGATTTTATGCATTTATGAGAAAAATCGGTGGATATAATTTAAAACAGTAAAAACATTAAGACACTTTAACAACGCCCATATGTTATTCTCGATTTATTGAAATTGTTGAAAATAGAAAGAAAGATTTATATGGCTTCTGTGTTTTGTAATTGATGAAGACAATTTTTATTTTGCATAAAGATCCGCAGTCTAATGATTATAAATATATAGGGTATTCTCTCGTTAATATTAACATTTTCTTTAGTTGTAAGTACAGTAGAACGACCGATTATCCAGATGCCGGTTTTACGAATACAGGATAAATCACCTATATAAGTGCGCAGTACACTCATACTTCAACTACATATTGAACGATGTTTATATTTTAGAACACACACGTATGTTCCATCATTTCAGTGTATCGTCTAACAAGGGAACATATTCAAGTTACAAAGGCCGATTTTATTGAAATTTTATATGAGAGGTAGTTCTTAGAAAAGTGTTGGAGACACTTTTTTTTTAATAATAAGAATAATCGATGTTCTACAGTATACAAAAAAATTTGCTTCCGTTAAAAGGTTTGAATACTCTCAGGTAGGACATACTGTGTGTAATCATTCAGAATATTATGTATTGTTATTGTGTTCAAGACCATGTAACACAAGAATATGGTATCTAATGTATTTATATGAATTACGTACCTTCTTCGTCTGAGAGAGTAATTATAGGTGTAACTTGGATCTTCTCCCTCTTCATCTGACCAACTTTCTTCACAATTATCATCTTCATGGTCACGCATCGTATCTATGCTTTCAGTACAAGGTCGCGTTCTAATTTCAGACTGTTCTTGTTGCATATTAGTGCCGTTAATAATAATTCCACAAAAGTGTCCAGATAATTTCACCGATTCTTCTTTACCTCTGAAATTATTCATCGATGGCTGTTTATAGTTGCTACTATTAAGTAGTAGAGGTGTGAGAGATTCCGAAAATATCGGGTCAGGACGGGTCGAGAATAGGTTTGTTACTTTCCTTCGAAGGTCAAAGATTTCAAAGCTTCGATTTCAGAAGCTTCGAAGCATCGAAATCTTCGATCGAATTTGTTCGATTCGTTTCCAGTTAACGGATAAGAGACGAAAAAGGTTGAATCTGCGCGAATGAAAACGCTCATTTTCTAAAATGCGTTACAACGTAAGTGTCGGTGATGCGAAAGTTTGAACGTAGCTGTTCGCAATTTCGCATCGCTAGGACCGCCACGGAAAGCGAGACACGCGGCCTGGTCGAGGGGGCGTAGCCTTTAAAAACCGATTCGAAACTTCGAAGTTCCCTTCGTCCCTTCGAATCCTCGAAAAGTCGAAGCTTCGGAAAAGTAACAGCTCTGGTCGAGAATTTAATTTCTAACAATAAATTAAGTATATTTTAAATGCAACTTACCTATGTGATATTATCACATCGTCACAATTTCCATTATCTATAGGCGAAATAAGGCGATTGGCATTAATAATTTCACTAACTTTTCGGCCAAGTGTTTCTAGATTATCATCATCGCTACAATCCTTTAAACGTTCATTTCCATTTACATGATTTTCATTTGAAGGTTCAGGGCTGGAACATGGACTAGATTGTATTCTGTAATGAGCTTCGGACAGAATTGAGTTCCCGTTTAAGCATTCTGGTACTTGTTTTGTTAACGACTGTTTATTAATGCTATTTACAGAAAGCTTTTCTGCTGCCGAAACTGTTGTTGTATTTGTAATAGGGCTAAAATCAGTTTCGCTGATTTCTAATATTTCTGTTTGCGTTTGACTGTCTATGAAACGTACACGTACTTCTGTACTCTGAAAACAAACAAATAAACATTATTCTCATGTAAAGTACACATAGGCGAACGTGTTATGCGCATTTCTTTTGTAGATACGTACTTTTCTTTCACGATGAGGGCTTGATCTCGGACTGGAACTCACGCCACATCCAGATCCTACTCTACGATGCCTGTATTTACGTTGCTTAAAACTATTATTTGGAGCTAGAATCGTTTCTGGTTGGTTAGCCTCGTTTAACTGTGTATACGTTGTTGCTTTCACAGGACTCTCGGAACAGTCTGTAGGTGATGGCGGTGTTGTTGGTGTAGTTGATGTTGAAACTAGGGTTGTTGGATTACGTCTACGATGAAATCTCTCTTGAGCTTTTAAAAGGGGATGAACAAGACGTTTCTTAGATTGTTTATGTCCGTTTTGTTGTTCGCGTCTAAAAAAATATAAAATAAAGTTAATTTACTGACTGTTAATTTACACTACTATTAAATTTATTGTACACACATCGTATGATAACTTACTTGATTACATCTCGTTCGCGCTGCTCCAATTGTAGTAAAACAGCGCTTAATTCTAGGTACAAATTATTAGTTCGCTCCAATTTACGCTCATAGTGCTCTCGAATATCTTGAGCGTGCCTCAATTCATCCTCGCGTCGTCGAATTAAGTCAGCTTCAAATCTTGGACTACTACAACTATTTGTTTGCATTTGTTTCATGTGATCCCTAATTTCTTTCTTCCATGATTGCTAGAATAAGAAGAATTGTTGAGTTCGTTGATCACAAATTAATGCTCGTGTGTTTCCAAGATTAATATTGCTGTACCTGGGTTTTAAAATATTCGTCGGGTTTTGTACATAGTACTTCAACCGCTGCAATACCAAGATGAATTTCAATGTGTTTAAAAGAAGGTCTATTGCGCGGCTTCGCAGCCCAACATTGCTTTACAAGTAACCTATAACCCTCTGGACAACTGGTTGGTATTGGTAAATGGAGAGAGTTGTTGCCCACACCCCAAATAATTGCAGAAGAATCTACATCTTTGTAAGGTATTTCTCCGCTTAATAATTCCCACAATACAACACCGTATGACCATATGTCTACTTTCTCAGAACAGGGCTCGTTCCTGATTATTTCTGGAGCCATCCAGGCAACAGTACCAGCAAAACTCATTCTTGTACTAATTTCATTCCACTCTCTACTCGTTCCAAAATCACTAATTTTTACGACCTCTCCTTGCCCGATCAATACACTGAAAAAACGGACAATATTATATTATTTATGTTACTTTGATTGAATCATTAAGTTGAACGCCATGCTTAAGGAATTTCGACATACGAAAATGAAATCATACTTTGGACTTTTAAGATCTCTGTGTATAATTTTATGTGCATGAAGGTAGGCCATTCCAGCTGCAATTTGTTTAGACCATGATACTAATCTAGGAGGTGGAACAGGCTCTCCAGCTCTGAGAAGATCATATAATGGTCCATATGGGCAGAATTCCATTATTATACAGTAACAAGGTGCTTGTGTACACACTCCCCTAAAAATAGGTAACAATATTTTATAGTATCTCGCGCTATACATGTAGTATTCGAATATTCAAAGATGAATAAAAACTTACCTAAATTGAACAATATTCGGATGATTCAGCTTTCGTAAATGCTTTATATCAGTCTCGCGTGGTTCGCGTACTTTCTTGACGGCAACAATTTCTTTGTTTAATGTCCCACTAAATACTGCTCCTTGAGCTCCAGATCCAAGCCACTGAAGTTCACTAATCGATTCAAACGGTATTTCCCAATCATCCGCTGGAATAATTTTCTGTTATTGCCTGGGCATTCTTTTAGAGAATACATATATATCATGAAATACATAAAAATAATTAATTACTTTGATGTCCTTTAATCTTTTCATTTACAGCTGCTTTTGAGAGCATACTCCAAACTGGGCGCATACATCCCAATATACCTTCAACCCAACTTGTTCTTTGTGTATCCAAAGACCCAGAACCTGGAGTACATTTTGTTGCAGTCTCACTGGAATTTTTATTGCTTTCAGAATTGGTATTGTTGTTATTAGGTAATTGAGCTTCCCGTGAATCAGTGACTATTGGGCCTCCTGCGATTCCACCCAGTTGGCCCAATTCTTCTTGAATGCATAACATGCTAAAATAATAAATTAATACCATTATTAATAGGAAATAGTAATTGGAGACTAACATCTATGCTCACACAATCACGAGAATCACGTTATCGAAATTAATATTTTAATGAAGATCATTGCATTTCATATTATTTATTAGTAGACGAAGTACAATGATCTCTTTATCGATTTTTAATTTACTATTGTTTATCTAAGTATAAGAGGTATTAACAAAAGCATGGTAGAAGTTTCCAAGGTCAATTGCAATTACTTTACACTCGCGCCAAAAATGACAAAGAAAGTACTCTGTGTGTGTGTGTGTGTGTATTAGAACAAATTAGAACTTATTTAGTTTGTGTGATCTTGTCTGTCTGTGATCAGTGGCACCTTCCAATACGTATTGAGCGTTGCATGTCACGTATGTAACGCACGAGCAACTGTACGTGCATGTAATATTTATTATCGAATTATAAAAATTTTACACGCGACTAGACTAAGTTTCCATTTACATATCTTCCGACAATATTAACGCTAAATTTACCACGAGGGGGGTCAAACGACCCATTTTAAATATTTTATTTGACAATTATACATATTGTAATACTATGAGCAAGCACATTGCATCAACAATATAAATATAAAGTTCATATTTAATGCATAATTCTATTAAGTTCTGCAAACGAAGTTCGTACTTCAATTGATCGGCAATTATTGATTTCGCTGATATGCAATGCAACGAAAGTGAATACTTCATTGGCTTTTGATCCATTTAAAGTTGTACCACTGCAATGGCGAGTACGCGCTACATTACAAATCGTAGACAATAAATAATTAATATGTTTAATTCCACGTTTAAAATGTCGCATTGTTTGCTCCAAAATGTTGGTGTTATCTTTTTTGAAAATATTCTTTTCCGTTTAAATGAATAATCAAACAACTGCACGAACGTCATATACAGCAACGATAAGACTCTCATAATCAAATATTACTCCGGAAAGAATTCGCAAAACAAATGGAGCGCAATCCGAAAATTAGCGCGAAAAAAATACATGGTCGTTCTGATTTGAAGTTTAGTCTTATCAAGACGCGAGTAGTCAGCTGATGATAGAATCATTATGTTCGCGTCATTATGTTCGCGGCCAGAAAACTTTCTTCGAGGGTATTGATTGTTCCAGGAACTCATTAATAATGCATTCTAGTATGTATCGCCCTCGATCCTTCGCTAGCTATTATTAATTTTACTCCGGAAATAAAATCCCGCGCGATAAAAAATTTCGAAAATTGTAAACATACGTCGTGTTTACGAAAACATGCTGTATACTCGCCTAACATACAATGGATATACTCTGCGCAAGTGGTATTGGGAAAAATAAAACGATTCATTCGTACAAAATCATTACTAACCGTCGCAGAATAATTACGAAAGTTGATAATAAAGGTACAAAAGTCAAATTTTAATGCTGCCACGCTTTTTCTACGTGATTTGTACACCTGTCAAGCACGTAGGCAATTCGAATAAATTATGAACGCGAAACGCGAGTGACATGTTGTGTTCCGCGTAAAATGATCTCTTCGATAATATTGATGACCGTTGGTACGTCTGTATCAGTACCGTGTTACTTCGATATACAATCGTGTGTCGCTGACTATGCACAGGATTCATCGAGAGCATTTACGGTCGAAAATATTGAAACCGCGTGTGCTAAAATATACATGTTTGTTTCGCTTGAAACTGGCAGAAATGACACCAGTATATAAGCCGCGCGCGATCGAGGACTGTTCGAATAAAAATATCTGATAAATTCGGGAGAACGCGAACACGGTTTTACGTGCGAATGTGTTGACGCGAGGAACGAAATCGGAACCGTGAACGATGGTGCCGTTATCAGAAGCGCATTCCGACGGCTTGGCCTTCGAGCTCACCTCTTCGTACCGACGTTGTTTGGAACGGCCACATCGTCGTTCTGCGTCTTCCTAACGAAAAACCTTGTAAAAACCATCGTGCCGTGCGTAGCATATGGACACAGCACCCTCGCCTCATACACTGACAGAAACTGTCACAAAATCACGCGGCCGATTCAACGTTCGCGGAGCAAACAAGAAGCAAGCACAGAGAAAACTACACGCGATACACGTGAACACGAGACATATCGCAAACTGACAAGTTCGCCGACAGAGGGACGCATTTACCGTTCGCTTCTTCGATGTGACACACGCGCGACGATCAAGTGTAATTTATCGCTTACACTTACACTCGCCAGTGAACGCAGCTAAATTATGTTTATACGCCGGATTATATTTTCCAGTTTATACAATTTTTCTGTTCACCATCGACACACGCACACGAGTAGAATTTTTACCAGAATTCCTGATCGGAATCATAGTTACTAGTTACGCTTACTTTGTACATTTTAAAGAGCCTCTCACAGTACGATGTGACAGGTGATTAAACGCACGCATGCGCACAATTGACGCGCGCTATTTCAGCGACGGGGAGCGCTCTTTTTCAAACGTATAAACAAGTTTTAATTATTCGCGAAAGATGCTTTCTCGAGGCTCTTAACAGGTATTCCAGTTTTTTGTTTTCGGAAAATCGATTTTGTGCAGTTTCTTTAAGTTTTGCAGAAATGAACATAGTTTTAGAATCTATGTAAGTATGTTTTTGAAAATCTACTATTATTTCAAATCTTTTTTTAAGCCTCAGAATGTTAATGAAACATAAGGAAATCGATAATTGAACTTCGAAGTGCCGCTATTTTTGTAATTATCGACTTTATTATTTTGTTCTAGTTTCTGCTATAACCAAACTCATCCTGATTAAGAATCTTCACGGTTTTCTGATTCTCGATAAGCAGAATAGCCCGAATCATGGACACCATGAGGCGACCTCTTTGTAAGTGACATTAATTTTGATTTTTATATATATTTATGTATATGTAAATACCCTGAAATTTTTACTGCAAGAGATTCTATAGTTTGTCTATAGAAAATCACGTAGAAACACGTTTGAAAAACGCGTTTCTCACTACAATACCCCGTTGACTTGTCTTTCCTTCAAGGGGTTGGGATACTTTACATTTTAATTAATTTTAAAGAGTGTGTGGGGATTTTTTTGGCTGACCATATATGAGTGTTGATAGTCAATAATTATCCCATTAACTTCTCTCTCTCTCTCAAGGAGTTGGAATACTGAATTTCAATTTATTTTAGAGGTTGTGTGGGGACTTTTTTGGCTGACCGTATATAAGTGTTGATAGTCAACAATCTACTCGGTTAACACTTTCATTTTTCATGAAAGCTCAGTTTGAGGTAATTATAAAATGATAGATGTTCCTTAGCTTGTAAAATAGAAACACTTCCATGCTCTTATTATTAATACAGCGAACAATTCTATATTACACGAGAACTAAAACATAGCTCCCGTAATTAATCAAATGTTATTAATATCATACTTACAATTAGTCACGTAATTTTATCGATCTTACCTATTCGTAAATATGTGCGCTTCCGGGTGAGATGGTGATAAAACTACTTGATTAACGGTCGCCGATGCGTCCGTT
This sequence comes from Lasioglossum malachurum, assembly GCA_028455605.1. Taxonomy (NCBI): domain Eukaryota; kingdom Metazoa; phylum Arthropoda; class Insecta; order Hymenoptera; family Halictidae; genus Lasioglossum; species Lasioglossum malachurum. The sequence goes on along the minus strand of CM052316.1, from coordinate 18,394,482 downwards.
TCCTGAGCCTCGAATTTGTACATCTCAGGTTGAGATAGTGTCTCGGTCTCAGCAGGGGTGCGCATGCTTCTATGTTTTTCCGTATTCAAGTACTGAAACCAGATTTATACATTTCTCAGAGAAACTGTTTTCCACTAACCCTTACGTCAATAGCCTACGTATGTTTAATATTTGTTAAATGTTCCCGATACAAAATTAGAAATTGTTTCAAAGCACCATATTTTATATAATTCAATTTATAATTTAATAAAAATATAGACGGAATGTTTTATTGATAAGAGCCTCCAATTTATAGAAAATCCCTGATTATTAACACCGTGCAATATTTTATTATCGACATAAGTGTTAATACCGACATATTTTGTTACGCACTCAGGTATAAATACGGCTTCATTTAATTAGTGGCATTGCACTTGTAGACGAGCAGTAGAAGGTTGTCCGTTCTTGCCGCATTACCAGGAGTTAAATAATGGATGAAAAGATGAAGACACGAATCAGAAATCACCTTCGGTATAACATGGGGAAGTTGAGTTCAATGGAATGTCGATCTAGCAAGAGGCGTGGTATGTGGCGGTCACATACCAAACTTAACCGTCGCGTCGTTTTATTTTTCCTGCGAATTCCTTAGATCGGACTAGAACCTTGTTATTTGCATTTTTAAAATGGATCGAGCAGACCACCCCGTTCTAAAAAGGTATACACTTGAGGGGAACATTTTCGAAGAATGTATATTATCTAAAAGCAACAAATACTTTTAACACAACGCGACTAAAATTTAGATAATGTGGATCCAAGGACTTGCAATAATTCTTTCATTGGTTAAAGCTTCTATAAATTGTAAATGGAACATACTAATTAAGAACCGCATCAGATATAATATATAACTGTGCACCAGTTTAAACGCGGCACCCTTTCGCGCCACGAAAAAAAAAGAGTACGGAGTTTTGTACGGTGAGTCACGAGTAGGCGTGTCTTGGATTAATCCCAAGCACCTGTGCCGAAGACTAGGTAGCTCTAATGGGCGTCCAACAACCCCCGAAACCAGAATTGGGCAAAACCTTCTAAATCTTATACCTGTTAATGCCCATTGAAAAGAAGACGTAGAACAATTTTTAACATCCGTACAATTGTGAGATTATATTGTCTATTCGCACAAGAACATCCTCACATATTAATTCTTAATGTTCGAAATTTTTTTACACGACTATGTTTTAAAAAATCTACGTGTCTATAAATATCGACAATTCGTATTTATCTGTGAACGCAGATATTCTGAAGATTTCAATTATAATTATATGCCAGAGTTGGCACACTTAATTTTAAATAATACGACAAATAATCATTTTAAATACTTTCTTATTTGGATTTTACAAATAACATGAAAACTGTATTTTCATTTGACGTTTAAATCAAGTAATATTTTATTTCAATTATAGCGTTCGCGCGAATATAAAATAATAAATAATTTCACCTCGAAAAGAGGTTATTGAAGTAACTAGTAGTTTAATAACTAAATTAGTTATTAAAATTGCAGTTTAATAACTGCATTCAAAATAAATAGAATTTTGTTCTATTGTGATATCATTTGAATTTCAATTAACGATTATTTCACAAATAATTTATTTCGATTATGCTCAAAGCCCGTTGTACGCTAATGCGTTTACAATTTTCTATGTTCAGTGCCGACTTCGTTATATGAGAAGGTGATTTGATACAGCCAGAAAAGACTTAAATGTTTCCTCAAGTTAACAAATCGATGTTCCGAAAGAGTGAGCACGTTGCACCCCTATGCTTCTTTAGTCAACTTACCCCCTATAGGTAAAGTTAGGGAAGAACGAATTGTAATGAGGGGACAGTCATTGTCTCTGCTCTGTGTATTTTTTCGTCTGACCAACCACTGTTTACGCCATCGCATCATAATTAAACATGTGTGTCTGAAAAATTGCAAGCTTCGAAAATCGAGATAAATTGGATCACTTTGTTAAGAAGGTTGGTGACTAACACAAAACGACAAATTTAATAAAGCTAAAAGATTATGTTGCGCAACTCTAAACCCATAAAATGTTTTCAACATATACAATACTTATTCGCGTACCTTCGTAGAATATGGAACAGCTAGTTTTATGAAACACTCTAAAAATACACATCGATATCGTAATCATCGCGGAAATTGTAATATGTGAATTGATGCTGCGAACAAAAATAATTGAATGAAAATGTTTTTTATTCATGAAAAAGATATATATGCAGCGTCATGAGGTTCCCGTACTTTTCCACAATACACACCCCCGCTCTGGTTATACGAACGCGATCGCTTCGGAAATAATGCAACGAGGGTGAGGCTTTTGGAAATACCAAGTGCCAGTTTCAAAATAAAACGAACGAAAAACAATACGATAAAAATGCGCAAAAATATTTTTACGGTGAAACGTTATTATGTATTTGAAAGAAATAAAACGATGTTATATTTTCGTAGTCGAAATAGAAAATAATTGTTATCGCTTTACACCGCGTTAATATTAAATTTAATGGGTTCTATTTTACTGCACAACCAGGCATTGAAATCACCCGATAAATTTAGTGATCGCGATGCTATTCACAGTATCACAGTAATCGGCATACACTGTACATATGCGTACCGATTCATTACATCCGCACGTTACCCCAATGTTAACAGAAGAATGAAATTCGCCATGTTTGAGTACCACTGACTTTTCGAAAATAAAGACATTGACACCCATTCTGATGATATTAATTTACACATTGAAAGTTATATAAAGTATCAAATATTAAGTTGTATATCTAAAAATAATAATTTCACTGCACAATTATAAATGCTTAATATTACGATTACCTATTCAAATTTTGTATTTACCAGTGCTCAATTCTAGTATTTTACTGGTCTTCGGTAACGTGCAGTTGGTCAATACGAAAATGTTTACAGAAAGCTATTTTGTCTATGTCCCGAGTATAAATATTTTTGAAATCAGGTTTCACAGTAAAAAGAGTTTTCCGCGTGCATCTTTTTCCCCTTGATCGGTCGGAAGCGACGAACGCATTCGCGGGTAGACGTAAACCGAGTAGGGTTCAAAGTGCCGACAACTATACGAACGACGGCGGTTCAAATCCATGTAACGCTGCAGGATAGCATAAAACGTGTGCTGCGGTGACGGACGCAACGAGATCCGTACTCAATGCAGAACGATCGGGAACGGGCTTTCACTTTCCTCGAGCGGCTTGCACAAGCGAGACACTACCGTGGCCAGGGCTCACGACATTTGGTACGAAAAACTCGGCAGTGCATGAAGCGTCGAATGTTTGGAAAAGGTACAGAGAAAAGAATGGTCTTGACTGGGAGGTGGTTGTATTTAGAATCGAGGAGTTGGGAAGTGAAACGAGAGAGAACACTTTATTGATTAAGTACCACGCGCTGCAACCCTTTTGTTCTTACCTGAGGAAGTAATTCTCGCCGTGAGAGACGGCAAAGGCAACGGCGATTCCCTACGAAGTATCCATAAAGTTGGAACTGACGCCATGCATTCGCGGAGTCTTCGGGACTGCTGCTGTATCTGACACTGCGGGACGCGCGAGAGTCCTCGACTCTCTCTCGAAGAAATTATCCGTGGCTTGCACGACACAATAATCATGCAGAGGATTATGCACGCGTCACACTGCCTCGAACGTGACACTCGTATGTGTATGTCCCAGTTGTAGTCGAGCTCAGAGAGCCGCGAATATCTCGCTGTTGACAGTCATGGAAAGCAACCCCGCGGCACCCCGACGCACGACGCGTCCAGCGGACACTAAACAAAATGGCGCGTGCCATCGTCCGCGGCATCGACACCAGAGTGCGCCCTTCTTTTTACTGTGCACGTGTGTCTGTGTTCCGGACATATGCTCCATGCTCCCGCACTGTACTATACAGTCGGTCCCATATTTGATGGTACACATTTTCATATAGAATAACTTATCCAAACGAATTCAGCTTTTTCTGACACACGCACAAGATACACTACTGTATAAAAGAAATGATAATGACAAACAATATCTTTATGTACAAATTGTATATTTTGTAGTACAATGATTGATTTATTGCATTTAAAGTATTAGATAATCCGCAATAACATATATATTCTCAGAATTATTCAATTAAACAGCGAAATCCTTTTCCAAAACTTACTGTGTTTTTATATTTGATTTTTTACGTTTTTCTTATTTTAGGCCGGGTGCTTATTCTTTCTTTTGCACAGTGGTGTAGATGATGCTTTTTACAAAAAGCAAGGGAATTTAAAAATGTTTTAGATTCATTTAAGTTATACATGCCGAAAATTTTATCGAAATTGGTGAATTGGTTTACGAGGTGTTGACGGGCACGAGAATTCTATGCATTGCCACTGATTATGAAACTGACTGTAGAACAGAGGGGAAAAAGTGTGGAACAGGTCCGTCTATTCAAACCACGCCTCTTTGTATTCGCGACGCGCTCACCAATACCATTGTGTACTCTACCCAGTGGCGTCTACTGCACGTCCGTGACCGTGCATGTATTATACAGGTCCGCAGGGATGCTTTCTGTTTTCGGAAAATACGCGGAAAAACGTTGAATCCTTTATTTCTCTCGGCTCGATTCCTATCTTCCTTCATGAATAACTTCAATCGATTCATTTAGATAATATATGAATTATAATTCGTACATCATAAACGATCTGTTGTCATGATGTTTTGAAACAATTTTATGTAAGCTAAATGTTTATTAATTTCCCTTCTTGCACACACACAATCCAGCGTCCATGTCCACGTTAGATGGCGCCACTATTTAACGCGTGTAGGGATGAGAGATGGTAGATAACCGTTTTGTTTCCGTCAACCCTGTGTGTTGTGAAAAATCGCTATCACGCAGGACACAGGTTCATCTTCGTCTTCTCAGAGAGCAAAACATCTTATGAATATGGACATTATTTACTTTGAAATGTACATATATTTAATTAATATAGGTAAGTCTTTTTAGATTTGTTCTGATTATGCACTACTATTAGACTCGTAAGAGCAATGGTGAGGTATTAATTAATTTGAAAAGAGCTCGATAGTTAGGCCATACAATGGGGGCGATGAAGGGGGCAACAAACGAGTTCTTTACAATCGTGGCTGTACCTGTAACGCTTGACTGATGCTAAAGAACGGTGCGGATTGGTGCGGACTGTGCATCAGTCGTTGTTTATGTATAGTTAGGTATATATTCTCCACACCGGCGCGGCGCTTCTTTTCTTTTTCCCTACCTTTACATAACGCATCTAAAACTTTGACCTTGAGTCGTCTTGTGTAGTTATGGTAGGGCGTTTCATTAGAAACTTCAAAACGTTATTAAGTTCTAGTATATATTTACTTTCACTTCTAATGCTTCGCAACGAATGGATTTTGTTAATTGTAAACGATCAATCAATGCTGTATAAAATAATGCATTATCAAAAGGTTGACAAGATGTTTATATACGTCTGAAGAATGTATAAAATACAATTCCAGATTATACTGAATGTAATTTTAATCTTAATTAAGGCGATGTAGGATGTAGTACAATGTACAACGTGAAAGGACGCCTAAGAAATCTATTCTTTCCAGATGATGAGTATATATAGGAGGGGGTAAAGATGACCGCCACTTCCAAGAACCGTTTTCGTTATTTCTTGGAAATGGCCCGAACTTTTTCGTTCAGCGTTTATGTTCGACGGATTCGGCTGTCCCGTTGCACACGCGCAAAACGTGCGTTATAGGGGAGATATTGCCTACATCGTACACAATATCCTCTCTCGTACACATATTGTTTCACATTGATATTGGATACTGTAGCCAAACTCTTACTATTAAATAATTAACAAAGATACAGAATAAAATTGTATTGTCAGATTATTATTCGTTAAAATAAATTGGTCACGAGAAGGATATCAATCGTACCTGATTTTTAAAATAATTGTAATACGCGTAAAATATCTGAACACACACACACACATATACTTTCTTTACATTTCTCGTTGTTCATTTATTTCCTTGATCTTGTATGACCTATTAGGCCATATATATATACACATATATAAACAACTCTCTCCAACACTGCAGACCATTTTACTTTTTGTAAGAAGTATAATAAGTGTCAATATTAATCTACTTTTTAATCTTGTTCATTATTTTTCTAAGTTAGAGAATTATTCGTCTATTTTTTGTATTCTCTCCACTGTAGTTGTACCTTCTGACGCATCAGACGGTGTCGCAATTTGGTCGATTTTCTAGTGACGTCATAACCACCCTCCTATTCATGTTCTTTAGATTTAGATGATCTGCCTTAATTAGTCGTAGTATTTTTGGATTTTTTTATATTATTTGATTAAAAAATAATACATTTTATTGGATAAATAAGTGTATATTTCATAATTGTAAACAATTGATGTACTGTAAATAATATGTATATTTACGGTTATATATCATTCCTACCAATTCTAAAATATATATTGTAAATGTAACAATACTATTTATCATAGTAAATCTAAAATTAATAATGTCTTGTAATAAATACAAATACTATACAGTTCATAAGATAGTGTTTCTATGAATTGTAGATATTTCATTATTTATATTTTCTGCTAAGAAGGAACATGAATTTTAATTGGTTTATAGATAAAATACATCATGTTAGAATCATTTTATGTTCTTATTTGAGTTCCTGGTACTCTTTTACAACATTTTCGAGTATTGCAAACGCTTGTAAAAAATCATCATCTTCCAAACCAAATCGTTTATACTGATGTAGGTATGCAGCATGTGTATAAGATTTCCATGATTTATTTAAACTTGTATCTAGAGAATAGGAAATTTGAGAGTTGTTGGTGAGCAGGGCAAGAAACTTGTCATAATTTAAGAATTTTCGTTCTTGATGCAAATGAGAAAAGCAATCAGAACTGTTCCACTCTGTATACAAACGTTTATCTCTAAATTCATTAGCTATAATGGGATCATTATCTGTTGCAGTGCCACGTGTAATGAGAACATTTGATATAGAACACGCATAGGCATGATGCGCAGTTGTGCTTAATGAATGGGATGGTAGTTTCAATTCGTTGTCGGTCAATTTTGAATCTGAATTTGGTATTCGAAGTGTTTCTTTTAGATGTTGCAGATATAAATTCCAATCATAAATACGTTCGTACATTGAGTATGTAGTAGATACATGAGGAGTGCTCTTGATTCTTGCAAATTTATAAGAAGGATGCGATGCTACTTGAGACACCAAAGTTGTTATATTATATTTTAAACAATTTATTGGTTGAAACACAGCCAACAACTTCTCAGAAATAATATCATTCATATCGCTCAAATTCGTTGCAAGCTTTTTCAACAAATTTTTGCATATATCATGTATTTGTTCATTTTCAATTATTATATTCATATCACTATGATTATACAGTTTTGCCAACGTGAATAATGTATTATAGTTTTGAGTGCATACTTCACCAAATGAAAATGGTAATACTATTGTGGTAACAATTGGTTTTGTACTATATTCTTCGCGTAACAATTGTCCAATTAAACTTCCAATGCCAGATCCTGTGCCTCCTGACGAACTTAAGAGTAAAAGAAATCCATCAAGATGATCCATCTTCTCTATTTCATACCTTACAGAATTTAATATCTGATCTTTTAACTCGTGTCCTTTTATCATGTAACCGTATGCCCAATTATTTGCACATCCTCCTCCAGATTGACAAATGATATTTTTTGGACGATACTTCCATGGGATCGTTGCATCATTGCAAATCTTTTTTATTACTTTGTCTTCTGTATCTACAAGAATCGCTCTTGCTAATCGTTTACCCTCCTTGGATATACTACTAAACCATTTAGTAAATGCATCTTCTGAATACTGATAATTAACATTATATGATACACTGGTATTTACACATTCCATGTCTGATGATATTTTTGAAAATAATGCATGGCCTAGTTGATTTCCACATTGTCCAAATTGTAGAGTAAACATTTTTAGATTACACGAATTAACTCATAAGCAAATGAAATAAATCATTCATGTACTCATTGTTACAGCTAACTACAATTATTTTTTTTATTAAATCACTGCCTAATATGTCAAATAAATTTGCAGTTGAAGATTCGAAAAATTGTAGAGAAAATTCAAAATTGCCATTTGAATAAATGATGAGCGTATTTTACCGATATCCAAACGAAGATTTTCATACAATATTTGAGGATAATTGATTGTTCAAAAAGATAAATCTTAATATTTGTGATATTATCAGAATTGCAAATACATAGAAGCGAATATTATTATAGGGTTTTGACACAGATGAAGTACCTAACAAGAATAGATTGTACATCTTATGGACCGACTGTTTTATTGACTCACAACAGGTATATTGTGTTGTTAATCCAATTCAATTGGTGTAGATGGCGCCACAGGTCTAATTAAGCATTGCATCTTACAATTAGGCCCGCTACTGCTACAGGGCCTGTAGTAGTACAGGCGCTACACACACACATCCGTTTTTCTGCCGTGCGGCGACCGTGCGGTACCGGAATTGCGGTCTAAAATACTATGGATTCAATTAGTATGCGGTTATAGTGGAGCAGCGAGGAGAGCTGTGCGGTGAGCAAAGCGGTGCGGTGCGTGTTTATAGTGAAGCGGCAAGGTGAGCTGTGCGGTAAACGAAAACGGATAGTAACGAGGAACAAAGAAACTACATATACTTTTTCTTTAGTATGTATCGAAATGTTGTCACGAATGTTGGTTTGTTCTTGCCACGCTGAGCTGGTCACCGCGCCGCTATCATCTGTGCCGCCTTGCTCACAGCTCTTATCACCGCTCCACTATGCATTTAATTACATTGGTTTATTTTCGCCGTGCTGCTCACCGCGCCGTTATCATCGATGAACCGCTGAACCGCACCCTTAGGCTCTCGACATTTGTTTGAACCGTAGTTGCGGCGCCGCAATGCAATATTTACCGCACGGTTGCCGCAAGTTAGAAAAACGCATGTGTGTACAGTTGAAGGATAGAATTGTTGAAGGTGGTTGAAGGCGCCAAAAACAAAATGGACTGCCCATTGTTAAAAGTAGGCCAAGGTAGACCACCAAGGCAGGCCCCCAAGCCCCAAGGTAGGCTGGGTAGCTCTAGATGACCTCTGGTCCACCTTTGGTGAGCCCCTGGTTAGCTCCTGGTTAGCCCCTGGTGAGCTCCTGGTATACCTCTGGTAAATCCCTGGTCCTCCTGGTCCTTTTGGTCCCGGACAGTCCCGGAGCCCGACCGCTCTTGCCGCCCCGCCTCCCGAGCTCAGGCGCGCTGCGCAACTCTCCCCACCCCATCGAATTCGATTGCCGTGACAATAATTATTGATAAATATATTATTTCTAGCTGTTTAATGTTTATAACAATTCTTTTTGTCTATGATGTCAACGAGCCCTCTCTTGACCACATCTTGCCATCTAATTTTTTAGTAAAAATAGGGAATAAAACCCGAGATACAGAATAATTATTTGAACACATTAATATATTGAATATAATAAAATGATAAATTTATTAATTCTAGCTGTTTAATATTTATAATAATTACTTTTGCCAACGATGTCAACGAGCACTCCCTCCACCACTTTGCCATCTAATTTTTTTACAGTAAATTCTTGATCTAACTGTTTTTCAACATATTTCTGTACCCACAGATCGATTCTTGGAACATTAATGTTTTATACATAAATGTATGTATAAAAAAGTGTAAGGTAATAATTCTCTCGTTTATGAAATATTTTGAAATTACAAATTCAAAAATTATGCTCCAATATTTTCTTATGTGTACAATGGTGTACAATATTTTTAGGAATTTTTTGTCCTTATTTTAAACCAATACCACCGACGAGATACTATTAAAGACTGCCAGCCCTTGTGCTATTCAGCGAGACCAGTAACCGGGCGCGGAGATAACGTGGAACTTACAGTGATCTGAAATACCACATCTCTAAAAGTTCTAAATAGTGGCAAAATAGTGCCAAAACATCGTCTGAAATATGGCGGAGAATGTAACATTTAATAATAATCGATATGGTTTATTGTACAGTATTGATATGGATCCGTCGCGACTAGAATCTCCTTAGTGGTCTTCTTCACCGACGAAATGCCGTCGGTGGCCTTCTGGTTCTCTGGCTGGAGCCAGAATATGTCCTAGAGGGCGTAAGACAGTGTGACCAGATGAGGGGAGTCACGCAAAAATGTGTACCCCCTCTCCGATGACCAGAGCAGTTGCGGCTACTGCGCGATCAGTCTACGGTCTTAGTGGGGGACGTTGGAGTGTGCGCATTGCTGGAATAGGATAGTGGAAGGGGTAAGTAGGGGACTACCGTGCATCCGTTTGGATGCAATCTGGTCAGTCTAGCGTAAGAGAACACTGGAGAACACCGAAATATTTGTGTGACACGAACTCCCATAAGGCTGGCGTTGGCAGTAGTACCTCGTCGGTGCTGATACGTGCTGATACTATTCTATGAAAACCAACACATGTGTTGTTACCATCCGAACAAAGTATATACACGATATTCTATTACTGCCAACAATGCTTAAATTTTATGCTTATCAGTAACGTTTGATACAAGGTAACGAACGTCTAGAGCTATATTTTAATCGTACAAACAAATACACATTTTGCAATAACAATATACTTTCTTAATATCACTAAATTCTATTTACTACTAATTAAATTAATTTCAATTATAATATCGGTGACAGTGTATCATTCGTAGCATAAAAAGTTTCTTCAGGCGCTAGAAATATTAAATTGGTGGAGAAAATAATAATAACTCGAATAAACTCGTGTATTATTAATAAAATTCGACACAATTCTTACGGCAGGGTTAGTAAAGTAAAATCATTATCACACACAGAAGAACAATTGCTTTATCCCTCTATACGAAGTTTGCAATAGAAAAAATTCAATACAAAAATTGATTAAAGTTTTATTTCATATAAACATAATATTCTCTTATACAATCCATATAGCGAGAGAGCTAATAATGTAAATCAAATATAGTACTAAGAGATTTAAATGTTCTTCGTAACGTTTTGCTTTTATTTTAGAAAAACAGCTTTTACTTTTTTAATCAAAACTTCATTGTGCATTGCGCAATCGGGACACGAGCATGAGTTGCAGACACAAGCTTACCCATCTAGAGTCGTATAGTCTATGGAAGTACGATGTCTGAACAGTTGGGTCAACAGGAAATATGGCGGCATTGCGCCGAGTACGAAGGTGAGTTGGTGGTAAACCACGTTTGTTTGTGAGGGACATTCGGTCAGACAGAAAAGTCAACATAGTAATGAGAGTGTGGTATGTTCTGTGATAAGATGTGCAGTGTTTTGTGACGAAAATAACAGCCCGTTGCGGCTGAATCGGATTTTGGCGTTAACTTGTCGTCGAACAAAACGCATAATTGGCAGTGCCCTCGAGGTGGCAGGTATGCAATACATAAAAATACCCTTTAAAAACTTTGAAACATTTCTCGTACATCGGTCGTATTGTTATTTACAAATAGAGATACTATGAATAGACACCACTGCTGCTCACAAACCGCGTTATCGACCTGCTATGTTATTATCGCGCAGCATCAGTGAATCGTTTACGATTCGAATCGGGTGTGTTCCCTGTTGTCATCAAAAGGACATTGACTCCTAGGATATTGCCCTGTTTCGATCTTCCCCATTTTTAATCGAAATGGATCATGAGCAATTTTTCATTTCTTTTTTTAGTTAGATTTAAAGCGCATTGCACGCAACTGTTTATGGTTGTAACTTGGGGTAGGACAATGAAGGCGTTGTAATAACTTTTAACTCGGACGTTTTAGATAATCAGATAATAGATTATTTGGAATTCGCACATACTCAAGTAATCACGAATATTATTTTTTCTTCGTGAATATAACAATGCCGCCGTGTTGTTGACCTAAGTTAAAACGTTTACTGTTGAGCCAGTTATTTAAAGCCACTTCTCTTTGGCAATGGCCGTGAATATGCGCTCCGTTTTTATTAATGAGAACGGACATTTTATCATTCGCTCGTATACATTCGCGTTTGCGTGTTAGATTCATCGCCATGTAATTATCTATGCACAATATTCTTCATTTCATTGTAATACCATTGTCCACAATGTATTTTCTTAACTAATTGTTGTGTTTAGTAGCGACTCTGGAATTCCTTTGAATTAAGAATTGTCAATAAAATGACGCTTTCTTCCGAGTTAAATACGACGTGTATGAAAATTTCTGATAATTTCTTTTTTTTAATGAAAGTGGTGAACGAGGCTCACTGTGTTTTCGAGGAATATAAAACCTTTTATTGTTGGTACTTCTGGGCAGATGGAATAGAATGCCAGTCATACACGTGTACGCATGCTGGGTACATTAGTGATATATAGGTCAAGCGTTCCTCAACATTGAGGTCATTGCCCCGGGATATGCTCTGTCGGTAAAACAGTACGTTAATTGACTAAAGTCGCATTGCTCGCGTGTATTTTGACGATAGAGGTCACCATTAGAAATATTCATGGACATTTCCACCGTCTTTCTATTTCATAACGTTCCCAGTCTATCAAGAAAGGAAATGATTAGTTATTTTTAATTCGTACAGTATATTAGCATTACGTACACAGTATTAGTTTTGAACCGAAGTCAATGGATGAGCAACAAAGTTTTAAAGAACTGACATTATTTAACAGCTGTTCCTCGCTCAAAATGTGAGTAGCAATTTTTAAATACGATTTAAAATGTCAGCGTAATGACCTTGAACTTCACAAATTATACTAAACGCCACTGTCGTCTCATGGCTGTTCACCCTGCAGACTCATTGAAAAAGTATATTTATCATTTATGAGTGATCAATAATAAATTTAAAACTGGAAAACAAATAATATAATTAGATGACAATTGATTATTAAAAATTTTTGTTTATACACACAACGTCAATAATATTATGTACAACGTTAATATTAAAAAAAAAAAACTGGGGAATACTTATAAATAATTTTAATCTATAAATCTATACAACTTTGTCCATACATTAGCAAGTTATAAAAGTTTTAACAACATTCCAAAATGAAACTCCTTGTTGCTATTTATAATTTATAAACTTCTTTCTAAGCACCGCAATATAAATAAACTAATTGTTATAAATAAAAAATCGTTATAAACATCCATTTACTATCTTTTCATTGCAAAAATATTCTCTTGATTCTACTAAAAATGGTATATACCATGGTAATTATCAAAGAAATCATGTCAGATTGTTCATTTTATTCCTGTTTTAATATTAATATTTTTTTGCACATAGTGCATCATTCACACTAACAAAATGCGACGCATAAAACCGTGGCGTAAAAATTAAAAAAATATCAACAGGCTCCGTTGAGTTTGTGGTCGCGCGCGATTCATTAACAGCTCGCTTCTTTGTTCTAACTTTGTTCATACGAATTCAGGGTCACTTCTCGGGCAACTTCCTTCTGACAACTCGATCGTGAGAGTTGACATTACCATTCAATCGATCATGGTCAGCGTATTCGTGAAATGAGCGTGATCAGACGTTGTATGTTGTTCAATTTTCAACAATCTATGCAACTAAGTAATTTAAGCAGGCCAAATCGGATCCCAGGTTAATTATGATTTGTAGATAAAAGGTACATGTACACGATTACTTATTAACTCTAATTTCGTTAGACATCCCATAATTAATTTCCTTCTTGCGATTGTATTGCTAGCTAGAAAGATCCGCATTGATATCATTTGAAAAAATGATTAAAAACAAGAATGCTGAAAGGCTAATTAAGATTGTTCTAGGCACGTTGCTAATACGCAAGAAAATGCGAAGTATTATTGAATATCCAAAAACTTTTATGCAATTATTATAAATTATAAAAGGATGTATTCACCAGTATGCCTACGTAATAAACAGATCGCGCATCTTGCAAGATAAAAATTTTTCAAGTCAATTTTATGAATTAGGAATTAAATTAAAGAGTGTAATTTTTCTTTTAATAATTTTAAAAATTCGAAAATAGTGTTCCTCTGTTTTGTATTTCATCTGTTCGTTTTTGTCATAAATACGCAAAATTCAAAGTCTAATTAACGTAGTGTTTCGTATGAAATCATTACTATCAGAAATCTGTTAACAGAAGATTCTTGCACTAGATTGCGTAGACATGATGATTCTGCTTTGTTAGTGTTATTACGGTTGAATATAACAGCATATTACCGCATAATTACAATACGTAAGCTTCCGGGACGTCGGAATTCATGATTTTATACAGGACTTCATAATGACAGTAATTATCTTCTAATTGCACTCCTAATTGATTATTAAAGGTAATCAATTAATCTGAAAAAATACGATTATATTGATTAATCTATGTATAATAATTAATCAGTAATCTGTAATCTTTATTTTTTTCTAAAACATTGTCTACCACCACATGTACATACGTGTAACACTTGAGTGATTCGTAACCAAAACCGTAATGATCGAAAAACTTGAGCGATTAATAACTATTTATCAGGATCACCGATTATTGTTTCTTTGATTACTTCAGTTATTCATTAACCATGATTGCTGGTTCGTAATGGCTCAGTATGGGTGTGTAGGTGCAGATTTTGTTAGTCTTTCGTTCAGAAATCTTTACATTAGAATTTCTTATTTAATCGACATTAGAAACTACCCGGTCACGTGACTGGTATCCGGTACTGCCAGAGACAGAGAGACGGTAACTTGTTCCCCTCAATTCATCCTTCCTCCCCACATCTGGCAATATTTTTGCCAGGGACCTTCTTGACATCTCACCACAATAGTTGGTGATGTTCGATGGCATTCGTCGAGCGAGGGTTAAGGAGATTGCTTTTCGCCTCTAATTACGGAACGATCGCGAAACCGGATTGGCAATAAAGATCGCGTTTTCTCTGATGCATCGGAGAATCCCGGTGACTGGTATTGGGGTGTCCAATCGCACACCAGAATCGAATGGCGTTCCCAGTAAGACTCTTCCTTCCTATAAATACGGCGAAACAGGCGCAAGGTATCTGGGTCAGGATGAACGGGCCGTGTTTACACGCGTTTGCGTTTCAGTGCGCAGCCCGATTGCTGTTGCTAAATTTACTGTTTCGGTAATAACCCGTTCCTCCCGCGGAACAACATTGTTCCGTTTACGCCACTGTTTTCGTTCCGGGTTAGAACGCCCGCGGAAACACTCGCACGGACGGACACTACCTTTAACTCCCCGACGCGACGACGGACCATTCTTATAACTACATAATTGATGATGGTTAGGATCATTCATTGCTTTATCAATTTTTTAAAACATATTTTTGAAGCTACTTTTTGTACACATCGTCCTACCGTTGACAATGCAGCAGCTGTTCATTTAATTAATTTGTCAACACCCGAGAAATTCAATGGCGATTTTAATACCTAATAAAATTATATGTATATTACCCATACATATTTTAATGGGTCAAAATGTACTCCATTTTGATCATTGTGCCGGTGATTATGAAAGTGATCCAACTCAAAATTCCAAAGAAACTGATCTTTTTGTCTATTATTATGTATTACGTCGATCGTTTTTAGTAATCATTAGACTGCGGATCTTTATGCAAAATAAAAAATGTTTGCATTGATTGCAAGACACAGGAATCAAATAACAATTTCATTATTCTTTTCATTATCTTATTAACCAATATACTGTCGGCCTTAAATCTTTTTAATACCTCCGCTGTTTTCAATTGTACCCATTTTTGTCATAAATGCATAAAATCCGCAGTAATCATTATACAGGGTGTTTCCGAAATCATGGTACAAGCGGTCGGATGGTGATACTACATGAAAAAGAAGTAAAAAGGAGAAATAACATGTTTTTGTTTGAGCTCTTAATATAATCCAGGATAATTTTAAATGATGAACATGATGATAATTATTTTACTGTCTTTTTTAGTTCACTTTCACAATCACCGGCACAATTCCCCCTTAACAACTGGTTAAGAAATATTTGGTGCTTAATTATCTTATATTTTTATTTGTTAATGTTCAATGTTCATTTACGTTGCACTGAAAAGTTTAGATAAACATCGAAAGTACTCATATAATATAGTACAATTTGTTTCTATCATTTTTTAACCGATAAAGACCACACAGAGTCACACATATCGAAGTATTGATTTTATTATAACTAACTTATTGTGTGCAAGTTGCAATAAGTAGAAACCAAATATGTAGAAAGTTCCTTCTTCCTTTAACAATTTTAACAGATTGAAAATAGTAATCGTTTTAAATTTCGCTGAATTTTTGATCTTTTTTGCAACAAAAATTGGTGTAGACGTTTGAAAATTTTGGAAAGCATAATTTCGGGCGATCTGTTCGAAACGAAGGTCCGATGTTCGCATGAAATCGCGATGCGAACGTAATCGCTGCGAGAAACTTTTTCGCAAAAAAATTTGCCGTTTGATGGCAACAGAGTTGAGGATTGCACAAAGGCCTTTTTCTCTAGTTCTTTTTTCCGATTTTCTTTTCCAGCCTTGTCGTGTCACATTCGACGCTGACCGTATCTACTTGCACGTTATCAAGCGTCACTGTTGAGTCTCACTGGCTGCTAATAAAGCGGACGTACCTACTTAATTAGTACAGAAGGATGATCGCGCATTAAACTAGGTCAGGCGAGTGATGCGCATACATGCCTGACCGGGTAATATTTATTCTTGGCAGTGGATGCAACAGAGATGTTGCAGCGCGGAAGAATATTATATATTATATAGGATCAGACACGTAACTATGTCCGCTTCGGTAACTCCGAAAGTGACTTTCCTCAAAATCTCAGAGGAATGCTGAACACTTGATTTTTTATCATTTGTCTTCCTCAAAATCGTCTTCAAAGTTAAAATTTATTTCCGGGACGGGAGTGGTGCAGTGATGTGCATATACAGTGAGTGTAAAAAAAGTATTCGTATATCTTTTAAAAACAGAATAACTCTTTTATAATTGTACCAAACGACCTGATTTTTTATAATCAATTAGAAGCATTGATTTACGAAATGATATACATAAAAAGATTTTCCAAAAATTATAATTTACAAGGTTACATGCAAAAATAAAAAAGGCATTTTTTAAAACTTTTTTACTTGGGCCCTTAAAGAAAATTTAAAATATATGTTTTGTAGATCTATAGTAGTTGTACATACGCTGAAAATTTCATCGAAATCGATTAACATACACATGAGCTACAAGCGGTTAAAAAAAGGTGACAATCGTAGTTTTACACGACTTGCGATCAGTTTCTGTCGTTTTTTCCTGCGTCAACCGATTTCGATGAAATTTTCAGTATGTGTATAACTTAGATCTACAAAAAATATGTTTTAAATTTTCATTAAGGGCCCAAATAAAAAAGTTTTAAAAAATGCCTTTTTTATTTTTGCATGTAACTTTATAAATTATAATTTCTTCTAATTGGTTATAAAAAGTCAGGTCGTTTGGTACAATTATAAAAAAGTTATTCTATTCTAAAGGGCGTACGAATACTTTTTACACTCATTGTAAGCGAGATCATTATAAAACTTTTAGAGAGACTTACAAGGGAAGGACCCCAAGTGTACGACTTCGATTGTGATAATTTTTTGTGAGGCGATGGTGTATGGATCCCTAATGATGTCTGCAAAAATATAAATAATTAAACTTTCATACCTTGTTGATATAACCATGATTTGTAGCTCAAGTTTTCGAAGTTCCATTAGCCGTGTAAGCAGGTTGCGTGAAAGTTCAATTGTTTGTATCTTTAAAACTATTGAGTAACTAATATTTTACAGACATCATTAGGGATCCATATACCATCGTCTCACAAAAGATTATCAAAATCGAGGTCGGGGACTTGGGGTCCTTCCCTTGTTAGCTAACTGACGCATACTGTACACTAGTTATAAATAAACAATGCTTCGAAAATATATGATTCGGAAATTTGCAGAGAGACAGGAGACGAAAGATTAGATAGAAATTAATGTAAATTAAATTTTACTCCCAGAGAGAGAGAGAATAATGTTCTCGGCAGATTCAGACGAATGTTGCACTTGATAGTATTTGATTTTTTACTATCTACAATTTTCAAGATTTCAAAGTCTTCCGCGTCTCCATAGAGATTAGAATTTGTTTCATACCAAAAGTAGTGCACAAGACAGCAACGATTTAAATTATCATTATGTAATTTGTGTAGAAATACATGCAGAAAGAAACAATGTTTCCAGAGTGCATGTCTAGAGAACTTGCAGAATGACAGGAAACGGAACATTAAGCTGAAATTAACCTAAATTAGATGTCAGCCTTTGATATCGTTGTAGCTGTCAAATTGACTTCTTGTTAGATTGCAACATGTGACACTCTGCCTCACATCATGCACAGAACAGTAATAATAACATCGAAACGCTAGAAAACACTATTTTTTCTTGGAGAACGATTTGTTACGTAAGTTGAAGGTTTTGTTGCATATCGAACCTGAAAAACTGTTCTACCTATGTGTAATAGGTAAGTAATAATAACATAGAAACGCTAGAAAACACTTTTTTCTTGGAGAACGAGAATTGTTATATATGTTGAAGGTTTTGTTGCATATCGAACCTGAGAAACTGTTCTACATTCTAGATAATGTAAAAAAGGAATGAAGACCTAGAAAGATGAAGGAAGTCCAATGTTTTTGTTGGGAACTTGACTACTTATTAACATTCATGTCGCATCACAAGTACTCGTGGAGTATCGTTTATTGAGAATCATGTATCGGAGTCAGAGTCGTCAGAGTCAGCTTGTTGATTCATGCTTGTGTCCCCACTCTACTTCCCCTTCTACGACGCTTCCGCCGCGGCCCAGTCACGTGACACGATTCGTCTTTGACGAGCACGTTTCCCTCTATTCGTGCTCCCTTCCCTCGTCTGGCCACTCTGATTGCAGTAGATTAACACGTAAATAGAATGCTTTACGCAAGTAGCCAGGTGGGTGACCAAGACCTGACCCTGACCAGAACTGTAGCAAAAAGTTGCAAAACTGCACTCTGCTGCACCATTGATTGAACATTGTATATGCCTACGACAACATAGTGCTCATGAGTTGACGTTTTACTGTGCAATCTCGATCAATTTAACAGTCACTGTCTATTAATTGCAACATTAAATGAGTGTTTACACATCTGGGAAACTTGTGTATGCAACAATCAAGGGGATTCTAATCTCCTGCAGCATATACATTTCTTTTGATGCTTGCGGTGTTTAGTTCGAAGAATAAACCATTTTAACACACGTATTGACGTATTTATCAACAATGCGGACAGTTCAATTTTAATGTGCAGACTTGTTCTCGAATTTTCTCTTCTATTCTCGAAATCACAAAAACGTGACGAGAAACTTTCAAATGAACCTCTTTATTCGAGCACACATTATACCAGAAATCATAGGAGATCCGAATGAATTCGATTTTAATTGATTTTAATGTGGAGACTTATTCCTGAAATTTCTCTTGCAGTTATCGAAATTACAAAAATATTGTGACGAGAAACTTTCGAATGAACCTCTTTATTCGAGCACACATTATAAAAATCGTAGGAGATGTGAATGAATTCGATCGTGTTATTATCATAAAACAACACACAATATCATTCGTCTGTAGTGTTCGTCCGTTCTACTGTTAAGCCGATAAGGAAAACAAAAGAATTTATCCTGCGCGCGTAACCGCGTTAATCCGTCGACTACATTTACAAAGATAAACTCCATTACACAGTGTGTGCTACTATTTTTTGTATCGCGTCGCGGAAAATAATGGAAACCGCAGGACGATGTTCGCGCGAGCTGCGCAAGAAGTTGCAGCGGAAAGATTGATAATTCGAATCCGTTGATCGCGATCGGGTCCGACGATAGCGGCCATTCTTTTCGCTAGTCAAATCTGCGAAGCGCGGTTCTTGAACTTCTTATTTTGATCGCGGGCGCACCTGCGGCAGGTGCAACTACGAGCCAATGAAATATCGTTCCAGGACGATGACCAAACGATTCGGCGAAGAACGGCGCGGCGCACAGTGGGACGAATGTACGAAAACCCGCGACATTGACTAAAATTTGAAGTTTGTTATAAGGCTTTGATGGCATATATGTATCTGTGGTTGCAAGGAAAAACGCCGCATGTTACAATTTCAAAAAAATGAAGTTTATGCATTCATTGTGTTTCGTAGTATACGATTGACGCGTATTTACCAGAAAAAAGTCATGGAAACAAATTCGAAAGGCTCGAAAAAATAATACAATTTAACCGATGTCCTACGTCAACTTTAACTATGTCAACTTTATAAAACTTTAAACGGCTACACTAACAAGCATAACTGATTCAACACACTTTAAATCAGAATAGCTTTTTTATGAATGGACCAAACCACTTCAATTTCTCTGTAAGGCTAGAAGAATTAGTTTAGTAAATGACGTCTAAAAAATATTTTGAAAAAATGCATTTGGTCGGAATTGTGAAGAAAAATAGTAAAAATTGATTTTTACTACTTTTTTAGCTGGGCCAATAACGAAAAGTTAGAAGATGTGTTTGGTCACACAAATCTTTAAAAATTGCAATTTTTACCACTTTTATAAAGATCCAATGACATTTTGATGTTCGATCACACGATCGCGTGTGCGCCGGCCTAGAAATTAGTTTTTATCTGTCCAAGCCAGGAAAAATTTTACCAGTAAAACCGCAACTAGCCTCTGCTACGTAGTTGCTGATATCTTATCTGTCGTTGTAAACAAGTTGCTACACTGTTGCAATTCGTGCAGAAATACCGAAGGAATATTCCTTTACGGGACACGCAGAACGACGACGTAGCACAAACCTTTGGACGCTATCGGTCTCGGAAGAAACGTGAATCGGAAAAATCACGATTACCAGCTGGTAAAGAACGTTTAATTCACGCGATACGTGTTTCTACAGTGTTGTATTTTTACTCGAGCCGTTTTTTATTCGATGAAGTCGAAAGAAGCGCACGATAAGGACGTGAGTGGTGCGAACATGACCTACAGAAGAGGACAAGGACAAATATCGAGTACTATTCGCAAGTGTCGTGATAGTTCTGCAAAACACTGTGACAACGACATTTGTTAGCTTTCAAACAGCAGACCCTGATACATAAAAGGAATAAGAAATGGCGTGTCTCCTTGCTCTCGAGATTAATGATCTAATCAAGCCGTTTGTCTGGAATGTTGACTGCCATTTAACTGATTCTTAGATTTAAACACAAACGATCTGTTGATCTATCAATTCTCCTGATTGTGAAAAGGTAATATTTGATACTGGAGGTACCGTACGGTCAAACCAATTTGTTTCCAATATAAAACTAGCAAAAGTAGTTTACAAGTGTATTCTTGACTTGGCTGATTTGAAATAAAAGATTTGAAACAGTCGCTTCGGGTCCCATTAGACAATATTAACACCTCCGAATTTATAATATTCGTGTGCGATCGACTATCTCTCTATGATCATTAATAAACCATTCGGTTTGCTAACAAATTTCATTAATTTATTTCAAAATGGGTTAACAACCCGCATCTGGTCAATTATATTATTTCCATTACATGCACGGCAGCGATACTCCGATTTCCATTACATGCACACCGATAATTTTCTCAATGAATTGTAAATGTATAGTTCGCAAATATGTGCATTTTAATATAGTAAGATAAAGACATGAAATACAGAAATGAATTTAATGTGGATCAGCAATAAATCACGGACTCGGTGTTGATCGCGAATACGCTTCGATAAAATGTAGTATTACATCCGAATCGTCGTGTCACATCGTTCGATTATTTATTTGAAAGCTAGTTCCGTGAGATTATTTGTCAGGCAGTGTGGCCGTCGTCGCTTGAAATTGCAAATGCACACGTAATCACAGTCGGGCGATTAGCTTTTTCTTCGGTACTTCATCGTACTCAATAGCCTATTGACTGGTAAGGTCAATGGTAAATTACGCGTTGAATAATATCTGCGTAAATAGTAGTAAGTATCCGTTGGTGCGCGCAACTTTGGGAACGGTTGCAATACTGTCGCCTACATGTATGTGACCCGTGGGGCTGATACGGAATCAATGCGACTAGTGAAGTGATTACGAAAAATGCTCGTCCGAAGTGACTTCATTCAGTCATCCAATTGATACACTGCATCAGCTGGATTCGTGATTGCTGCGTCGATGCGCAGAAAATTATTTCGATGATTACTTGATACCTTTAAGCTCGAATTTCTCAATTCTTTTAAAATGAATTTCAACTCGAAATCCTCCTCAAATGAAGTTTAAAATTCATTAATTTTATTACAACTCCTTTTTACATTAGATTTTCTTTCAAAATTAATTTAAACTTGAAGAATCCAAATTAAGTTTAAAATTAATTTATTATTAAAGAGAATTCCTGTAAATTAGATTTTCTTTTAAAATTAATTTAAACTCAAAATCTCCTCCTCAAATTAAGTTCCAAATTAACTTATTATTAGAATTCCTTTAAACTAGATTATTTAAACATTAATTTAAACTTGAAATCCGACACAAAAGTGGTTTTCAACCATTTTTACAGCAAGGTCATAATAAAACTAACTTACAGTTATTCTGCAGCCGATTGTTGCACGAAATGTCAATTTTTTTTATTCTTTGCACCATTTTAAGGGAATTTAATTTCTTCAATGTTTACAAAATTCTTGTGGCATGCTGCTTGAAAATCGTTGGATATAACAAACAGATGCATTCATGGAACAGTAGCTGCCATTAAAACTGAATTTCCTGCACGAATCTAATTTCCCGTAAATTAGAAGTGGGTGGAAAGTCCTGCAATAGTGATAATGTTAATTATTCATGCATCGAGCATTCATTTATTCCACCGAATAGTGACATAACTAGACTGCGGGTCTTTATGCATTTATGAAGAAATTGCGTGAAATATAAAACAGTAAAGGATTAGAAAAATTTCAGAATATTATGACGTAGTTTTTAACGTAACAAACTGATCAATCTATTCCTGTTTCCCACAATAATTGCAGAACATTTTTACTTTCCGTAAAGATCCGCAGTCTAATCGTAACACTTCAAATTATATTTTACGGTATGGAACGTCTTAATGATGCATAGCTTGAATAATAGTAATAGGTTGATTGCGTACTCGCTTACAAAAGATAATACAATTTTTTTAAAAAATAAGTCACTTCTCGCTGTCTTTTTTCTATCAGATCTATTGAACAGCACGCAGCCGTGGAAAATATATCATCGCGAAAATGATTCAAAAAATATCCTCTTTCTACGAAGACAATTTTACACTCATTTCACTCACGTGGGCGTCTCTGTGATGCGCAAACTAGATAATACACTGAACGACGTATCAGAGATTGCGGTCGAGTAGCGACGATTTTCAACGTGTTTCCAGTATGCCTCTGTCGAATGGCGACTCTATTTTTAACTAGACAAGTTGGTAACACGCGTTGCAAAAAGGTTACGCCCGCGAAGACGCGTCTAAACAAGAGCGAGACGCCTACTTATTCATGGAATTGAGAACAGGAATCGCAGTGTTTTGAACCATTTTTATTAACGTTACGTGTCTTGTAGTTATTTGAGCCGGTCAGAAGTCGGAACGATTAAATACCTGTCTTCCGAAGTCTCTAGTTCAGTGGAATTGACTCGAATTGAGAGGAAGAAGGTACCCTCTCTCTACCAGCACCGGATTAGTCACGTGACACATGCACGGCAGAGACGAAACGCGTCACGTGGCCGTGGTGGAAGCGTGGGGGAATAGCATCGTAGAAGGGGAAGGTAGAGTGAGGACACACGTCTTAATTTGGCTTTTGTTATTTGACCACTTAATAAAGAACCAAGGCTTTTAATTACATGCCAGAAATGTTGACGATCGACTCAATACGTATACCACCAAGGTTGCTATTCAATTTAATCAGAGCTGATGGAGAGTGTTAAGTAGCAAGTTCGTGTGTTGTTGTGCAGTTCTTTCTTATGTACTTTATACCATATAATAAAATGATAGTTACACTTATACTTAATTCAATTTGATGATGTTTCCGGCGCAACTGTTTCGATCACTTATTAAATCTAGCAATTTTGCAAAATCTTTTTTTTTTTCTTTCTTTTTTCTTTGCAAAAATAATATTGGACAGTGCGTCATGTTCTTATTTGTCGACACTATTCGAGAAGGAAATGGAAGTATATTTAGTTTTATTCTCTTTGGAATGGTCCATAAAAATGTAAATTAATTTAAAGCTCCGTAGTCTGGTGATTACAACCTGAGAACCACGTGTATCGCGTGTTGATTGTTGACGCGCCGTCGACGTGTTCCCACGAAGTGATACATATTAAACTTAAAAAACAGGCGAATGTTCGATTTACTTTCGACATTAACATCACTCTCGAATGATTAATAACAATCGATTGAATGCAAGAAATGTTGTATACGTGTACAGGCTGTTTCAAGTAATGATTAAAAGAGACGTAGGATATTTTTGAAAAAAGTTGGTTCAAAGGTTTACGAGTTTATAGTGGTCGTTCAGGCGAGCCAAGAATACGTAATAAACCTCCGCAGATCAATGTTGATTGAATAAATAGAAACATTCCGCTTTCATTAGGTTGCTTAATAGATAGCACAGGTTCGTGCAATTTTTATTTTGGAACGTAGTTTTTTTGTGTAATCCACGTGTCTCACAACTCTCTTAAATACACGAGAACAGGACAAACAAACTTCTATTTGCGTCTTTTTGCGAGCATAGCCATTAAGCCGTTGCAATGCACACTTATTGGACAAGTTTTCTCGGACGCTATTTACGTCATCTTGCGTTGCGACTTATGATAATCATATGATTAATTCTTGAGTTAGCTTTAAGTAGACAAAACATTTGTAGTCGTTGATTTGGATCGCACTGACATTGAAATCGCGCTAGATGTACTACCATCCATATTTTACATGTTGATCACATTTAGAATCTACATTAACTACGAATCTACATTTAGAATAAATCTCTTTAATAATTAGGGAATGACAAAAGTTGAAAGAACATTTAAAAATCAATGTGTGTGTGTGCACAATTTTGTGGCGTCATACAAACTAGAAATTTTCTACCTGAATTGCATCAACACCTGGGAGTGAAATAGAAATTTATTTTCTTTCTTAACATCTCTAATATTTCTCTTTTCTAATAAACTGTATCCTTTAAGAAATAATTAGCCACAAACGTTTCCATCTCCAGAGGTTGAGGGGTGCTTTCTACCCCTAAAAAGCGCATTTAGCCGAAACAAAAAAACACGTATTTAATATTTTTCGGTGTTTAATAAGTACGTTAAATTTCATTCAAATCAGTGAGTATAAGTTGGGTAGTGTTACATACTTGTTAGTCTTCACTGATTTTCGCTTAGATCGTGCCTTAGAATATCCTGTTCTGGCCTCCCCCAGCAGATATTGTATCAAACTCACGTTTCTGGAAATAATCGGCAGGTTTCGCCGGAAGCAGCGAACGAAGGATGTGTACTGTAGAACCGTCAATTGGTTCGGTGGAGCGTCGTCGTTAACCATAACCAACCGAGGAAAGAAGAGAGAAACGGCGGGCGGTCGCGCGTGCACCGACACGGCCCACCGTTTCGTCGTCGTTGATCACGAACTCTCTTGCCGATCACTCGTCGACCAGACCGAAACACATGCACGCGAAAACAGACACACGCGAACACACGGAGCCATCCCCCACACGTACAGACGCAGGTATTGGGACACGCGTACACACCTAACGCGAGGGTTATCCTCGTGTAATCGTGTCTCGGTCTCTTTCCCCGTGCTTAGACTCTCGTGCATTCCTCCGCCCACGGGTACCGGGCGGTGCTCGGTTTACCCTACGCTCGACCAGGAACAACCCCCGAAAATCAGCCCCCGAACGAACAAAGAGAGTCTAGTGTCTAGACGGCTGAATATTACCGGCGACCGACGGCATGCACCGGCGTGTTCCGCATTTTCTTTGTTTGTTTCAGCCGCTCGATACTCTCCGCGCGTCGCTTCCTGTGCCTCGTATTTTTAACGGAGCGAGCCTCCGAGCATAATACGCGTCGCGCGTGCTTTACCCTCCTGCACCCGTTCGAACGGTATTCCTGTCCCGTCGACGATCTTCCATCGAGCTCCGCGACTTCGTCACCCCCCGACCAGCGGGTGTTTTCTGGAAACGAACGGCCGAACGGGCACGCGAATAAAGATTGCTTCGGTTCCTTATCGACCTCGCGAATCAGCCGATCGACTGTTCCCAAGTTTCCCGATTTGATTACACTACGGTATATCTCTACCGTTATTGTTACAGTCAGGGGTGAAAATATAGGACACTCTATGGCTGTGTGTGTGTGTGTGCGTTTCCATATGATACAGCAGAGTTGTGCAGAATTACAATTGAATTACTCCAGGAATTATAATTATAAGATAATTGAATTACATTGTAATTCAGTTATATTGTAATTTATAATTCACATCTTCATTTAATTAAATTGCAATGTAATTCGTAATTGCAATGGAGTATACTTACACGATACATTGCAATTAAATTACATTAATTACGAATTACGATGTTATTAAATTAAAATTAAAAATTAAAGAAAAGAATTTATTATTTGTAAATTTATAATATCTGAACAAAAATAACTTCTGCGTTACACATTTCTTAAATTTCAAACATAAACAAAAAAGTATCGCACTTCTTCAAAGTTCTGGGATATAATTTGGAGAGCTGTATTTTAATTATATTGTATTTCAATTAAATTGTATTTCAATTATATTGTATTTCAATTACACATCTGATTAAAATACTTAGTAATTGAATTAATTGAAAGGTTTGAATTATGTAATTTAGTTACGACATAATTGAACAATGTAATTCAATTGCGTAATTGAATTACAATATAATTGAATTAGCACAACTCTGTGATACAGGAAGCAAATGTGCATTTTAGTAAAAATCAATTATACTATAGCGGTAAATATCTATAAGAAGATAATTCGTAGTACATATCTGCTTCTAAGAAAAACATGGACATCCTCAAGTGGGTACAATATGATAGGACACGCGTCGTATTGTCCCTTCTCAGTTTTCTCATGTCGTGAGAAGTCTCTGGTACTTTATACAGGGTGGTCCACGTAACTTGCACACCTATATAACTTCCAAAGTATGCGTTGCACGAAAAAGTTTTGTATACAGAAGTTGCATGGTCTGTGGAAGCGTTTCGGAGATTTGAAGGTCGACTTTGTTTTTTTAAATGAAATACTATATTTTTTATACCAAAATATGGAAGAATGTCGAATTCTGAGTAAAAAAAAGTATTGACCTTCATTAGTCCTAAACCTAATAATTAACGAGTAATTTCACTTTATTTCCTGAAAATTTTACTTTTACGTGCAATTTTAAGCCTAGCAACGAACTTGAAAATGTCCACTAGAAAGAGGTAGAAAAAACTAAAATTGAGGATAACAATCTCGCAAATGAAGAACGTGATCCATCAAACGAATCAATTTCTACGACCATACAATCGGGACACTTGTAATTCGTTGACAGAATGTGCTCACACAGTGAGCTTCGATCAATAAGTATTAGAAAAATGTTTTGTTCATTTAACATTACGCTTAAAAACAATTCCATGTGCAAGAACTTAATTAAATAAAATGAATATTGATACAATTATACGAATGTAAAAACAATAGTTAAACGAAAAGTTATTTCCCATTATGGACCGTCCCCACAGGGCGAATCGGATTAAGAGAATACAGCGTTATTGACGTAGCCTGTAGTCGTTATTGTAACATGTAAAATAGTAGGTCAGATAGTGATTCTCCAATATTCTATTGTGTTGATTCAAGCTCATCATCGGATTCAGTCGATGGACACGTATCCAATAATTTAGGTATTTTCTGTGTATCTAGTCGTCGAAATACAGTTTCAGAACAAAACTGTAATCCTAAGAAGTGATCTTGAAATATTGGAAAACATGGAAAACCGAATGGCGTGCAATATTAAAATAGTAGATATACTGTGCCTGCAATCAAACTTTGGGGTATACCAATGTATAGAAAAATGCAGTGAAAAGTCCAGTTTTGATTAAAAAACCAAATGTCAGTGAAAAGCCTAGTTTTGATTGAAAAACAAAAGGCCAGTGAAAAACGTGTTCTCAAAACTGAATGTCCATATGTATGTCACAGATCGTCGAGCCTGTCATGTCAGAGGACATGTTATTTCCTTTTTGGCCAGTACTGACCGCTACAGAAGAGCTCGTAACAATTGTGACAGTAGAAAATATAAAAAGCACAATTTTTATATTTTCTGTATTGCTCGATACAGAAACTACATTTTACAAAGTGAGGGATCGTAAAAATTACTTATTAATCATAAATGTGTGTATGTAATTTGTAATATTGGCATTTTCTTTGTAATTCTGACCAACTGCAATTGACTTCAAAATTTTTTCGTTAGGTAGTAAACTAATCGTTCTAACTTCTTAAAAAAATCCAAGTCGTATGATCCAATATTTAAAAAGCTATCGTCCATTGAAAGTGTCCGAAGATTACTGTGATTCCCTGTACGTTGCACGTGTATTTTTAACTGCGTTATCACTTTGCTACATTAGTATTTATACTTTTTTGTCCCTTATCTACGGTTTCTAAAATTATATATATATATATATATATATATAAATATAATAATAATAATAATAATAAGCGAATGTGAAAAGTGTGAAAGTTTTTAAAATGACAGGTTTCTTATCCACGAAAGGAAACAAAAATACTAAAAATGCATGCGACTAAATGATGCAGCAAATTATTCCTTTGTGGAACACACGTTTTCGAGCTGTCATATTGAATTCTTATCAGAGAAAACGTGTCGCATAAGCATAAGAAACGAAAATAGAACGAGAGTACCAAGAGTTCAACATTAAACTTACCACGGTCGAATAGTTTCATTCCTCTCTTGACAATTATCGAAATTATTAAAATGCATTTAGGAAAAATAGTGGTGTAAATTTTCTTAAATAAATTCAATCGTGTGTGTGTGTCTCACTATTGTAATGCAACGCTTTCCAGCTATTTTGAATCGCGTGCTTGTCTCGAAATATGTGCGATTAGATTGTAAAATAGAAAGTAGAGAATGTAAATTTTCAACTACAGTGGGACCTCGATTAACCGGCTTGATCGGGAGATAATAAACAGCCCGAGGGAAATAATTAAAATGTACATTATATTCCAAAATAAATTTTTTATTTTTGAAAATTTATTTCCCTTCATAATATAATTAATAATTAATATATTCAAACGCATATTCGTTTATAATTGGGATCCGCGCGCGCGGTTAATCGAGGTCCTGCTGTATTTTAGTTCAGTGGGTAGAAAACCTAGTACATAAATGGAAATATACGTAGAGACTACATATTTTATTTTGCACAATTTTAACAAAATATTAAATAAGAATTAGCAATTTGTATTTTGAGGTGGTGCAATGACCCTATGATAAGATTCATTCGCGAAAAATTCATGTCCTTCGTTGGTCCATTTTCTATTTAATCACATGCCAGATTTTAAATACAAAATGCACATCGAATAATTTTAGAATTGTGGTCTGGAATGTAAGAACTTAACAATGATACAGCCTCTCTCTCTCTCTCTCTCTCTCTCTCTCTCTCTCTCTCTCTCTCTCTCTTCTTATAGAAGTAGAGGAAAATAATTAGACGGTGGATTTTATTGTATTAGGATTTGATGAATTTATCAGAAAAGTTAGTAGGTGAAGCAATAGTGAAAGTATCAGGAGATTTTAGAAGGTCGATTATATTATTTCTAGCTCATTGAAATTATTACGAGAAGAAATCTATGCAACTCGATCCGCAGTTATGCTTAGACTAGATAGATCTAGTAACAAGTGATCATTGGATAAATCCCCTAAAGCGATCACAGTGAACCGAGAATAGCGAACGTAAATTTCCAACCAACTCCAATTAGTGGAAGCACGACAAATGGAGATTTACGAAGGGAATCGCGGGAAAATTATTAGTGATATTACCCGGCGAACGAGCCGTCTGTTTCGTGCTGCAAGTGAGTGCATTGTACGTAGGCTACCTCTGACGACCTTATCGGCTCTGTCATATAACGCGCACGCAGCAGAACCTAGTGATAGTAGAGCAATGTCAACGACCCTGTGTATCAACACAGACCTACCTGACGCCAGCTTCTAGATACAGGCATCTACCTACATGAGCGCACATACGGCTCTAGAACACACGTGTGTCTGTGCATCGGACGAGCCGGGAGCATCCGAGAACCCTTGCTGTGTTCCATTCAATGGGATCCGAACTCTGAATCGATATCTTTATTCAACTGTACAGCCCTCGTATCGGGAATATTTTATCGGATATCTGCGCGCAGACTGGCACCAAAGTATTTTGTTCGGTCTTTTTTCTCGTCCTCTCGGTACGCCCGGAGTACATTTTCTTTATCTTCTCCGACGATACGGCGGCCTTTTATCTTTATCGAATGCAAAAATGTTCTCTGCCCCGAGCCACGAAATACACTCCTCCAAAGAATTAAGAGACACCTCTGCGAACCTGAAAAATTGCTACCAGTTTACACGATCATAACTCCGGCCAAAATATCGTTAAACAATGGTTTGAAAGCGTGAAACCTCTAGTTTCAGATGCTCCGTTTCAAATTGCTGCTATGTTGGTTTTTTACAAAGTTATAGCGAGATGAAGACAACATTTGTGCAACTTTGGAACATCACACGGGGAGCAACAAATTTTCTTGATAAATCGCGTTAATGTCATTTGGAAGGGCTATCTTTCCTGTGTAAAATGTGTGGTTGTTGATTATTATTATTCAACATTGAAGTAAATATTGGCTTTTCAACTTTAACTGGCTCCGAATAGCGAAAAAATTATCGTAATTTCTGCGAATCACTAACTTCAAACACTGCTGCCACAGGTAAAAAACTGTCGCAGCGAGTTCATGGGGTACTCAATCGAATCGGCAGAATCTCACCTTCAATCTGACTTTCGGATCATGGTATTGCGATCATTTCTCGCCGAGATATATCCAGTTAAAGGAAAAATGGAAATTGTGTATTTTTAAGCATATTTTCAGAAACACCTGATATATCGAAATGTTAATGAAATTGAAAAAACAAACGGAGGGCCTCGAAGAGAAAGAAACGCTCTTTCTATTGCTTTTTGCACAAGATTATACGATAATTGTTTCGCTATCTGGAGCCAGTTAAAGTCAAAAAGCCAATATTTACTTCAATGTTGAATAACTCGAATAAAAAAAGTCGCACAATAATCAACAACCACACAGGTTGCAAATTATATTGACGCGATTTATCAAAAAAATCTGTTGCTCCCCGTGTGTACCAAAAGTGCACCAAATTTTTGTTAACCGTCAATGTTGTCTTTATCTCGCTATAACTTTGTCAAAAACCAACATAACAGCAATTTGAAACGGAGCATCTGAAACTAGAGGTTTCACGCTTTCAAACCATTGTTTAACGATATTTTGTTTAACGATATCGATACAGCAATTTTGGCCGGAGTTATGATTATGTAAACTCGTTGCAATTTTTCGGGTGCGCAGAGGTGATCCCTTGATTCTTTTGAGGAGTGTATTCTATCATTTCGAATATCGCGCTGATACTCATTGAAAATTAATCACGGCGGATTTCCCAGGAGACAGCGAAGCGACGTTCGAATTGAAATGTTGCTGCAGTCAACAGAAGGAAAGAAACCTTCGACGCGAAGAATGCGCGCGTGCGATTTCAATTTCCGATACGATCTAAGCCCGTTTCATGGCATCGCGTCGGGCAAGTAGTTCGACAATGTTCGTCCACACTGAATACAACCGTCGAGTGTCGGGGGCATACAGGGTGAGTCAACAAGAACGGCTAAAGTCACTCGTAACCGGTTGGTCGTGGTTGGTATCTCGGAAAATACGAGGTCCGACGAAATCGAACTGCATTCGTGCGACGCACAGTGGTCTACTTGGCCTGAAAAAGATTAATGAAAATTAATGTGGTAGTAATTTAAAAATGTTATAATGTACCGGGTGAGTCATTTAAAGTGAAGCAGATGTATATCTCGGAAATGAAGCATTTTGGAGAAAAATGTTTCAGACAATAGTTGTATGGTTTCAAGGGCGACATAAACTGGTGTCATTGATTTCACCTCGGATAGTCGTTTGAAAATCACGTGAAGGTCATCATCAATTTCTTAAATAATGAAATATTTTTTCCTTAAATACTTTTCAAGTTATAAGGCTTGAACGTGACAGTTAAAATATTCCACTATCGCCACGCTTCTTCATGGGTTCTCGATAATCTGAGGAAAAAACGTTTCAAACAAAAGAGGAACAGTATTTAGACGTCTACAAATTTCAATATATAAAGGTTGGAAAAATTTTTTTTTTTACAAAAAATTGAGGTGAATTTGATTTTTTAAATGCTAAAATGTGTATTTTGGATTTCATAATGTTGTATTTCATAATCTTAAGACGAATCCAATGATATATAATGTAACCTTGAGCCTATAAATAATGCTACAATAGTTTTTTCCACTTTTTCTGTCCAAATAGACCATTGTGCGATGAGTCTCTCGAAAATAAATGTTGCCCGACACACTCCATTGTAAAAACAGAAATTAAATGTATTTCTTCTTTCGATCATTTTAATAAGTGGACAGTGGATTCTATGCATTTATGACAAATGTGAGAATATGTAGCTATAATTTAAAACTTATATTATTTTAAGTTATATTATTTTCAACCTATTAATTCCTTTCCCTACAATATCGTGTCCGACTCGTGATGAAGAGATTCTGAACAGAGTCTAATAAATATGTATGCTACTAATTTTCTTTAAACCGAAATAAAATTCTACTTTGGTTTTGTTAATGTACAGCTATTGAAGAATGTATAAGCTTACAGTAGATATAAATTTTCTCCTTTTCTAGGAAAGTATACGAACTACAAAAATGTTCTGATCACTGAAACCGTAAAATAAATCGTAGGGCAAGGAACATATTAACAAAGAAAATAAGTTTCCATTTCACTCCAGTTTGTCGCAAATCAGGTAAACAATTTTTATTTCGCATAAAGATGTCTATTAATAAGTCAAAAAACAACGTGGCATCATTCTACTGATGAATTTATAGTTTTGTATTTGACCAATCAGCATTTTTGTCATCAATGCATAAAATCAGTTTAGTCAGGAATTATTTTAGGTGTTCGTTCTTGTTGACTCAACTCGTGGGTATGAGATCTTCTGGGTGAAAGAATGCATGATTTTGCATCAGTGACGCTTATTATGCTTCGTTCTAGACGTCATCGAGTTCGTCGATTTTTGCGAAAACTGTATTTTATGGATACGACCATCGAAATTAATCAAAACTGATTTCGGGACATCGTTTGATAAATTGAATACACAGGTCTTGCAGTAAAAAAATAAATTATACGAACATTTTTGATAATCGAGTTACTTCGGGTTAAAAAAATTAACGGTCCGCCGCTGCTGGCTTGGTCTAAATGGATTCACTGAACAGGAAAGTCTTGAAATCTGTTCATGAGAATGATTTGCATGAACTTCTGCAACGCAGTTATCAGAAGTGATAAAACTCGTATGGTTTCAAGGATTCATGATCCGTGATACCTAAGAGCAGAAAATCCCGAGGTTTTGAGGGTCGCGAGAGTTCAATGAGTTCTGAACCACATCTGGTCTGTTCTTCTCCTAGACTCTTGAAACTTCCAAGGTCCCCATTGACTCTGATAGCTCAAACGATGACTCTACCATGTATAACAGATTCTGTAGGGTCTGTTTCACTTTTGAAGATTTTGATAAGCTATCTTCCGAATACAATCTAGTCTCCATTGAGGCCTCTGAATCGGAATATACATCAACCAAAGATTTTGTCCAGCTATCCGAATCGCCGAATCGTTCCGGGAAAAATCTAGTGGTCAGTACAGTAACGTCTCGATACGTGCGAAAGAGATGTGCACGATATTTGATTGAGTCGATGCTAAACCAATGATCAAACTTTTTTATGTCTAATTATTTTCTAGGAAACTTTTACCAACAAATTTTTGACATTTTTCTGATTAAAATGAAACCAAACACGACATAGTTCCGAGCATATTTGTTTGTGTAGTTGGAGATGTAGTAGAACGACTATTCGATCCGTCGATTTCTGTTCATGATTTATTGTACAAATTAGTGAAGATTTAATTACCAATCTTCAAGCACTAATATGTTCCACAGGTTAGTTCGGATAGTCGAGGTTTATCCTAACTGTGTCGTGTTTGGTGTCATTTCAATCCGAAAAATGTCACAAATATCAAAAATATATTTTCACTGGATTAGCATCGAAGTCCCAGAGTGTTCAGCTGCGTACAGACTTTCCCATGCTAAGTGGGCAGCGCATAGATAAGGCTACTGTTTAACAAAAATTGCAACAGGAGTCTTGACCAGGTCCGACAGTTTTCACAAGGTTTCCATGGAGTCGACGTACTGGTATTTCAATAAGCAATCAAAAAGCAATCACGATTTTCATCAGACCGCCGCTCCTGTAATTTGATCAACGCGCAGTCGCACACCACTCGGTTGTGTAGATTCGATCTGACAACAAGTAGATAGATGAGAGACTAATATTAAAGTTTCAGTGAGAAATTGTTACGTAACACGGCGGGAAAGCCATTTGATAGGCCGATACTTATCGAGGTTAAAATAAGGTATTTTTGTAGATCACGCGAATAGGGTTCTAATCGACAGTCCACTGGTGTAACAGAGTTGCGTGACTATGGACAAAGGAATCCTTGATCCTGAGCAGCGTTGACTGATTGTTCCGACTCTGTTCGCGTTATCCGAAAGAATACGCAATCGTCCCACGCGTTGTAGCATCATCCGTGATCTCGAATTACCAGCGATCGGTCCGCGCGCCCGATGAACATCGCTCGTTTCAACAAAGTAGCCCGCGGAACAGAAGGATTTTCTTCTGCACAACAAGAATTACGTCTCCGTTCGCGTATCGAGTTGGTTCTATTAATAGCGGACTCCTACGATACGTCCATTTATAGATCCGGTGACGTACAAAGTGTTTATTTCGTTTGGAAAAGAATTCTATTTGTAGACCTAATTATGCGCCTTTAATTACGACCGAATGAAGCGCCCTCGCCCGCCTGTGTCTTCCGACCAAATCTTTCCGACACATATTCGCGCCACTTGTGATTCCGAATTGCTGTGTACGAGCGCCTCACTGTCCGGCAAAGACGTAATATAAAATATTTATAGGATTCATAAAGAAATTATTTATTTATAGTTAGCAAAAATGACTGCGGTACTACTTAAAATAAAATGATGTCTTTGTTATATAAATGTTTATGTCTATGGACATAATTTTATTTAAATAAAAATGTCGAATAAAACTCACTTTATTCGAAATTTTTATTTAGATAAAATTTTTGCCGAACTCTGGTATGCGCGGCAAAATTATTGTTATGTCAATGTTATTTGCCTTACGTCTCCCCGTATGTTCATTATTGAAGAGCTACTCATTGAACTGGTGAATGGTGCGAATTGTTATTGTGAATGGTTCGTAGTTTTTGATAATGCGAGTGAACTAATCATAAATAAGAACGTGAATGGATACACTTGGTAATCTGTACGAGCTGTGTACGAATAAAATTCGCATAACTCCGATCAAGTTACAAGTCGTAAGTGTAGTCGATAGTATCGCGTAAGAAGTTGTTTCTCTCGATTAGGATGTCGAACGAACGATGGATAACGGTTGTATCGAGACACGTGTTGTTTTCATGTGTTGCATTATCGATGCCAATGCGCATCATTTATTTACATTATTAATCAATCGTCTGTCATCGTAGTCTTCTGTGACGCGCGGCTGCCCCGTTGAAAGCATTATCGTCATCTCACCTTACACGGTGAGTCGGTGAAAATATTTATGAGGAGAATTGAGGAATGATGCGACAAGCTTCGAGAAGAAACACTGTTTGATAACACTTGCGACTCGTTCAAGGTAATAACATTCATTAATTCCGTTTTGCGTTTCAGGAATAATCTGAAAAATGAAGGATGACGTGGACGAGGATGACGCGAGCGCGTCGTCTTCGACTTCGGTACCGGAAACGACGGTCTCGTGTGGGTAAGTGTCCGACTTCTTTTTCTTACTTAAACTTATGCAGTAAAGCCTCGATCTAAGAAAAACCTTCGGATCCCTGCTGTTTCTTAGATCCTGTGGTTCTATTATTTCTTTGTGTTTAGTGTCATTTCAATTAGAAGAATGCCACAAATAAGTTGGTGCAAGTCCAATAAAAAAATAATTCAAAATAAACAAGTTTACTAATTGCTCGAGATTCTTGTGGGGTATGCCTCGCAGTGGAAGGGATATTCGTTTTTCATAGATCGTACGGTTTCGTAGATCAAGACTTTACTGTATTTAACACACAATACTTCAAGGAGATTACACTAAATCTACCTATACATTAATTAAATGATCGGTTTTATATATTCCACAATTATTGAATAAATTTTCTGATTTGAGCACGTATTATAACAAGAATTGTACGAAATCTAAATAAAGTCAATCCTGTTGTTTTTGATCTCATCTACTGTGTGTGTGTGGAGCCCCATTCTAGTAAGTAACAAATTAGTTTGAACAAGCATTTTAACCCCCATACATTTCTCAGAAAATCCACCCATTTACTATTTTTACATTCTGTAAAATGATTGATCTCTTTCGGTTAATGTTGTGCCACTCATTTTTAATAATAATTTTTTTACTTAAAATGTGGAGCAATGGGTAGATTATTATACTAGAATCTTTTATGCCACTGTTTCTGAGAAACGTATGATGTGTGGTTAACAATTGGATCAATTTCAGAAATTTATATTATATTTTTAACTTTAAATTGGTGGGTTAGTTTTCATCTTCGTAACCTAGCCTCGTTCGTCTTTTTGAGTACTGCAAAAAGGGTTGAAAAGTAAAATAAAGAGTGTTACAAAAGTGCGTATCGTGTAAATTGTTGCGTTTGAGTGTCGTAAATGTACATGTCTTTTTATTGGCTAGTAAAACCTTCGTACAATAGAAAAGTGCACAGTCGATAAAATATGTGCGATAGTAAGAGAGATAGCTCATTTTACTTGTCCGCCACCGCTTGCCGCGTGGAAATGCATGTTAAGCAAGCGCAGTCACATATAATTTGCGGAACATATCACGCTGGTAGTAAAATGAAGTCACAGTAACGTAAGGCAAACGGTCTATTTTGGAATTCAAATACTGCTGCGCGAACTCGGTAAGTATTCCCTATTTTTCTTGCGGTTCTTCCGATTCTCCCGATGCAACAGTCCAATCGGTGCATGAGTTTCGAAAATACACAATCGTAATCCAAAAAAGAGAAACCATAATTTTGAAGGCCGATCTGCGTGCTAAACATGACCAAGCGACCGAAAATGTTATATTAATTTATACAGAACTTTCTACCAGATAATATTTCTCTAACGGCTGTTCTGTTAAAATATTAAATAAGTAGACATACTTTCCGTTAGTTATAAAACTGTCCAAAGTCCTTTCTGTTTTTTTTAATTCGAAAGACAACATGAAATTTCATTTTCCAGTTTCGTTTTTGCGCAAGGAATTATCATATGTCCGATTGTATCATTCAACCTCACGCACCCCGTATAATCACCTTCGTGTGTCAACAATACGATGCGAGAGTATTATTAAATGTTAAAAAATACCAGGTGTCTCTATATTTTGTTTTTTTCTACAGTAATTATTAACGTAGCTTTTTTTTTATTCAAATAAAGCTTTTAGTGGACGTATCATTTCATTTGTATACGGATTAAATATATTTTCTTTTGATGAAAACTGAATGTGAATTTTTATAAAAATTCGCACTTTTAAGTGTCCGGAGTCTAAAGTAAAATAGAACTTTTGTTATGTTCATAAAAGTTCAATAACTACCTCTCCGTGCACTGTTTATGAATAGGAATTAACAGTGTGTGTTTAAAAATCGGCTTATTTCCTTGCTTGGGACTTTATTAAGTCCGAGTTAACTAATTAGTTGGAGCGTCACATTTACGTCAGTCGCCAGCAAAAATGGTTAAAAAGACGCTTCATTTATTTGGATTTCATTAAATACCCCTTTACGAGAATATTTCTAAAGGGTTATACTGTTGATTTATGTAAAAGAAAATCGATTTCTTTAGCTCTCTACATCAGGCTTCCTACTTAGAATTCACGACTAAATAAATTCTCCGAGTGTACCACTAAAAATTATAATAAGTAGACTGCGGATTTCATGCATTTATAACAAGAATGGATTATTGAAGTTTCATATAGTGAAAAGATAGAGTAAACTTTACCGGACTCAAAGTTTGTGCCTTTCTCTTATAAATTATGATGTATTTGGTATGTATCCAGTAGATTTGTACCCGGGGCGGCTGCAGATCGAAGTTTCGATCCTGTAGGATCAATGGTTCAGGAGTTATGTTTGCTTGAAGTTGAGCAATCTGCAGTGTTTTTAACAGGTAAGAGCGCCACCATGTTGGTTTGCAGAACCGCCAGTCCTTGCGCCACCTCCCCCCGTCCGACCTAATCACAATCAAATCGGCAAGCGGCGCGCGACCGTCACTACCAATATGGCGGCGCCCTTACCTGTTAAAAACACTGCAGATTGCTCAACTTTAAGCAAGCATAGCTCCTGAACCATTGATCCTACAGGATCGAAACTTCGATCTGCAGCCGCCCCAGGTACAAATCTACTGGATTTGCATACCAAATACGTCATAATTTATAAGAGGAAGGCACAAATTTTGAGTCCGGTAAAGTAAAGACCAGCCAAAGGATAAATTCCCGTTTGGTTCTTATGAATCGCAATTGGTAAGAATTTTTATTTTCCATACAAATCCGCAGTTTTTAAATATGAGTCAAAACATTTCCTATATTGCTAAATGTTTGTGGGTTTAATGTTTAATGAAGCACTAAAAGTTCAAGTGTGCTGCGAATAAATATACTCGATTTTATATGAACAAAATGAAAAAGGTCGTCTGTAACAAAAATACATATGTTAGATCCGATGCGAAACGTTTTGATTCTAAAAATGAACAAGGTTCAGTTATCGATTCTCTCCATACCAATTTTTGAGATAACCGTTACTTTTGGCCACCGTCGAAAACTAGAATCAATACCTCATATCATTTTATTATTTTCAATTCAAAATTTATTATTACTTTTAGAAATTTCAGTGGTCGCCACCCTTAAATCTCTTACCACATCAACCCTGTTCAGCTCGAAGCGCTAGACGCGGAACGTCACTCGCATGATTCCATGAACGCATCACACGTGCACGAAGATTCAGTTCCTTATCGCGTGGGTTCGAATTAACTCTTTGCACTCGCAGCTATTTTGACTACGGATTCGAAACGTTTCATCTGATCTAGAATATCTTTGTCACATATGACCTTTCTCATTTTGTCCACATGAAATCGAGAGTGTATTTACTCGGATCCCACTTGAACTTTTAGCGATTTATTGCATCAAACGGTATAGTACCAAATACTACTGTACGATACTGTATGATAGTAAATTTTTCAGTTAAGCATAATAAAAGAAAGTCCTTCCATAATTAATGATTAGTGAGTTAATCATACCCAATGATTATATTTGCTTTGATTACTCAAGTATCTAATCAATCAAGTAACTAATGAATCATTAGTCAATTATTGCATTACTTAGTAATCGTTATCACTAGACTGCGGATCTTTATGTAAAATAATCTTGCATCGCAATCTTCTGTATTGATTGCGGGAAGCAGAAGTTAAATACAAATTGATTGAATCCCTTAATAATTTTGTTACATTGGAAAACAACACCTAGTAACACAGTAACAGTGCCTAATGGAAAGTGTGTAAGTACATATGAAACTAATTTATATTTTCTCGTTTTAGTTTAAAACTAAAAGGAGGAAGTAAATAAAATGGACCACAATCAAAAGCGTTTTTTTATGCATGAGTAAATAAAGTAAGGTTGTACTTTGACTCAAGCATACTCAAGCTGCATTTTTTTGTATATTTTATCTATATGAATTGCCTAACAATGTCGAAGAAAAATTAGCTGCTACAACCTGCTACTTCGTGACAAATTATTACATTTAAATGGGGCTGTGATAGGATCTCTGGGTATGTTATACCCAGATTATGAAAAAAGTAATCATATTAAAGTCATTTTCGTATATTCACAGACTTTATCCCTTCTATAAGTCAGAAATATAGAAATATAAGAACAACATAAGTACGTTTGTTATAATTTTTATGTTCAATTCCATCATAACAGAAAAATAAACATCATAATTCTAATTATCAAGTATCAAGAGGATATAAATTATTGAAAAATAATTTTGTCCACCTAAAAGATCGAAACATTTACCACTGTGCGGCGGTAGGTGTAGTATTAAATAATAAACAGGTTTCAACTATTGATTTTCGTGAGAAAAATTGTTGGTCCTTGTCGCAACCGCCTATCCCTGTCGGCACCTCAACCCGCCAGCTCGCGGCGCAACACGTTCTCTCGCACGACTTCGCGAGGTTGTCGCGCGTGCACGAAAATTCATTTCTTATCGCGTGGGTTCGAAGCCGCCTTACACACGGGGAACCGCCTAAAAATGTGTTGTTATCATGTTGCGCGGTCCGAGCTTGGATAGCATTGGAAGACGAGGGGAACGACGATTGGTCGCTTCGACGGGAGGGGAAGCGCTGATTGTGGCTGGTAGTGGGGCACAGCTCCACCGGCAGTTCGTATTCGGCTGTCGTGCGTGCCGCGTCTTGCCGGTGTTGAAGAGCTGATACTCGATAAAACTCATCCAGCGTACTACGAGAGTTCCTGTATTCTGTACCTACAAACTGAGTGTATGATTAAAGTGCATTATACTCTGTCTATCCGCTGCGTGATCCGCGAATACGGTGGCGGGTCCAAGTGTGTGTAGCTATACTGTGCTGTTTTTAACCCGCGCAAAACTGGATCCCGGTGGCAGTCATATAAATAGAGGATACGCGTTCGACGCGGACAAGCGACGACGGGACAGTTTTCTATTCGGCG
Organism: Lasioglossum malachurum; assembly: GCA_028455605.1. Lineage (NCBI taxonomy): Eukaryota > Metazoa > Arthropoda > Insecta > Hymenoptera > Halictidae > Lasioglossum > Lasioglossum malachurum. The sequence continues at coordinate 18,353,266 of CM052316.1, read as the reverse complement.
TCCGAGTGGCACAGTTCCGGAGCGGCTCGCACCCACGGAATGCATAGCTGCCTTTTCGACAGTGTAAGAGGCATTGAGGACAGTGTGTCAAGGCCGGGACTCCCTTTGCGTTATGATTCGGTTCGGTCGCGTTTCTCGCGCGATCTAATGGACCGGCGACCTTGAGGAGGGCCAACCCGCGACTATACTCCAAGATCCCTTTGATCCGCGGGTGCTCGGATCGACATGACGGCGGCTCCTTAATGTGTTTCCGGCCTCGCGCGGATCTGGAGCACGGTGTCAAGGTCGGGATACCGAGGAATCCGCACTGGCCGTGTCAGAGGCCACCGGGAACGTTCGTTGCCCGCGCGATCTTGACGCTAGAGGATCATTGTCGCGCGGAATGAACGTTGCGCCAACGTTACCTCACCGCCGCGATTCGAACTGCTATCGTTGAGAGACCTGATCTTCTCCGTTCCGTTTCTTTCGCGAAGGGTGTGCCGAGTTCTTGGCCTTTCCTCTGGCTGGATAGCTAAGAGGACGAGCTCGCGGAGCGGGCAGGTCGTTAATCCGGCGTCGAGTATCAAACTCTGACGGGACAATAATCGCTATACCGCGGCGTCATCGCCGAGAAAACGGAGCTGCGAGGTTTTATTCGTGTTACTTTGCCTGCTCCCCTCCCGGTGGTCGCCTCGCCGCTGCTGTCCCGGTTTTTGCCGAATGTTTGCTCGTGTCGTTCGCCGGCGCGGAGATAGAGACGTTTTTATCATTCGGTCGCGGCGAAACGGAGCGATCGAACGAGTAAGATTAACCAGGCGACCTGGCTAATTTTAATTCGCGCAACAAACAAGCCGCGAGAGAGGCTGTCGCGCGATAACGGGGAGAGAGAGCTGAACGAGCTGCGGGAGCCCGTTCTCCAATATGGCGAACGACGCCGAGGAGGAGCCTCGTTCCTCGAGCGTTTCGTCCCCGATTTAAGCGGAGCTTCTTCCCGACGGTTCTTCGTTTATCTCTGTTCGTTGTATCCTCTCTAGAAGAAGAGGATTATCTTCGTTGTGGCCACGTCTACGCGAAACCGATCGAGTACATCATGAAGAGCGACGATCGTCTAACGGCGATCAATCTCGTTACGCATCGTGAACTGAAATCTCGATGTCCGCACGAGTACGTGAACCTGTAGAAAACGGATTTGTGATTCAGTGAAGTAGTTTGTTGTTGTTGTTGAGAACGACTGCAAAAATGTGGATGAAACAGCCGGAACAGGTGTACCTGCATCCCCAGCATCCGCAACAGCAGACGATGCACTCGGGGATGATCGAGGCAGACGAAAGGTCGCATCATCATCACCACCACCATCCCCAACATCACCGACCCACCGCTATGGAACTGCCCGGTCCAAGGTCAGACTCGTTGTTCTATTACGAGATAAAGGTCCGAACAGCCGGTGAGGTGAACGGACACGCGCGCTATTGGGCTCTTGCGAATCGGTGAACCCGAACCTTTATGCTGTTAGGTTTTATTGCAACCTATTAAAATAAGCTGCCATTAGACGGTGCGGCTGGAGTCGCGCTGGTTTATTATTTTGCACTTTCGCTGTTTAAGTTTCCCGCGCTTTGGCGTACTCGAATAGCCGTATTTGGTATAGTAATTGGGTATATAGTGATAGGGTACAGTTATAGGGATAATCTGGGTAAAGACGCAAACCGAGTTTCAATTTTCAAAACATAGTGTACCTAGAATGCTCAACGCAACTTGGTTTAATGGTAATCGATGTTGAAGCTTCCGACTCGAATTTCAATTTCGATGTTATAGTGAAAGACACTCGCGTCTACTACCGATAAATTCAATAAGGTAGGTACGGATCTTTGTGCAAAATCGAAATTGTTTAAGTCGCTTGTGGACAAACAGAAATAAACATGCTGGACGCCACAAAGATCATCGGTGACCGGCGCTAAATATTACTTTATTAGCACGAACAATGAGATTAATTACATTTTAGTTACAAATAATTGTTGAAATAGGTGAGCCTTGTGGAAATAGAGGCGGGGGGTGTAATATATAAATTAGGAAATATATTAAATCTCTTAACTTATCGAGTAATTGAGAAACAATGTATTTATTGTTGTTATAAAGGTACAAACTCCGTAGTCTAGCCGTGCCAAATTTTCTGAATTCTGTTTTGACACGGTCAAAACAACTATGTATAGTCGGCAAAGGAGCAATAGTGTCAAATGAGTAATGTCATGAGCGATCGTAAACGTGATCTGCTATTTATTATTAGATTGTAAATCGTCATGCATTTATGACATTCGGGAGTTTATAAAACACAAAAAGCGTGTTTAAATTTACAATCATTAGTGATATTTCTATCGTTGCCATGAACTGTATTTTCGTTGGCGAGATCATTTACCCGGAAGTTGCAGTTGTCGTTTAGGTTTCGTAGTCAGGTGATCAAATTTTCGAAGCTCTGTGCAATCATAATTTTTCAAACGAACGCTGCAGGTGAGTTTCCAGAAAGTTCATTCTGATCGTAAAAGAATGATTGTTAATTTCGTGCAATAAACGTGGGGCGATATTAAAGTTGGTTATCACGGAACACCATGCCGGTAACTGGGTTAGCAGTTCGCTGGCAATTTGTGCTACGTCGTATTTGGTTTGATGCTTTTTTCCCCTGAGAAACGATCATCGCTCGTTCTCTCCTCCGGCTTGTTTTATTTTCTTTTTAATCGTATTACGGTCAACTCGCGACCGGTTTCAAAATTAATGCAAGAGAGAACGGTGCAAGTTACATGCTGCCTGGAGAGCAGAGATTGCAAAAGGTCATGATATTGCTTCAACCTTGGAACGTATATACTTCGCGGACTACTCGAATACAGATAGCAGTTGACGTTACGCTTATTGTCTACTTGCGTTAACCGTCCTCGGGAATTCTGCCGCTGTGAATGAACTGGCCGTTGCATAGAGTCTTCGACTTGCATCTATCGCGCTGCGATAGACGGGAGTTTCAAAGTTCTACTGAAAAGAAACTTCGAAAGCAGTGTAGAATATTTCTCTTCTATTTTTTGCGTTTATGACATAATGATTTCGGGAAATTGATGTAAATGATACCGTTCCAGTTGGACAAAATCGAATGCTTAATGGACGTTGATTGATTCATTGTATTTTGATTAGTTATCGCAGTCATTTAGTAAGAAAGTAATCACTTCACTGCGGATTTGATGCATTTATGGCAACATGGATGCTATTTTTATCTTATTAGAATTGCTGACAGACAAAAAATATTATTATTTAACTAATCAATGACGTAGTTCATATAAAAAATGTAATCCAAAGGATAATTATTCTGTCGAAAATGTAGAACATTTTTCGAAAAGTTTCGCTTTTCAATGAAATTATGTTGAAAATTCAATTGCATTCAACAGAAGTCTGGAGTGAAATCCGATTTCCATTGTTTTGAACATTGATTGACCATTGTAATTAGTTTGTACCACCAGTTAAATTATTTAACACTAACACAAATATCGGAACCGACGTGATTTTGAAGAGCCGGCGTCAGCGAATACTAATTTATGTTACAATTTGCAACTACTAATTGAACAGCTTCGAACAGCACGATAAAAGACAGGTTACACTCGTATCGAATTAATGTGAATTTATTGCTAATAACATGCTTCGATTCCTTTGTTTTGAACGCGCAATCTTTTTCTTTATCGAGGACAGTTACATAGTATTATACAAGGTGGTTCAAGATAAGCGCTGTTTAAAAGAACGCAAAAACATTTCTGAAAAAGCAATAATACACGGAACCATTATTGTAACACATGACGTACTACAAATGACCGGTTTCATATATACCAGTTACATTTTGTTTCATTTCTTACAATTGAACTTTTAACAATTTTAACGAATCGGAAATACTATAACAATAGTCTTAAGCCATTGCACTCCTTTGTCGAGTGTGACTTGACATCAGAGAAAGAAAAATGTAATGGAAACGCGGGTTTTTATATGTATTTGGTTCTTCCTTTATTTATTTAATTTCTTATTTTTTAGTTAAAAACGAATATAAGTTCCACAAATATAAATTACAAGAAAGTTTAAGAGCTATATTTAATATAATTAGTAAACAAAATTATTTGAAATAAGTAGCAGTCAAAAGGAACTGTCCTTTGAAGTAAATTTCAAATAAAACATATTTAATAATTAATATATATATATATATAAATAATTCGGAGTGGAAAGGGTTAAAGTCATGCAACGTCTTCTCAGTTTTGTCATTAATCAAATGCGCAGTATTATGGTGCACAGATAAACACAAATGCAGCGATACAATGAAATTATAATTCGTGACGAGATGATGCAATTTTACGAAAACGGAGGCAACACTTTTCCTCAATTCATGCTGAATTTTATCTCAGACAACCACCTGTTTTGATGCGTCTCTGTTGCGACGACAAATATATATTGTCTCGACGGTTTCTGTTTTGATCGTGAGGAAGCTACGAGCAATTTGTGATCTCTCCTAATGATCGACTTTATTGATAGATTTTCGTGCTACTAATTGTATATTTTAAGGAAGCCCAATTCATTTTAGAATAAAATGAAATCGAAATATTATTTCCTCGTTTGTACTCTCTCTCACAGGAAAATTTTTAACTAAAGTACAATTATAAATGTTTCGACACAGACCGTTCTTTTTTCACTTTTGTTCGTCAGTAAAATCTATTATCATTTTCTATAATCTAATATATACAAAAAGAAATATGTAAATAAACATTTCAGAAGTTTTCTGGCTCGGTAGATGTTATTGAAAAATACGACAAAGAATGATGATTTCAAGCAGCGAGCACGTCATTGGAGAAAGTCTTGACTGGACGTAACTTTTTCCCCTGTGTTATCAAGGTCATCAGTATTTCTTTCTGCGACCTAGGATTTATTGAGTTTTCTTGCTAACATAGTCACTGCACATTGCAGTGCATTCTTGATCCCTAATTCGATCACAGCGGGCACAGTTACACAGCGGATTTTATACATTCGCGATAAAACTGAGTACATAGATGGAACATGAAACCATAAAAATATTTTCGTTAATTTATAAATACTATTATTTTTTGGTCTACTGAGAAATTATTAATTTTTTAATTCTTCCAATCGCGATGCAGACAATTTTTCAATTCGCGCAGGAAGCAGTTTAGTGATTTTTTCTCCCGACAGACACAATTTCATGAAATTATTTCTCTCTGTCGAGCAAGAAATCCCGAATAATAAATATTATTCAGATGGAAAAACGAAATCATCGTATTCTGATAAATCAGGGAAAAGAGTATCGAGAATTTATTGAAACTCTTGTGCCATGAATAATTGGAAAATCTGATTCGCAAAGGTGAAATAAATGCAAACAAATGTAACGAATGGAAAAAATTAATTATTGTCCATTAATATCTGCGCACATGCAAATGATTTTCGCCGCGCCGCACCTGGAATCGACAAAAACACGACCTCGGTCCGGCAAAACGTGAACGATTCATTAAAATTTATAGTTGCAATCGGTCCGTGCTGTGTCGACAATAATTTCATATCGTAAATAAAGTAGTAGATTTCTCCGGGCAGCCGCCTATCTTTAGATAATCGTTTATACAAAAGAACCTCGATTAGAATTTATTATGTTCTCGTAATCTATAGATAGCCCAAGGTACTATGACCACGTTCTACGTCTTCGCCTTAGATCGGAATCCTGGGATCGCGTTATATCCACTATTTCTATAATTATTATTGCTACCGTCGCAGCGCCGATTGTCGATGTTTGGAAATTTCTTACCACGCATTTTTTTTCCAATTTTCGATCGGCTGATAATATACATATTCTCGCTCACAATGCGCATGCAGAGTATGGGATGTGACCCAGATCTTGATCTTGTGCACTTTATATATGTCACTGGGAAACCTGGAAAATTTATTGGAACGTTTCTATTAATATTTTTCATTACCTCTGTAATTCCAATAGAAAAAATAGTTTATGAATAACGGAGTTTATGAACTCCAATTGCGAAACACCACTCGAAGACTGATGACTCCGAAACGGTGGTTACGTCACAATGTTTGTGTTTCATGAATTATACAAAATTTAGATCAATTGCATACATGTTGAATCCTATCCTAAACCCCTTACTAAATAAAAAATAGTTTATGAAGGTTTAGCATAGTATTCAACATGTATACAACTGATCTAAATTTTATATAATTTGTAAACCAACGCTTCTAATTTATTATAAAAGACCAGGTCGTTTGGTACAATTATAAAAAAGTTTATTAGTTTTTAAAAGGTGTACGAAGTACGAATACTTTGTACACCCACTGTATGTATATTAGTTTTTAAAATTAAATCATTGGGAGAACAGTGGATCCAGCGATCTGGTTGCGTTTCGTATTCACCAATGAGACCCTCCGAGAACATGCTTTCTCCGTGGTCGTCCCGATAATGAAATTAGGGCCGCTGGAATTTACGAACTTTCACTAAATTTTGGTGGACATGCTGCGCTAGATCAACGACGCTACTGTCCACCTAATCCGATTCACATTCTTCATCCTTGAAAATGTCCTGCGCAACAAATTGAATTCCAAATCCTCCAGTAATGGTTTTACCCAGTTTCGCTTCTATTTCAAAGAGTTATGCTGCATTCGCAATATGTTAAGCATATACAGTGATACCTCGGTTTACGACCTTAATCCGTTCCTGATGTTTGGATTTATACCGAATAGGACGTACATATAACCAAACCAACCTTCCCCATAAGAAAATTTTCCATAATGTAAAAATGATTAATCCGTTCCCATGTAAAAAGAAACTCCAATTGATATTATAACTACATTAATGGGGTTGTAAAATAATTTAAACACTGTTTAAACACATTGATAAAAAACGAGATTTTATGATAGATTTTTAAATTTAAACTCTGCTTAATGCTAAACTACAAAAAGAAACAAATGATATTCTATTTTGTGGAGGAAGAATCCCCTTGCAATAAAACCTGACATTCTGGTGATTTTTCTTTTTCCGCCTTCTGTCGCTTTTCACTAGGCTCACCTGGTTTGACTGTCCTTATTTGCATGACCAGTCAGTTAACAATACACTAACTCTGAATATAATTGATTATTAATTTAATTTTTCCTCTGAGGTAATTATTTTAAAATTACGCAAAATTTATATCGTATACCGAACAGAAGTCGCATACCCAGCAAAATTTGTTTAAGTCCAAACAGGACGTATTCCGAATTGGACGTACTCCAAAGTAAACATATATCGAGGTACCACTGTACATTAATTTATTTATACAGCGGACCTTACAGGGAACCTGATTGTAATTGCAAATTAGTTAAATTAATTCATACATTCCAGTAATAACCCGGACGACGTTGTATGAATGAGAAAATCTGCATATTATGTATAAAATTCCTCGTTATTGCAAAGCCCTGGTTGACGTAATAGAGTACAGAATGGCGTAGAACGTTTCTTGAAACATATATATGTTACTGTAGAAGCGTAGAACGATCGATTCTACGCGGGAAATTCTGTCGGAGGATGATTGATTTCTTTTAACCGTGCCCTTGCCGAATGAATCATTACGGAGAAGCTATTCAAATATTTCTTTACCAGCTAATGTGCTCTGAATGTGGTTAATGGTTTTAGTGACTGTATAATAGCGAGCCGGAGACTTGAAGTTTAAGAGAAATGTTCTTCTCATTGACCAAGACCTATCCGGAATTTTTTTTGAGAATATTTCAAATTATTTCACTGGCAACAAGGTGGGATTCAAAATGCATTTTTAGACATTAATTAGATATTACTGCTAGACGCTATTTAGCATGAATTGGGCTATACTTTTTAACAAATTATTAACGCTATACCATCTCAGCTTGAATGACTGGTTTCATATATTTTTCATTTTACAATTATTGAAATTATAAAGATACATACATATTCATGGTATCCTAACAAACATTATTTATTTATGAATACGTACAATACATGTCAGTTTTACTGTTTCTCTGCATTTACTGTTAATCATAACTGTGAAAATAATTTGTTAATCTGCAATTGAATTGCATTTATTTCAACTATAAAAAGTTCGAGTTTGCTCGAGTGTTCTGATTAAAGTACTTGTAAAAGGGTTGTGTCTGTTTGATCAAGATTCGATTGTGTTTGGAAGTACTGCTTACATTTCCCATTGTATTTACAAAGGGTTTGAATCTATCTCGAACTAATAAGTCATCTCTCTCTCGAGTAACATAATCCAATAATTTCTCTTGGGGTTATACGATTTGAAAGAAAACTAGTGCGCTTCATTCAAACATATCGGAGCCATTAATTATTAGAGAACTACTCTCGTGAACTGATATCATCCTTACTATGTGCTGTCATTTTATTAACGCTATACCCACCACGATCAAATGACCAACTTTCTATTACACAATTATCGAACTTACAAAGACACTTCTATGAGAATTCTGAATAAATTCCATTGTTCAGGCACACGTTACAATGAAATTCTTACAAAATCTACACGATCAAACGACCAATTTTTTATTGTATCCCGAATTTTATTGTATTGTATTCTGAATAAATTCCACTGTTCAAGCACACATTACAATGAAATTCTTACAAAATTTACACGATCAAACGACCAATTTTTTATTGCACAATTATCGAAATTACAAAGACACTTTTATGAAAATTCCACGGTTCAATTACATGTTATAATGAACATGTGTTACACAAAGTCTAAATTAATTCAATCATCCTTCAGAAGGCACCACGCATCAGTTGCTATTATTGCAAAATACATGGTTAAAACAGTAATGGTTAAGCTGACAAACAAATATAAATAATTAAATGTACAGACGCAAATTTGGTAAATGAGACCGGAATTTATCCCCCACTTAACGCAACGGATTGCTTTCGAGTGCGTCAAAACTCGCTTTTGAAATTAAATATTGCATCAAGTACAACGTGCGAGTACAAAGGGTTTGAAGTGGCGATTTCTGAACATAAATGCACTCGGTCCCCGACGCACTTACCTGTTCTATGTATTACATGTTAAACGTGCGCGCGTGCAGCTTGTCAAATTGTGGTCTGTGAAATCCCGCGAACGCGAGAAGATTGCCGACGCACAGTTTGCATGACAAATTAATTTACTGCGACGACATTTATAGGGACCATCTGTCCGTTAACGTGGAAGACGGCCCCGCGTGTCTGACCACGAGGATTTCGTTTAAATATTCTTGGGAGGCCTCCGACCAATTCAATGGAAAGAGCAAAGGCTATAGCCGTGTCGTTTTTTATGTTTTTCGCGAATCGAGACTCGTCGAACGAGTCGGAACACCTCGGAAACTGGCGTGGAACATACTCGTCCTATTTGCCGGGAATCAGGTAATTAAGTAATGCCTTGGAAGCACTGATATGGTCACGTCAGCCGTCCATTTCTGTCATTTCGTCGCCGTCTATGCCGCTGTGACCCGGTAAAACGAGAACCTTGATCGAGATCAGGAAAGGTTATCGTTTACAGTTTGGTTTACTTCCAGCCGCAATTGCTCTGAAAAGGACTCGGGCTTTAATTCTATTACACTCTATTTCCTATATTTCACGTTTATATTAGACAATTATTTTATACGGTTATACAGTTCAATTATTGCTTTGTTTATATACAGGGTGTTCATGTTATTACTAGCCAGCGTTTCTCTGGTAAATAGTAAATATTAGAAAAAAATTACACAGGCGAAAGTAGTACTATTTTTTATACGCAACACAATTGCGTACGTAATTTTTTTGTATTTATACTATTTTGTTAGATATGAACGTGACCTTCAGTTTTTTAAATGGAATGCTGTATATTTTTTTAGAACACATGAAAGCGTGTGTCTAGACGAATTCATCCGTATACTGCACAGTGAACTTCAAGGTCATGCGAGGTCAGAAATGGAAGAAACATTTTGAATATTTCATAGCAATGTGTTTACAAGTATTCTTCATTGGTGAGCTACCACACGCGGAAGCTACTTCTCGTACCGAAGTTGTCGGATTTTCTTCACAATGAAAGAGGAATTCTAATTTTTTATCTTCAGAAAGAAGACACTTCCGATTATGACACTTATCTTGCAAAAACCCTGTTTCTTTCAAACACTTTGCAAGCAAACAGAACAAACTGATTTTCATTTGGTTGCAGTCTGTCCGGATATTCTTCTACGCATTTCAATTTACTTTGTCTTTTATTTCCATTGCAACGGTAATAATGCTTACCATATCCGCTTTCTCGTCCATCGAATAATCATACATTACATCACATACAATAATCCAGTATTACTGAAATTGTCTCGTCATAGAAGAAACTAGAAGTAAACACTCTGATAGTAAATGAGAACATCACGTGATTCGTATGAATATAGAGAATACTTGTAAACATATTGCTATGAATATTCGAAATGTTTCTTCCATGTCTCACCTCGCATGACCTTGAAGGCCACTGTGCAGTATACGGATGAATTCGTCTAGACACACGCTTACATGTGTTCTAAAAAAATATACAACATTCCATTTAAAAAATTGAAGGTCACCTTCATATTTAACAAAATAGTATAAATACAAAAAAATTACATAATCCATTGTGTTGCGTACAAAAAACAGTACTACTTTTTCTCTTTCATTTTTTTCAAATATTTACTATTTACAAGAAAAACGCTGGTTAGTAATAGCGTGAACACCCTGTAGAGTCCAAAAAATGTTGTACGGGATGATTCTTGAAGTAACTTTTTCCTTTGCGAAAATGTTCTGCGCGGCTTTGTTACAGAGTTGTTGACGAAAAACACCGTGTTTTTCGTTAAAAACTCCTTAACAAAGCGACGGAGAATATTTACGCAAATTATTAATTGTTTAATGAATTATTATAATTTATTAGATCTATCCTACTTGTATATTATACAACTAAATTGTTGCTCTGCTTATACGATTGAATTATCATTAAATTTTAGACTGATTCCGTTGCCCTACATTGTCTCAGATTTTCATTTATATTCTGCTTGACGAGAAATACTGAAATTAAATGTTGAAACAATAAAATATTCCTCATTAGATTTAATTACTGTACAAATTAAGTATATTTTATGAAAATTCATTAGTATAAATTTTATATAAATACTCCTACTTAAATTAGTGACACTTCTGCAGTCTAGAAAAGAGAGGGATTTCTATCTAATCACTTCCTTCAATTACCGCCTGCAATTCGAGCGCACTAAATAAAAATTAATCATTGATTTGTGTTCGATGAGCAGAACACGTCCACTACCAGCGTTTGTTGTTACAACACTCATCAAAATTGTAATCCTTTCAGAAAATATGAAATATTGTGTCACGATCGTAAATAACACAGCATACATTAAATTAATTTGATTCCCGGTACGTGGAAAATGAAATTGTGATTGTTGCGCTCGGGCGATGTTGCAGCGAACGTTAATTATTATCACGCTGTATTACCTGCAGAAATGTAACTTCGATCACTTTTGAACATAATAATTTATGCAGATAATAATTGCTTGGCCAGCATGCAGACACAGTTTTGGTGGACTTGTTTACGTGTTTCTCAGGGATTCCCCTCTTTGTGCCAGATAAACGAGTTCCTCTTTAGTCGTCGAATAGAACACCTTCCTTCGTAGGACCAAACCACATCGGGATTCAAGTGGCTAGTTGTCCTTGTTCACCTTTTTTCCACTTACATTCCTGTTTCACAGACAGCACCGTGTTCCTGGTAATCTTTTTATCGCGCAGCCTCGATGCGCGATACGCCTGCTAGACTGTCTGATGACGGACTAGTATCGTTTTCATTGGTTTGACACAGCATTATACTGTTCCTGGTAGAAAGTGATCGATCAAACTCGTTAACGCGGCCTATCAAGCTGTTATTTCCACACATGCTAACGAAGATAATTGGTATCATTTGCACGTTAGAAAATACAATACAACAATCGTTCACCGCTGACTCTGCGATCACAAAATTGGGGAAAATCGAAATATTTAATCAAACTAAAACCGAGAAGGTTACCGTGTTAATTAATAGACTGCGGATTGTTATGCGAAATAAAAATTGTCTACGTTAATTGCAACACCGCTGACTCTGCGATCACAAAATTGGGGAAAATCGAAGTATTTAATCAAACTAAAACCCCGAGGGAAGGTTATCGTGTTAACTAACAGATTGCGGATTTTTATGCAAAATAAGAATTGTCTGCATTAATTGCGAGACACAAGTGCTACATAGATATTCATTTCTTCCCAATTATTTTAATGAGCTGGAAGCAATACTGAAGAACAGTAGTTTTTCTTTGCAATTGCTATAGTATAAGAATGATACAAACGCACCTATTATTTCTGTGTCTAATCACGTACATATACATAAGTTTTCTAGAAATTTTGTCACATGGTGACAATTTTGGTGCATTATTGTGTAGCACTCTAATCACAGCTAGAACGTTCAAAATTGATTTAGCCTCGCTGGAAGTCAACGCTATTCCATTCAGAAGGTTCTGAATTTCAAATGAGTTTTAATTTAGAATTCGATTCTTTCCACCGCGAAAACACGAGTTCGAGGAATTTTACGAGTATTCAGAATGGGAAGTTCCAAACAGTAGCCATTACCTGTTTCAATTCAGTTTTTCTTTCGAATCAGAATTTCGTTATTTTTAATCTTGAGAATTTTTCACTTGCCTCGTATAGTTTATAAGCGAGAAATTTCATAGATCGTATCAAAACGGAGACTTTCAATTTTGCTATAATTTATTCCGTACCGTAGAAAGTATTCTAAACTTCAACATTAGTCGCCTGAGTTTTCAAGCGAAGCAATTGTTGTCGAACATGCTTACAAACTCTGCAGCATGATTGAAAAAAAGGTATTCTTTTCGAAATTTATAGAAACAAAATCAATTGCTCGGAAAAAGTGGTTATTGCAAATCTGTACGGCTGAGCTTAAATTAAAGTAGAAAGTCGTTTAGACAATGCATGATAAATAAACAATGTATTAACACGTATTGTATGTGACAACTATGGTGTTTTACATTACACAAACATACATTACAATATTCTGGAACTTACAACTTTAATATCAACAGTATTAGTCAACCGACTAACAAATTTACAGAGCTTTTTTTTTTGAACATAAAATAATTTATTTGAGGCAGTCATTTTTTTGAAAATAGTATTTTATTTAAAGAATATTGAGAATATTTGTATTTTGTCGTTATTTTCAATATCAATTTTAAATATTCTTGCTGAAAATAATTGTTCGAATTCAATACATTTGAGTGTAAATCGTTTCCTAACGATAAGATAGACTGTATGTTTATGCGGTTTCTCAGAGTATTATAACAATGCAAAAAGTAAAATATTTTATTTCGTGTTTCAGATTGTTAAAATATAAATATTTTATTTCGAGGTTCAGATTGTTAAAAAATAGAAATATTTTATTTTCGAAATATTCTATATCTTATTTAAAATACTACTTTCTTTAAGCAAAATGAAATATTAAATATAGTATTTTAAATATTTTTTTCGCCAAAAATAATAGTATAGAGTATAGGATTTACTTATTTACCAGAAAAAAAGTCACGAAAACAAATTCGAAAGGCTCAGAAAAATAATGCGATTTAACCGATGTCCTATGTTCACAATTAGTGATCAAAACTGTAAATAGCAATATCTCGAAAGTGAAAGTATGTGACATGCGGCGTTCTTCCTTACAACCACAGAAATAATCTCTTCCTTGAGATTCACACTGAATTAATAAAAAGAAGAAATATATTTGACCAAAACACGGAGTGGGTTGATCTTACAGTATCTCTAAACTGAATGAACTGTGTAACGAGGAAACCGATTCGAAAATCGTAGAAACGGTGTGCACGAATGCAAATGAGCGAGCATGGTTGTCCTAAAAATAGCTCTCCGTTGTGATCATTGGATGAAGACATTAGCCTCGGTTTTAATTCCATCGGTGTCCGTGAGGATGCTCGAGAACGGGCGCGAATTATTGAAAAAAATTTTTCCATAAGGACAGGATCCTCTTGTGCGCCGGTAATTCCGGTGTCACGCGCGAGAGCGCACTATCGCGTATTTGCGCGGTGGAAAATGTACTGTATTGGCACAGGCTCTCGCGATTCTCTCTGAATACGATGACGTTTAAAATTCACAGCGCGACCACCGCGTGTCTATCCACATTTATCGACGCTTATTGATGGCTCATTCATTCGCGCGACTGGCTGTCGCGCTAATTCACTCGCGCACACCATGGACTCCCTTTCACTCGAGCCCGCGCGAGCTGACAAAAGGAGTCGCATCCTAAGTTCTGCAGAATGGTTGGCCTGATGTTATCGCCTCGATTTACCGCGACTCGCGCAGTAACACTTACGGAACATTGAAAGTATTTTAGAAAAGTAACAGGAACACATCTATTCAAATTTTTGGCCATTTTTTGTTTTATACATAATGTGTACCGAAAGAAACCAACTTGCTAAATAATTCCTCACGCATCCTTACAATCTCAATTATTTGTAAATTAACACTAGGGTTACCGGACCAGTCAGAATGACGGGTTCTAATATTCTTCATTTGTGATTATTAAGATTGTAAAGATGCTTCCCTAAGGAATTTTTTCTCAAATTTATTTCTTTGGATATATATCAGGTGTGTAAATAGGTTCTTTCCCCTTTTTTCGAAATTCATAAAATCAAATACATAAGATGTAATAAACTCTTGTCTGGTGACTCGCAATCTTTCTGCCAATTCTCCTTGCGTCTGGGTCAAATTTTTGTTGAGCAATTCCTCTAACTCACCGTTATTCAACTTTCTCGGTGCACCTGAACGATCGTCGTCTCCCAAATGAAAATTTCCGGTTCTAGATCTTTGGTACCACTTTTTGCATGTTCTGTAAGGTATAGCGTTCTCTTCACACTAAAAGTGAATTTTCGTAGAAATAATAAATGGTTTGAACGAGTTATTTAATTTTTAGTATATTATATAAAAGTTAGTAACCTTATATTTTGTCCTATATTAACTTTCCGTGGTTGCCAGTGAAATTATGTGCGTTCTTCCTGACAACCACAGATATATACAAATGAATGTTCATTGCTAAAAACCTTGAGGTGCCTTATCATTTTGACCACCAGTGTAGTTACTTTACCGATTTAGAAAATGTTGTGATAAGGAAAGGTCGGAAGGAGGAAATGGTCGTTGCATCGCAGCGTTATTGTGAATAAATATTGATCTTTCTATAAATAACAAATAGAGTAAGACGAACATGAATTCATAAAAATACAATGGACATCGGAAACTGAAACAATATAGTATAGTACAATATTAAAACAGTTATCGTCTCTTTTAGACCGTCGAAATATTAATCCGAGTCACTGTATGTCGACGAAAACGCAGTGTCGACGAAAGTTAGTGTCGGTTAAATCGTGTCGATGAAAACAGTGTCGGTGAAATGAGTTGTCGACGAACCCAGGGTAACCCTAATAGTTTACGAGATACTTGGAGATAAAAATTGCTTTTCGGTCGGCACAAGTAGAATACAGTAAATCCTCTGTAGGCGCAACAGTTTCTATACGATAGATGCGACCAAGAATATCCCCCCCAACTTAGTACAGGGTAAACGTTGAAAACGGGAAATTGTTGTATCGTACTAATGCTATTCCATACCTGAGAATGATACATCGAGTATCATAAAACCCCAATTTAAACACCCTAATACCTTAATTTCTTTGCAGCGTGATCGCGACCGCCCAAGGGAAAACCCGCGCGTGTTTCTATTTACACGCGCTGTCCTTCTCTATGTTCGGCTCGGCCTTTGGAGATAAAAAATAGCTACCCTATACGATAGATGCGACCAAATCCCCCCGAGGCTGTCGCGTCTATAGAGGATTTACCGTATTATGTATCGTGGTAAAGTTCGTGGGTGATTATTTAAATGCACATTTTGATAGGTCAACGCGTAAAAAACGTTCTATAGAAACGCATTTAAACATTTGGAACTACGTATTTTATACCGAAAAACGTGAACATGGGAAATTCACATTTTTATAGACGAATGTGTGGAAAAAAATGGGAAACTCAAGGTGAACAGAAAGATGAAAAAGAAGTGGGGCCGTTATAGTTTGACGGATGAATGAACAGTCATAGGTAATTCTCATTTTTTTAGACGGGGTCCATAAAGAAGAAATTATTCATGTTTTTGCAGTAGAACAGCAAAAAATGGGAATTACTTCATTGTCCCTGGTTTTTTTAATTTTCCAGAAAGAAAGACGTGTAAAATGGCAACGTTTGGAATGGAACGACACGTTCACGGTTGTAAAGTACACAGCAAATAATACTAAATAGTAAATAGTAAAATATGATAATTATTTTCTTGTCCTTGGTTTCTATAATTTTCCAGGAACAAAGAAGCGGGAAATAGTAACATTCGAATGACAATTCCTATGTGATGGAACGACATGTTCTCGGCTGTAAAGTAGCAACAATATGTAAAGATGTTGCAGTAAATGCGCTTGGTTGACGCTTACCAATTCGATTGTGCTTCCCTATTTGCATAACATCCGTGTACACCGTACACCTGTTTTATAAATAATTGTCCAGTCGTTACGTAGGCAGGTTCCGTTTACAACATTGATATCGTTAATACAATGACACTATTTCGACGCGTAATTGAACAATTTTTTTTCGCGACCATTTGATCAGTGCGATTAATGATTAATTATATGCGGGATTATTGCACGTGACTGGACGCGCACTTACAAGTAAGAAAACTTACACACATTGGCTGGCACATACACATCAGAAAAACAATTTACATACATAATCCGTTACACAACATACACAGTTAAACTGCTCGAAAACCTTGAGAAAATCTTTCCATTTACACATAATGTAGCAAATACTGTATCGCTTTAAATCCCATATCGTACCTGCGTTTGTAAGGAAAAACACTGCATGATACAATTTTAAAAAATTTTAATATTTATGCACTGAAATATATGTAGAGTGTAGAACTTATATATTTATTAGAAGAAAAATGCGCGTGGAAACAAATTTTTGTAGGTTAAAAAAAATAATGCAATTTCATGTGCGTTAAACGAGACAACGTAAATCCATGAAATTTGGAAAACGCGGCGATTATTCGTGCTTCTGCTTTACGTCACTCTATTTTTATTTTCCACTTTATTAATCTGCATATGCTATAGCTTATCTCGTCTGAAATAAAATGCCCGAATTTATGTTCTACATATATTTTCATTTTACTGAAAATAGAACGCGCTATTACATACATGTGATGTACACATAAAAGAGAAAGAAAAAATCGAAATTTCTTGTTGTCGACAAATTAGTGCAAAGTGACGCAACGCATTAGCTTTATTCAATAAATTATTTACGTGTCTTTAGATATACTTACAGAACTACCATGTAGCAATACAGTTTTTTTTCTTAAATATCCATTAAGATTCTTTTCTTCTTATTTTAACGAAAACTTAAATATATACCAGTAACCTTTCTTTATCTCTCTCTTTTTTTAAATTGTTTATTTATAAAGGTCGCATTAACATCGAGGTCATTAGCTCACCACTTTTGGTATACAATTATGGATACAGTGTTTTGTTAGCGCAATAATAATTAAAGGTTTGTTTTATCCAAAATGTATTTAAATTATTGAAATTATTAATTATTGAAATTATTGAAATTAAATGTGCAATGCGAAGAAAATATAATAATCATTCACTGAAGAGAAAACTACAGGACATTATCGACAGGAAGAATTAACGGCAAGAACTTGAAATAATAATTACTTTAAAGCGAATAAACATATCTAATAACCACAGATACATAAGTTATCACTTATAATTGATATTTTCGACGGAGAACGAGTTTGATAAGTTTGTTTATCATTTAAACTTGTAAAATGGTTTCGCTTAAAAACATCAGTTTGAACTATTAACATATTAAACGAACTGCGTCATCGTCAATTTTACAAAAAATAATGCATAGACATTTCAAATTACACGGATGGAGAGTTTCGGAAATATACTGCGGTTGCAAGGTTGGAAAATGTAGTGCCGAGAAAAACACGATTAATGTTTCAGGAACATTTATCTCACATGACACGAGGTTATTTTCAGTGGTATAACTTCATTTCTTTGAATTTCAAAAAATCTTTCCGCCACGCGGTTTGAAAAATGTTGTCCGCTCGTTCGGGTTGACAAGGCTGCTCACATCATTCACAGAAATTTCCACAAAAGTAATTCAACTAATTTTGATCTAGAATTAGAAAATTAAAACCTATCATAGTGAATGAAATTTCCATTCTAGAGAGAAATCTTTATGAAATTCGGTTTATTTGTGTGATTCCTAAAATTATTTTAAAAAACTTTTTCCTTTGCGAAAATGCGGTTTCGTTAAGGAGTTATGAACGAAAAATACGGACCAATCAGAGCGCGGGTACGCCACGCCCAGCGGGACCAGTCGCGACCTTCTGATTGTAGCTTATTTTTCGTCACTAACTCTTTAACAAAGCCACGGAGAACATTTTCGCAAAGGAAAAAGTTTTTAAAAATAATTTTAGGAACTGCCTCTATAAAAAAAGCAATATTTTTGGGATACCCTGTATACCATTTGGTTCACTTGCAATCAAATACACTGGTACTGACAGAAAAGTGAAGACGCAGAGATGGGAAAAATGAACCCAGTATGATCGGGGATCAGGTTCGATTCACATTACCGTCCTTCATCCACTGAATCCCGTTTCCTTGGTGAATGGAGTCCCATGAATCGACGTGCCTTTCGATCTCCGGCTCACGTGCGCGAGCATAGTTACGAAAATATCGTGCAGCTATAGTTCGCACTGTATCGAATCTCCAAGACTTTTTATCGAACAACGTTTCATGTACAAAGCGAGTTGAAATGCACGAGCGCGAAGTTTCAAACCAGATATTAGATTTCCCGTTTCCCCGTTTTTTTGCTGTAGATGCACGCAACAAATAACGTCTCGCAGCCCCTTGAATCTTTCTGAAGCGGACCTGTGCACAAAAAAAGGAGGGAATACTTAACATTTTAATTTATTTGATGACATTTTAACCCTCGAACACGTATCGAAGCAAATTAAATAATAAATGTCGAATGCACCGATGAATAATTCATTATTTGTTTGACGGGCAGTCCCGCGTAGTTTCGATTCCACACATTTTTCCTGGAGATAGAGGGTAACGGGTAATATTATTATACATATAATTCGCGAACGGTCCGGAAGAAGTTGACGCGTTGCGAGATATTCCTTTAATAATTTTGTATTAAGATGATAGTGTATTGTAGTTTACCAAATATTGTTTTGCAATTTTCTTTGGGGATTTTACGTGTTAACCCTCATCCGTCCCTCATTTCACGAACTGAATCTGTCCATCGGTGTCAAATTGACACAGTGATACAAAGAATCGTTAAAATAACAAGTCAAACAGTTACTTTTCGATTTGAAATTGATGAGTTAACATTTACATTTTAGGTTTCTGCAGTCATATGTTTCGCATTAAAAAGTAAATGTCACCAAGTTTCTAAAGAACCTACAAATAACAGAACAGTAACTTATTTCGGGAAAACTGTGTCAAATTGATGAGAGGAACGGATGAGGGTTAAACGCGTCTGAATTTGTAATAGAAACACCGTGTTCGGTGGAACACCTTGAATTGTTAAGACCAATATATCCGCTAATTAAAAATGTATATTAATGTATTTCCTGGGTGCTTGCATTATTTTATCTCAGTAGATATCCAGAAGGTTGCTCGTGTGGATATTACATATGTATAATGTATACATTGCTGTACAGATAGTGTAACAGATAATTATTTGCATTGCAATCTCATTGTGTTACTTTTTTATTGTTTTTATAAGGTTTGTTTTAGGTAAGTAGTTACCCAGCTCTGATCTAAATCAAATATGTGGCTTCACAATAATAATAATATCAGTTTTTCATATAACAGCAGACATTTTTCCAATTTTTATAAATAGTCATTGAGAATAACGTTCAATATGGTATCGTTTTTTTTTCTAAATTGCATCCAGATCCAACATTGTTACGTATAACTTCGACATTCGAGCAAGGTAACATGTATAGATAAAAATTGCTTACAATATGAAATAATGTGTGCAAATAATTACCTTTAAATACAATGACGTCACTGGTTTTTTAAACATATATAGGTAATTATATGTTATTTTATTATCATTTTTAAAAGACGTACGAGTCTAAAGTATTTTTTAACCTCACATTTTAACATTACGTTTTAACCTTACATGCTTTACCTTCAAATGTTATGAATATTGGAACTACTACGCAGTGGCGCACCCAGGATTTAATCTTGGGGGGGGGCCCAAGTTGAACCCAGTCCTAGGTTTTGCGCGATGACCTTTTTCTTGGGGGGGACTTGGCCCCCTGGCTCCCCCCCTGGGTGCGCCACTGCTACTACGGAATGATTCACATATATTTTTTATATTTTTAGAACAGTAATTTATTCTTGCTTTATATATTAATAACAATAACGATTAACAAAATTAAACAAGTGTAATTGAACAATATGCAGGTCGAAAAATAAAAAAAAATATGAATAATGAAGATTTTCAATTTATTTCGGTTCGAAACCACATATAACTACATTTATATTGATTAATAAAAAAATTTCAATCGTCGACCTGTATTTTTCAAAATATTCTATAAAAAATACATAAGTCATGTAATTATCATTATTTCTACTTTGAAAAAAATCATACACGTACTTCAAATACCGATAAATATGCGTGAAAAATTCCGATGCAAAAGGTTTAATAATTCTTCTGAAAAAAATGTCTAAAAGTTCCTGCAGGAACGTTCTCGAAAACCAGAGAATACACTAGAACCTTGCTCGTTAAATACTGGTAATTTCCACCACAGATTCTTAGAAGTTCAGGAACTCGTGGTGGTTACGTAGGAAAAATACGGGGCGGAAAAGTGGAAAAACAGATCGCGTGATCGAGTTACTTTTTTTTTTCGTCCTACCCCTACGTTCTACTGCGTCCCCTAACAGGTTGAAAGCCCGTTGGTAGATCTCGGTAAGCAGGGTGTCCCAAAAATGTGCTTCCTTGAAAAAGGCGATATCCCAGGTGATTTGAAGTAACTTTTTCCTTTGCGAAAATGTTCTGCGCGACTTTGTTAAAGAGTTATTAAACTTCGGCCAATTATTTTCGTTGATAACTCCTTAACACTAGGTTTACGGGACCCGTAAAAACGACGAGTTCTAATATTCTTAATTTGCGATTACTAAGATTGTAAAGATGTTTCCCTGAGGAATTATTTACCAAATTTATTTCTTGGGGTATAAGGGTGGAAATTATAAAACGTTACAGACAGTCTCCTCACCTTGGAGTGTCCATCGGGAAAAATAAAAATCCCACCACATGATGTCCCCCTCGGTATTGAACAACTTTCATCTGAAACATTTTTGCGTATAATCAATATTTTTGGAGATATTCGTCTGTAACGCTTTATAATTTCCACCCTGTATACTATTGGAAAAATGGCCAAAAATTTGGACAGACATATTCTTGTTATGCTTATGAAATAATGTGAAATAGTCATTTCTAGAGCTCCGTAAACCTAGCGTTAACAAAGCCGCGGAGAACATTCTCGCAAAGGAAAAAGTTACTCGAAATATCTGTCAAGGAAGTCCAACATTTTTGGGACACCCTGTATTTCTACGTTACGAGGAAATTGCCTGGATTTTTATTTGATTCCGAGGAGAGAATAACGAGTCGGTTGGTCAGGTAGCACATCTTCGCTTCGATAAGTTTTAATTAAAGTTGCCTCTCGTTTGTTATAATACGTTCGTTGCACGTGGAGCAGTGGAGCCTCCGATCTCTCGACATAATCGCGGCACGGATACACGTCGGAGTATCTTCGAACGAAATTATTATTGAAATCTCGCCGTGAAGCTGGCCGGAAGAATATTAAACTTGCAAAAAGCTTGCAGAACGGCGGAACGGAAATTGTGCTACGTTCCACCATAATTAAAAGGTAAAAGTTCGCTACTGAAAATGAACCAAGGAAACAACAAACATTACCGTAAAAAGCGGGAAAACGCGTTCGGTTGCAATTTAATTCCTGTAATTGAATAACCGAGAGCATTTACAGTTACCGAAGCACTGACGTTCCCTACTGACTTCATTATGCACTCGGTCCCTTTCAGAGATCCATTTCGTTTCTCAGATTACAAGCCGAGGAGGATTTTAATAATGTTATTCATTAACGCACAACAGCATAGAGTGCACTTTATTTTTTCAACCTTTGAAGTCCCTGGTGGACGAACGAATTTTTATTCCTCTCCCTGCGGAATGGATTTACAACAATTTTCATTCCCAGAAAGATCCAGTTTCTACTCGTTACAGTCCGTTTGGTATACTCTTCTTGTATTTTTCGAATTCTATTCCGTTCCCTTCGTTGCAAAATAACCGCACAAAAATTTCACTTATGCAATCATTCATCGCGTTCGCAAAGTTTGAAGTTCTGTTTTATTCTTCCTTTCGTAACATGGTTTTATAACAGTTTTAATTTGCAGAAAGATCCAGCTGTTCCGCCTGTTGTTCATGTGTGTTTTTAGATGGGTAAAGACAGGATACTTTCGAGTTTTCATTGTTGCTAAATACGCGTTGCCTGGTTAGTGTTTGTTATAGTATTCGCGGAGCCCGTGACGAATATATCTTATCAGCCTATAAAACGTAAGAGCGCCTTTTTAACAGCGCGTTATATTACGGTCGATTATTTTAAAACTTCGTTGAGTCGACATAGTGGAATATATATAAAGACTGTGTACAAATGCCTGTGTACTATTAACGTCGCTTTAGGGTACATGAATATTCCTCGTTAAGACTACGATACCCATTTGCGACCATATGCAAAATCTGCCGACCAGACGACGCAATATCGTAAATAATAAACAAACGTTCTCGGACAGAAATGAAAAGAAATCCGATTTCCTTGGCGGGAAACTTCTAAAACGCATCTTCACCGGCAGCACCTTCTTTCGCGAGGCAGGTGGCGGTGCTGTTCTTCCGATCGAGTAGTCTTCATAGTTATTTTTTAAGCAGAGTGGTTAGTAATTGGACAGTGATGCAATTACTATAATTAGGCGCTGCAACATTGTTGCGCAAATAGACGTCTTTACGTAACAACCCCCTAGAAGACATCTTCAAACGGATCAGCCAATCGACGAGCTCTCCTTCGGCCAAGTGTTGCATGTTCATTAATTGGAATTGCAGGAACTTCTTTTGCTTTTTTATTCCGTTTCTTGCGTGTTCTCTTTACTAATCATCATTCGCTGGAATCGTACAAGTACAACCCCTGACAAAAAGTATCCGATCGCATTTGAAAGTCGCGTGATTTTGTTAAAGTTGTACCAAATGAGTTGAGATTTCTTGACGTGTTAGAGAAGTAGTTTGAAATTTGCTGGAAAATCTTCTCAACAAATCTAGTTATGGCTTCTAAAAAAATATTAAAAAATGCTGGAATATAAAATTCTTCAAATACGATTTTTATTCATTTCAGATCTATAAAGGCTACTGTCACTGAAACATATTTATAAAAAATTAAAAATTGCATAAACATCCGCAGTCTAGTTATAATACACGGTGAAAATTGGATCCAAATGGATTAATG
The DNA here is from genome assembly GCA_028455605.1 of Lasioglossum malachurum. Taxonomy (NCBI): domain Eukaryota; kingdom Metazoa; phylum Arthropoda; class Insecta; order Hymenoptera; family Halictidae; genus Lasioglossum; species Lasioglossum malachurum. Next base: position 18,329,531 of record CM052316.1, on the reverse strand, counting down.
TTGCTATGAGCAATAAACATTTCAAGATGAAGTAAATATTTAAAAAATGTTTAAAAACTTTTGCCAGGGATTGTATTCTCTGCAATGTAAAACATTTGCCAAATGCGTCTTATTTTGGCTGTATGCACTTTTGGTACAAAGGGAAATGCGACGAAAGAATTGAGAACGATCGTGTTCCAAGATGAAAATGCAGGCTTGGAAGATGCTTTTCCGGCGAGCACGATCACGAGAAATCATGTTTACTCCAGACGTGGTTTCGGAATGCTCGAAGGTTATGCACGTCAGGATACGCTCGCAATGCACCGGTGCAGCCGACTACTACTCGGAGAAACAACGGAATTCATGCGTGCACTCGAATTTGCTTCTTCAAAACTGTCTGAATTATTTTAGTCTATGTTAAACGCCAGTTCAACTGAGAAACCGGCAGGTTTTTATGCAAAGAAATGCAAATTGAATAGCTTTTTTCGTTATCTGCCTCAGCACAATAAAAAGCATAATGAAACTGTGCCATGTTTTATCGTGGTTTCTGTTCAGCAGAAGAACCGAAACTCGTAGCTTCTGTAATTTATGAATGCATTTACAAGTTTCTTGTATTTTGTTTTACACAAGAAGGATACAGGAATATCGAAAATATTGTACTCGCATGTATTTATGGATGCATTTACAAGTTTCTCGTATTTTGTTCTACATAAGAAAAATACACGAATGTAGAAAACATTGTACTCGCATGTGTTTACGAATGCATTTACAAGATTCTTGTATTTCGTTCGTTAATTTTTCCTTCGCCTAATTTATTTATCGACACAATTATTAACTTTCTTCGAAGGATCCTCGGTCCCGAGAGGAGACAGAAACTTTCAGTTCGAATCCAATGCATGCGAGAGAACAGAAGAAACTTCATCCTTGTGCTTCAGTTGCAGAGGCTGATTAGATAAAGTCGAGGGTCTCTGACCATTTTGAAGTTTCGAACTTCATTGCAAAGGTTGCTTCTGATAATTTTCTGCTACGGCGAAGAAGATTGAAAATGTAATTCGTTGAAGTTTAATGCTCTCGAAATACTGTAATTGGCATAAAGATTTATTTTCTTTTCTCTTTGCAAAGTCGTTTGGAAATGAAACAAGTTTCCGCGTTCGTAACGAGAGAAAACTGAACGGCAATTAAGGAAAAGTTGCAGTAATTGCTCGGACAAGTGTACATAGATCATACAATGTACCATGAATCATTTGAGTGGAACAATTCGCTTACGTGCAGCATTCTTGGACGTGAAAAGAGATTGGTAGCGCTAGTAGTTATCACAGTTTAATCAAAAATAATGTTACCGATGACAAATTGGTGGGTGGGCAAGAAATTGCAATCATTATACATATAAACGCATTACGTAATGATTTACAATTCAAATCCTACGCTCGCCGAGAGTTTGCGATAAGACTCCGTTTTCTCGCGACCTTGAAGTTCGCTAAAAGATGCTGATTGTCAGTCTCCGCGAACAATAATACGTTTATAATAGCATCCATGTACCTTAGACATACTTTTTAGACTCCTCGAAATTTCTTCACTTCGTTCACACGCGACATATTGTCTTGCAGAGCACTGTAGAGACAATTTCCAAAAATTATACTTTTACTCGAGACGCTAATGAAGGAAAGAACATTTTATTTCGTGTGACTCAAACGCACAGAGCATTGTAGAGACCATTTTCAAGAAATTATGAAATTATACAATTTTGATTTTATTTTTAACGCGCGGAGGAAAGAACACACTATATTAATGCTATAATAAATTATTATATATTCAGATATTTTTTTTTGTACTGCATGTTAAACTGAGTTCAGGAAAAAACTATTACTCGCTTGCTTTGCGAAAAAGAATATCTAAATTTGTTGAAACAGTGAGACACGTGTTGATTTCATGCCGGTAAACAAGACACTGGGGCAACGTGAACATTTGGAAAGAACGAATCAAATCATCGATCGATCGCCAATCAATATTTGGTGGTTTTGAACCGTGAAATGTCTTTACAACCACTTTCAACTGCTTATATACCATGTTGATGTTATGGTAATATTTAATTGACATTCAAATTACTTTTGACCTAATTACATACAGTTCTGAATGTATGTGAAAACAAGTAGATGTTAATTCATTTGGTGAAGCAATAAAGGAATTTTATATATTTGAAAAATTCATCATAGAACATTACTGTGGTATTTTTCCAATTAATTGGTCCCGTTTTCATAAATCTTTCCTCTTTTCGTTTTTCAACGATAAGACGGTGATATATTTCGAAAATACGTTCTTTAATGATATTGGATGTAAAATTAACCGGATACCCGTTATGTTTTAATACATTTCTCTTATTAACCTATAAAATTATATATAGTTTTTATTTTATGTTTTAATTCACTCGAAACAGCGACGAACGGAAAAGAAAATTTTCTTTAATTTCAATTTGTTCAAACTCGTGTCTGTAAAACCGTGAATTCACATACAGTACGACATCACTTACATAGAGCTTTGACCGTTTATTGTCGCCTATAAAAACTGTAACACAACTTTTGAATAATGATAAAATCCTTATGGACACATAAATAACAGAATATATAGTTTCTTGTGTGAAATATCTTATCGATTATACAGTCGATTTTAATTGTTTCGGTCGTTGGGTAAGATTGCGCGCTACCATAAACGTAACCGCACTCGCGGAGAATACGTTGGTAATATCCTTATCGCCTTATCAATCGGATGTTTGATCTGCTGGCTCGCAATATGCTGTACTTGAACGGCTTTAAACTGTCCTGATTGTTTATTGTCATAGACCGAATAAATCATTGTGTTCTAGTGTCGAAAAATCCGGCGATATTCCTGATAAAATTCAATATGTTTCTCATGGTTTCAAAATCTAATGGCATATCGAACCATCGACAGAGAAATAATATTTTCTTATGAACATGAGAACTGGTGGAATCATAAAATATTTCATTACCATGGTCATAGAACCTATAAAGTTAATGCGAACATAAAACTGTATTAATTTTGATTTTCATTGCGGCACGTGTAACAATCGCGTATTTAAGAATTTCTTGTAGAGTCACAATTGCATTTTATATGTTTGATGCGATCGTGCATTGAAGTAAGTGAAATAATTTTTTTTTACATTCCATGGAATAGTACATTGATATAAATAAAATAATTCCTTTATTTTCTCCATTTTCTTTATCCATTCTAAATTTTTTCTATTTTCTTTTCATACTCTTGGATGTAAAAAAAAACAGGGTACTTCGGGATTATCCCGTCGACCATTTTCGCCAAATATAATATACATATATATAATGTTAAATAAAATAAAATGTTGTAAATAAATGTATATTATATATTACAATATATATTTTATACATATATATATATATATATATATATATATATATTGTGTATTAATATGTACTACCTTCTGGTGATAATTTCGTGTTTGGCGAAAATGGTCGACGGGATAATCCCAAAGTACCAAAAACAGAAAAACGGATTCAAATATTTATCGAGTATAATGATGATCAAACTTTGGAACACTTTGGTCATACGCAGTGTTGAATGTAAGCATGTAGAAGTAGAAATCTGCTTATGCATCTACGACAGGTGTCTGGTTAGTGTCTGTTCATTACTTGCCATTTCTACTTTCCGGATACAGACGCGCGGGCTGAACACTTTCAACATCAATTTGCTAAGAAACAAACGTTGTACGGTCAAAGTAGAAATGCCGTTAACCTTCATGTGTAAACGAAGTTATGTTTCATTTACAGTGACATATTTTCAACAAATGCGTCGGACAATATAACAGGAAGCAATAAAACGTTTTATAGCATATAAAGCAACGTTTATTGAAAATCGTTCCTTTGTATTTTCCAAATTTCGAGGTAGCATACTTTAAAAAAAATTTGCACTCTAATTACAATACTACAAGCTTCCAACGCTATTAACATAATGTGTAAGCTACAGAGACCCCTGTGCACGTTCAAACACGTTGAGTGTGGCTTGGCATTTAAATTGGCAGTTAAAAATGCAATGTATTGGGTCTTCCATTAAGAAGTGTCATTTTAAATTATACAAGTACGCTGTTGTTTTTTTACAATTTACAATTTTTGTTTACGATTTTACTAACCACACGCGAAGAGTGATAACTCTAACCTTCAGAAATAAAAACAGCGTGAAATTTCAAATGACACCTTCTTAATGGATGACCCTTTATTTTATAATATTATTTCATTTTTACTTAGATACACGATATGGTTGTATTCGGTTATTTTCAATATATACAGGACACAGGAACCGTATAAAAATTTATTCCTATCTTTAACAATTTTAGCAAATAGAAAATAACATATATGTGTGTGGGCGCTCTTAAATCGTTTTAATGTTTTTACTTTTTTAAATTACATGTAGTAATCAATACTTAAGCATTAAAATAAATGTAGCCATAAAAAACATATAAATTTTCTCTCTTCTATGACATTTTTCGGGATAAGGACGTCCTAATTACTGTAACTGTAAAAGAAAAGGTACGGCATGGGGTTAAGAGACACATTTTTATCTGGTTCCTGTTTGTTACAATGCATAAAGACAATTTTTATTTTCTACGATGATCCGCAGTCTAATTAGTAAAAGAAATTGTTTGAAATTAGTACCATTTAAGGAACCGTCTTCCAAAGAACACGTTAAATGAAACAGCGAAGAGTTATGGGGTCAACAATAAAATAAGATTCGAAGTGCAGACGGTTCAGGGTTTCAAGTTGCTACATATTATGTAGTTCTACAATTTATCGTAGAAAAGTATTATGTAATTCTACAAATATTAGGAACACGTGTGTTGCAGACTTCGTATCTTCATGTTGCTTTAGAATGCTCTGCAGAGTCGAACAGACCCGTTCTACGCAGAACTTGAAGAGAAGTGCACGTTGTTTCGCGTAGTTGTCGATGACGCATTTGCTTCGCGATCCCGTTGTCCTCTACCCAGGATATTGCGATCTTCGTTACCTTACAACGCCTATCTCGATTACGTAAGTTATCTAATATAGGAACTTTGTCGACAAACCCAGAAAAATGGAGTCGCGTTAAATTGAGTAACCTCGACTCCGCGCAGCAAAGTGCACGATGCAGGGGGCTTCTCTGTTTGATTGCGCATCTAAATGATATCTCGAGATCCCTGCATACCGGGTGGATCGCTAGAAATAGATCTCTTTCGAAATTTCCTATCGATAACCGCTCGCTAATCACTTTGTAAGTCCCCCACGCCATAACAAAATTATTATTGAAAATATATCACAGCAACTATTTTATCGCCGCAATATTGTAATACATAGACTGCGGATTCTATGGACTTAAAACAAAGATGGGTAATTGTAATACGAAATATCCAAGCTTTTAGGAGGATTTCAAAATATCCATATTAATATATCATTATATAATATACAATATGATGTAATGTATAATATAATATACATATATATTTTCAACAAATTTCTGGTTCCTGTTTTTTGCAAATGATGCAGAGACAATTTGTATTTAGCCAAAAGATCCTCAGTCTAGTCATAATCTACTTTCCAATATCATAACGTTTTGATTGAGTATATAGAAAATTCTATTAGTAAGACTTTTAGTAAATGTAGTGGGTGTTCGTTTATCTGATAACGGAAATATCTTGTGACGCACTGAAGTTACAAAAAAAATTTATTAACAAAAATTGTTCGGTATGAATCATATAGTCCAATCTTTTTTAGGACTAGAATGGCCGGGAGCGGGGATTTCAAAGTCAAATTAAGTTTTTTAAATGGAATGTCCTATTTTTTGTACCATAGATCGATAGAGTATCAAATTCTGAGTATAATAGTGTTGACCTTCATATGTCCGAAACCTAATAATTAACGAGATATTATCCAAAGAAGAACGTAAGTTGTTTCGATGATATCTCGCTAACTATTAGATTTAGGACATATGAAGGTCAACACTATTATACTTAGAATTTGATACTCTATCGATCTATGGTATAAAAAATAGAACATTCCCGTCAAAAAACTTAATTTGACTTTGAAATCCTCCTTCCCATCATTCTAGTCCTTAAAAAAGTTAGACTATATGATTGTATCCTTCATACCGATCAATTTATGTTAACAAATTTTTTTCGTAACTTCAGTGCGTCACAAGATATTTCCGTTATCAGGTAAACGAAACACCCTGTATAATTTAATTCATGATTTAAAACAAAAATGTTGTGACAACTATTTGGAAGAAGTGTATTTATGACAAAAGATCTATTTAAGAGATTTGAGGTCTTACATTCATTGCATACATAGAGTAACCGATGTCTAGCTCGAGTTATTTTACAAACAGCAGTCGATTTTAGAAGATGAGATAACCGTGAAACAAAGCTAATGAGAAACACCGACTACGGGCGATGTATTTTTCCACGGATATCATCAGCTCCTGGCTAACGTCGAGCCTCAGCTATTCCTTGCGCAACAGGTTCAAGGCCCTACCGCAACTTCTCTGGTCCTACCGCAACGTTTGTTTTCCGGTGCTCCTGGATTGTGCCAGGCGTCTTTCTCCTTCCACACCCCATCCTGTACCTGTCCGAAACACCTGACGAGACTGTGTGGTCCTGCGCGCGATCCATGCCTCCTCAATTCTTGTTCCTCGTTCCTATCGCTTCGTTCTACCGAGCCAACTAAATTATTCCCGACAGCTCTACATCATTATTGCATTTTTAACAGGGCTTGAAACGGTTCCACAAAGAATTGTTGAACTCTTCAACTACGAGACCTAATACAGATGAAGACTAAGGGGGTAGACTCGTTCTTCCAGAATTGCATGGGTGCGGGATACGCGTTCTCATTACACGATAATGCAAAGATGGGGGTTTTCACTAGCCGAAAGCGCTAGATAAAAGATCAATCCAGGCCGCGATCGCCCTCAAAAGTCCTATTTTTACGTTTACGAGGCGTAATTTGCATTGTTTGACAGTAGTACAAACAAACTTCAACAAGAATTTTCTTTGTTTTGTTGTGAATTTTGCGGTAAGATTCTTTTACACATATTTTACACGTGTAGAGATTCACCTCTGGGACGGATGACCATTACTTTTTGCACACTCTGTACATAGTGTACATAGTGTTTAACCTGTTAACTGTTTATGTCGAGTATAGTCTGAAAAACAATTGCATTTGCCATAAAATTGACGAGAGTGTAGTATGAAAAAAAGCACAAAAATAATACCAACTCAATGATAATTAAGCACACCAGCTGCGCGTTCTGAAAATTAAGCAAAACCGTTGACAGGTTAATAATAAAAACCTGAATTTCCTATTGTTTTCTAAATTCAAATTTTCCTGAAAAATCTGTACTTAGTTGAAAAAAAAAAGTGATTTTGACATTTTTAGTATTTTCGTTTCACGTTTCCACATGCTGTTTTGTGACGAGAATAGAAGAAACGGTCATGCGAATGCGCATTCTTAAACCGTTGTTTACCAAGGCATTAGTGTTTATTTGTTTAGCGTTTATTCGCAACATAGTGCTGCGAAATCTATCGTTAGATAGAAGCTGATAAGCTGTTTCTTTGCCTGTAACTTACCTTGATTCCAATGTCGTTGCAGAGTCACCTATCGTAGCTATTATTAGTATTTACTTCGGAGAAAAAGAAAACCGATAAGAGCTCTTACATTTATCAGGAGTTACGATTGAACTACGCATTACACAAAACGCACGGTGCTCGCTTGTTATAAACTCAATGATTTGTTCATGGAACACAGGTTTTTACACTTCCCGCGCATTCATTATACATATTTCGTACCGCGTTAACAAGACAAAGCAAAACAACATTTTTCTCTCAACTCGTTCGCAGTCACGAATTAGCGTAATTAACAATGTTTATCAAAGAAAAGAGACTCATCTAAGCTCGAGTAAGTTAGGGCAGCTGTGAACGATTTTACTTATCGATTCTGCCACCGAGATCCACCGAGAGTTTCAACATTAAAAAAAAAAAAACAACCGTAGAAGATATTGAGGCGCACTTTGAGTAACTTCGCTCTTCAGACAATTTGTAGCGGCAATCAAAGATTTCACATTTGTAGTCAGAGTAAAGTGCTGTTTGAAATCTTGCAATTTTGTTCTTCCCATTGAGGGAAATGATCCTTCGAGCTAGACCTCGATTCAGTCAAAATAGTCGGCACACCAGGTGCAAGTTTACGAGAAGTTCGAACGATCTACTGATCGACCCAAGAGTAGTCTCAACATTTTGAACTGATTTGTAGGGACACTATTGAAGCCTTCTGTATAGGAACTCATTAATACTCGACGCTGTCACGACCATTTACAGAGCATGCAACAATGCGATAGCCTATTTTCTGTGAAACGCGCACTAACATCCCCATTTGTACAGAGAAGTCGCAGGGTGTTAAATCGAACGTCCTTGGCGACCAACGTGTGATCAGCAAATTGCCATCACCTGCCTGTCCAATCTGGACGATGTTTATCATGCCAATTCACAACTGCAGCCACTCTATAAAATATTGAAAATGCCTCCTATTTCTTTTACAACATTGAAACCCTCGCTGTACAATTTGATGTACAGTCGATTAGAGCATATGTGAAATAACAATTAGAATAAAATTAAAATTTATATTTATTACATGCCTGCATATACTTCGAAACCTAAAGATTGATATCAGGAGGGAATAATTTTATACAAATTTCACACACAGAGAGAGGAGAAAGAGAGAAAGAAAGAAAGAAAGAAATTCTTATACCACGTTTTAAATTGTACCTACCAATGTTCAGTATAAATGCATAAATTTTGATGTTCTCAAATTTGTTTAAATATGTTCACTGCTTTAAATTGTACGTATCACTCTTTGTTATAAATGCATAAATTTTGATGTTCTCAAATTTGTTTAAATATGTCCACTGCTTTAAATTGTACGTATGACTCTTTGTTATAAATGCATCAAATCCGCAGTTTCGTTATTACTAAAGCTTCTATGAGCGAAGCAAAGTTGAAATATGAAACACAGAAAATTCGCGCGACAGTCAACAGGTTAACGAATTGTATTTGAACACTTTATCGAGAGTCTGATTGGGTGTTATACGGCAACAGGTTCAACAAAGTTTTCCCAACGAAAATTGCAGAGTAAAATTCCATTTTCTCCGATTTAAACGAATTTCGGCGAATTCGTGGTAAACCGATTTTCTGTCTGTATCTTGCTCGTCCCGTCGCGTCACAGTCTGCTCACCAGGTGTATCGATTGCGACGCAGAAAGCAGGAAGGTACAGGCCGACGTATCGAAGGCTACTGAATGATATTCCTCGCTTTTTTTTCACCTTTTTACCCTTCGGTTGCACGTCGGCACTGTTGCACCGTCTGGAAAGTTGCACGATAGAACGGAGCCGTGTTCCGCAGGCAAGAACGCGACGCAGCACCGCTCGTGGAAAGTTCCTCGTTTTCGTGCATCGACAGATAACGCCGGAAAGACGATAGCCTTGAATTATTATTTCTCTCGTTGCCGTAAGAATTTTTGCGGGACGCGTAATCGCGTGGAAACGCGCGCGAACCAGCCGCATCCTCGCGAAAACAAACTCGCGTTTCACTATCGATCGGTCCCTTGACTCGACCTGTTGGCACTGGGATGCGGAGGAGAAACATGGAAACCGTATTAACCTCTCGAGAATCGCGATATTTTTCTCATAGATTTTGGCTGATTTTTGCGGAATTTTAAACAAATTTATTGTATGTATTATTATATATATGTATTATTGTAAGTATTAAATTTTTTGGAATTTTTCTGCCACGCAATTTAATAGAAGTGAATCGCAAATCAGCAATCTGATTTTCTCAAGTCCGTCGAGTTTACTTGAAGCAGATTAAAGTATGATATTTCCAAAATGTTAATTCTTGGATGGTGAATTGGGTGTATAAGGATACTTTTAATTTGTATTTCGGTGTAAGGGTACTTTTTGCCGCGACTACACTACTGTGCAAAAGAAAAAACCACGCAGTATAATTACAAGATATAATGACAAACAATATCTTTATGTAGAAATTGATTTTGTAGAAATGATTGATTTATTGCATTTAAAGTATTAGATAATCCGCAATAACTCATATTCTCAGAATTATTCAATTAAACAGCGGAATCCTCATTCAAAACTTACTGTGTTCTTATTTGACTTTTTACGCTTTTCTATTAAATATGGCCGGTGCTTCTTTCTTTTGCACAGCAGTGTATAAAATATGTCGGTGCAGAAATGAATGTTCAAATCTGAGACAAGGAGAATCAGCGCGTTAACCTGTGCTCCACAGTAGAGCCTCGATGCTGATAACGTATGCAAGCATCGAAGTGCACACAGTTAAGGGGACAATCAATTAGCCGCATGAGACCTCCCACTTATAGTATGTCCCCCACTATGTGCTGCCTATCTTGTAATTTCGCTTAGTAGCCATTGTTATAGATCTGATATACTTCTTATGACGTTCGCGATAAGAACCGAGCCTTACGTTTTGTCGAATATGGTCGCTTTTCAGTTTCGTAATTGAGCGACCGTTCATATCATGGGTTAATAATTGAATAGTTGACTATTAAATAGTTACAATTGTAATCTATTTGTAGAAATTCCAATTTTTCAATTTTCTGCTGTATTATATATTTCTGCATTTTAGTCATTTAATTATTTTAATTTCACTTCTTTTTTAGAAGATCAAATTCTATGTTCACAGTAGTTCTTAATAATTTTTATAATAGTTGTTGTTCGTATAATCGATATATGCTAATGTATATATATGTATAGTATTAAGAATTCTCTTAAGAATAGAAATTCTTTACGTCACATATAAATTAGCAATCTAGTTATGACAGGTGATTAGATCTCTTCTTTCAGAAAATAGACTACATTATTGAATGCTGTTGTCAATTAATACTGGTATCGGCTGATCTGGAAATCAATATATTTCTGTCGGTCAAAACAGTGTTGATAAAATCTGTGTAACCCACTTCAGGCGAATTGACGAGTATTGTATCATGCAATATTGAAGTTAGGAGTAATTGTGTATAAATATAAACTTTTACTATCTGTTTTCACTTTCGAGAACAATGGATCAACACTAAATTGTATTCAAAGTAAAAAATACACAATACGTAAGACGGAGGAAGGGAGAAGAGGAGCGTGACTTGTAAGAGTTGTAACACTGAGGGGAACAATAAAGTGATACTACTATCGAAGCTGTAATATTACCTACAAGACACAAAACCTTATAACTTGCATGGACATCCGCTATCTACTTTCCACATGTCAATGCATAACATTAAAAAATTCCGCGGACTTGTTGCTTTATTTTTTCAATAATTTAAGGGGGTAAACTCCTTTTCAGGATTGCAAGGATGCTTCTTATTTCTCGATAATGCAAAGATGGAGTTTTTCAGTAGTCAAAAGCGCTAGATAAAAGACCAATCTAGGCCGGGTCGCCATCAATAGTCCTATATTTATGTTTGCGAGGCGTAATTTGCATTATTTAGCAGCACGTAACTGTCGCAGCTTTATGATAATAGCTACACGCGCAGCTGTACGCTTCCGAATAATGCAAATTATGCTGCTGAATAACAGTCTTTTGCATTTGCTGGAAACGAGCAGACACTCTTAATTCATGAAGTCTCAAATAATGAAACGGAACACATGTATGAGTATCCATTATTTATGAACTAGAAGTACAGTAATGTGTGTCTCAGTGTATGTGACAGAAATGTGCGCGATATTTGACGAAACTCTTTTTCAATTTTTCTCATGAAACATTTACCAATATATTTCTGACATATTTCTGATTAAAATTATACCGAACACGATATAAATAGGATCATATTTACTTGTAGCTCTCAGTACTCAATACATAACTACTCAGTAGCACCTCGATTATCCGAACCGATAACATCTGAATTCATCAATTTCACATGTAAAAATTTCAATCTATAATATACAAGGAAATTTATTTTACAAATCAGTCAAGATTTAGAAAATCGACAATCAGAAAAATGTCACAAATATATCGATAAAAGGTTCATAATTAAATGAACTAATTAATAACAAAAACAGTTTTGACACTGAATGTCTATGCACAATGCAAGTGATATTTCTGTCCCGAAGTTTGCGTGTATGCACTCTCCTATCAATCCAGTAAATAAAACATAAACATGCAAGTTCCAAGGAAAAAATATTACGCGCACGTTAACGATAGGTTACGGAGGGATAAGCACGCATGGAAAACACACGCAAGTCGAGGAAGCGTCGGACACGCGTGTGTCTACTTGCCCCACGAGGGTAATAACCCCGAAAAATGGTTGCACGTGTGGCAACGCGTCGCATTAGGCGCGCCAGGTTGACCGGCTCTAACGAAACGAACGAAAAAAAAAAAAATGACTAAATTACGTCCACGAGTTGCCGTGCACGCTCGTCCGGAAAAGCTTTTAAAAAGTGCGGCGCTTGTGTGGAATCGGCGTGTCTCTATTGGGTGTAGAGCTGTTTTCAATTGACTTCATAGACTCAGTTTAGATAGTCGAATCAAAAATGTTTCCCTGTTGTTTTACAATTTTCTTTTATTTTTAAAACTTCGGTGGGGTATAGTAGTTGCATGTGTACATATTGTGAGAGTTGGGCAAAAATTTCATTTAATTAAAAATTTCGAATAAAGTGGGTTTTCTTCCAAGTGGATTTTCAACCCACTCTACTCGAAATTTTTATTTAAATGAAATTTTTTCCCAACTCTGTGTATTGTACAGTAGTTAGTTTCCCATCCCATTGTATAATGATTAGATTTCATGTATTTATAACAAAACTGCATATGTCTAATGTATATGTATATGTATAAAATACTGTTATATTATTTTCAACCTCTCTGTTAAACATATTAACACATTACCGACCGGTGATTATTGCATAATTTTGAAAAATCTATGGTAGATGGGTAAACACTTTTTAATGGAACCCCGTCAATAGCAACAGCAATTTTCATTGTGAACTAACAAGTCATACTAACAAGTTAAGATTGAAATGTAAAAGAAAATTTCTAAGCTGTCTTTTGTATAGTACAATTATTGAAAATCCTATTAATAGGCTTCCGGCAGGTAAAGTGTTAAGAAAGAAAATAAATTTCCATTTCTCTCTCTCTCTCTCAGTTTGTTGCAATTCAGACAGAACATTTTCATTTTGCTTGAGAGGAGAAAATTACATAGAATAGTTTTGCCTTTTTTTTTTGTTAAGGGGGAGGCTACAACCGAGAGCGAACCCCCTTAAACACCCACCCCAGCGGGAAGTTCAATGGACCGCCCCTCTACTAAGCAGTTGGTGCCCGAGCTTATGGAGAGCTAAGGGCCTCCACTTTTCGCATTGCCCTTAGTTTTTCGTCCCTCGAGGCCCACTCTGCCACGCCTGTTCTTTGTCTTTCAACAGAATAGTTTTGCCTGGTTCAGTGTGGCCAGATGAGGGGAGGGAGCACGAATTGAGGGGAAGCGCGTCACGTGACCAGACCGCGGCGGAAGCGTGGGGAATAGCGTCGTAGAAGGGGAAGATAGAGTGGGGACACAAATCCTGTGATGTAATTTTTTACGAAAGTCCATGAGCGCAGTCTTTGTTGTTACCTTTGATTACCTTACGTTTTACCTTTGATCTGGGTTAGGAATTTGCCTCTGGTAAATATTTTGGAAAATATTGAGTATTCACGATTGTACATTAATACCTTTTTATTCGGTATGACAAGAGGAATCAGTTCATGCAAAGAGAAGTCATTGATACGCGTTGAAATCTTCTGGATAATTTTGTGATTGTCATCGACGAACCAGTATAAAAATAGTCATTTATGTACTACCTCGGTAGGTAAAACTACGCAGTGGCCTTCTCTTGAATCATAACTTCATTCAATTACCATTTCTTTGATTTTCCGCGACGCAAGTGTTTTAAATCAGTTGACGGTGTTATGAATTTATTAACTTCGTCGAACTTGTATCGTAAGTTATGCACAGATGCTACGAAGATAGCCTGAGCTCATGAATAATATCGATAAAATATTTCGATAAACAATCTCCTGTAATTATTTCTCGGTAAGAATTCCGACAAACTTTTCTTTCTACGCTTAGAAAATATTCAGAAAATATACAGAAAATATTCGATCAAAGTCGTGGATATGATTGTAAAATTTATTAGTACATACATTAAATACAAACATAGTGCAAAAGTCAATGATATTTGAGAAAAATATGAGTAAAATGCCGTCTGCCTTTTTACCAAGTATAAAGTAATAAACCATCTTTTTATTATAAATTTAAGTAGTATGACAAAGCATTCGAACTCTTTTTAATACTTCTAACGATAAAGATGGCGATAGACATTGTTAAAAAAAAAAAATGAAAATTATTAAACCCTTTCTTGTGTCAGAGTTCAAACTGATTTTTTACGCAAAAGCAAACATTATATATTTATATTTTCTCGTCATATTTGTCGACTTTTATCATTTAATTTACCTTTATCGTTCGTGGAAATATTTCCCACGTTGTAAATGATTACAATGATAGACACTTGACTGTAGTTCGATCGAATAATTTATCCGGGGGGTAGTAGAAACATTTCGACGAGAATATATCGACGAGTTGCACAAAACATTTCCTGGATTAAAATAATGTTTTTTTATCGCCGGTGATTGCCGCAGGTCTTTATCGGTGACTAATGAGCATCGGTGCTCGTGATAAGGGAATTTAACAGCGCATTATTCGTCGATCGTATTTTCGCTTCGATCGGCCGAGTCAGACAGAAATATCAAGCTTTATTTCGAGCTTTGTGTATGTTATAACTGTTTGTTCCGTTGCAAGTTTGCTCTCGAAATTGGATTGGGAGAATCGGAGCTTGAGAGCTCAGAATCGAGAGCGATCTAAAAGATCTGCACAGCAATCATTCGTTCATGATCGATACGATTTCAAATCGGAATACCGATGTTCACTTTTTCATTCGGTGTATCGGAGTGTTTATTGGTTTTCATCTATCCGTCTAGAGAGCTAATTATATTTTTGCGGCTGGTAATTTACTGATCGACGGAAACTTTATATTTCAAACATGAAATTAGAAACGATCACATTTCTTGTTGTTATCTTGATCGCATTTCTCAGTATTGCAATATTGTATCATTTCCAATGCATTTCAAATGATCTAATTTTTTGTTACTGTTTTGATCGCATTTCTCAGTATTGCAATATCATACTATTTTCAATCCACTTCGAATACGAATGTGTTTAACTAGAAGTGCGTTTTTTTCCAATTACAATAATCTCGTAAACGTATAATTAGGATTTTATGCAGTTATAACAAAAATAATAAAACAAAGTACAAAATTGTGAAAACATTCGAAGAATCTAAAAATCTCTCCATTACTTTTAGCTGATTAAAATTATTGCACAAAGAAATAAATGTTTACGTAGCTTCTGTCTCCTGTAGTTAAAGAAGACAATTTTTATTTTGTACAAAAATCCGCAGTTTACTTATAATACAAGCAATCTAATATTTTTGCAAAATATAAATTGTCTGTATCGGTTGCACGAAACAAAAAAACCAAATATTTATTTCTTATATTTTACAGAATCATTTTAATAGGTTGAAAATAATATATCGACGATCCTAAATTCTTTTAATTTTTCCTCCCTTTTAAACTCGATAGTGATTATTAGTGACAAATATAAGTTAGTGACAAATAGAACAAAGTACTAAACCTCATGTTCATTAAGAATTCCAAATTAAATAACAAGCTATTCTAGTGCTTAACTTGTCAATCTAAGTTGTCACAAAATTTCTCATCTGAATTGCAACAAACTGGAGTGAAATAGAAATTTATTTTCTTCCCGATTATATTTACCAGGTTGAAAATAATATAGTAGTTCATTAAAATTTTTCTAATATCTTTGCTACTTCAAATTACACCTACTTATTTCTGTCATAAATTGCATACAGTCCGCAGTCTAGTGGTTATTAATGGTTCGCGCAAATGCTATTGCGGCTGTCACCAAGATATGTCACATTCTAACAAAATAACGGTGGTCTCGCAACAACGTAGCTGAAGCGTTGCGAATTTTGCCAAGACAAACAGCGTTGTCAAAACAGTCTTCGGTAACGATGGGTCTTGGAAACACTCCACGCATTTCAATACTGGGGAGGCTCGAAACTTTCGAGACTATCTCTAGACAGGCTTCAGAGTCTCGACACGACCTGTGTTGAGGCTGAAAGTTCCAAAGATCCACCAATAGCCTAACTAATCTAACTTTTCGGCGGAAATCTCATTTTTAGGATTGCAAAGTGGTGCAACAAATTTAAGGTTAGCACAAAATTTTGCAATTTAGCAAAACTGGATAATAAAGTTATCCATCACGAGTTTACAAAATAAAATATTTGTCGTATCGTGGTTCTAATAATTCGATGAAGATTGCTGATTTTTGTGCATCTATGGTATGTGCAAGTTTGCAAAATGCGAGATGACGTGTGTATTAACATTCAAACTGCAAACTTGTCTTCAACATAAATAGATACAGCAATTTATGTTCAGATACGTTGCAATAGGATGTTTATAAAATAATTTATGAATACAAGAGAATTTGCATAAAGGTCTAGTTAGTATCAACAAACTTGTTATAGTATTTATTTATTAGCCAAAAATTACGCTAGTCTGTTTCACCATTATATTCCGACGTCTAGTTCCAAGAGCAAGGGAACAAATAAAATGTCGTAATTAGACTGCGGATCTTTATGCATCTTTACGCTTCTAAAAATGTCCAACAAATGCTAGACTATCAAATTCCATAGAATTTAGTACGATTTTTATTTATTTCAGATCTAAAAAGACTACAAAGTACTACCACTGAAAACAAGATTTCATATCCGCAGTCTAGTCGCAATCGAGCCGATCGGGTCGGAAACATCAAAATCGAGTTCGTTCACGGGCAACGATACCATTCTGATCATATGTTTCTCACGATACCGCGAAGGATTTCAGTGTCGCTGACGCGATCTCTGCTGCAATTCGTTCGCTGATGCTGCGACTAAAATGCTGACGGTCTCAGCCGGCACTACTAATATTTCGACTTCCCCTCGTTGATCAAACGGCCTTCGCATATTGCTCTTTGATTTCAAGGTGTGTCGCGAAGCTGCCTTCTACCCAGAGGCAAACGAGCAATTCGTTCAATCCCAGCTTGCTGAAGCTGTGGCTAATTTATGTACCTACCGTCTAGCCGACGTCGGGTCTTTTCTGACCCGCAATAACCATTGATAGAAAGACTATCAACGTCGTTGACAGTGTCTATTAACAAATCCTTGTATCTAGGATCTCTGTGCGAAAGAAAAATTGCCTGCACCGACTCCGTGAAGCTCAGGTTTTGATTTAACAATATTTTGTTACATGAACGTAAAGTGTATTTACGAAAGAGTCATTGTTTTCTGGTAAAATATCAGTAAAGTGTAGTCTAATATAATTCATACAAAATTTTTAGATTACATGTAACTTACCTGATATTTTAATTGTAAATAATTAAAGACAGCAGTTAGCTTACTACCTCCTTGTTTTGTTATAAAAGTTTATGGATATTCTTATTGGCAAGTAGTAAAATTTTTCAATAATTATACCTTAAAAAGTTTAGAAAAATCCATCGTTTTCATGTTACTTTAAATTTGCTTAACGAGTGGCTCTTTAACATTTCTTTTTCATTCTAATGAAACGATGCAATTTTTATTTGAACATTTTTTTAGATAGCTTTCATTCTTCTCGAGATATTTCATGGAAAAAATAATACCGAATCTTTTTAAGGGATAACTTCATCCATACATTAAATTAACTTAAAAAAGCTTGAAAAATTTATTTCACGATCCAAACGATCATAAATTAGAAGATGCAAATTTGCCTTTATAATGATCCCATAAAAATTGTAATAGAAATCTGCCCGTAATCAGTGTAGGTTTTTTATTTTTGGCAGAAAGTTTGATTAATAGAAATAGGATTAATTTTAATAAATACAATAAAATATATGTACACGCGATATAATATGCACGCAATAGTAATACAGATACAAGCAATTAATAAATTCCGATTTATCGAGTTCGAATAGACATGGTGTTTCCGTGTAAACAGTTTTAATGAGCTCAAACAGAAAAACTATAAAGTACAGTTGTAACACATCTTGCATTACAATGTGCACGAATGTGCTATAAATGTGCGAACATCCGCAATATAATCACGGGTGTATTTAATTAATGACGTTTTTTCATGCTGTATATAATTGTAATCCAACTGCGGCACATTATGTCGACGTCTTATCCTGTTTCATGAAAAAAAACGTTAAAAAACTGGAATTGCACAGATCACGTTTCTGCTGTCAAAGGTTTCAGGAAGTTGCAGATGTTTTAATATTCTGCATCGTGAATGCATAAAATCGATAGACTTTATGCATTTCTAGTGTGAGCAGATATTCCAGTTATCCTTAATGGTTCGAGTAAAATGTAATAACATTTCTTACAGTTTACGCGACGCGATTAAATCGCGTTCACAGTGAAAATTCATTTTCCGTCTACGCAAACTCTTGTATATTGCACGACGAAGGTTTGCATATACACACATTGACGGTCTAGTGATCAATAGAGTCAGAGTTAGTTTATACATTAAACATAAGGCTGGATCTAAACAGGAAGACTCGTTAGTTAGCCAGATTGCTTAAATCGTGTACTGGGTGTCTAGACACAGTCGCCAGAACAGGAAAGGTGACTCGAATAGCGGGGAAAAAAGTTACCCTCTCTCTGTCAGTACCGGATTAGTCACGTGATAGTGTGACGTGTGCACGACAAAGACGGAATAGCGTTGTAGATTGGGAAGGTAGATCAAAGGCGATTAGGTTCGCGATTAAGTCTTCCCTTGTACGAGCTTCTTTATTGTTTTTTGCATGACTTAGTGACATATTGGTTCATCAATGGAGGAAGAAAACGTAAATTCCCTTCATCTTTTAAAAAGAAAACAAAAACATAAATATTTGTGTACTTGCAACATTTTCTTCCTATAATTTTTAAGAAGTACTTCAATAGCTATTTCTAATTTATTAAACTCTATTTTTTAATATCTGATGGAGTCATACGCGCAAACTTCTCTTGGTAAATTAAGTGCCGAGTAAAATTGCTTCATTTCGCGTATCCTGTTCCTTTACGAGGTAAAATGACTTTTATTGTTAAATGAGAAGAGTCTAATTACATTCTCGATTGTATGTGGCGTCGTCACTTGATATGAGTTACGTTAATGAAGTCGAAATGTCTTGTTATTTGATTGTGTTATTCTTTATTATTTTTCTTTAGAATACTGGGGAATCCTTAGAAGGGTTCTCTTCTCGTTATTTGATTATTATTCTTTGTTATTTTTCTTTAGAATACTGGGGAATCCTTAGAAGGGTTCTCTTCTCGTTATTTGATTATTATTCTTTGTTATTTCGTTCTTAATTTTTAGAAGAGTTCTGGAAAAAAATGCTCAATATTTGATTATAATTATTTACCACTCTCTCTTAACTGGAGACGAATCCCGGATAATAAACAATTAGATTCGACCGAGACTGATTCATTTACGGTCGACTTTCCTGAGCGAATTTCGCGTGGCTGAGATTCCTCCTTAAAAAAACTGTGCCAGCAGCCATCAAAATTCGTACAGAACTACCGTTCGCCGTCAGATAACCGTTATCAAGTTCAACTCTCGTTTTATTGTCCAATCGCATCGGGTGAAGCTCGCCTCCACCAACTTTGCGCGAAGAAATGAAAATAGAACGAGGGCCAACAGATAAGCGTCTTCGTACACGTAACATGTTTATTATTAACATACTCTGTTCTTGGTTTATAAGTTTTAATTTTCTCTCGCGTTGTGTGTGCGTGTGTGTACATGTGCTTTCGTATCCGCTCAACTAATATCGCGGATACACGGCGATGCTGTTGACCCGCAGCGATTATAAACGAACAGTTTGTAGGTTACAGTCGATATGAATCGGGGCGAACAGACGGGAAAACGAATTCGGAGAGGCGGTGAAAACAATGGAGTCGTTACCGAAATACTATAGGTTTTATTATTACGAGGCTCGTCGTGTGATTTCGAAACAGCAAGCACTTCTGGCAACTCTTTAATCCAACGTTGGAGATGCTACGGACACCTGTTGAATAGTTTCCAACGATGCTCCTCGCAGCATTTCGTTCCGACAACCTGATGCACGGTCTTTGCTGAGAATAGGATTATAAATAATCCTATTTTGTACAATATTAACACTGAACCTACCGGTCAGAATGACCGGTTCCAGATTGTTTATTTTACAATTATTGAAATAAAAACGGTGATTTCATAAGGTTACACAAGGTACACAACAAATATAAATTTTCTATTTTTCTAGTAAGTTATAAACGTCGGAGAAACTCTAATAATTTTAAACACAAAGTAAATCGTAGCGCAAGGGGTTAAGCTTTACACAAACATCATACTTTCTCTAACGCATATTGATATTCTTGAAACTAACATTTCCACAAAATCTACACTCGTGCGATAGGAATAGCAATTTCATTCAAATGTTTCGTTACAAATGTTCCAGCCACTTCGTTATCTCGTTTTGAAGGTGTCGAAGCTTTGTGGACACTATTCGGTTACTTTGTCATTCGGAAAAAGTTCATTAGTTATACAGGGTGGTCGGTAACTCGTGGTACAACCGATTCCACATGAAAAAATAAGTCGCAAGTACAGAATAGAATTTGTTACGTGAGGCATTTTCCAAAAAAAGTTGGCTATTGAATAGGAATCGTCTGACGTGTCTGTTCACGATCTACCGGTTCTACTCAGAGTCGTCAGAGGAGGGCAGCGAGTACGAATTGAGGGGAAAGAGTTACCCTCTCTCTTCCAGCACCGGACAGATGCGCGACAGAGACGAAAAGCGTCACGTGACCGGTCCGCGGCGGAAGGGGAAGGTAGAGTGGGGATACAAGTCTAAATCTGGTTCTACTTACAAATTCTAAGCGCGCGAATTCGATGAATTTTCAAAGTCGATCTTCTCGAAAACAGTGCCTCACACGAAAATATTTCATTCTACATTTTCGACTGATTTTTAAAATCTAAAGTAAGCCTTTCTTCGTTCAGCTGCAAACAACAGTCTTAAAGATTGCTGTAGTACGAACTGTGAGAGAATGCAGATTCTCGGGCAAAAACGAATCAGTCTGCTGCTGCAGCATCTTAAGTGAATTAATTCTCCCCACTCGTTTTTGCTGGGTGGAAACTCGTCCATCGAGCACGAATGCGACTACTATTTATAGTCATCGAGAAACAAAAGCATCGCCTCAACACTTATTGTTCTGTTCCAAGGTGAAATGGAGTCTGAGTTATGATCGAACTTAACAGTGTAACTAAACGCACAGATGCAAGCTAGAAATATTTAGAATCAAGGTCTCCTCTGAACGCGAAACGCACGAATGCAACGAGGATTAGAAACCTCCTAACGTGTTCGAAAGAGGAACGCCATCTGCTACATCATCGTTTGCGAATGCCTAGCAAAGACCAAGGGCAACTTGCACGATAAACCACACAGTCGTACCAGCGAATTCATTAAATTACTGACGGTTCGCTAATCATTTATTTAATTCCATAATGACTTACGGAATCTATTAATGATTCACTAAATTTGGTAATCGTTCTCGGTAAAACACACAGTCGTACTAGCGAATTCATGAAACTACTAAACGTTCTCTAATCATTTTTAATTAATTCTTACCGGATCCATTAATAACTCACAGCTAATCGTTCACACTAAACTGACTGCTAATCGTTCACATAATTACCATTTTCTCAGGTAATTGTATGAAACGGAAGATAAATGGAAATGTATTCCTCTTTTTAATAATTTTAATCAAAAGTAATACACGCGAAGACCATTCTTAAATTCATATAACGTTTCCACAATTTTATATTTCTTCTAGTCATTTTTGCATTAATACTTCGTAAAAAAAGTACTTTATAAAAATAAAAATGATTCAATGTAGTTATCAAAATTAAATATTAAACTAATAAAATATTCCTCATTAAATTTCATTATTAGCTATTACATTATTTATTATCGTCGATTTGTGCAAGTGACTTTAATATAATATTTGCAATTTAATACTTGACTAGCTGGTACTCTTCAAAAATGAAAATTCAGTGCAGTCATACTTTCATACAAAGATTGTTTTGATGTAAATTCGTCTATTTGTATTAGTGACTCTAATATTATATTTGCAATTTAATACTTCATAGGCTGGTATTCTACAAAAATGAAAATTCAGTGCAGTCATACTTTCATGCAAGGATTGCATTAATGTAAACTCGTCAATTTGTGCAAGTGGCTCTAATATAATTTGCTCTGTCACAGTGCTCCACTGTGTCAGACCGTTTGATCTTGGAAGACGCGCTGTCATCGCATCAAAAAGATCGCTTTTCGTCCCGTCGGTATTTCTCCACGCTACTAGACGCGGAATCCGCGGTCTGGAGATCTGGTCTGAGAGGATAGAATCGCACAAGTGATAAGAGGTGGATGTCGCGCGTGCCCGCCGGTTTCCGCATTGTCTCGCGCAGACAAATTGGAACGCGGGAGCACAGAATTCTCACATCGCGCAACAAGTTCGTCCTTGCGTAATTGCCCAGGAACGGCGTTCGCGGAATTTGCGTGTTAAATGCTAGAAATTGTGAGTGCGAACTCTTTGAGTGATAGGATAGTTTCCTCGATTTGAGGACGGTTGCGCAACAATAGTTACTAGAACATCGTTCGAACAGTGTTTGCAAAGACAGCTTACGCAGCATGAATTGCTGCATAAACATTCGATATTGTAATGAGAAAAGTATACGGACTGTTACGCATTCCTCGCACGATACTCGGTCATCGTTTGTCATCCTATCACGCCGGCAGTCGCTAAACCGGAATTCGCGTGGAATAACGCATAAAAATTCCCTGTAGAAATTGTGCTGTCACTTACTACTAGAACCACTGAACGGATCAAAATTGTTTCTGGTATCTTCTTTTGTACGGTTATTGAAATTATTAAAATAAAAAAAAAATTCATGAGAAATATATTTCTTCACTCAAGCACCAATTATTGAATATTCTAAACCTTTCCAGTGTGTGAATACTTGCACTGAACGTCTGCTGAAATTAGTATTCGCAATTAAAATTTACAATAAAATTACTGAATTCTGTCTATTCACAGTAGTGCTTGGTAGTCCAAAATGGGTTTGACAATGCTCCCCTGAATAGAAGAGCTCCAATTATGACAACCTAGAGATAGGGACAGAGATAATCCAGGAACGCAAAGGGTGAATGGGATCAATCTTGAGTTGGAAGACACAAATGAGGCGAATTTATGAGCGAGTGTCTCGAATCGAACCAATTAGAGGATCCCCAATCACAGATGGTAGGGGAAGACCGTAGAGATTGAGACCAGAACGTTAATTTCTATTGTAATCTACTTTCGTTGAGTGGTAATGCTCAAGTTCCTAAGAAAATATTTGAAATATTATGGTTATTTCTATAGTACTTCTCAGGATAGGAACAATTATTATTCCTAATAAAATACTTCAGGATTAGGACTGGTATGGACTTTTAACAGCTTGATGATAGAGATCTATAATATTTCTCTAACTCGTACTTCGGATCCTCTTGATTTCTTTTCGTCAAAGGGCGTGGACTCCTTAGTTTAGACATTTCTACCCTCCCGTGTCCTAGTACTTTCTAGGAATCTCGTTCGAACACGGCGCACTCTAAGAACTTCTAAATGCGCATATCCTTTGTAGCACCTAGTCGCTTAATTGTGGCATTTGTGAGTGGAATATTGATAACGGTGCACGTCAAATATTTCGTAAAAGTCATGCATTAATGCGATGACATTCATTTCAGAGGATTGAAATGCTGACATTTAATCGATTTCGCTGGATTCGTTGAAACGAAAGCTTTCGCCGAATTAAATTTGAATCGACGAGACCTCTATCGATGTTCCCCTAACTTTATCACGATCATGCACCATCACATCGATCATATTTTGTAATTATTATGAACGTTGACTAAGATTTTAGACAGAAGTTAGAAAAAATTATTTGAGAACCAGAAACCGTTCTAGAAAATAGAAACAGATAATCTTGTAGGGAGAGATGACGTGACACTCATCATCTATCAGTCCGTCATAGTATAATTAGCAACTTAGGGCTATCGAACGTTCTAGTATTTAATACTACCTTTTTTTATTTTCGAAAAAAATTGGAAACCTTGTTTCCTATCAGTTTGTAAGCATCTCCCGAGGAAGACCTTTCGCGTGGGCACTGTAGACGTCAGGGAATCATTAGTTAATGAGTTCCATCGTTAATGAATTTGTTGCCTGAACACAGAGTTGCAGGCTCGGTCCACTTTGAAGTCGCCTAATTGCAATGATAATGCCTGAGCGTGATGTCGCATCAAGACCGGACAGCTATTCTCATCGCGAGCATTTACGAAACTATCGGGAACCATAATTGAACAATTAGATACTCTTTGTGCGAAGAAGTACCGGCAGCTCCAAACTAATCATGAGATTAATTTGAAGGAACGGTATTTCTGCTAATACCGGCATATTGTCATATCGATTATAGAGTTATCATCAGTCTGTATTTTACAGAACACGTGTTTAGAACGATTGCTACCGTTCAATCCCAAAGCAATATTAATTACAGCGTTTGTTCCGAATCATTACACGAAAAATGATATCAAATTTCACGTTTATTTTCATATCGAATATTAATGTAGAGACTTCCGATTCTCTTTAGTTAAGAAAACCAGTAATGCGTCTCTAAAATATTGGAAAATTTTTTTCGTGAATGAATCTTCTTAAGATTTTGTAAAATCTGATAAATCTGGAATAGAAGTTGCACAGCGCCAAAAAACTTTACAGTGATATAAGGTACGGCTTAAGGGGGTTTAAAGGCTTTATAAAACAGTTTTAAATAATCGTACATACATTTTTAAGGCATCATTGTGAAGGGAAGACTTGAATCTTCAAATATGTGGAAAATTCATTCACGAAAAATTTTTATAATATTTTTACATCAGTGTTCAATTCATAGAATTTTTTAAGAAAAATAGGTCCTCAGATTGTCATCTGCTAGCTAAATAATCTAAAAATATCTCGGAGGCAAATGAATAATCGAGAGCAAAAGTAAGATCATCAAGCTTTAAAATGAGTCCAAGTTTATTGCTGTGTGTTTTTTACAAAATTACAATAGGTTGGATATCGTGAATTTCTCGAAAATCAGATATTTTTTCTTCGAGACCTTTTTTTAAAAAGAGACGCGGCCGATGCTGTGGTAGCACCCCGGAACAAATAAGGGCAAGGCTCATTACACCGACGGAGCATGTATTCCCATTGGTCCTGCTGCCGTAAGTCGCGGCAGCATGATTCTTACCTTGGCCAATATAGATAACGATCACTCCCTTCGCGTTGCTGGCCCTTCGATCCGCGTCATGACCGAAGGATAGCTAAAGTAGGTAAGAGTAATTTGCTAATGGATGCAATTTCCCTGAGCCGGGACCAGGCCAGCGGCTGCCGGAAATTCTCGTGTCGGTTCCAATGTAATTCCGCGAAATTGTGCTCGATTTTTACCGCAGTCCGCCGCGCGCAATTTAATATTGGCCCGGTACCGTGCCTGTTCGAGAGAACCGGTGCAATCGAGTTACCGTTCGGTATCAGCGAACGTGCAAATTCAGTAACAAGTCGGAGTCGACCTCATCGATACCGCATACCGATACGCACTGTGTTGTGTCTCGCAGTTTGCGGTACACTTAGTTGCTAAGGACGGACCAATTAAAGTCTATGAGACGCGTGCAATTTTATTCGCAATCGTCGCTCCGCACGACTGTAGGAAGTTGTCAAAACGCATCACTACGGATTTTTACGTGGATCACGTGGATAGATCACTGCTCTTGAAACTCCTATTTTAGAAGCAGAGCTCAAAAGTGATAAACAGTGAAACATTAGTAATCCAATGACAACACTGTTGCTGTTAATCATTTTTATATGAAATTTTTACTATCATATTTGCGACATTTTTCTGTTTGACGTGACACCAAACACCACACAATTTGGGTCATATTTACTTGTGCAATTCACGATACAATAGAACCTCGGTTATCCAAACTAATCAGTGGAGTATGAGGTAGCTACAGTGTTCAATTAAATCTATACCGATTTGTGCAATAAATCATGTTGTAAATGGATTGGTTAAGGTTCCACGAAAATGCGAATTAAATGAGTAAATATGACCAAAACTGTCTCGTGTTTGGTATCATTTTAATGAAAAAAGTGTCACGAATACGTTGATAAATGTTCCACAGAAAGATCGTTGGAAGTTGAATTTTCATAGCTGATTTTACCTTTAATATTTAGTCGACAGCGATGTACGTAACAAGTAGAAGAAAACGATCTGAGGAGTAAACGCGGTTTCTCATCTTGTACGATTTCGGAATGCGGACATCGCTTCCGGAATGTAAAGTGAAAAGTCTGTCCGAGTAGAATCTCTTGTACAGAATTGTAATATTCTGATGGTTCTACAACTTGACGCTCTTGATGTATTCATCATCCAATTCATCTCAATTTTTACGTCAGTATTATCTTCTGTTTCTGTTTAAAATAAAGATATAAAATTATACAAGCCCTGATACTTAATCATAGATACTGACACTGCTACAATTAAATTTTGAATAAAAAATAATAACTGGATGGTCTGGATAGTCTGGATGGAGTAAAAATATAAGGTATTAATTTGATAAATAATTATAGATTAGAAGAGAATGTCCTTTTTCAGAAGAGTTCTCAAGAAATTCTTGAGAAAAGTTGTATTATATATTAAAAATAAATTAAAACAATATTACAGGGAAAAGAAACCTGTATTCTTTTATTCGAGATATTTTAGGACGGTTCGAAAGGGCAAACGGCAGCAGAAAGACGTACAGCTTTCGTCCTTGACCTGTGACCCATTTAAAAATTATTTCAGCAAACTTGCACGGCGAACCACCAGTGTCGGAACCGAGAGGCTTGCGATTTTCGAAGCTGTAAACACGTCTGGAGGTTCGAACGATAAAAACAATTTCAGGAAAGATGAAAGTTCCGAACGGGATTCGATAACAGTTGTATCTTAATCAGACGTATAATCTTCGATAAAAATTCCGATCGCACCGGCTTGTTACGTGGTTCGAGCGTTATATCGAGTCGGCATTAGCCCGACCGACTGCCGGGTACATATGCAACTGACTAAACAATGTACCGAACACAACGACACCGTCGTTAATAGTTTCTTGGCCCCCGTCGACAGCTGTCCACACTTCGGCACAGTTGTGGCCTTCGCGTGGCAACACACGCTTGGATTGCGTGCACATACGAACAACGCGGCGAACCATATAAACGTAATCACCGCTTATTAGCCTGGCTTTCCAAATTTTTCAGAGTCGGTTAATAAGGGTGTGCGCGATCTCGATAGTGACTCATATTAACATACCAAGAGCACTTTTACAGTGATTATTTTGAAATCAGAAATTTAATTTCAATCCGCAAACGTTCCTCCACAGTGCAGTAGAACCTCGCTCGCACAGTTGCACAGTGCATTGAGTCAATGGGATTTTGGGACAAAAATCATAACAGTATCATTCAGTATCGGGACAGTATTATTTTCTTAGAAATGTATGCCTTCAACGTCATCAACAGACTCATAAACAGTTCGAATTGAACTGAAATTCACACAAATTGAAAGAGACCATAAAAATGCATTATTTATAAAAAATAAATAATTTTCTTTATCCAAGCATCTAATAAAAAATAAAGGATCTAAATAAATTCCATGTTGTCATTTTAAAGACAACGTTGACTAATCTAGTGTTTGCAACTGGTTAGCGTCTGGTATGTTTAGTATTAAAAAGAGTACCTTTTGATTTTATCGGAATGATAATTGCAATTATTTACAACGGTACTTAGAATCCCTTCGATAGTTTTTCTCTTACAGTTATCCTCCGTTTGCGGCTATTAATAAAATTAACATCCTCTTACAATCTTACCGATCGTAAGTCAACAAATCTGGATCCATGATATTTTAGAATTGTCCAAACCAAAAAATCATCGGGCCTCATCGAACACGAATTATCCTTTAACCCTAACAAAATAAAATGTGACTGGTATACATTATAAAGAGTCTTCCATTAAGTAACATCGTAAAATTGTGAACGAATTGTTAATTGTAGAAGAAACAGCGTTTTTTATAATGTAAAATAACACGTTTTAATGGAAGACCGTGTATTATAAAAATTAAAAGTCCGAATTTATTTAGATCTCTCACAATTGTTATAAGTATATGTGCTTGAACGCGCGCGCGCGCGAAGAATTTATTTAGTAGTGTCTAATGGAATCATCGTGGTAATTTCAATAATTAGTAGACTGGGGATTTTATGTATTTATTGCAAAAATGGGCACGTACAGTTTAAAGCAGGCGAAGTGTTAAAAATATGTAAGGACATCAATCAGTACAGCACTGCAAAAGAATCTCTACCTTGAGATTCAAATTACATTAAATTTAAAAAAAAAATGTATTAGTTTCAGCTTAATAGCATAATTAAAAGAATACAATTTTTATCTGACTCCCGCGTCCTGCAATCCATGCGAACATTTTTTATCTTGCATAAATATCCTAATAGTTTTACGGTTAGTGTCAACTGTAATAATAATCAACAAAATTAAACGGAATAAATCCGTATCGGACGGTCGATCTCGCCTGCTGAATTCCATTCCGGTGTTACGAAAAGACTGCGCGTTACGTAAACCGCAGAAGTTGAAATGTCAATTTCAATAGGTGACAGACGCCTGGAAAGTAGATGTAAAGGGAACGACCATGCGTTTTCTCTCGCGGCAACAGAAGTACATATGAAAGTTTTGTGTCATCGCGTGTGCGTCGACTCCTCTGTTCCCACGATCGACCGTTTCCACTGACGTTATTTCTTTCATTTTTCCCGATCAGTATTCTCTTTTTACTAGCACGACGTGCACGTTTGAACTACAAAGCCCCGCGAATCCGGGCGTTTGTGTACATTTTCCCTGAATGAAAGCACGCTAACACGTGACGCGCCGATCGGGGAAAGATAAGTGTTTTTAATAGTCGCGGCAGAGAAAGGAAATCAAAGTCGCTCTCGGCGCACGCGATGCTCACCGGGAGCAAAAAACAAATCATGTCAGATGCGGTCCGAGATAAACATTAATCGGCCGATAAGTAGCTTTAAGAGGCAGTCTGCACGCGTGGCAGGTGCTGCGACGGCTCACGTGATGTCACTAAAATGTACATTTTACATTTGGGCCTCGAACTCATGCTGGCCAAGCATGCAACGATAATGGCACCTCTCGAATCTGAACACTCGTTTGCCGAATGCAATATTATCTCCATAAGGGTGCGTTTATACCGAGGTCCTCCGCGGGCTTTAGTCCGCGGACGTTGCCATAAATTTCGAGYGRGYCSACRGGCSSGSYATRSCSSGCYCGTSGRCYCRCTCGAAATTTATGGCAACGTCCGCGGACTAAAGCCCGCGGAGGACCTCGGTATAAACGCACCCTTACGGAGCCATTGCTAGTCAGCAATCTAGAGAGTGTCTCAAAAATGTTGTATGTACAGGGTGGTCCTTTTATCTTAAGACAGTCAATTACTACGGAAACCAGCAGGAATATGAAAAAATGTTTTATATAAAATATTCTTCATATGAAGGGGTCTATTTAATGGTGCACATTTTTTTCCGCAGTCTGGTTGTTAGGTTAATATTAGCTGTACAAATTAATTTATAGCCCTTCTTCGTAAATTGACTGATTATTTACAAACAACTAAAATGCATTCTTCTCTTTTCATCACTTTGTATATGCATTTACTCCATCGTACAATTAATCATTTTCCATTCTGATGGATAAAATACTTACAAAATAAGATAATAATTTATTCGCTACGAGTGCCACGAATTAATTCCTACATCTAATACGACGTACAAAGTTCTTGTATAATAGTGTTGGGTTCAGGTAAACTTTTTTTGCTGGAGGTTTGTAAAAATCGATCGATTTTTGTGGAAATAGTTCGCGTAATTTTCAGTCCCGGATTACGCAATCGTTGAGGAGGAAAAAACCATCTGTTGCATTCGATTTGCAAATCGATAATGGACGCCGACTGACCGACGAACTTTGCACCGGCGAAGATGGCGGCGCTCATCTTGCGTCTCGTAAAGACACGACACGTGAGCCGAATAGAATTTTTGTCGATGTGTAGAAGCGGATACGGACTTCCGACCGTTCCTTTCCGCCCTTTCGCGCCGAATTTCCGCGTGTATATGTCCCGATAATTTTTAATCAAGCCACGTCTCGTAATGAGTCAGAGATGTACTGCAACTGAAGCAAAAGATAGACTCGTATCAGTTGCTTCGAGCGCTACGCGCGTAGATCCTGCTAGTATTCTAACTAACGCACGAAAGAGTTTCAGAATATTTTATGTGGTTCCACGTGAAACATGAACCGCTCTCTTATATTTTACTGGCATAGCTTAGAAGTGTGAGGAAAATATAGAACAATTTTCCATTTTAAGTGGGCCAGAGTTCATATAAAATCTTGATTGGTGACTTTGTAAGGAGTCTGCGAATTTTATGAATTCAAGACAAAAATGAGTGAATAAAGTGGAAAACAGTACAAAGATTATAAAAGAATTTATATTATTTTTAACTGACTGAAGTAATTAAAGGAAGAAAGAAATTTTTATGCAACTCCCACGCCTTGCAATTTATGCAGACTATATGTTCATAAAAAGATGGTTTTTTCATGAAAAATATGAAGGTTTTTGATGAAAAATGAAATTTTGTGTAAAGTGCGTGGGAGGACGAATGTGTGCTCTGCGAACGAATTAAAAATGTAGAATCAGACAGAGTCATCTGGACAGGATGTAGGAGAAAATCGTTATACCCATTTGGCATTATTACCATGTTCGTTCGAACTATTGAAGGGAACTCGGTCGTTACGCACAATACACGGCTGGCTGATATAAGTATAGCAATTTCCAACTTGACACGGCTGCCAAAAATACGCGCTCCTCTCCAAAAATACGGCGGAGGAGTTTTCGGCAACAATTTCAGCAAATTTAGCATACAATTTGCTACCTCGGCTCGTTAACAACCACAAAGAAAACCACCATCGAGATTCGTCTAAATCTCTTTCTCGCAATCACGGGTGTCTACTTTCACTGTTTTCTGATTATTCGGCACATCTTCGGCTTTGAAAATAATACACGAGTATAGAATCTTTCACGATTATTACTACATTGTAAATCTACAATGTTATCGAATTAAAAATTTACGTGTCCATTTCATAAAAATTTGAATACGATGAATTATTTTGCTTTATATGTATAATATGTATTTTATTTTAGACATTCTCGCTTCTATTCGTCGATAGTAAAATATTCTAACCCCTGTTTAATGTCAAACAGACAAGTTCTTAAAAATAGTACCTATTAGAATTACGCATAGATAATGTTTTCTTCTGATTCGATAAACATTGCCACGTGGTTCGTGGACAAAAATGATTAAGAAAATTAATCTGTAATTAATAATTGACCTGTACTAAATATTTGATAAAATTTCGTGCAAGATTCAAAAGAAGACATTTTAAGTACACGTTGTCGATCCTCAAGTATAAATTCAGTTCTTGATACATGATCTGCATTATACCAAATTATTAATCATTTCAAGAACTCCAATTAGATTGCGAATTTTATGCAGTTGACAAAGATGATTAAAATTGTGAAGATACAACTCAGGAATATTGCTACATTCTCTTCAATTCATTCAAATTATTAAAAGAGAGAGGACATTGTTATTAACTTCTGACAGTTGATTTAAAAAGCAATTATTTTGCAGAAAGATCCACAGTCTGCTTATAACAATGAGCTGGAACAATAATAAACAACGTCATGCAATCTCGAGGCAACGAGTTCACCGTAAAGTGCCACGCTTGTAAGAGCAAAATCCCATGTAATACGCCATCGCTTTATATAACCAGCAGCTTTGCTTTTTAATAAAATATCATCCACTTTTTCCCTAGTGCCCCGCACTGCCCCGTTTAATAACACAAAGCCAAGTGGAAACACCCGGTACGTAGTCAGACCACCCCAACGCAACGTCGTCCGACCTTTCGCGTCGTTCAATTGAATTTTACTGAAACGTCCATTGTTGCACGGGTAAACTTTGCTCGAGCGAAAGTCACGACGCGTTGACGTCTCCTTCACCTGTGTTATTTGTACTCGATTAACATTACGCGTTAATGTCCCGTTCGTCTTCTGGAAATGCAAGCCTCCACGTGCCACGCTTTGTTGAGGTTGCCGTTTCGCAAAACATGTGTTCGCAACTCTGGGCATACGTCGAATTTCTGACAGCATTCGAAATTTCTTTTCTGTTCACGTCATTCGTAGCGAACGGACGACATTGTCCTTTCGCGCTAGAACTAACAGACTCGTCAAAATGGCGGCTCCCAAAATTTTCAACACGCTCGTTGCCGTGTCACGAAAAATCGACACCAAAGGAATTTAATTGCCACTAAACCTACCGACCATCAAAAGTGACTGATGTGTATAGTATTATTAGGTTGGCAAGAAAGTATTTTCGATATTTTTAGGTGAAATGAAACCCAATATTGTTATTTAATATGTAGCTGTCGCAGCTTTATGAAAATAGCCAATAATTTTATTAAGTTACCAGAATGATAGCAAAAGATCATCGAACAAAATGGAAAATATTTAATCGATTCAAGTTCATTGATTAAAGCCTTATAATACCGAAATTACTTTCTTGCCTATCCAATATAAAAATAACAAGATTAAATTTATTTATTAATATATGCTGGGGCCAAAAAATATATTCAATAAATTTCCATGAAAACACCTTTAAAATCTCAATCATTGCCAAATGAAAAATTTAAAATAGGTCGTCTGACTCCTGGTGGTTTGGTTTAGTGTGAATGAAACCGAAACTGGAAAGGTAACACCGAGATAAAACTGAAATGATTTGTGGTTGTAATTTACGTGATTACATTGTTTTCATGTCTCATACTTCACCTTTTGAGTACAAAAGAGCATCGACAGGAATAATTCTTAAAGAGAGAGAGTTGCAAACAAATAATTTAATTATTCTAGTAAGATCGTTGTATGGTTTCCTGAACCTTTGATGTAGAAGTTAGCATGCTGAGAAAATATTTCCGATATTTTAGAATATTCTGAGTTTACCTTAAATAATATTCGTTATTTGTACCAATGATTGAGAACTCTTTTAATATTGATGAACAAACTATGTGGCCCTGTTGTAGAAAATCTTTTATCTTGATGTTATATAGGTCCTGCCAAATTAAAACGAATATTTTCAAGAATTTGTCTCCGTCGGAACGTTTTTTTTTTTTAAATGTTTCATGGCTCGTGTTTCAAATAGAATCATTGGAAAAGTGTTCAGAATTCTTTTTCGATTCGTTTCGACTCTACCAGAATGATTTTCAATTTATCTCTCCGTGCAGCGTGATTCTTCATCAGCGAGGTACGACTCCGTTTCATAATTCCCGTGTGCGCGTCCCACGCAGAATACGCACAAACCTATTATATTTTACAAGTTGCGCAAAAGCCTGCCAGAGAATATTCCTCTCGCTTCTTATCTTGGTTACTCATCCACGGCGCTTCCGTCGCTTTCTCTCCGCTTGAGACTGCGCTCGACCATGACCACCCTTCTTCAGGCTGCGTAAGGGTGGTAGAGGAAGGTGACCTTCGCAACATTGTCGTCGTTCCCACTTCGTCCTGAAATCCCGCCGGGCGAAGGGAGAAGAGAGGAAAAGGGGAGAGAACCGAGCTCGTGAAATTCACGTTCGTGCGTTACCCGGCTCCACCCAACCCTCTGTCTGGCTGGATTTCAAGGCAGGGGCGATTCGAGAGCGAATTTCACGAGACTCCGCTGGTCCTGGGTTATATTTAACATCTCTCGTATTGAAATACTCATCGTGGATTGCTCGCCATTTCATTTTATCTCGGGCTTTTCAACGGGAAACGCATTATTTTTCGATGAACATGGATTTCATTTCAACTAAACTTATTCGCAAGCCTCCGATCGCCCACGTTAACGACGACAGGCCGATAGGTATTTCTGCTAATACAATTGTTACGTATGATTCTCGCGGTATTCCATAATCAATAAATCGCACGAGGCGCGCGTGCAATGCTGCCATCGTTCATGAAACTCACGATGTAATAAATGTTCGGCAATTTCGTTTCTCCAGAACTGTCAGACTTCATAATAAATATATTTTTGCGTATATTGGTTCACTGTACCGGGTGACCCATTATATTCTTCTGATAAAAATTAAAGATAAATACAAATTAAAGATGTCAATATATTAGGTTGTTGCATATGAAATGTCCGATTTTTAGCAGTGACATTAAACAAACGCAATTTTGTACCCGAATATTCTTGATTGTATTACGGTAAAGATAAGATACTATTGTCATTCACGTTTTTCATTCATAAGATTGTTATCTTTAGTTTGTAGTTCTTTTTTATCATCAACGACTAGTATTTTTTAAATAAAAAATCACATAATGCTGTCGTCAATAAGTTATTTTTAAAAGTAAAATTGTACAATAAATATAAAACTGTAAAAGTAACAGGTATGTGGTTACCTTATAAAACGAGGTTGCATCTTTATAATTAATGGAATTGTCGTGGTACGTTTAGTGTTAAGGATTAGCTTTGTACCTCAAAGTTTTATGTATAATAAACCTATAGACTGACTTGATCGAAACGTTTTATAAGAGTTGCATTCTAAAATCGGACATTTCATATGCAACAACCTAATATTTCTCCTCTTTTAAAATCGTTAAGGGAAGAAACAACACTCAATTGCAAAACGATAATGTTGTATGTCAATCGTGAAGCAACAGAAGACTCATATTTCACTGTGTCGTGAATTAAACAATCACAGAAACATAATCGAAAGCAAACGAAACCTGCTGCCTGAATTAGTACATATTGAGAAACCGAGGAAGAGTATACATGACATCACTGTGCGTCGGTACATTTACCGAGACACTGCGGTACTCCCAGCTTGCAGACCCTAACCTTCCCAATTTAGGGTACCGAAGTCGTCTCATCCGAGAATAATTAGAATCTTGTTTACCGTCGAGCGTTCCGGAACGTATGAAAATACCGGAAAATTGCCACGCACGTATAGAATCGCGCCCCGAATAGCCGTGGTCCGGCTCGGCGGGCGTAAAAATGATCGCGACCGAGTCCAAGTGGAGGTCCGCCAAATCCTTGATCATGACCGACGCGACCGTACGCGACGCGGCTTGGCGGCCAAGATCGTGACACCTGGCGGTTTCGGTGTGCCCGCGAAAGAAGCGAGCGGTCCTGTCGCAGGACGACGACGGCGCGTGTGTAACCGAGGAGAGCCACGCCCAAAGGGGGGCTAAGCATAAGGATCATGCGTAACACGTTCGCCGAGAGGGGAAAGAAAAAGAGCAATCGAAAGGAACGAGCCGCTCGATTAAGAAATAATGAAACAAAATGACAGTGTGCCGGTCGGAGAGTCGTTCGAACGAGTTGGAGGAGGAACGGGATCGCTGCGAACGAGGACGGAAGAAAGAGAGGACAAAGTCTGGTCGATTGGACGGGCGGTATGTCGCGGAGGAAAGAGGGGGCGTGATGATTTACGATTCTCTGTTGGCTCGGTGGGTCGGCGAGAAAGAGGAAAGGAGACGGTACGGAGGGAACCGGGCGGAACGGGACAGGAAAGAAGACGCGGGAGAGTCGTGCATGTGGTGGTAGCAAAGGAACCACCGGCGGCGAGGGGGCGTTAAGGGGGGAAGAGGAACTGGGATGAGGGGACGTTACGGGGGGGCGCAGAACCGCGGCAAAAGGGATTCGGGTTTCGTAGTAACGCGCAAGGGGTGGGAGTCGCTCAAGAGAATGTAGTTGTAGAGGGGTGCCGGGGGAATAGAGGGGCGAATTCGGGGCTGTTGACCGGGGCTCCGAATTCGAATGCTCACGCAGGCTCGCAGTGAGGCAGGACGCGGATCACGCCGCTGCAGACAACGTTGGCGAGGACCACGAAAACAGCTACAACGCAACCGCCGACACCGGCCGACGCTGATGCTGCTGCTGCACGCTCTCTGCAGTGCCGCCTTTGCTCCCCGAGCGGGAACCACTCGACATTTGCCAATTCGTTGATTCATTATTTCAACGCGGCAAATGCGGCTCCTTCCTTAACGAACCCACTTTGTCCGTAAATAGACGAGAGAATGAATGCGCTATGTTTTTTTATTTATCCTCGTGCTGATCCTTTTAGTGGCCGAACAACACCTGCGAACGCAATAACAAGCGACTTTAGCCCTTTGCAGTCGGAGCTATTTTACCACGTTTTTATTAGCTCGCTTTCTTGTTCGTCTGTTTGCTTTAACTCGAAAATTGAACGTTTCTTCCGACATTGATATAGTATGAAATAATATGAAATTGATATAATACCTCATACACAATTCTTAAATGTGTAGTGATTGATTAGATACCAATATATTTAGTAATGTAAGCAATATTGTAAGTAATGGTACAGTAATTGTTAGTTGTGACTGTAACTCTTTGCGCTTATATGTCGAATCTGACTCGACGTAAATGTTTCAGCATAGTTTTAATCGGTGTTAATTAATTTGAGTTAATCATCCTCTAATTTAATACCGGAGCTATGCATATCAAAGAATGATGAGTTCAGGAGAAATTTTCATTCGAATTTCGTTTGAATTACCGCCTTTGAGACGAGGACAAACGCATAGTAGAATTTCCGTGTTCATATTTTCCTTGATATGTCAATCTGAATACAATTAACTTTAAAATACCGTACACGCTTAGTACATACTGTGGACATTTTATTAACTTGTCACAACGTGACGAGATTAAAGTAACATATTTTTACTCATTTTTATTCAGATGATATTAAAATGCACATCCTTTGTTTCCGAACACCGGCTGTAGATTACTGTTTTCAAATTACACGGAGTGTAAGATAGTGAACGCAAGTAAAGGATGGCGAAATGGAATACTTTTAATGGTTTACTTAGTTCTATCGGGTTGCGTTTACAGGCTAACCGATCAACTGGTTGACGATCCATTACATACTTAGTTAGTAACTGAATTTGTGTCGATGACGCGGTTACGATCCGCCGAATATACATGCATTTCCATCAACCAAGTTAACGACCACTATTCGGTTAGAGCGGATTTCGCTTAAGCAAAGGAGGATGCACAGCGATATAAAATAACAGGGATGCACGAAAGACTGAATGACTGCTTCGCTTCAAAGTAAATGAAATGCGACGTATAACGTAATTGAGTTAGATCGGCTGAATTGATGAGTTGACGTAAATCAATTTTACCCAGTCGGGAGGATTTTTAATAAGTGAGGGACTGTGTTAATACAGAACGTGCAAAACAATGGAAATTTGAATAGATTGCGAAATGAAATACACGTTTGATTGGTTAAAAATCTATTTTAACACATTCATGAAGAAAAATGAGTAAGAAATTAAAAATATTCTTGTAGTATTTTCAACCCATTCAAATTATTAACCCTTAACTGGTATACTGGGGTGTCTCATGACCCCAACAAAATTTCTATGCACTAACCTTCGTCTTGCAAGGTAACTAAAATTGCAAATACCAAGTTTCTTTAACATCTTCAGAACATTTGGATCATTTAGTCACAAATTATATATTTAAAGGCATCTGAGAAAATTTATACGAAATTTTACAAAGATCCTAGTTGGATATTTTAGACCACAATCGAATGTCCATGCAGCTCCTGCATCTTAACGCAGACAATTTTTATTTTGCAGTTTATCCATCATTCAGTATCAGCTTTTTGAAAAGAGGTAGTTGAAATTATAATAGGAATATGCCCATTACTGCAGATGCGCAACATTCTTTCGAGAAACAGGCCGCAGTGATTAATAATGTAATCTGGTTTGAATATGCTGAACACATATCACGAGTTCAGCGAGTGTTTTATATTACGTATGATGCATATTTATTCGTCTGTCTACCTTTTATTATTCCGAAGTCCGCGTGCCTTGACATTTGTGTTTATAAACACTTGTTACTTCACCGAATCCGATAGTGAAGAAACAACAAAGAACAAGTCTCCAATTTTTATATTTCACAATTATATAGTGTGCAAAACGGTACAACAACTATTTTAGACTATGCAGTTTATAGAAATGAAATTATATTTCTGTATATTACTATAGTACGGTGGGGTGCATATTTGTTATACCACTCAACACACGTAAATTTCCAAGTCAAATCATTCGTTCATATTCTAAAGTAGTTTTTGCTTAACTGACATCCTGCGGTGCAGAAATTTCTTGTTAGCAGCGGTTAAATAAGGCGATACTAATCTTTTGAAAATCGCAATAAGGAATATTTTCAACAATAATAAAAAACAATCCCTGTTACGAAACTAGAAGTCGTATACTCTCGTTTTTAACCCTTAGCACTGGAGGGGTGACGAGGGGTCACCACTAAAAATTGTGGTACCATTATTCATAATATTGTTTACATTATTAAAGGTATGTAATAAATAGACTGCGGATCTTTATGCATTTATAGCAAAATTGAGTAGATGGAAAATTGGAAATTGTTGGAAAATTTTTTAGATTGAAGATATCAATATACGATTTTTTCTTTATTAAAATCATTAAGGACACCGAAATAACATTGAATTTAGTTTCTATCTCTTGCAATCGGTGCAGACAATTTTTATTATGCATAAACATCCGGAGTCTAGTAATAAATTATTACACATTTCAGTATTGTATGAGGAATTATATCAATTTCATATCCATAAGAATTATTCTACATCGGAAGAAATGTTTAATTTTCTGCAAATGTTTAATCTCCTGTTTTACACAGCAGAGTCATTATTATATTATATTACTATACATATATGAACACACATTAAAATCTTTTAACGGAAACACTGCACGAGCTTTCTATTCAATCCAGTGTAACATGCAGGTCGCCCGCGGTACAGAAAACTCGATATAGCTGCTTTATAAGGAAGAAATGAGAAACAATTTCTCGTTACTGTAAAATCACAGTACGTTTGTTCATACAAAGCTCAGTGGAATGTCTGAAAAAGATCGTACATTGAAGTTTCATACCATCTGTAGGCGGCGTTACATGATTAAAAACAAATGTCATGTGTACATAATCTAAACGACGACATTTCAGCCATCTTTAGAAAGAAGATTGGTTAGGATGTTTCGGTGTTTGTCATTATAATTTTTGGAAAATCTTTTTTGCATATCATTTCGTAAACCAATGCTTCTGATTGATTATAAAAAATCAGGTCGTTTAAACATATGGTTCCATCAACGGTTACTTGTACAAAATGATACATTTCAAAAATTGAAATAGGCCGGTTATTCCTTAACACTAAACCTACCGACTATAATAATAACAAGATTAAATTTATTTCTATTTCGTGCAATTTTTACTGCCATATATACTGGCAGAGTTGGGCAAACATTTTATTTACGTAAAAATTTTTGCCCAACTCTGTCTACTGGAGTCAAAAAATACATTTAATAAATTCCCATGAAAACACCTTTACAATTTCATTTGACCCCTCGTGGTAGGTTTAGTATTAAAAAAATGAGGAACTGCCGGGACAACCCAGTAGCTTGGCTGGCACAACACCGGCGTCGGAATCATGCTGGTTCCTGATTCAGACATTCGCTAAGCGTCCGTGGCGCGCACCCAGCCTCTGAAATACCCCAACAGCCGGGTTCACAGGGGAGCTCGCTTAGCAACGAGTATTCCCGACTCGTAGCATCGGATCCATCTTCGAGAGGGAGGTGGTGGAACGAGAAAGAGGGAGAGCAGCGGGCCTGCGCGTGTGCAATGTTCGCCTAACTTTGTTTCGTCCTGCGACCTTGAACGTGTCCGAGGCCAAGGGGCAGAGTCGCGGGAGGGTAGGCAACCGTCGACCGGGTACATCGTACGGTATCGATCCCGAGGTCCCTTTCCCGTTTCGTTCGAAACGCCGCGCCACATCAACCCCTTCTTCATGGTGGCGTGACGTGGCGTTGTATGGAGCAGAGTGGCGTGGCGGGTCGAAAGTCTTGAGTCCTTCGCGCGAACATGAGGGCGCTCGAGGACGAGCGGACGATGACGGGGGTTGAACAGCGAGGGTCATGGATTCCATGTGTCTCCATGAAACGGGAGAAACGGGTGAAAGCGAAAGCAAACGCGACCATCGAACGCTAGCGTCATTCCGACGGACAATACAGCCCGGACTCGTTTGAAACTATTTGCTTGAAACTTCCCGCGTAACAACACCACGGAAAACTGTTTAGAAAAATTGTAAGGTTGGCAATTAAGTTCGCAACCTCCACATTTTCTCAAACAAGGTCTTTTACATATATTTTTTAAGCACGAGTGTTTTATGTCAGACTCGCTGTGCCCGCGACTTTGTCCACGTGCAATGACAAATCCAAAAGTTATAAGCAGAAACGTGCCCGAAAGAGGGCGAAGAAGCCGTCTTTGGTCACTAATGACGTCACAACTTTTGAACGAATGGACTTTTTCGAATGCGGATTTCGCCTAAACCTTCCCGAAGAAACGCTGCGTATAATGGCTCAAAGCCCAGCTTTCTACCTTCAGCCGCTCTCAGTTGATGTCGTCCCAAACAGACAGACACGATTTAGATAGAGATAGAGATTAATCGCAAAATTCAGAGCTTTCCAATGATACACTGAACGAGGTTATAATGATACAAGAAAAGAATTATGAAACAGAACGTCGCGAATTTAGTTGCCAACCTAATGCTTATACAGCGACTCACCTAATTGATCACTAGACTGCGGATCTTTATGCACTTATGGCTTATAGAAATTTTTAAAAATGCTGGAGTATCAAATTTGACAGAATCTAGTATGATTTTCATTCATTTTGGATCTAGAAATGCTATTGCCAATGAAAATAGGAGTTTATTTCGTGCCACTTTTAAAAAATTTGTCTACAAGAATTGAAAATAGTATAAACATCTGCTGGCTATTTGGAACAATAGGAAGATTAACGTGTCTACAAAAAGTACCTTGAAAAATATCGTTTAAAACATTGATAAATAAACCAGAATAGCTTGCTTATAAATGGAACAAACCACTTTTCAGCTTTCCTGTGAAGCTGGAACGCTTCGTT
Organism: Lasioglossum malachurum; assembly: GCA_028455605.1. Lineage (NCBI taxonomy): Eukaryota > Metazoa > Arthropoda > Insecta > Hymenoptera > Halictidae > Lasioglossum > Lasioglossum malachurum. The sequence continues at coordinate 18,288,150 of CM052316.1, read as the reverse complement.
TAGTTGATGACGTGCGACGAAAATTTTGGAAATATTCCATTTAGTCGGAATTGCGGATAAAACAGTAAAGGTCTCTTGAGCCTTTAATCAAAATTTCAAAATTGTATCATGTAAGCAAGGAATAATTGAAATTATTTTAATTTCATCCCAAATAATGCGTAGTCAAATAAAATTGTCATAAGGATTATTTACCAAATAATTATCGAATCAGATTCGGATTTCAATCAGAATCCCCGAAATACAGTATTATTAATTTTTGTTAAGTCAGTTTCTCGTAAATTCAGTAACAAGTTTTTCATTTAGTCTCTCATTTTCTTAAAAGAAAATAGGAACTTCGTTATTGGAAGGAATCCCGGCAAGTGAACGTATTATCTAGCGAAGGTTGATATTGTTTAAAGGTCGTTTCAAACGGTCGTCATAGTTAAAACTGGGCCACGGTCAACCGTGCCAATTAAACGACTACAGTGCATGCTCCTCTTCGTACGCGGCAAAATACATTGACACCGAAAGTACCTAGCTGTTTCACGTGCCCCGTATTGCGTCTTTCGACTCATCCGCCAAAATGCTCTTGAGCCTGTGAAATCACTGTCACGTGGTACAGTAATGTCTCGATATATGTGAGAACTTCGGGAACCGAATGACACTTATATCGTGCACGTACAGACGCTAATCCTTGATCTCTCGCCGCTGGCATCCCGTACGTAGAAAAGGATTGCGAGTAAACAAAACGTCGACGTGTCGGTGCGACAATGCTAACCTAGTGACAAAACATTTTTGTTTTTAATTATTTTTTTATGAACCTTTCAGCAACATATTCGTGACATTTTTCTGATTGGAACGATACCACACACGACACAATTTGGATCATATTTGCATGTGTAATTCATGATACGGTAGAGAACCTTGATTAAAGAATTCAGATGTCACCAGTTCGGATAATCGAGGTTCCACTGAATCGTGAATTGAACAAATAAATGTGATCCGAATTGTGTCGTGTTTGATCTCATTTTAATGAGAAAAATGTCACGAATGTGTCGGTAAAAGTCTCATAAAAAAATAATTCGAAACAAAAATATGTTTTGTCACTAACTTGATATTGTCGCGCCGGTGTATCTATTCTCGTAGGGTGTTACTTGACTTTTCCATAGGATAACATTTTTTTCAAATACGTATTATACGTTCAAGTGTATTATGTTCTCTACCTAAGAGCTTTCTCTTGATTATTCTCTGCAGTTCGCGGACATAATGGTCTCTTTTTTCATGGATAATTAGACTGCGCTAGTATATGCGCATATACGGTAAAATAGGAACGGACGCGGTATTAAATTTGTAAAATATATTAACGGTATTAACCCTTTGCGCACGAAGATTTTTTAAATATTAAAAATATGTATATTTCTCAGGCAAGTAGATCACGTATCAAAGTCTTGAATGCTAGGGAGAAATGGTAATTAAAAATCATGTACGCAATTAAAAATTATTTATCCCAAATTATTCGCCCCCAAAGGGATAATAGTAGTTTTATCGTATCCTCATTATAACGAAATCTTGCGGTCAAGGAAGGTGTTCCTTTACTCTACTCAACTCGTAAATAATTTATGAAAATGGAAATTTTTATAAAGAGTGAGAAGATGAGTCGATCCTTTCTAAATACAATTCCGCTTCCATTCGATTCTGTAACGATGTTCACAACAGGAAATTTCGAAATCTCTTGAGCCGACGATCATCGGCGAAAAAGAGAGAAAACTTCGATTCGGTAACTGTCTACATTGTTGTCAAGATCGTCGCGCGAATCATCGCTATAAACAGTGCAGACTGCGACGCGCTATCACATCTTCCAGATAACGTTGGAATATTTTTGACTTTCAGATGTTGAGCCCTCTGAATCCACAGTTACAGTAGAGCCTCGAAAGTTGCATTGGCAGCGAATTCTACAGATGTAGATCATGCCACATTCAAACTCTAGCAAGAAGTTTTGTAATCATTCAAAGTTTCAACACTTCCAATTTTTATTTTCCAAAACGTCAAACTTGGCAGATTAAAAGAGAAGTCTTGCTCAGTATTTCAGTTGTGCTAGATCTTTTCGTAGCATCTCGTCGAATTCGCCTCAAGCTTTATATAAAAAAAGAATTAACTGGATTAAGCGTCTCTTAAATTTTCATTACACGATAAAAAATGTATATTCCTTTCGCGTAATTCCTGCGAACTATATTTTGAACTACTCTTTCCACCTTCTTGAAGAAATCCGAATCGCTTTTTTACTTCGGGAAGAGTTACTCTACCGTGAAGGGTGCATGGGGAGTTTCTCGACAGATTGGATGTAAATGTAGAAAGTGAAAGCATAAGTTATTTCTGAGAAGGTAATGGAGTCGGGTCCGCTCGAAAGATCAGGCAGACCGTGCCAGGACGAAAAGGGTTCGCCCGTATAAAAGTGGTTGCCCCGTCCACGTGCATCGATTCATTCGTCACGCTGCTGCCCCGACCTATCCAACGCGTAACACCAGAACTTTCGCGCGTCGCTGCAAGCGTCAGTGTGTGTGTACGTGTACGTGTGTATGCTAACCGCAACCCGTCACGTGTTGTGGTAGTGCGATTACAACTGATTCGGTGTGCCTGGACATGTGCGTGTGGAGAGATCTAGCGGATATAGGGGAAGAGGAGAGACGCGAACACCGGACCGGCGAAACACGTATAGACCCCTGCCCCTTCCACTTGTGGACCGGCTCGAATTATTTCGCAGACGGTTTCATGGATGCGGTGCGTGCTCCATTCAACTGGGGAGACCGGGAACTGCACATGTCGCTCTCTATTACGTTTTTCAAAATGAGATAATACGAAATGGATCCATTTGATCCATTGTTTTAGCGAAGCATTTTTAGCTAAACTACTAAAGTCAACTCTAAATACACTACCGTGCAAAAGTAAGAAGCGCACCCGGAATATTTAATAGAAAAGCGTAAAAAATCAAATAGGGTAATTTCGGGAGAGATGCACCACATTTTGTTTTCTGTTTATGAAAATTGTATTGAGAAGAATTGGAAGTGTAGACAGGCATAGTTGAATTGTTTATTTGAATCTCTTTAGTACGATATAACGTCACATGAGTAAAACTTTTATATTAATATATTAATACATATAATGTTTAAAACAGGTCGAAAAAGTACATCTCTCCGTAGGGCCTGGGGTTAGATGCACGCCTTTATTTATAGCCTCTTCTCCCTACTGCTATTCTTCTTTTCCTCTACCACACATGTTACATAAATTAATATACATTGTACATGTTTCATGGAGCCATTTGAGGCATTCGGAACAACGAATTCAATCTTCTTTAGATGTGGTTGAATAATAATCTTCCAAACATTCGATATAATGATTATCAGAATCTCCAGGACTGTGTTTATAATCTCAGCTTTAATTTATCGCTTTGTAATTAATTGAAAAAGGGATGCTCCTGACGAAAACGACTGTCTATCGGCGTCTATCAAAACACGATGAAAATTGGTAAAGGAGTAACTATAAAGGAGTAACATTGTCACTATTTAAGAGAGAGAGAGTCGATACTGATAGTTAAAACCATACAATAAGAACGTAATAACTACGTTGACTACGTTGAAAAATGACTACGTATAATTTAAAGCAGTGGACATATTACAAATATTTAAGGAGATGTATGCTTAATAGAATAATTGAAAGAAGCATCAAATTTTTACTTGGCTCCTGTATCCTGCAAACATTTTTTATTTTGCATAAAGATCCGCAGTCTACTTATAATTATACTGGATGCTTCTTTCTATTGCACAGTGGTATGTACTTTCTTTCGTATATTAGGTTGACCAAGAAACATTTGAGAGATCAAAAACTGCACAATGAGATTTTAATGAGAAGTTTAATGAGAAAACATCATTTTTTATTCGAAATGCATCGTCCTAAAGTTTGACCCATTCTTTTAGCTAAAATACTAACGTAAATTCTAAATATATTAAGTTGGCGAAGATTTAGTTGAGAAGATCCAAAACTGCAAGAGTTTATTCTTTGAATTTGTCAAGTATGAAAAGTTGCAATTTTTCTCATGAATAAATTCCATAAGTATATTAGGCTAGTGCAATGTATTCAATTGGGGGAGATCAAAATCTCTACAAGTGATTTTATATCAATTTATAGTCCTGGACTCACCTGCTGAATTGATTTCTAGTACAAATAGAAATATTTGGTAGCTGACACTGATGGTAATGTACACTACCGGTCAGAGGCTTCAATATTTACACAACTAGCGCGTTCTGTGTGCACAGGGATTATCCTTTGATTCTGTTATACTTTACACAGGTATTTGATGAGTGTGTCAGTAGGACTGGTATCTTGCCTTTATCGAGTGAATTTACGGAGAGTAAAGAAAAAATGAAGAAAGAATATCAATTTTAAATAACATTTGCAATAATTATTGTGTGGGATATTCAAATAAAATCTGTCAATCTGATTTAACAGAAAGAATGTACGAGAATACATAGTTTATAATAGTCAGATAGTGAATGCATATGAGAATCAATGAAGTTTCACGAGAATTAGTTAATTACTTTACAGAAATATATACTTGTTTAAAATGTTTTTTTGCTGCTACGTGAAATTAGATGACGGGACAATGTGTTATATGAGGATCAACTAATACCATATCTATTAGTTTGTTAAAAGAATGTACGATATTTTTAGCCGTCACTTGTTTATCAGAACAAAAATAAGCACACCAATGAAAATTTATCGTCTATGATCATGTCCGTGAATGTGAGGAGCATAAAATTGTTCACACGTAACAGAATAAGACAGATGCTGCTGCTCTTTTTGCATTCGTGGTACAAAGAAAAGAGTATGAGAAAAGTGTGTCAATTCGTCAGCATGGTCGTATAAGGGTTAAGGCTTTCGTACTTCTCAAGGTTCGCTTTTTATGAACCTGCGTCTGTTCTTCGATAACGTGCTCTCGGACCTGGTCGAGTCAACATCGACCTGTAAAAAAAGGAGAAACGACCGGCGAAGTTATCTTCAAATATAGCAGAAGCTCATAATAGATTTCTTTGTGATAGACCTATATATTTCCTGCTTGACTGTCTTTGTTGCTGGTCGTCTGGCTGCCAGACACTCGCAAGAAAAAAGATGAGGATGATGTAAGCCAAACTGGGGACTCTCATTTTCGCTTAGAACACACGCTGAAAATATTCCAATCGCCAACACAGCTCCGTTCATCTCTCTGCTCATTCTTGTATTTTCTAATATTTATAATAATTCACAGTTCGGTGAAACTTCCAAACAAAAAATTTCAATTGCATTCTAATTTCTGCAATTTCGATTACTAACAAACAATGGCACAATGGTAAATCGATTAACTCCATACAGAATAGAAGATGATAAAAGAAATAGTGTACATTAATTTTTCAAGATTCTTTCAATTTCCATCATTCGTTATCAGTAGAATGTACTCTTGATGAAGATTTTAAACAGACTCTACTGAATATGAATATGTTATTTCTTACCTAAACAATATTTAATCGTGGGAGCGCAAACGCGCAATACAATAAATATAAATTTCTTTCTTCGGCTGTGAAACGACTGAGGTGAAGCTGTGAAGTTCTAATCATTGTAGCCCTGACGAGAATCGCACAGCAAGGGGTTAATCGTTTTGTGAACAACTCGTATAGAGTCGCCAGATTAAGATTGTGTCCCCACTCTACCTTCCCCTTCTACCACGTTTCCGTCGCGGGCCGGTCACGTGGCGCGTCTCGTCTCTGTCGTGCATGTGTCATAATGGCACACGATTGACCCGGTACTGGCAGAGAGGGGGTATAACTTCTTCCCCTGATTCCGTGCTCCCTCTCTTCAACCGGTGACTCCGAGCTCTCATATCGTTTTTCCCCTTTTCGAAAGTTGATATAAAGGAACGTTTACGCTGCCGTTTCGTCACGAAGCTGTAAAACAAATGAACGCGTTCTGCAGACGTTCACGAAATTCAATCGGCGATCCGCGCGCACATTTTGGTTACCGCGAGCCGAGTCTCCTGATGTCAGTGCTGATCACAATCATTTTCGTTGTCCGAGTCCAGGCGGCGCGGCGTCCTGACCATCGCAATCCTACTTCACAGTCGCCGTTTCGCGCGATCTACTTCTTCAGAACTATCGAACAAGTATTTATAATTCACGTCGTTCGGGACGCGGACGTTAAGCTGTTTAAAGTGTACGATAAGATATTCTGCTCAGACGTCTTTAATTGCTCTCCGATTTGTCGAGTGCGACTCGACGTCGTAATGGAACCTTTTAACTCGAATTCTCCTCAACCCAGAGAGTCTCTTCCAGAATTTATTTCCAAGAAATTCGAGCAGACTCGTCTTCTCCATGCAACAAATAAGCCGTTTAATGCGAAGATGGTGCGAGTTAATTATCGGATAATGAGTAGACGGCGGGGATCTTTATGTAAAATAAAAATTACCTGAATTGCAACTCTCTCTAACTGGAGGGAAATAGAAATTTATCTTCTTTCGTAATATGTTTAATAAGTTCTAATGCTTTTACTGTTTTAACCTTCGTAAGGTAATGTGGGGTCTCAGATTTTTGAAAAGAATTTTTATATGAATAAAATTGAATCTGTTTATTGACTTTTTATCCCAAATTTATTAAAAACGAGGCTATTTATGAAATTCATTTGTCCGGTTAAATATCCCCTTACCTTGCAAGGATTAAATTGCACCTACTCAGTTTTGTCATAAATCTAATAATGAGGAATTAATTAAATTTCCACGAAACAGAATAATATTGAAGGACGTTTCGATAGTCTTAAACGTTTTATTTCATTACGATCCACCCCTCGAGGTGCGGCGTTGGGCCAAACAGCCAAATATTGACTTACATTACTTTTGCATTAAACGTCCAACGTAAAGCTGTCCTTGGTATTGATCGGACACAGAAATTCTTTAAAAACAATTATATCTTGAGGCTGTAATCAGCGTATAATTCCAAAGTTTTGCCGGCAGTGTGTGTGTGTGCGTATTTCAGTAGTTATCTGCCGTAAATAAAATAAACCAATTCATTCGACAACTTGAGTTTCGTTTTGTAATGTTAATTATTTTTTCACGAACCTTAATCGTTGATCGGTTAATGGAACAACGGGATAATTTGAAGTCTTGTCGAGGTTTCGCGAATTTCGCAGCGTCATTATCAGTGATCATCAGTAAACTTTGTAAGTCGAATCGTATTATCGCGAAGATTTAAAACAGAGCTCTCAGTTAACATTCGGGACAGAGATTTAAAACATCGTTACCGTAAACCATTGACGCGCTAACCAATCTGTCGGTATCTGTATCACGAGTGAGACAATTAAACTATTAAAACTGTTGTCGTAATAATGACGTTCAAGACATTAATCATATTTTATAAAATTGAATGTATTGAATGCTCGCACTATATATAATATCGAGTCAGACTGGTGATGAAGAACTCGAACAAACTCTACTAAATATGCTCGTAATGATTTTCTTTAAACCAAAATAAGATTCGATCTTTTTATAGTCGACATTTAGCTATTAGAAAATGTAAGAAATGCATTTTCAGATAACCCGTGTTGCTTAAATTCGACTTGGAAAATTTTTATTTTGCTCCACGATCCGCAGTCTAATAATGCAGTGTATGCAATACGGAAAGAATTAGACTCATAAAAGTTTTTTTTGTTCATCGCCACAAATCTGTATAAATATTAAGTTTAATCACACACACATTAAGTATATATAAATACGTTTCTGTAGCTAAATAAGTTTGATATGAAGCTCTATATGTATAGGATGCCCAAAAATGTTGGACTTCCCTGAAACAGCAGATTCCCGGGAGTATTTGAAGTAATTATTTCCTTTGCAAAAATGTTCTCCGCAGCTTTGTTCAGAAGTTATTAACAAAATTATGGTTCTATCACGGGGCGGCTACAGCGGACGCTTTCCGACTCGGCTAATGACAACACCACTGATTGGTTCGTGTTCTTCGTTAACACTAAACCTACCAACACCGGCCAAAATGACCAGTTCCAGATTTTTTATTTTACAATTAGAAAAGTAATAAAACCGATTTCATAAGAAACGATTGTCACAAAGATTGAAACACAAAGTCTGCATAAAATCAATCTTGTCATTTTTATAAGGGAACATGAATCATTCCTTTCAAGGAAGTACAATATTTTTGGGACACCTTGTACGTTTCAACGAAGATATTAATATTTGAATAACTGACTATTTCTGGTTACTCTCCTCCGGCCAGCTTTAGTCTGCAAAATTTTTGAGCGAAGAGACATTCAACGTCCGCGGCTCTCGTTATCGTAAAATGATTTGGATGATTTCGATTTACCAAGCTCCCAAAACACTCGAGGGCGATTGTTAGCGCCGCGATAATCGGACCCTCGCGTGTCCACCGCGGGGAAAAGAACGAGACAAGGTTATACTACCGAATTGGATTATCACCGGCCTCTTATCCTGTTTTGTCAAGCATCTCGAGGTCACTTCCCCATGGACTGCGATTCTAACTGTATCAAAACATTAAAGCGGAGTTTCAGCTGGCGTTATCGCGATGATAACGCTACCAAGGCCGCCACCGGGATAATTGGCCAAAGTCATTTTGGTATTGTGTAACGTCGGATAACCCTCGCCGGCTACGGCTCGGCGCGCACTGATTTTCAAAAGCGTCGCCCATCTCTGCATCCTCCAACTGCGAAAGCGATCGTGTTTCGCGATTAGCATCTTTTTCCTTTTTCGAATTTCAAGTAGCATTATTTACATGTCTCTCGTGGTTCTTCGTAGAACGTTCGGTTTTTTCGTCGACGGACGATCGAGCATAAATTAAGCCGTTTAATGCAAAAATGGTGCGCGTCGAAACAGTCGATCGTTGAGAATTTTAGTAAACGTCCTATGAAACACAATCATATCGGAGGATGTTACGTTTGTCTCATGCAAGCTAGAAATTTGTCACAATTATTTTCTTTAACACACTAAACCCACTGAGCCTTAAAAGTAACTGGATCATGTTCCCTTATAAAAATGACAAAATTGATTTTATTTAGCCTTTGTGTCCAACCAGTCATTTTGACCGGTGGTGGTAGGCCTAATGGCGATTAAACCCGCGGAACATAGTGTTAAACCAAACAGACAAATATTGTCTTCGCCATTTTTGCATTAACACTAGGTTACACTAGCACTAGAAACAACTATTCTACATTACTTTATAAAAATAACGAGAAACTGACTATCCCAATTTGTAACAATTTTTTAAATAGTATACAGTCAAAGAAATTAATTTATTAAATAATTAGGAAATGGAGTTAGCTAATATTCTTTATTTTGTTAAACGTGGGACAGTAACGAATGTTGACAACGATCAAAACGCTGTTAGCTCCAAATCTCCAATACAGAAAATTGAGTTCTGAGTTTCTGAATTGAGTTTTCTAAAGTATCCTTCGAGAGGTTTCACAGTACCGTGAAGTATAATTTTCTTCTAGTATAGTAAGAGTATGTGACATTTTGTTTTGTTTTTAGAACTCTTCAATCTTTCGAAAATGTCAGGATACGAAAATGTCAAGATTCCATTTTTAAAGGACAATAATAAAATGTTTGGGTCCTTCTCAGAGATTAATTTCTAAAATCTAAGTGTTTTTATTTTCCACCCACACATATATCTGAAACTAATTTAACCGGAATTTTATGGAATTTTCCTTATAAATATTATAATTAAGGACGCCTGAAAATCAGTAGGAAAATACAGAAAAGATAAATTTATGCAAGGGTTGCTGGGAACCATGCGTTCCATACTTGGTAAAGCAGGCTCATGCATATTCAAAAGTTGTCGGGGTAGGTTAATAAATCTTTTTTAATGCACCACGCATGGTGGATGCAAATTGAAGAACAAAAATAAAGTTTGATTTTTCTTCTGAGGGACTAATCTATAACATCATAGTATGAAATACTGTTTTCTGTATAAAAAATCGTTACTCTCAGCAAAGAAGTTTCACTTCAAAATTTCCACTTTTTTCGTCCATAATGTAATTTACATATTAAAATTCTGAATTCCACGAGTCAATCTTAGTGAACGGTGTTAAACAAATCGGGATTCGTTATTATATTTGAGAGAGTTGGCAGTTGGTCATCGAACAATTAAAGCTAAGAATACTCCATCCTTACAGTTCCATTCTCTGGGATTGGCAACGTGATTATAAAGAGCAGTGGTCTTCATTCTGTATTCGTCTTACTGGCTGACTATGCGTTTGATAAGTCTCACTCGACGCAGTGAGACTTACATATCTGTTGCCATGCGGCGTCGTGATACGATTAGGATGACAGTACGCTTGTAAAAGGGTCCATAAAAGTACGATTACAACGAAGTAGTACACTCAGTAAAATAAGTCTCCGTACACCCTTTAAAACAGAATAACTTTTTTATAATTATACCAAATGACCTGATGTTTCGTAAGCAACTAGAAGCATTGATTTACTAAATGATGTGCAAAAAACATGAAAAAATGAAAAAACCATTTTCTAAAACTTTTTTTATTTGGGCCCTTAAAATGAAAATTTAAAATATATGTTTTGTAGATTTATGTTAGTTATACAAATGCTGAAAATTTCATCGAAATCGGTTGACCCAGAAAAAAACGACACGCATCGAAAGATGTACCATTCTGTGGATTTTAAGCAGAAACTGATCAAAAATGTAACCTTGTAAATTATAACTTTTGGAAAATTTTTTGCACGTAGTTTAGTAAACCAATGCTTCTAATTGCTCACAAAACATCAGGTCATTTGGTATAATTATAAAAACGTTATTCTGTTTTGAAGGGCGTATGGAGATTTATTTTACTGAGTGTATGTAGACGAGTTGAAGTGTGTCAAATGAAATAATTAGGAGGAGAGATAAATACATAAACCACAGCTTTCCAATGTAAGCATTGCCAGCCTGTTATGGATATTACAATTCAGTTCATATGTAATATCAAAATTAATAATATAATTAGATTGTGGTTGTTATACATATATTTATGAAACAATCGGATACGTACAATTTGTAACAATAGTTTTATTTAAGAATATGAGCATATTATTTCTAACTTAATAGAAGTGTTGAAAATTGTTTTAATACAATTTTTATTTTTGCACGAAAATCCGCAGTCTGTTAATAACATTTTTGAAATCAAATTCTGTAACACTGAATACACAATATTGAGTTACATCAATAAACAGTCAAAATTCTTATAAACTTATTGAATCAACATGCAGTGCCAAATGTATAAAAATTTTTATCAAATTAATTCCGCATCTCTCAATTGTAGTATTGATTTAAACTAGTCCACGGTACAAATTAATAAAATACGGATAATGTTTACTCCTCATAAAAATCTACAGACGAGCCATGAGTGCAATAAAATGCGTCGTTCAATCGCCATATGTCGGACAACCGGTTTTTTATGGAAGCTTTTTCATTGTTGTGCTGAAACAGAAAATTCGATATGTATTACAGTTTCAATGCATAGTTTGTAAAGCAGTTTTTACACGATCGGATACGAACATTTTCTTCATCGCGTTTAATCAAAGTTTTTAATATCAGAGATTTGTTGTTACTTTTCCAATATCGTCGATTATTGTTTCATTGTATTTGTTGCTAACAGAGATGGTATCCTATTTGTGTTTGTTATTATCCCAGCTCGGATGACGTAGCTTTGTGTTGTCCCGAGATTCATGGTCCCTGTACTAGCAATCAGCACTGCACTACGCCACTTAATCTATTAATAGCTTCAGCGTAGATTCTCTCGTCACAATATAAACGTATAATAACGGCTATCCCTGGACAGATATATGTACGACACAACATAGATGTATCATTGGCATGATCATTTCCTGCCTTTTGACTGATTCGTAGACGCGCACGTAATGCGCAGCGAAGGTTGGCGAATTCTGCTCAAATACTTCAGATTAACCTGCAGAATTTATCATAATTAGACTGCACAACAGAGCAGAAATAAAATATAACTATACAAAGTATAAAAAAAAATAGCACAATAAATATTAAATTAAGTTTTTAGTTTATTCTTTGCTTAACTCTCTTTTTCGTAAAATAAACTGGAAACGTTTGCTTCAAAATTCGAGTAGGTTAAATATATAAAATATAAAAACAAATAGCACAATAAATATTAAATTAAATTTTTAGTTTATTCTTTGCCTATCTTGTTTTTCGTAAAATAAACTGAATACATTTGTGAAATATATAAAATTTTTAGTTCATTCTTCGCTTTACATTTTACATTTTTCTCATAAAATAAACTGGAGAAACACACACACACTTATACCTGCTTCAAACCTCCTATGGAGTGACTGAATAATAAAGATACAATAATCCTTTCGTTTTTGTCACGAAAATAAATATGTAATTATTTTCAATGATCAGACTTCAAATTAAATAATTAATATCTGTTTAAATTTGTGGGACATTTTTAAAGCTAGTGATCATAGGTACCAGATGTTGTCGAAAAGTGATTACAAAAATTGAATAATAATCGCGAATTAACGGGTTCCCCTTCCACAGTATGATTAAAGTAGTTCGACTGACATGTGATACACATTTCTGTCTTGTCTTTGAGACAACAGTAGCCATTATTAGCTAGAATGTCAGCTTAACTACTTACACGAACACATGTTGGTTTTTTGTAATGAAAACGTTCAACACGGTCGAGACAGTCTTCACGTTTCGTATATTCGTTTCTTTCAAGTCTTCCTGTTACATCATGAACTCTTATTTGTTCGTGCAGGTCGTTAAACATTTTATTCAACTATTCTCAGTTGACCTTTTCTCATTTAATAATATTTTACATTTTCTATTTTCTATTCAAACTTCTGAACTTACAACAATCGATATTTCTTTCACAAAGTAATATAATAAACATTTATTAACAAATAGTAGCCTATGTGTCCATAGCAAAGCAATGCGATTATTATATATTTTAATAAATATCTGGGTGAAAACTTAGCTCAGAACATGTTTACATAAAAATTGTACACAATAACTATTTTTATTAATTTATTTAAAACAGTTGAAATTACATGAATACTGTTTTCCGAATAGTACGATTCATTAATGCAAAAATTAATTATAATTAGTGTACTTACGTTTGCGTCTCTTTGAAACTATATTATAAATAACTTACAATGTACAAATTCCTATAAATGCATCGAAATTGTATTCAGTTTCTGAATATTACAAATGGATAATGAATAAATCGTTAGCGCTTCATGGCGTGTATTGGTTTCAACGTAACTGCAAAATTATTATATTAAAATAACGAACCATCGAGAACGAATAAATACGCATACGTAATTAAATTTGAAATTAAGTATTGTCTTTTAGGTAAATAAAATTAGGTACATTTTTATGAAAGTTAAGTTATGAAGTTATGAAGCCAAAAAATTGCTAGGTAGATCGAGAATGTGTTATAGGTCAATAATATTTCCGAATGTATAACATTTATTAACATTGAATCTTTCATCGACTAGTCAAATACCTTATATATATTTCTCTTTTAATTACAAATGCCCTTCATTCAAAATAACAATGTATTTCTCATTATTGATATTGTAATTTAATTTACGAAACTAACAATGTGTACGTTAGATACGTATGTGTATAAAGTAAACGTTATGTATGCAGCAACAAACATAACAGAACAAACGACCGTGCAAATTTTAATTAACTTTCAACTTGCCAGATAAATTTTGAAATTCTATTACAGTGGAGAAACACATGTACTGCAGGAAAAATTGGAAACGGCAACATGAATAGTGGAGCAAATTGTCTGTTTGTTTTGGCAACCGCGAAACTGTTGAACTTGAATTCGAAATGAAGATGTTTGTGTGTACAAGTTGGCAACAATTAGACGTAATCCTCGCCTTTACTATAAATATTGCGGAATTTAGAGAGTTTTCTCAGAAAGAGACTGTGGGTGTAATATTTGAACGCAAGACAGTGACGCGTGATGAGTGTGTCTGCGTCTTTTGGCAAGTATCAGTTCAGTATGTGAAAAAGTTTCTCTTCGTACAAAATCCTTCAAATTTCAACACACTTTTATATTTCAGTACTATGTTACGAATTATTTCAATTATTTTGTTTCTTGTTGCGCTAAAATACAACTTTTCAAAAACACATCACAGGGTTAATCTTCAGATTTATTTTGCTTCAGGGTGAAAAAGAGCCATGTACATTGCACAATTGAAATTACAATGCAAACTTCTTTGTCTTTCTCAATTCTTCTACTTTTTTGTTTCTTAAAATCTCCACTCCTCCTTTGTTTCTGAAATTTTCCGTTGCATAAGTAGATCTTTTCGTGCACTTCACTTTACTTTGTTCTTTTATATTTCATTATTTTATATTCAATACTCTTTATCTAGAATAGTATCCTACCTACTTACGTGTACGGAATAGGTATCTAACCTAAAACGTTAGGCTGAAGTGAAACTCGTTTCTCCGTGTATCACACCGCGGTATTAGGGACATTTTTAGCGATTTTTGTGCCGCAGTAATGAACTCCTCCTTCACTCTAACGCGCGAAATGTGCTGGGGACTTAATGTTTTTAATTAAAGAAGCAAGAAAAGCTTCTTTTTATATTTCAATTGTATCGAAGTAGGTATTTAAATAATAATAAATTTTACCCTATGCAAGTTAAAGTAATACAAAGAAGAACAGTTTGCAGAAGAACAAAGATAGAGAAGAAAAATAATCTTATTTGAATCTTTTATGAACAATGTTTTTTCAAATCCTAAGATTACAGAATACAATCTCATAGAATTGTACTTTATTCAGGGCAAAATATTTACCTCCACGTATTTTATTCTCATTGGGAAAAAATACCGCAGTAAAACGTACACCCGCAGTAATAGGTACATTTACCCTATGCGCGGGGAATACGAGCCACCCCCGTTGCCGGCCTATGCTAGTCGAGTTGCGCCGCCATGGCCGCGGAACTCGCGCGTGGAATTATTTTCGTGGCTACACGATGCTGCCTGTTGACTCACGCGTCAAGCGCGTGAGGAAATTTACATGCGTCGCAGGATATTGCATTCGCAGACTGTTTCTGCGGCGCGGCGCGAGAACAACCGGACCGAGTGTAACTCGATCTGAACACGGGGACAGCGGGCCATGTTTCCCGAAAACGCGATGTTTTTTATTTTCTTGGCCGTGCGACAGAATCGACAGATTACGAGGACTCGCTTTCACTCGAAATAAATTCGGTAACTCGACAGCGAATATTTGTAACCCGACGCGCACGCTCGCGCCACGAATGTTTACAACCATGAAGCATCCTCGTGGGCCACCTATGCCACCGTGCAGAGAGGGTAACTTTTTCCCCTGAATTCGTGTTCCCTCCCCTCATCTGGTAACTCTGCCCCTGATGCAGCACGACCCCTTGCAAAAAACCGGTCTGTAATTAATAAAATTAACGAAGAATTGCCTCTTTCTGTTACAGCAATCCAAGGGCGGCGCGGAACATGGCGGAAAAACAACGCCGCGACAATCATAACACAAACATCACAGCAATGGGGCAGCTTGTACCTGCTGTCGCCGAGAGTCCGAGGAAGATGGACAAAATCTCCATCCTGAGGTTGGCCTCCGCTTTTGTCAGATCGGACTTTGGTAAGTTGTGTTATCATGTAGTCTAACCGCTTCAATGGGTTCTAATTACATTGCGGATGTGTGTGTATGCAATTTTCAATATTTTTATGGACAAACTTTAAGAAAGTTACTAAATTCTATCGAAGTTTATATTGTAGCATTTTTTTTAATTTTCGCAAGAAAGTATATACATACATATATATAATTTTGCTATTTTAAGGTGAAATAAAAATTTCTTTAAGCAATGAACTTTTATCGATCAAATATTTTCCATTTCGTTCGATGATCTTTTGCCACTTTCTGGTAGCTTGATAAGGTTATTGGCTATTTTACTATATTGACATACACACGACCTACAAGCGGTCAAAATTTTTGCACATCATCTAGTAAACCAATGTTTCTAATTGCTTACAAATAATCAGATCGTTTGGTACAATTACAAAAACGTTATTCTGTTTTAAAGAGTGTACGAATACTTATTGGACTGTACGTATTGAGTAATAAAAAATTACTTTCTTGCGAACCCAATAGTTATAATTTTGATCCGCAACGCAAATAAAATAAAAATTGCATGCGAAGTGCTCCACCTCTTCGTCGCTATTGAAACAATATGCTCCCCATGTCTATTTCAGTGGCCCAAAACAAATGATAATCACCAGGTGATACATTTGGACAGTGAGGGAGATGTTTAGGAATAGTCCAATGTCGTTTTTCAATTTTTCCTTGCGTTCAAACGGCTGCTCAATCAGCCCCTTGTCTCGGTGCAACACTTGTCTTGGTGCATTGTGTTTGACCGCGTTGGCGTCCATTAACAAACGGTTTATGCCAACCACTTGCGGCCTCAGTAACACGTTTCATTCTTAAATTGTTGTCGCGATTCATACAAGATTTCAATGTATTTTGCACCTTCAATAGTTACAAACGTGATGATAGTACGTTATGCAACGGAAGTCGGCACTGTTTGCCCATTTATCTTTCGAATAACTGAGAAAATGGTCAAACAGAATAGTCCATGATTCAGACTGAGCGTGAGACTATTTGAATTTTCACTTATTGTTAGTCTTATCTAGGTAAGAACAACTATGCTGTTATACAATACAGAATCCAGTTAATTTGACTGGTCCTCGCAGTTTTCTAACTTCAGGGTGGGAAAAAAATGAAGTTAAATACGAATGTAATTTCATCTGTAAGCGTCTTAACATGTCTACAATGATATAACAATATCCTTAAATCTTTCGAATGATTTTTCGGTTTCACAATTAATTAATTTCTGTCATAAACGCAAATCCGGCGTCTGTTAACAATAGGTTTAAGGGACACTAAAAAATGCCTATTTTACATTACTTTATAATAATAATAAAAATGGATCTATCCACATTTCTAGCCATTCCTGTTATAAAATATACCCAAAGAAAGAAATTGAATAATTTCTCATGGATGCATCTTTACTAATAATTGTGAATTAAAAATTTTAGAACCCGTCGTTTTGAGGGGTCCTCTAAAACCTTAATTACAATGTCCGTGATATTTGTTCTACGGCTTCTGATTAAGTTTCTTGTCTCTTTCCTCTGTTGCAGCACTCGGACGCGGCACAAAAGACTTTCTACCCCAAAAAATAAGCAACATGGACTTGGAACGATTTATCATCGACGTGAGTACTCGTAAATCGATCCAGTCCTGTTATCGTCACATGTTGAACATGTTAAAATCGTTCTTGTTAACCGTAACAGAAATTGATCGGAAGCGGGGGCTTCTTTATCGTGGTCACAACTACAGGGAAAATCGTTTACGTCAGCCATCTAGTCCAGGAACACCTCGGCCACATTCAGGTAAATGTCGCAACAACAATTATTCTCGTTCTGCTTTCATAGTTGAACGCTTTTCATTGCTTTGTGAGCTGTGAAGTATTTCTTTGCGATTACATCCTAACGGATTTTGTGCATTAGAATTCGCGAAGTACAATGAAAGAAAATTTATGCTCAATAATTTCACAGAAGAGGAAAGAAAATTCATATCTGAGCCGTTTAATTCAGAAGTGGTACAAGTCAATATTTGTCTCGTTGGTGTGACAACACAAATGTTTAGTCGTCATTAAATAAAATAATTGTAATATAATTTTAGCGTGGCTTGCATAAGATATTATTCTGTTTTATAGAAATTTTAATTAATTCCTCATTATCCAGTGATTAACTGTTTGGACTTGTATACTTTTGGCATATACAGGGTGTCCCAAAAGTGTTATACTTCCTGAGGAATCACAACATGTTTGGGACACATTCTGTATTACTCTAAATCTAAATTAAAAGTTCACTTTTTTTTTTATCGTAAATTCATTAAATGCTGTCTATCTAAATCAGCGTAATTAAAAATCGTACTTAATCGAAACTAACACAAACGTATCAGAAACAGCGAAAGTATCACGAATTAAACATATTTCTTTGAATACCTTCAAAAGTAAAAATGAGCAACGATAACATCTATAGTCGACAACGTATTTCGAAATGATCGAGATCGGTGAGAGGTACCTCTTTTTGTAACCATGTTTCCTTTGCTTCGAGGTTATCTTTAACTTCTTATGATAATGAAAATATGAATTAACGTTCATATCTTAGCTATAACCATTAGAAGTTGAAAATTACTGGTTGCAAACCGGTTAAAGAGGCCACATTGGAAATTTGTGCTGCGGAATGAACGTGGAGTTCAGGTTTCCTTATCTCTTGTACAGGGTGTTCATTTGAAAACTTTCCAGCCGAATATCTCGAAAAGTATGAAAGATATTAAAAAAGTGTAAAACACGTGTCCAAGAATTTCGAGGAGGAAAGAGGCGGGCAGTATCAGCTTTTTATTTTATTTAAAAAACTTTATTCTTTTTCAAATGGAAACCTATATTTTTTATTATGGGATCTTATTGTACGTAAAAAGACCAGCAATTTTCTCTGAAGAATTTAAAGAGAAGTAGAGCGAGTCATACTTATACTGCGAGAAAGAACATGTTAGAAGGTATCTCTTGGAGTAGGTCTACATTCCTGTACAATTTTGCGACGCAAATCGTTGACGCTTTCTGGTTGTGTTTTATAAACAACAGACTTTAAGTGTCCCCACAAAAAGAAGTCGACTGGAGTTAGATCTGGTGATCTCTTCTAACGATCCATCTTAGTGGGAATCGATTGTTTAACCACTGGCGAACGGGTAACGTGTAATGTGGGAGAGCACCATCATGTTGGAAGTACAAAAGTTATTCATTTAACAACATATTGTTATCTACTTCTCACTTACTTATACTTATCTCCGAAACTAGTGGGCGGATAAAAAAAAGTATCCTACAAAAATTGCTGGTATTTTTACGTACAATAAGATCCCATAATAAAAAATATAGGTTTCGATTTGAGAAAACAAATTTGACCTTCAAGTGACCTTGAAAACGCAACTCAACTGAAAAACTGATACTGCCCCCCTCTTTCCCCCTACAAATCCTTGGACGCGTGTTTTACATTTTTGTAATATCTTTCATACTTTTCGAGATATTCGGTTGGAAAGTTTTCAAATGTGCACTCTGTATATCATTTACTTAACTAATAGACTGGAAGTTCGAAGGAAACCGTATCTTGCAAATGCACCGTTTTTGTTCTTCGCTTTTTATCAGGTTTCCGTGCGTTGCATGAGACGAGGTCGTCACTTCAGTGTCGAACCATACATGCACGTAGAAGTGACAAAGTAATACTTCCATAAATGACGCCGTTCTGCTCCTGACAGTAAGGATAAAAGCATATTACTTCATGCACATGAGATTCGAAGCTTGTTTGAGAGTAATCTGCTTCGAACGTTTCCAAAAATTAATAACTATTCCTAAACGTTTCTTTTTCGTGTTGCACGAATCGATGGATGTTTAATCAGGATATCTCTAATCAATTTAGGATGGATTATGGAGAAACCTCGAAATAAACTTTTATAAAAACTCTGTTCGAACTTGCATACACAAATTCGTACTTATGAAATCGTTTATGAGAACAAATTATGCTTCCAAAAACTTCTTTATAATGTTTCCTCATGAGGGTATGTTAGAATCTTTCTTATAAAAGTTTTGTAGAAAGTTATTTTAGATTATATATTAGAGGGGGCTAGCTATATAATAAAAAGGTTATGTAAGTTTCTATATAATTAGCGAATTTTAATAAAATATAGTTAATCTGTGTACTAATTGAATTTAGTCAGGAATATTTTATTGCTTTTTAATTTAATTTTTAGGAAAGGGGTAATATTAAATCGATACTTTAATTAAATGGGTTAGAGAATATTTTGTTAAAATTACAGGGGTTTAATTACGCATTAAAATAATTTTTTATAGAAAATTTTAATAATGGAGGGGTAGCTATATTATTAAAATTTTATTTAGTTGTCTATAAATAATTAGTGTAGCTAATTAAATTGATTATAATGACCAAGTAAATATGATAAATATTGCTAAAAATCGGAGAGTAAACGTGTCCTCATCATTTTCATAAAGTAATATAAAATAGTCACTACTACCTAGTGCTCCGTAAATAAAGTATCGAGTATAAAAACCTCGAGAGCTAAAATTTATAGAAAGTTCTCTTTCGTTTGTTGAGAACTGTCGCGAACTTGCTCATTTTTTATGTTGAGAAATGTTGTAACTCCGTATAAAAATTTCAAACGTTCCTACTTTGTTAATAGACTGGCCTTCAGCCAACTTAAAGTTTACTCGACATTAAAAAGTTGTGCAACGCTTAACCGAGTAAAGAGCCTCTCATAATTTTCTGCGCTGTGGTGATGATCCTAAGGGCTTCGATTCTCTGAAACATATTCTCCGAACTCGTTAAGAAATGATTAAGCAGTAAATCGAAAAAATTATTGCTGCGAAGCCGGCGGCTGCATTTTGCATTCCCAGCGAAACATAGCTCTCGCGCCGAGCTTCAGAATTATCGATCAAATGAGTGCAACGGAAACGCACCGCCATGCCATGGCAACTGCTGCGCGCCATCAATAAATATTTTCTCTTTTCTCGTTGTGCAAAGTGTTCCCAACAATCGATTGGCGTTTCAGTTCGCGAGACATTTTCGCTCTTCAATAGTTTATTCGCGACAGAGGCAACGAATATTCAATTTCGAATTTAGCCATTTGCCAGCAATATGGTTTTTCATTAACCTGATTGTTTGCAAAAATCACAAATAAATTTTCAACTACTCATTATAGCTCCTAATTTAACGTATAAATTATACTCGAGTCAAATGTTTAAACCTCTCCGTAGTAAAAATAGAAATTCGACTGAAAGTGAAGAAGAAATGAGAATTAAACTATTTCTAGTGAGATCTTGATTGATTATTTTAATTAAAAAATTAACAACCATATTTATTTTCAACCCTTTTTGTGGCTGACAGTCGTTCAAACAATTTTATATTGTTCTTTTACTGTTTCTTATTATATATTGTGTATCTCAAACAACTTTTTACTGAACACTATATTTCTCTCTTCATTTAACTTATACTCAGCTCTCCAATACACGATTCCGTTTCAACGAGTTAAATATATTAATTAACTGAATTTTGTTGTTTCGTTTGAAATCAGGACCACGTGTCTGACCCGATGTCGTAAGGTATGGGATTAATCGGGAGACAAACGGCTTAGATGAGTCGACGCCCACTCAATAATTGAGATATGAGGACCAAAAGCTAATAATGTAATTTGTGTGCACAATAGGCATCCTCTTTGACAGAAATTCAGTCTCCTTATAATAAAATGATAGTAGATGATCAATTTAATCATCAATTTATATATTACTTGTAATTGCATTTTGCAATATTTTATGTACTTACGTGTATTCTATTGAACTTTCATTCAATTATAATTACAGTGGCCCACAAAGGTGTTCGTACGCCTTTTAAAACAGAATAACTTTTTTATAATTGTACCGAACGACCTGATGCTTTGTAAGCAATTAGAAGCATTGGTTTACTAAATTAAAAATTGTCCAAAAATTATAATTTACAAGGTTACATGCAAAAATAAAAAAGGCATTTTTAAAAATTTTTTTATTTGGGCCCTTAATGAAAATTTGAAATATATGTTTTGTAGATCTATGTTAGTTATACACATACTGAAAATTGCAATCTTAAATGAAACTATTAGATGACGTTATTAAGGGTGACATGTTAGTTCACAATGAAAATTTCTGTTGCTATTGAAGGTTCCATTAAAAAGTGTTTGCCCATGTTCCATAGATTTTTCACAATTATGCCATAATTACCGGTCGGTAATGTGTTAATTGCTGGACTGAGAGACTTGACTTTTTTCTTTTGTTTGCACTTTACACGTGTGTCTTTTACGTTTCAATACGCGTTCGTTGCACAGTGCAGTTTTTATATTTCTTGAACAGACCACAGAGATCGAGAGTGATTTACCGATCGCAGGTCCGTTGATTCACTGGATCCACGAAGCGTTACCTTCGCCCGTATTGTTGCTTCCTCACAGCAAACAGTCGGTGGATGTTCGCGTAACGTCATTCTTAAGAGAAGAACTCTACCATTTATCTCAAAACGAGGATCTGTATCACAAGGGTCTTCCGTTAAGAGGCGTCACTTTAAATTTCACGCTATTTCCTATTTGTCAAGATTAGAGTTGTCTCTTCGACGCGTGGTTAGTCAAATTGTAATTTGGAAACAAACAGCGTTTTCCTATGATCTAAAATTACACTCCTTAATGGAAGGCCCTGCACAAACAAAATCTCGTAAATCGTTCGCATACGGTAGAGCCGTGCAGTACCAACATTATCTTTATTAAAAAATTTGATTACCAATTATGCTGCAAGTCTTTCTCTGAAATTTTATTTTTTACCAACAGTAACTGAAGTTATAGTATCAAAACTTAGAATGGCCGGTACTTCACACAACTCTCTCCTAATTATTCACGCACCCTTTAACTTAGGATAAACTTCTCAGAAGTGGACCAAACGGCTTCAGATTTTTGGCAGAGTCAGGACGATTAGTGTAGTAGACAACGTGCAAAATTTTTAAGAAATGTTATTTTGCATCTGAGTAAATTCGAAACATATGTTTAGTAGACCTGTATCAATCGGGGTGTGGCCGGACTGGTAGAACAACCGTGCAGGGGGTGATTCTACATGTAAAAATAAGGGGAGAAAACAGAATAACATTTTTTTATTTGACACCTTGTTTTCGAGAAATCGAGTTTGGAAATTGTGGATCGTCTGACACGTCTGATCATGACCAACCAATTCTACTTCCTTTAGTAAAGGGTCTTCCATTAAGCGGTGTCATTTTCGCGCTATGCTTTATTTGTGAAGATTACAGTTGTCACTCGTCGACATGTGGTTAATAAAATTGTAAAAATAACTGTGTTCTTTTTATATAATTGAAAATAACAGTTCTTAATGGAAGATCCTGTATTAAGCACGCCAGCCCGACGGATCTTTAAATTTGATTTTCTTCAAAAAGAGGCGCCAAAGCAAAAAATATTGTTGCTTTCTTCAACTGATTTTTTCATCGAGATTGGTTAACGTTGCTACGAGCCACGAAGATTAAAAGTTACAATTTTCCGACTTCTCTCTGCGTAAAAATCGTTCTCGGCGTGAAATTGATAAGAGCTAATTACGTTGTGTGCTTCGAAGCAGCGAAATTCGGATTTTTATTGGACGTTTTTGCGCCACGTGTTGCTGCCGCGAATTAACTGGAAGTGGGACCACAGGATTTAGAGGGAATGGCGATAGGTGCAGTGGTGCGATTTGAAAAGGGATATTTCAACCACCGGATAGAATTGTAACGCAACAGGAGAGAAAAAATATGGAACATGCGCCACGAGCAAACGGAAAAAAGAAAAATCCACGTGGAACGCTGCTACTGTGCGCTGTTACCGGAACGGCAAAAATTTCTCGCGATTTCAACTACGACACGTGCACTCCATTTTTCAAAAGATCTTCGCTTTTATACGTTTCTCCAGATTTTACGTTGCATAATACCTTGACAAGCTGGAACAATATTCGCACACGAGCCTTTATTTCTTATTCTTTTAAATAAATCAAGTGTATAGGGTTTTTTTATAATTTCATATCATTATATATTAGATCTAATTTATTCGTATTTTATAATTTTTGGTTAAAAATTAGATATCTCTGGAAATTTTATAAAGCTCAGATTTTAAATTACTAAATTACCAGCCTTTATTTTTTTTTTTAATTTTTATACCTTATTAATTATTAAATTAATTTTATTCTCATTTTATAATTTCGTGTTCGAAATTGGGTATCTCTTGCAATTCATAAAACTACTTTTCAATTATTAAATTACTAGCCTGCGGGTTTTATACGTTCGCACTAAAAATAAGCAATAGAAGCACGAAACATTACAAATTTCTGAGTATAAAATATTTTCTACTGATTAAAATTACTAAATAAAGAAATGACTTTTATCTCCCACTTTTTAAAATTGAAGTATTAACAAGAGCCATATTCTTTTTAAAATTACTAATAAAAGAAAGCGTATCCTGGGGTTTACATTCATTTTTAAAGAATGTGCAACAAAAATGTATGTAGGAGTTTTCAATAACCTGATGGTTTTAATGCGCCTACGCCTTCCATGGTTGTGGATAATATTTATTTTACATGAAATGATTGCTTCAGAATCCATCTAAAAATACCAGAAAAATTTTTATAATGTCGCATGTATGACGAGTACAACACACTCGACATAAACTTGAAAGAGACCCTACGAACCCCCTAAAAATCGATGCTCACCCTGCAGCTCCGAGAGTCTCTGCTAGACCTAATTCAACGGTGTTGACACCGGCAGTGTCAGTCGTAGAAAGTTCGATAGTGACTCCAACAAAACACGGCGAAGTTGACCGTCCCAGATAAGGATGAGTGCTGACCAGATTCATAAGAATCCATACTCAGCCTCTGTAGAATTCGGCGCCTTGAAAGTCTACTCTAAGATCCTATAAAAAGCTGGAGGGATCCATGAATTCGTATGATCCTTCATAAAATTCGTGGACTAAAAGAAATTCTATCTTTCTAAGATCCCCTATCAAGCTGAAGGGATCCATGATTTCATGTGATTCTTCATAAAATTCGCGGACCTAAAATTATTGGACCTTTCTAAGATCCTGTGTAATGCTGAAGGTACGCATGGATTCATATGATCCTCTAGAATTCATGGACCTGAGAAGCCTCTCCAAAATTCCAGAAAGTTGAAAGAGTCTATCAGATTTGGAGAAGTTTCAATCAACTCTATTGTGCTGATGGAAGACCTCGTGGACTCCATTGAGTCGAATGCAATTAGAAGGGAAGAAGAGGGTGTATATAGTTTTCTGGATCTCGTAGGATCTTTATTAACTGTGTTGGTTTCTAGGGGATGATTGTAATGCTCGATTCGAAATTGTCTTTGCCGGCTTTGCCAAACCTAGATAAATCTATCAGATCATTGCGCAAGTTCGTGCCCGATAGTCACCATTCTTTTATAATTGTGACTATATAATTAATTAATAAAGCTGTATCCTCTTTAAAATTTAACCATTGAATTTTATTTTCAAATTGGACACGAACTTATGCAATCATCAAATATATCAGTCTGTATCGGTTTTAAAACGATACGTCACAATAATAGTACACTTGTTGCTCCAATCAACAAATTGTTGATGTTAATTATTCATATTCTATGCCAATGTTACAAAAATCGTTCGCGCACAATCGTGGCTTTTCAACGTAATTGAAGTTTTGCCTACTTCTTCTTCTATTCTCGCAAACTAGTCTCAGCTCGAAATGTGGGATTTCTGGGAAGACGAAAAGTGTCCAGTCGATCAGAAAATCTAGACACATTCCGTTATTCGAGATGAAAATGGTCCACGTTTCTGTTGCGATTTTCTTCTGCATTCCGATCCTCGTCAC
Organism: Lasioglossum malachurum; assembly: GCA_028455605.1. NCBI lineage: Eukaryota > Metazoa > Arthropoda > Insecta > Hymenoptera > Halictidae > Lasioglossum > Lasioglossum malachurum. The sequence goes on along the minus strand of CM052316.1, from coordinate 18,262,574 downwards.
GATTTAATAGTGTCCAGGGTGCACCATGCCGGCGACGAGGCTCGTTTTCTCCATGGGGAGTTTCTCCTTGAGAACAATACAGCCTGATTGTGAGTAGCTTCTTTAAAAAAAACCTGGAGATCCCACGCAAACAACTGTCGCCCCACCTACGTTTTCTAAGTATTCTTTCTTCTTCCTCTATCGTGTGTGTGTCGGCTAAACCCCCTCGGTATCCTTACGCCACGAAGCCGGGAAACTCGGCCGACGAACAGGTTCGTTACGCTCGAGTGTCGAATTATCGTTATGCTCGAATCTGGAGCGCCACGGTTCCTACGGAACCACGTGGATCGATAGGATGGACACTTTTTGCTCATCGTTCGCAGACAGTGTTAGGGTCTTTCTCTTTAGCCGATTACTCGGCAGCTCATCGAATCTTCCGTGCCATCTTCGTCTGGCTTCTTCCTTCCTCGTCATACGCAATTTCTGTACCCTGTTTTATTTACAATAAATCATAGTCACAATCAACAACGGCGAACCATTCTTTCGGGGCACGGAACTAACACTGTGTGGGGGCCTACCCAATTAACCCAAATTGACTCAAGTATCAACAATTTTAGTATAATTTATTTTTGAAGTGAACATTTTTACGCGTACACTATTGCAGGGCAGTGAATGCGGCTGATCCGTCACGCCCCGAGGTGAAACGCTATTCGGGTAAACTCGGGCACAGTATTGGTCTGATTCTTCTTAATCTTTTATTCAAATCGTTTTTATTTACATTTAGATGATAGAAAATTATAAATATCTAACAAAAATTTCAGTATATTGTGTTACATTACATTATCATTTCACCTGTGTCCCTTACAATCGGCTTAGGAACAAATAAGTTCGAACAGAATTTGTTTAAAAATGGATGATAATTATTTATTTCGAGTCCTGTGTGTGTGATCAAACTACACCGCGTTAAATTCGAAAATTTTTACATAATAAGCTTGAATTCAATACATTTACAAATCTACCCACGCTTTGTGGAATACATTTGTTAATTAGTTCCCGAGTTTTGATTGAGGAAGTTCTACGATTTTCCGTAGATATATGCAACTAAACTCGAAACCATTAACATGTACAACGGTGCGTGATTGAGTTCCTTATCGAGCAGTACAGCTCCCGAGCATATATTTAATCCTTGAAGATACAGGCAACCCCTGAACAATACCGTATTTACTTCTACAACATGGTTTCACTTTACCATGGTTAACGAATTCAAACCAGAGCAAACAGACTTCGATCGGTGGACTGTGAATGATTAGGCAAATTCAGTTTCTAACGTTATTTTACAAACAATGTAAATTGACTAAAAGCGTAAGTCTTGCAATTCGAATTTTATAGTAATAATCATGTCTATGTAATTAATGATTTTCAAATGTGGTACCGGTGGACTGTTGAGATTCCTCCGATTAAAACGTAAATGATGACGTAAATTGTTCTACTTTTATCGGTGTAAGCTTATAAAACTAGTACTATTCGCGTTGTGTTTGGTCTCATTTTAATCAGAAAACTCTCAACAATACTACGTTTGATACTTGCTATTGCATAATTACTAGACTGCAGATTTTATTCATTTTTGATAAAAATGATGTAAAATACTAAACTTTAGAAACATTAGAAAAGTTTAAGAATTTTCTTCTATTCCCTTCAATTCATTAACATTGTTAAGGGAGGTAATATTTTTTTTTTCTCGCAAGTGCTCCAGACAACTTTTATTTTGCATAAAGATCCGCAGTCTAGTGATTACCTTTCACATTCGCGGCACGTCTTTGAAGTACGTACGTCACCTTTCGTTTAGCAGTTCCATTCTCTTTCCTAAGTTGGAGGTACTAACCCTTGTTACACTTCCCTGCACTTGAAGGACTCGAGGTCCCTAATTTAAGAAATATTCCAACATTAATTGTGTTGAATTCTATAGATCTTGTTTCGCGTTGATTGACAAACATAAAAATAAGATCTGCAGAATCCAACAACATTAATGTTGAACTCTTAAATTAATCATTTGTCGACATTGAAAGTACGTAACTTTTATGTTTATATCGTTAATGTTTGCAAGTATCTATCGTACTTGATATTGTACATACAGTTAGGAGCAAAACTGATCACACACACACTTTAAATCAGAGTAAAGGTTCATAAAAATACCGGAGTTTTACTAAAAACCAGGGAATTGGTCGTGGAAATTTAAGAGCAACAGATCCAGCAAATTTAAGTGAGCAGTATTGTATATCGTCTTCAATCGACTAACGTTACAGAAGGAACTTGTGGGGAACTCCCTGTACGATTACATCCACCCTAAAGACCGAAGTGAGCTGACGAAAAATCTCAGCGTGGACAATATGTCGGGGGTGGCATCGTCGTCTTCGTCGATACCGCAGGTTACGGACGCGTCGAACGACAATTCCACCTCTTCGGAGGACTCGTCCTCGGCGAGGAACGAGAGGAAACCCTTCCGGGAGCAGAGGCGGACCTTCGAGCTGAGGATGGTGCATCGGACAGCGTCGAGAAGAGAGCACACTCAGTACAAACAGTTTGAGCTCTCGGGGGTGATCAGGCTCGCGGAGAAATGCAAAAATCAGGATCCCCAAGACAACCGAACGAAACATCGAGGTAAGCCTGCACTTTATGCTATACAGTAAAATCTTGGTCTAACAATAAGCCGTTGGTGCTGTACGATCTTAGGGAACGCGCACAGTGGACCCGTTTTCGTCCGATTTGGCCGATGTTCGACGCATCTGTCCCTTTTTTCAAGCGTGCGAAAAAGAGACACAACGTCGGACGTCGGCCGAAACGGGTCCACTGTGAGCGCCGCCTTAGTTGGGCAAACCCCGCGAAGTGCCGAGAATTACAAAACTTCTTTATTTTTCATTATTTTTTGATGGGACTTTCACCAACTTGTTTGTGGCATTTGTTTTATCAAAATAACACTAAACACGTTATAATGTGAACTGTATTTAGTAGTATAATTAACAAATGTAGCACGTATGTATGCTGTCCTTTTCTACGTTCGCCGCGGTCGCCGAGAACACAAAGAAATAGTAGAACCACAGGATCTAAGAAACAGCACGGACCCGAGGGTTTTTCTTAGATCAAGGCTTTACTGTATTAATAGGTATCTACGTCATATGCATGTACGTACTTTAGTTGTTAGTAAACATATGTAAAATTATAAACGGCCTTAACTTTTTGGCCGGGAACAGTAGTGGGCAGAAGTTTAAGATGATCAACATCGTAAGTTTCAATATCGCATGTTGTAGGACTGCTACTTTTCCCTTCGATCTGTCCTATTGTAATAACTCTAGACAGCGGATCTTTATACAAAATAAAAATTTTTTATGTGGATTAGAACAAATTGGAATGAAATTTTATAGGAAGATTTATTTCCTTTCTTAATATGTTCAGTAGGTTGAAAATAATGTAACTGTATCTTTAAAATTTTATAATATGTTTAATGTTTTAAATTATACGCCTACTAATTTTTGCCATAAAAGCATAAAGATCCGCTGTCTAGAGTTAAATATTAACAAAATATGCACTATTTTCGACCGGAAATAATTTCAGATGCAAATGTTAAGAGTGACGCAGTCTATGTATTAAGACTAGAAGGTCGATTACAAGGAGCAATGGTTACGACTTGTAATCGTTTCCGTCGCTGTATCGTTCACTCACCCTCACTGTCAATAAGATTACAGTAAGGTCTATCTGCTGCGAGTCAGCTCAGCAATAATGTCCCTAGTAGGAAGTTGCAATTAAAATTGTTTACGTGATCAACGAAGGAATTATTCGCGTACGAACTAGTGTCTTTCGTATATTCAACAAGTATAATACAATAGAAGAGATGACAATATATAAAGAGTATATGTAAAGAATCAATGTTCTTCTTTCTTTGTCAACGTCGGAACAATGTATGTTCATTAGAACGTGTACAACGATAACAAAACGGATGAAGACTAAAATTTGATGTTTAATAAAAAGTGTTTGTCAGACACTCTTTAACCAGAGACAGTAAACAATGTCTGTTCGTTAGAACGTGTACAACAACAACAAAATGGATGACGACTAAAATTTGTTTTTTAATAAAAAGTGTTTGTCAGACACTTTAACCAGAGGTAGTATGAGATATGCCAGTAGTATGAGTTTGTGGTCTTGGATCTAATTCTAATAGCCATATTTTCTTTTTGACACATACATATTTAATAATAATAATAATTTTATCGAACGAAGCAGGATCAAATCGATTTAGAATCCACGGACCACTGTTCCCCTTTTATCACGACACCACGGAACCGGTAAAGTTGGTTTGAACCGGGCTATCGCAAATATTTACCCTAGCTACGCATTTAAATTTAGACCGTTCCCATCGACTGAGAAAGGTGTGGGCGTAGTCGCAAGCGTTAACGTTGATTTTTTAATTTCTATGATACAAGCGAATATTAAAAATCTGAATTCTCTGTGCTTCAATTCGACATAACATTATCATACTTGTCATTGCAATTTTATTAGATACTCTATATATTTCTGTACAACCAGACAAATCTAGAGAACGTGCAGTTTAGAACATTCATTAATAAATGAAGTTGTACACACTGAAGCGATGATCTGTGCTGTCCACAGCATAGGAATAATAAAATTGCCCTCGATAATATTAAAATCTATTCTCATGATAATTTAATGTTACTATTAAACAATATTAAATTTTCTATATATAAAATTAATTTTCATATTATTGTTTTTATTAAAACAATTTTAAGAACATTGTTTTTTATGTGAGTTACAACACTTTAAAAACTTTAACGTTTAATTCCAGCATTTCTTTCTTTACAACCTAATATTTAGTGGAATGTTACTGTACAAATATAGTCGTGGCACGTACAGAGCATACGTACAAATATTTTGATCTTCCCATTTAGAAATGTCTTATATAACTTATAAGTAGACTGTGGATTTTATGCATTATATTATCAATCATCAGTAGACTCCGGATGTTTATGCAGAATGAAACGTTTGTGCATCAATCGCAAGACGCAGAAGCTAAATATAAATTTATATTCTTCATTGATAATTTTAATGTGGTGAAAATAATATACTGATACTCTTGGAGTCTTTTGATATTTTCACTGTTTTAAATTGCACTTGTTCATTTTTGTTATAATTGCATAAAATCCGTCTAATCAGCGGTATTAATATATTAATATCAACTTATTAAAATTATTAATGGAAGAAACAAATTTTTATTTGGTTCCAGTACCTTGTACCGTCTACTTATAAGTCTTTTCGAATATTGTCATTCTCTATTAGTATTAAATAAAGGTAAGGTAAAGAGGACGGGAAGCAAGAATAACATAAAAATGGATTTCATCCCTTAACGACTTTGTTACATTAAAAGCAACATTATAACATCTTAGGATTTTTTAAAATCTTTTACTGTTTTGTATTTCGTCCAACCAATTTCTTCAATAATTTCTAAAATATAGTAGAAATCATGCACAGTAGTACATAGTCATCGATCGCAATTTTACAGAAATCGGTTCAACCAGCAACGACGTTATCTTCGTGGGAATAGCGAGGCTACTAAGGAAGCAGCCAATCACAGGTGTATCGATCATAGATGCAAACAAGGACGAATACCTCACCCGGCATTTGGTCGACGGTAGAATTCTTTACTGCGACCACAGGGTGTCCGTGGTGGCTGGTTACTTAGCCGAAGAAGTCTCAGGTCTCAGCGCCTTCAATTTCATGCACAAAGACGATCTTTGGTGGGCCATGATCGCTCTTCGTCAAAGTAAGTTCGCTCAACACCAATCTCCCACCAACATCGCGTTTACACGATGTCTCGATCCATCCTATATTGCAAAACTTTCCTCTCCCATCGCAAAAAGAAATGTAACATTAATTAGTTCTACTATCAATCTTTATGAATCACTTTTTCTAGCAATAATTTAAACCAATCACGGGCGAGGATTTTTTGAAGTATTAAAATTAGATAACTAGATCATGCATGTCCTTTTGTTTACCTGCGGCATCGATTTTCTAACTCGAATTGTTTTGTTTGCAGTGTATGTTCGCGCGGAAACGTACGGATCATCATGTTACAGGCTACTAACGAAAACTGGAGAATTCATTTATTTGCGTAGTCACGGGTACTTAGAGCAAGACGAGACAACGCAAACTGTTATATCTTTCGTGTGCATAAACACATTAGTGTCGTAAGTGCTATTTTTGTAATATCAAGCTCTCATTGCAGTCTTACAGTTTTTCAGTTAACATCTTGTCTTTAATTCTCACTTATTTTTACACTAACTACACATTTTTCTACAGCTTCGCTGTATCCATTATACAAAATGTCTATTTCGTTGTCTAATGAATCTTACTCTTCATTTAATAAAATGTTCTAGTGATTTAAATAAGCAGCTCAAATTGTCTGAAATTGTCAGAATTATCTGCATTACCTTGGAGATAAGACATGTTCAATGTATCAATTAATTTTTAATCTTGAATATAATCTTGCATTTCACAACTTCCCGATTGATACATTTCTTCTTACTTCTCACCCATGTTGTTCTCGTAGAATGAAAATTAAAATTCTTCTTTTAGGAAAGAAGAAGGAATACAACTGGTGGAACAAATGAAAAAACGATTTTCAGCAACGATGAACGAGTCCACCTGGGAAATGATCCAAAACCAGGATGATGCCGCACTTGAAATGGTAAATCTATAGAACAGCGTATATAATCCTGTCACTCCCAACCTAAAAGTTAAACTGTAGAAGCATAAAACATTAACTTACTTGTCAACAAACATTACTTGTCAAAAATATTTAGACACTTAGAACTGACATTCTAATGTGAAGGCATTCATTTATAAAAATCTGTGACTTGGAAATAGACTTGAAAATAATACATTTATTAATCTACCCAGTAAACAAAATGCTATCTTTTGGACGGACGTCTGCGTCCGCAGAAGTATCGCTTTCTGCTGGCAGAAAGAGCGGGCAGCTGCTCGGGCAGTACTGCCCTTAATTCTGTCCTTGTAAGAGGGCAGCACGGTCGAAATTCTGATTCTGCGTTGCACTAATATTAGTGCCACAGGCGAGGTACCTCGCCACATTAGTGCGACCGTGCTGCCCTCTTATGAGGGCAGAATTGAGTACTGCCCGAGCAGCTGCTCGCAGCTTGTGCCGGCACGGCCTACCAGCATAAAGTCAAGAAAGTAAAGAATACCACGCAGCTGCGTCAGTAGAGGTAGCGCTTTATGCTGACGGGGTGTGCCTGGCAGAATCAACCAGATTCCGAGCATCCTATGCTTCGAACAGCTTTGAGCGTCGTTCGGACAGGATAATGCCCGCCATCTGCTCGCTAGGCTGTGCTCGATATCTGCTCGAGGCAGGCCTGGCTGACTGGGTATATGTAGACAGCGGATCTTTATGTAAACAGTGAAAACATTAGAAGAATTTAATAATTCTGCTATATTATTTTCAACCTTTTACCCACATTGACAAAGAAAATAAATGTCTATGTAACTCCAGTTTGTTATAATTCAGGTAAAATATTTTTATCTTGCAAAAATCCGCTCTGTCTATTTATATGATACCTTGTACCAAAATAAAACGTATAAATTTGAACAAAATCTTTTCTATCTTTTAGCAGGGTTCAGATTCCCAGCAGAGCTCAAGGAGTAGTGTGGGAGACCCAACAGTGGTTGAAGACGCTATCGCACATTTGATCAGCGCCTTACCGTCCTCCGTTTCGGAAATACGCCTTTCAAAGTCACCTGTACCTGACGAATACGCGAAGGCTGCTATAGTCTCGAAGAATTTACCACCGGTTGCTGCACAAGCCAGCAAGATTGGCATTAAGTCAATAGATCACTGTTTGATGGTGCAAGGGAAAGACGAACGAAGCTCCAAACAAGAGCCGAAAACGAGTAGCCAGCTGGTTCCACTGAACGAATCCCAAGACAGTCCTAGGTCGTCAGGAAAATCGATGACAATCAAGGAAGAAGTAACGATACCCGAAGAAGTTATTAGCGTTATCGACCCTAATGAATCGCCTGCAGATCCATGTATGAACCTTCCACTTAATTCTGGGACATTTCACTTGGATATTTCTCCAAGGAGTTATATTCCTCCAGTTGAGGATATCGTCATCACTGACTCCAAGCCAAGTACTCAGTACTCCTCCAAAAGAAAGCTCACCGAGGAAAATGATAGGCTAGCTTCCAATAAGAAAAGACTTCCATACACCGATCAGAAATTGTTCGTTAAGGAAGACTATGAAGACTTGGATTCATTTAATGAACTCGTGGTCAACGATCAATGTTATGATGACGACAAATTTCTTGACCAAGGTACTACAATTTCGTATACTTTAGCAGTATATGTAGGTTCTGTTATTTCTAATTATAGTACAAGCTGTTTTACCTAACTACTTTGAGTTACTTGTAAACTATTTGTTATATAACAAAATGTTTTAGACAAACGTTATATGTTGTCGTATCAAATTGTAAATAGCTCATAATTTTTATCTTTTGTATGTACATAATTTATAAACGTATTTCCACTTCTCAGATGTTCACAAAATAAGTAGTCAATTGGTATTAATTATATTGCAATCAATGACATTTTAAGCATTGCTTATATGATAAATCATTTAAAGAATACTTGAGTAATTATTAGTTGACGAAACTATATGTATAGTATGAGTGTTCTTAATGGTAAACAACATTTCGAATTGTAGATTCGTATTTTATACAATATTTAGAAAATTCAATAACGAGACAAACTTGTGTCTCGAACATTCTTTTATGTAACAAACAGTTCATAAATAATTTAACCCTTTGGCAGTTTATCATGAAATCAAGTTTGTAACTAGTTGTCTGTAATATTTTAACAAAAAGATTAAATTTAGTGTAAAAAATTAATATGAAGCTGTTTTCTTGTTGTTTCAATGTATTGTGATCAGTTAATGGTAAGAATGTAAGAAAAAACACGACATTTTTATCGGAATTGTAATGTAGGACAATGCATCTCGCCTTAGAAAATGTAGAAAACGTAACATAGTCATAATAATGATACTTGCACACACTGTTTTTAAAATACATATTTTTTTTACCCGCAATTTACAATCTTTTTTGAACTAACAAAGGGTTAATACGGTAAAGTTAAGTGATGCGCTCTGTATGTTTAAAAAGTTACTATCGATTTCTTTCTTTTTAATAGGTATTAAACTATTGCCTTGAAGTAGTTCTCTTTTAACAAACCTTTTATTTGGCATTGTTCTAGACCTTATAGTACAGATGATCTTCGGAAGTGAAGTCCATTCTAATGGTAGGTATAAATATAAACTTTACGACATTGAATTTGATCCGATGAAGAGACAGAGAGTAAAAGAAAGAGACCTCTGTTTTGCTTGTTCACTACTTTTAAACAATTATTGCGTCTAAAGAAAATTGAGTGACACAAGTAACTTCAACCGAGCTCGCTTCTTTTTAAAGGATCTGATTCATTGTCTCAAGTTGTAGCAACGAAAGTCGGAGCAACTAAACTTTTTATGTCAATGTTTTATCAGGTCAAATCTTCAATGATACGACAGTACCTCAAATACCAGATACTGTAAGTATTACTTGAATATGTGTGTGAGTACAATTGATTATTATCTGTGAAGTTTATTAATGCTGTTTTATCAAATAGGTACTATGTGACAATATAAGGAGGCAGCACCATCAGCTGACTGAGAACATAGCGTTGCAAGATTCACATTTAAATGTTCTAACTCAAAACATGTCGAATTCCGCCAAAATGAAAAGTTTGAAGTCGCTAAAGGTAAATAGAAACATTTCGCTTGTCGTTTCGCCATTGCACAAAAATAAAACGCTATTATGTTTTATCGCAGGCGGAGCACAATATACAGAAACGAGACCTTAAAACGCTAAAGCAAGATCTCCACAATCATATCACGATATCACGTAACCACAACATCGGTGTGTAGAGAAATATTTAGAAACTCTTGAAATATGTCACCTCCAAACAAGGGACAAGACTCGAGTCAGGCATATTCAATGAAACTTACTGTTTCGTGTAAAGTACAAGCCAGAGAAACAGTACACCGAAAAGGAAAGAAAACGAAAATTGAAGCTACTGAAGTGAAATTCTATGTTAATTGTTCCAGTGAAATCTATTGTAACTCATTCCTCTTTGTAACACCAGTGATAATATGGTAAATGAAGAAATGACTGCTAGTTACACATCGATAACCGGCAACACAGTATAAGGGTGTCGACTAGTATCAGTCTGCTACTCATCGAGAAAAACAGATAACTGTTTATCTACGATTACGCAGAAAGACTACATCAGTCATCAGTCAAATTTCAAACGCTTCGCATCGTGAAGAATACGGAAACAGTGTCGTGAACAAAGCATGAACGAAATAATCAGCAGATTAAAATGATGCTGTGTAAAAGTAGACTCTGTACGAACGTATTGTGGACGTTGTATCCAACCTGACTTTTGGCGCAAACTCGAACGATCATATATTTCCGTAACTATTTCCACGAATTGCAGACGTGAATTATATTATAAATGAGGGTCGCGTGCGTTTTACGTACTCGCAGGTCCAATGTTGCGCAATTTTTAAAGTTTATGATAGCGAATTTGTAGATAGTGTGAAGTCGATTTAAAAATGGCCGCGCTACTCATCTAGACTTCAACACTGTTTTATCGGGTCGTTACAAGGCCGAAACCATGAACTATTTCGATGTCGGATAAATCACGGTATATAAGCATATATATCGGATGGATACAGCACCAGTTTCGTTTAAGCATCCTATTCGGTTTAGGATGCCAATGAACACAAGAGAAAGATATAATGAGATGGAAATCCAATTTGGATCTTACTGGTAAGAACAAATTGGCAGTACAAAATTTATCTTGAACGAGAGAGATGTTTTTGAGAAAAAAAAGAAAGGAACGGAATCGTACTATAAAAAGAAATATTAGATTTGTGATCGTATCTAACTTTTATTACTGTTACACGAGTACGGTAACAATGAAATTGTAAATTGTCTCGAGTCTTAAGTATATTGCCATTTTCTTTTTCTTTGAAAGAAAAAAAAAAACAATTCTAAACGTGTGGACTGCTAATCTTTTTTAAATGTATCTATGTATGCACTATTTATAACATATGCATGCACTTTCGAGCATTTTACATATTAATTTGTTATTTTTACAAATTTTTTTTACTTTTTCGTCGAGGTATACTAACGTAAACGAAACTATTGACCTGTTTTACCAAGCGAGATCGACATTATCGGTATGCATTAAGAAATTGCATAAATGAATATTATATTTCATGTTTACGACCATTCTGTTATTGCGAATTTTTAGACTTTACTGGCCTCGTTATCCACCCAATATTATGTTACTTTATATTACTTTATTTAATTACAGTTAAGCTTTAGTGTCTATTGATCAATGTAGCATAATTTTCGCGGTTATCTGATGCGTAGTTATAAATAAATGGCCATGGTTAGATCATGCTCTGAGCTATAAGCTGACAAAAAAAAAAAATGAATAAGCATAATCGAGCGAACGAATCTTCAGTTCACTGTTAAAAATTATGAAATATATAAATTAAAGCGATGCGTACAACAATTTACAATGCGCGCATTCAATATATAGACATGTTCAGCATCTATGAATAAGGTCGTCGTTTCACATACTAATTAACAAAATATTTAAAAATACAAACGAAAAGCATCCATACGAAGGTAAATTACATCACGAAGTCTAATTTCGTGTTCCAATTTTGACCAATTGATTCCATTTAAATTTCTGTTACCGATGTTGTCTATATCTTTGAGCTCTAATAATTAGTATTGAATACTATTTATCATTATACCGGTGTTGTCTATCGCTCAGAGTTACATCAGGCAACACGATAATTGATTATCACGACTAGTTTGTCATTCATCTTCAGAATTTCTAGACGATGCAGATCGAACATTGATTCGGTGTACGTTCAATTATCATAGATCATTTACCTGGATACTACACTTTATTTGCTAGGAGCAAAGCAGCAAGTGCTGTTTGAAATAACAGTACCATTTCGAACAGTAATTAGCTTCGACATCCACTGGATGCAATCCACACCATACGAATAATAGTCATCAGAACCTGCGAAATCAGATGGTTTTCTTGTGCCTATAGGCACAGCTAGACGAGACCGTAATATTTGCCATCCCCCTTATGTTTATAGTCCCCCTTGCAACAGATCCGACCAGTTTGAGTTTCTGTACAGGCCTGGAATACCCCTGCAGTTTGTGTGATACTTGACCCTATTTCTACGAACTATGTCAAAGCTGGGGGATCGATAACGTTGACCGCGTTGGACGGTCCGCCCAGTTTCTGTTAAAGATGGCCCGGACAGCCTCCTCTTCGCAAGAAAACGTCCGCCTCTTACAAATTATAAATTCTGTACAAACTTCGCTCCTGTCTGCATAATAATTACAGCTAGTTATTACTCCAGTACCCGATCTTCGGCTCAAGTCCAGCTACGTGACGTTGCATTGTCTTCGGAAATCACTACCTCAGCCGCCCGTTTATATGTAATTAATTAACGGGCGGTATTAATTTGCCACGTCGCTGGCTGCACTTCCCGTACACGCGTGAGCTCGTTGTTTCGCATATAGTCGTTAGCATTTTTCAACAGCCGCGAGTAAATAGATCTATATAAATCGTCTAGTTCCATTTCCCTATGTACAAGTATAAATAAGGCTGATACTGTAAATAAGAATTCCGAATCGTCTCGGCGGATCAGCGATCTCCTAGCTCAGGGGATCGCCGTTCCTTATTTTCCTTTTCTTCTTTTTCTTCTTCTACTTCTTCTTCATCGTTCATTCGTATTGTACACATACTTTGCAAAATCGTGTGCTATTTCCCAAATACGTTAAAAGAATGGTTTCGATCGTAAAGTAGATTATTAATGATGTATTAAGATACGGGCAGCCCCATTCCCCACCCCTATCCTCAATACCCCTCACCCAACCCCCTTTTTGCGTAAGTTTCCGTTCGACGAAAGGAGCACGACGACAAACGGCCAACGCCGTTTCTTAGATGCACATTATACTTTCTAGAGCAACAATATATTTATGGTGGATTCAAGTTATTCTTGATGATGAATATTCGTACTATTTTATAAGCTTGATGACTTATACCGTGAATTGTTATGTAAATTACGTATTTATTTTGTGCAAGAACGATTGTTCACACGATGTACAGGCAGAGATCATGAAATTACGGAAGGAGGGGATTATCTGCGTATAGGATTTCTTCGCATATGTACACATCATGTTCATTGTAAAAATTGTCGTTGAGTCGATTTTATGTCACTGACATCGAGGTCGGCCGCGTAGAGGCAAATCATCGTTCGGGTCGCAAAGACACATCGTGTTCCATCTTGAAACCCTAAATTCATATGCATAAACACGTTTCTTCGACATAATAAGGATCCTATGAAATGGGAATCAAACCTTAAATACCGAGGATCGAAAGAGTTCTAGCACTTTTTAAGAAATCATGGTTGTTGTTCTTTGTTATGTTGGTCTAAACACATTCTTATGTGCTTTTAATGTAAATAACCTGCTCCATTGATTTGAATAGTTGACTAGCTTGCATAGAGTGCTTGACTTCGTCCTCATTATCTTGCATTTTTACAGTTTTTAACAATTGTTTAAATTTTTAAAATGCTCTAATTACATCAATTTTGTGTGCTCCAAATTTTTCTTATTCTCCAAAGACTCTTTTCTTTTTAGTATTCGAACTTTCCATGAGAACAGATAAAGACAAGTTCGTGAATGTAAAAATTTCAGTTTGTGGAGGACCTACAAACAATCGAAGTGAACACTTTTCTACAATAGGAAGACATGTTTTATTCGTTAATAACAAAACAATTTTAGCTACAAATACTGAATATTATTTAATTAGTGCTAGTACAACAACATTAAGCTATGAATACAGCTAAATTGATATTCTGAATAGTCATTTGTAATATTTCCGTAAATAATTCAGTGCTCAACAATTGTCGGTGTTTCTCTTTCTAATGGACATTCCAGAGAAACTGTTTTCATAGAACTTTTATTATACAGATTCTATATAAAATATCAGTTCCATGAGAACACTTTTTAAAGAAGTGCCCAAGGGAAACATTTCTGTGCTGCTTGAAATGAAGAGTTTCAAAACGGAACACGAAGATCCTTGTTTCGAACATTGCCTCGGCAATTTGCTGTATTAAGAAAAACCGAGGGGCTTAATACAAGTTATGGAAAAATAAGGAACTTCGACCGATTGTTCGCCCCGTCGCAAATCGCTTGACCTCGATCGGAGAATCCAAACTTTTTTTACGTGCTAGCTTACTACTAAGAAAGATAAAGTTACTCTTGTATAATCCATCGTGTTGTGGGCGTTTAGTTAAGTGAATGGCAGACTTTCCGATTCGTCATGATCGTTGTAGTACAAACAGCAAGTTTTCAAGTGTCTGTGTTTAGTGTCACTCTCACCGTTGTAATCTATCGAGCAAGAAGAAATAAGATATTGTCAATGTGTTTCGTGGTGCTCATCAGCGATGCAGTTTCGAGCTTAGCCACCTCGATCGTGTTTTGTATTTCTCAAGAAAAGGAAACAGTTCTTGGGAATTACAAACCGAGAAAGATATATATTGATATCCATGATGTCTGATTAACTAAAGAACAAATATTGCAGTATATCGCAGTTAGATTCTCGTTTCGAAACTGAACGCACTGGCCACTTACAGGGCAATGCACCAAAAACTGTCATGATCACAATAATTCGGTATTTATTCAACGAAATTATTGAGAGAACAACATTTTCGTGCAGGCAAATATCCATGTCTCGTGAATTCTTTGACAATAAATCTTTTTTATTTGAAATTTTATTAGCCAGTTCGAACATACAGTGGCAGTCGTTGGTGAATTACTCGAAATATTCGCTGTTTACAGTAAAGAACATAACAGATCGACAAAATAGAAATGAAATCGTAATAGAATAACGTGGAACGTTTCGTTCTCAACAATTCGAATACGCTCGAACCTCGCAAATATCATTTGTGTGACATGAACAGACGGCACTACAGAATTCGCTAAGCTAACGTTTAATCTTACGACTTTGTAAATACTACCTTTGTTATATTTTATACTCTGCTGTTTGCACATAAGTGATTTTTACAATTTCTTTCTGTAAGTTACATACGCAGGTCACAATCGGCCATGATTGCGCGCGTCCTTATTGTATGTTTATAGTATACATATATATACGTATCTTTCGGAGCAGAATGCTGCAAGAATGTCTGCTTGGATCAATGTTATGATAGATTCGCAATGTTTCATTTGGATCTTTGGACTGTTTTCGAAATTTTCCTGCGAAAGAGTTGTCTCTTTGCAACCTTGTTTGTAAAAAGATGGAAGAGTCTTTTCACCGTGAATCATGGGCGATCTTATTGGTCGAATAATTAATTAAAATCTTTTCGGTGTAGCATGCGAGCAGTTTACGCTTACCGTGAAAGCTTAAAATTCTTAGCGATTTCACTGTTTGATCGATTAGAAATTCGAACGACTTACAACGATTGGCAGATATCGTGTACAAGAATGAGGTATTGAGCGAGCAAAACTTTGTACAGTTACTATAATTCTTAATCTCTGTCTCCGAGACTTGTTAAACATTGTGTAAATTTCGCCGTAGTTGATAAGGCAGCGAGAATGTGATTCGCGTTTCGCGAGCTTCTCTGAAGAGAAATGCACCTCTGAATTACCTTTTTGGGACGCTGCTCTCGAACGATTCCAACGAATCATCTCGGGGCGTCTCGTACCGACGTGCGAGAATGTAATTAATTGAAACACAGATTAAATGTTTATTCCATTTATTGTATAGTTTCCGTATTCCATGTGAATATTTACAAGAGTCTTCGATTTTGTTGAGTATTTTCGTATTAAACTTGTATTTAACTTTTACATGCGCACGCGTGTTCTCCTTTGTTTTCTCCCGATTATGATAGTGTAATGTAACAGTGAAACTGAAACATGATAGAAACATACAAAAACGCAAGATTGTCTTAAAGTAAGAGGTGTATGACTCTTTATAGATTGCCAAAGAACGATGTAACAATGTAACCGAAATCCGTTCCTCTGTTCTTCCATACCGAGAGAAAGAGAGAGAGAGAGAGAGAGAGAGAGAGAGAGAGAGAGAGAGAGAGAGAGAGAGAGAGAGAGAGAGAGAGAGAGAGAGAGAGAGAGAGAGAAGAGAGAGAGAAAATAAGTGTCGATACTCACGACGAGGTGATTCACGCAGAAATTTATAAAAATGTTTGCAGTCGAGTCGCTTTACAGCAGCGTAGAAGACGATGGACAGGAAAATTTGATTCGAAGCGAGAGTTTACCATTGTACACAAACAATCAAACGTTCGTTTTCCACTTTCTAACGAAAGACAATTCGAAAAATTGGTCGTAACGGTTGCGTTCTTGCAGTAACTTTTTTCCAAATTCCGTGTATTTTTTTTTTTAAGTATGTCGATTTATACGAATGAAGGAGATAATTGGAACACTTGTAATAGAGCAAAAGCATAATTATTAAAAACGATTTGAAGCATAAAAGAAGAAAAAAAAGAAAGAACATTGATTCTGAATATAATAATCGATGAAGGAATATAACGATTGGGATCATGTACACGTATAACTTGTGTCAAGACTGAATTATCAAGACTTCGTAGGAGGTGGAACATTTTTGTAAATAATACTGCCGGAAAGAAATATATGTAGAAATTATATGAGAAAATTTATGGACGTTGCAACCCATTGTCATTTAAATGTATTTTCCTCCTCGTCTCCTGTCTGCTTCGTGAACCTTATTATATAATGAAAAAGAAGGAAACAGAAAAACTATGTATATGTACATACTGGATAATGAAATATTTAAAATCACGAGTTATTTATTACACAACAGATTCTTAAAATAATTGCACGACCCATTGGCCCGCAACGACCAGGATTACAGATCTCATCACACAATTCAAACACCATTTCAGACTCTTTCGATTTCCTTTCAACGGTCCTTTCATCTCCAGCATCGCGTTCGTGCTGTTTCTTTACCTCTTTGAGCATCCGCCTAACGAAAATGTAATTTGATCAGCCAAACATACGATGAGAAGCAAAATTCAGCCGATGTAACTATTTCAGCAGGAAATCATTATTTATGCGTTTATTAAAACAAAATCACGAGAAACACTCGAGCGGCGAATGATTCACTAGTTACAGTATTTTTATCCTGACTCAATTTCGCACCACAGGCCAAAATACTAACTACTACAAGTAATTGAATCATTATTTAACTACTTTTTACGTACTTTTCGCGTTGTCATTCGGCTTTTCAATAAAACAGGCACTTCTCTTTTAATATCCTGTCAGACAGGTTTCATTGTAGTACTCAGAAGAGTTCTGTGCAGCGTTAAATACAAAACTAGCACCGATCGCGCTTCTAGAACTTTACGGCTACAGTATTCTCTCCGTAACTGTCCAAAACATCTCTACCGTAACGGTGAAAAGTTTAGTCCAGATTATAGTGCTGTCACTAGTAAACTAGCGTATAACAGAGCTAGAATATTAATTATTAGACTGCGGATCTTTATCCAAAATAAATTATCTCATGATAATTTTAATAAATCGAGAATAATGTATAGCAACATCATTCAATTCTCTAATGTCTGTACAGGTTCGTGTTCGACGAATCCACTTTTGTGCCAAATCCATAAAATCCGCAGTCCATGTTTATTATAATCATATAATAAAATACCACACACGTTTCTCGAGATTTTTGGGACTCTGTCTTAGCAAACACACAAACGATGATTTTTCGGACAAATGGCTTCGTCGATTCAATTTTGCTCTTCACGATATGTGATCATGCTCTTCGAGATATGTTCGCAAAAATTGGAACCGCAGACTTTTGCCCGCCGGTTCTCGCCTGCTAGCATAGAATAGAAAGCCGGTGGTCGTTATCAATAACAAGGATTTATTACTTCGTATTGCTACCAAAATTGCAACTATACCGTAATAATCGTGTGTACCGTTCGGGCGACGAAGCTCCGAATCGAATCCCCAATCGAACAGCCCCGTCGAAAAACATCGAAAGTTAGGGGAACATATTGACGTAACCACCTGACGTAACAAGCGGACTTCTGTGGCGGTAATGTATCAAATCTACTCGAAAATATAATAATTAAAGGGAATTAGTCAGCTGGACCCGATCTCCCCTATCGTTTCCATAAATATGTACAAACTACTGCGCGCTCGTACGAACAGAGATATTCTCAATGATCCAACACAATCCTTATTTTCGTGGTTCCATAAGATCAGCTCGATCCAGTGATGAAAAAAAGGAGATGACGGTCACGAACGTATCGAAAAGTTTTGTTCGGGTTTCGTTTTCTTTTTTATTTCTTGGCATCGCGCACCAACTTAATCTACCCTGACGACGTGTGTGAGCCGCTTCATGAAAGTTTCAAAGACAGAGTCGGTGAGTGTGTCTGCGAGTGAGAGAGATAGAGAGAGAAAACGTCGTTATCGTCGGAATCGGAACAATGGCAGCCATACACACGAATGATATTAATTTGTACCTGTATGAGAAAATAATCGGAAAGGCACGATACTCGAGGCGATCTCAATCAAAGGCACGTATAATTGATAGACGATGGCTGCAGACAGAGTCTCTTAGCAATGAGTAAGCACTGCGGTTTTGTCTCTCAATTTTTATTCAACATACTGTAGAATCGAGCAGCTTAACAACGTGTACAGCGTGGATCAAATCCCAAGCACGTAAGCAATCATAGAAACGTTTCCTTAACGTAAACGGAAAAGTGACGAGTTTTCTATAAAAGCAGATCTCTGTAACCGTGCCAAAAAGAGAGGTTCGTGGCTTTACAGGATAAATGATATTCGCTGAATCCAGTGACGACAATGCTAAGCCTAACGAGCACTGAAAGTGCGTGCTGTCTTATATTGGGTTGACAAGAAAGTAATTTCGGTATTTTAAGGGGTGAAATAAGAAACCCAATTTAATATTCAAACAAGCTACCAGAAAGATGGCGAAAGATCAACGAACAAAATGGAAAATATTTGATTGAATAAATAAATTGGGTTTTATTTCACCTTAAAATACCGAAATTACTTTCTCAAATCGATACAAATGAGAAGGTAGAATTTACTTAGACTCTTTTCACGGTTTTTGTGTGCTTGAATAATGAAATTGAAGCAGTCCTCTCTCATATAGAGAGATCTCATATTGCGATAAAGATGTTACTACTGGTTGGGCAATAAAACACCATTTGATAGTTGGATAACAGAAACGCCTTTCTCCAAACAACTTGAGAATTCAGAACGAAAATTTAGATTTAAATTTAAATTTAGATTTAGACAGACCCCACTGAAGCATTCAACGTTGTCCTTCAGACATTTGACGTATCTTTAAAAACAACAAAGATATTTGAGGTGGCAACGTTAGGTGACTCACCCTGTATATCCAAAGAAATAAATTTGGTAAATAATATCTCAGAGAAGCATCTTTACAATCTTAGTAATCCCAAATTACGAATATTACAATAGAATCCGCCATTTTGACGCGGGTCCCGTAAACCTAGTGTTGAAACCATTAATGAGGAAAATCAATTTTTATTTTTCGTAAAGATCCTCAGTCTAGTAATGAAATTGAATAGAACAATTTCAGCTGCCCATTCATCACAAGTTATCCAGCAATTCCTGACGAAATACGGAATCATGCGACTTCATCAGCCTCTGTAAAGTCCTGACGTAGCTCCCTACGAATATTGGCAGTACCCCAAATTGAAAAAGTCTCTGAAAGGACGAGGATTTCGAGGACGTAGAAGACATTTAATGAAACGCAACGAGGCAGCTATTGACAATTCCGAAAGAGAACTTTCAGAAGTGGTTCCGCAAATGGGAAGGTCGCTGGAAGAA
The DNA here is from genome assembly GCA_028455605.1 of Lasioglossum malachurum. NCBI lineage: Eukaryota > Metazoa > Arthropoda > Insecta > Hymenoptera > Halictidae > Lasioglossum > Lasioglossum malachurum. Next base: position 18,242,516 of record CM052316.1, on the reverse strand, counting down.
AATTGTGCTACCCCCGGGCCCCTAGCCTAAAAATTTTACGTTCTGGCCCTTTCCAAAAGAAGTTTGCCGACCCCTGCTATAGTCGATCACGATGGTCAAAGCATTGACTCGCCTCGACTTATCAACTTTTCAAAACGTTCGAAACAAACTGAAAACGAACTGCTAGAAAATATTTCGTCGAGAACATCATTCAATTTTCTCTTCTTTTTCATTTTTCAGGACACACTGTCACGGTTCAGCTACGAAAACATGAGCCATGGGCACCTGTCAGGTAGTTGCTCGGTATTGCGCGAGTATCAGTTATCCTGTAAATTGCGAACCAATTTTTCAACGATCTATACACAGTCGCGTCCATGAGAAATGGCGCGCACAACAACATTAGAACGAAATTTCCAAGACTCGCAACGGGACTCACCAATTAAAACGACACAACGGTGGTAGAAGCGGTACAAATTAATATTCGCAATTTACTCGAGGCATCGTTATTCTCTTGCTCATCGTTTCGTCGGTGCGTGCGATTTGATTCGTAATTTATAACTGCGGGAGTGTTCGCAAAACGCTACGACGACGCGGTATAGTAATCGATACAGTTGATACAGAGAGGCCAATGTGCGCTTCGATATATAACTCATGTAATCGGTCGTTTTTGCGACGGTGAACGAAGAACCCGCGATATCGAAGATGGATATAGTGCGGTATCACTCACACGAAATTATCAGCCGAGATTTTATGGAGTAGGTAGGAGGGGGGAGATAATCCTGAATATAAAATTTCAACGGCGGGTCTTTATTAGTTTCTGAGATGGTAATCCTTGCCGTATCTGGTCTTGTCAGACTCGTGACGAAGGTTTTGAAGAAACTCTAACAAATATGAGTTGCAATCAGTGTTTAAGCATTAAAATAAATGTAGCCATACAAAAAATATACATTTTCTCTCTTCTCTTCTACGACATGTTTGTAACTGTACAAGAAACAAGATGTATTATTGCTTTCTGAAGATTGCTTCAAAGTAGTTAAAATAATTTAATTAAGCAAACGCAGTCATTAATTTTCTTGAAAATGGTCTACACAGAGATCGGAACGTCGAAAGGTTAATTTAAATTGCAAAATTGCTTTGAAGTAAAACCTATACTTCCTTAACATTAATACATCTTGTATCAATAATTATACGATCGATAGAAACGAATATTTGTACAAGAAACATTCTGTAACTGTAAAAGAAAAGGTACGGCAAGGAGTTAATGGAAAACTATCCGTACGATACATTCGATTCCGCCTATACAGGCCAATAGGTAACACAATTAACATAATCTATATATTACACATATATTACATAATGCGAGATGTTTGATGTTATTAAACGTTAAATTAATTGAAAGTATTGGTCCGATTAGTTTCTTTTGGTATGCGAGAATCGTCAGAGTTAATAATTATTTATGTACAGATTGTACGTATACGTAACGAAGTATGATATATAACGGGTGAAAATATAATACAACTGGAAAACATGTTTTCTGACAGTTTTTCATGAATATCTTCTAAACTATTAAATAGATCGTGGAACATTATGGAAAATAAAAATTGTTTGCATCAACTGCGACAAACGAGGGCCAAGTAAAACTTTCTTTCGTTCCTTAATAATGTTCATAAGCTACAACTAATACATTAATGTTATATTTCTTAAATCTGCCCGCCGTTTTAAATTGCAACTACCCATTTTTGTCTACTAATAAAGACTTGCCATTGAATATTGATATTCAGGGTTTTCTCTCCCTTGCTGAAAATCTCAGCTGATAAATTCGTGTCGGTTATGCGGCACTACAGCCTCGAAGATCATCTTAAAACGTCATGCCTTATCGTTAACAACGTAATCTATAATATTAACGATTTCTCCGGAAAGAAAGATAGAAAAATATACCCTCTAAATACCCATACGATAAAATATGTTTTCCCTTGGCGCGTGCGCGTTAACGAGATCGCTGTGCCGCTCGATCAACGTTCGCAGGATTTCTTTCTTTCTTTTCTTTCTGTTTTCATTATTTCGTTGCCATTGATAAACGTAATCGGGCCTGGCGAAAGTAACGTCGAACGAAAGGTAGAGAAACGGATCGGAACCGTCGACACGACGAAGAAAACGAAAAACCACCGCGGTTCTTTTTTCCTCCTTTTTCTGTTTCTCGGTTTTTGTTATTTTTTTTAATATCGGAACGATCCACACTATTGTCGTTTATGTTTCTACGTGTCGCTATGCGGTTATCTTGGTCGAAGGATCGAGGGGTTGGCGATTAGTTCTTATCAGTATTAATTAGTTAAGTCGAATATTAAAGATTTCTCTCGTCCGGTGTTCAACTCGCGCTCCATCGCGTAACAAAAACGTGGAAATTATCGTGATCCGTCGGATCATCTCGGTGATGAATCTTGTGGAGTATGATATGAAGAGGGGGGGATTGATAGTGGAGTCGGGGGAAGAAGTATATCAACCCTTTGCACTCCGAATTATTTTTCACAATTTCCTTGCCAACAACTCCGTCCTATTTTAAGTGTGTTATTTGAAATGTACTTCAAAGGACTATTCCTTGACTGGTAATTATATTAACCCATTTTTTTCACCAATTATATTAAATATAGCTCTGTAACTTTGCTGTAATTTATATTTGTGGAACTTCTATTTGTTTTTAACTAAAACATAAGACAATTAAATAAATAACGAAGAAACA
>CM052316.1:18224052-18239700 GCA_028455605.1 Lasioglossum malachurum | reverse complement strand
GTAATTACAAGATCGAACCGTTGCGCCGAGAACATTTTCATTTCATTTTTTTAACAATCATACGATCGATAATAGGAAAAATGAGTACGGTAATGTCTCGATATTTAACCCTTTGATTACGGCAGACTTTCAGACGCGCCAGCCGTTCCATACGATAGGAATTCATTCGCGATGTACACGGTGAAACTTTTCGTTAGACGTGCATTTCTGAGGAAGAAAATTCAGCTAATCAAAACACTGAATTTTCTCCTTGTGTCCAGGAAAATTTATGTCTACATTTCGTTTGCTTTGGTGTAGCTTCTGTGCTATTCGACTTCTGTGCTAATGAAGACTGCTCGAGAATTCTAAGTGTAGTATTCACTAGGTTACCTCGGCACACATATATTGTTAATAATTAGAACAGTTTGCTTCTAATAATTTTTATTAACTCTTAGTCCCTTGCCTTACAATATCGTGCCTGACTCGTGATGAAGATTCTGAACAGATTATAATAAAAATGTATGTCGATAAATTCCTATAACCGAAATCAAATTCTATTTTTGGTTTTTTGATGCATAGCTATTGGATGCATAGCTTTTTTTAGGAAACTATGATCTACAAATAAGTTCTAATCATTGAAACCGTAAAATAAATCATAGGGCAAGGGGTTCATTTTGATCCTGATCGAAACACGATTCTGACAACGTCTTCGTCTACCTGTTGGTCGACACTATTCGAGTGTGTCTCGCTCGTGTCGAAGTGTTTCTTGAGAGTCCTAAACGTGTCAGCTTGCCGAGCTTTGATCCACTTGCCGTTTAAATGGATAATACTTTAAACAGAAGATGTACCGCAGCACAATGCATTCAAACAATCCGTCTGCATCGCGCATGAATCGATTTCTGACACGTTGCCTAACGTTTTTCTACTGGTTTCTAAACATATCTGATTCACGAGCGAGGATTTACAGAATTCTTTAGCAACAGCAATGTCAATCGTGAACCAACAAGCAACCCCTTCACAAGAAAATGTTCAAGTTTCTCTTCGATGCCGGACCGTCATTTAATTAATTACCAGACTGCGGATCTTTATGCAAAATAAAGATTGTCTGCATCAATTGCAAGAAGTAAAAATCAAATAGAAAGTTCTTTTTTTAATAATTATTAATAGACCGAAAATAATATTGGGTTGGCAAGAAAGTAATTTCGGTATTTTAAGGTGAAATAAAACCGAATTTCTTTATTCAAGCGATGAACTTTAATCGACAAAATATTTTCTTATTTATTCTTTTTGCCAAAAGATCATCGAACAAAAGGGAAAATATCTTATTCATTAAAGCTCATATCTTAGATAAATAAATTGGGCTCTATCTCACCTTAAAATACCGAAATTACTTTCTTGCGAACTTCCTACTATCTTAAATTTTGTCCACTAAATTTTACTATGAATACTTAAAATCCGCAGTCTACTCATAATTTTTCTGCTTAAGAAAGTATAACTCGTCATTATCTTCCAGCTAAAGAAAGTGTAAGGTATCAAGAAATCCATGACAATGGCATTTTCTTATTTCCAAGGTGCTTCATTAAAGATAATTCGACGGCGTCGGAGAAATGAGGACGTCCGATTAGATAATTAACGATAAAAGCAGAGCGCGGACGCGCTCCGTTAATAGCGCAAACTGGATTCGTCTATATAGAAGAGACAAATAGTCAAGAATGGCGAACTGGTAATGGGAGTGGGTTTAATTTTGGGTATCGATTGGACTCGTATCGATCCCTTTTTATTCTTTTTTGATGACGGATCGTACACGCCCAAAATAAAAAAAAAAGCGTAACCAATGTATGTAGTACGCTCCGCTGCATCTTTCAATGCAGTCATTTTTTCAGCAGTCTGCATTTAGGAGCGAGAACACCAAATTAGAAACTTGTAAATGGGCCTTCGTAGCTATGCTACACTGCAACTGTACTAACAACATTCGGGGGATTTGTTTCTGCCACATGTTCGTGAAATGTTTCACATTTTCTATGTCATACACAGACTGCGGATGTTCAGGCAAAATAAAAATGTTCTGCATTGATCGTGGGAAGCAGGAATAAAATAAAAATGGATCTCATCCCTTAATGACATTGTTACATTAAAAACAAAATTACGATGTTCTTAAATCTTTCTAATACTTTACTGTTTTATATTTCACCCAACCAATTTCTTGATGATTTGACTAAAGCAATGTCTAAATGTAGATTCTTTTTCTTGCTAACGTTCTGTGGGTAAAAATAATATTGTCGGATTATAATGTAATTATTCGGAAGAAGATTTCACAGTTTATTTTTACGTACACCTGCTGTCTATGTGGAGACAGAATGACAGGAAACCCACGAGTTATTTTCACTCGATTTAGAAACGAGAAAAGTTTACTTTTATAATATCCTAGAGCCTTCACAATTTGAGAATGAGAAAATGTATCACAGAGATGCCTGTGCCTTCAGATGGTGTCTATGCATATTAAGTCACGTCTACGCGAATAGCACTATCACTATGGTCGTAGAAGATCACTAGGACGTTTTGTCCCGAATCTGCGAGGCTTGCTGATTGAATAGAAGTCTGACTACTTTCTTGGGGTGGTCGGTTAGTCTTGAATTTGCTCGGCCACATAAATATAGGAATAGAATAGAGGAATTTATCCGAGGATCCTTCCGAATGTACCATAGCGCATTCACTATTGATCTACGAATTTTTTATTTGCTGCGTTTCTCCATTTTTCTAATGTCGATTTCCGGTTTTTCTAGTTTCGAATGTCCGAGAGTACGTGCTAGATACGTAACATAAAATGCTGTCGTTTTGCGTATACTCCAGAAATAAATTGTTGGGAACAATTTTCCAATGAACCCCTAGATAAAAATATTCTACCGAGACTGCATCTTTCCGCATTAAATTTCTTTCGCACACAGCGAAGAACAGCATCGACCGCGCCTCCGCGGTGCATCTTCCCGATGCAACCATAGCTAAACCCCTCTAATCTCCTCTCGGAAATGCAACACACCGAGTGCAAGCGGCGATACGTGTGAGAAAACTGCATTACGATCGGTCCACACGGAATGCATACACTCGAATAATTGAACATCTGTTCGAATAATTCAACGTCGAAGGATCCTGAACGTTTTCGAGCACTGTGGTTCGCTTAAAGAGTTGACAGTAAAATCAATTCGAACCATCTTCTACTCTGTTCTCAATAATCTCGGACAAATTTCTATTCACAATCACTCTCGTGTGATCGGCACGAATCATCGAACACGTTCATTCACACCGAGCAAATCGGTCTCCCTTCGACTATTCGATTCGTCTCTGTGCCAAATTTGAAACTGCCAGGAGAATCGTTAAATATTTAATCTGCGACCTCGTCAATTCAACCGATCCACCCCGGAGACGTTTACGACGGACACGTCGGGGGGGTACGCACAATAAAATAAAACCACCACAAGCCTCGCTTCAATCTTAGCACGTTCGCAACCACCGTCGCAGATACGTGACGTCCATAATCTTTCCTCGAAGGTGTTCAAGCGAATTCACTTTGTTGTTTAAAGCACGCAGCATAGTATTTAGAGAATCCGTGACGCTCTAGATGGTTTCAGTGGTTTCTAAGGTACTGGAAGGAGTTGCATTCAACAAAGAATTTCAGCGGGTCAGGCAAGGAACTAGAGAAACGTGTCAATGGGATAAAAGGGTGAACCAACATCAATTTGAACGAACTCTCCGCGAGAAGAGTTCCTCTGAATCCGAAAAGCGAGCTCCCAAGATCGTGGACTGACAGGAACGTAGGGAGTCCGACTGCCTGCTAAAACGTTCTGCTGATAGGTAGCAGGTTGTCGTTGGTGGCGATCTTGGATCCCCGAAGTTCTAAGGGAACTGGGACGGTCTAGGACGGTGCTTGTCCGTGCTAGGTTTGCCCGTGTCGGGGAAAAGGTCTGTTCTCTACTCACGTGTAATTGGAGAGAGGCGCTTTCAGGTGTTGGGGCAGCCTCTCGAAGTAGTGGCAGAACTCCTCGAACTCGGTGTCGGCCATTCCGAATCGGATCGCGTTCGTATCGGGAAGAAAAGGGCCGCGGTGTCGTACGGTCGGTCCTGAAGACGGCCGTGACGGCCTCGAGGAGAGCTGCTCGTCGACCCCCAGGAAACCTACGGTGAAAGATGTCGCTGACGTTCGGGGACGACCTAACCCAGACGAGCGCTTCGGCACCGCGACGCCCTATTGATTCCTGCGTGGTGAAACAGGGCGCACACCCCCGCGTGCGCTCCGCGATCTTTTCGTACGTGCGAAACGCCGCCAGCGGAATCGAACGGTGGAAACCAGCCGAGCCGGCCAAACGGAGGCCGAAACCCGAAACGAGCGCTCCAGCCGACTGCAGTCTATCGTCCCACGATTTAATATTTCAACCGCGACCCGGAGCCGGAGCTGCATCCGCACCTGCAACACACTGCCCGACCGAAATACAGACCCACCGACTCGTCGGAAAGAGACAGAACCGAGATGGCTCTGCAGGATGATTAACCCTGCGGACGACCAGACACTTCAGACAGATGCTAGGAGATATGCTTGCCAATACACTGGCGCTCCAGTCTCTGCGAACAATGTTCCTTCGAATTAGTGTTCCTGATTTCTCAACATTTTTCATTTCCCGAGAAATGAGAAGTATAAGACTATATTTCTCGAGAATTCTCGAGAATTTTTAAGAAAATAAAAACATATTGGGAAACTTGTGATATTTGGAATATCGTTGTTTCTGAGCCTCTATAATTATAGAAGACATATCATTTTTTTTTTTTTCGTGAGAAACATTCGAACAAGCTTCTTCGTTATTGCAGCAGACGTTATGATAGCGATCATGGGATGGCTGAACGAATACAATCTTGTTATTACTATAAAGTATATGTACAGGGTGAATCATCTAACGTTGCCCCCTCAAATATCTTTGTTGTATTTAAAGATACGTCAAATGTCTGAAGGACAAAGTTGAATGGTAAAATGGGGCTCACATGATACCAAAAATATTTTTGTTTTTATGTGATCTTTTTTTAGAGATATCAAGATTACCTTCATTTTTTTAAATGGAAGGACACAGGAGCCAAATAAAAATTGTATTTTTCTTTTAATTATCCTATTATATATATAAGCTAAACCTAATACATTGATGTCTTTAGATATTTTGTAACGTGTCCACGGCTTTAACTTATACGTACCCATTTTTGTCATAAATGCATATTCTGCTCTACATTTAGAAATGAATGGTGACTATATAAATTCCTTTGTTTGATTTTCATCCATGAAAATCGGGCGCGAACTTATGCAATCATCTGATATCTCATTGCTGAATTAATATAAAATCGACTTCTAAACTTTACTCGTGCAAAAATCACAGAATAAATTCTCTAACCCGTGGTTTGGTAGCTTGAATGTGTCCAATTTTTTTCGCGAGGCAAAACCGGACTTTTCGATTATATCCGTAACTCTACCCTTACAGACAAATTATAGGGTTGAGATATGCTATAGAAATTATTTTTTCTCAGTGAAGCATCAAGTTGTTTATACTTTTGAAAATATGTATAAACAATATTTCGTCGGGCCACCCCCGCCCCAATTGCTTGAATACCTCTCGACATATTGTCGATATTTATTTGACAGTCGTCTTGTGTGTCTGGTTCAGTTATTTATTTCAGTTATTTGTGTCTCGATCAGTTATTTATTGTTTACCACATCTGACACAATTCTGCGTATTAGATTTCTATCGAGTTCATATACCATAGCGAATTTGCAGTTTCCGGTAAGGCATGGATTTTTATGCGTAGTGTAACTAAATTGTGTACATGTACAAAGCAAAAGGAAATGCGTACTATTACCGCTGGCATAATATCTCCAAAAAACAGAAAATATATCATTTCTCTAGTAGTTAATAATTGAAGAAGGTTGCCAATGTAGCAGCACTTAACACTAAACCTTTTAGATTTTTTATTTGACAATTATTGAAATTGTAAAGATATTTTCATGGGAATTTATTGAATATATTTTTTGACTCCAGTATATATTATAGTAAAAATCGCACAAAATATAAATCAATCTAATCTTGTTATTTTTATAATACCATATACATATATCAGTCACTTTTGATGGTCGGTTGGTTAAGTGTTAAAAACGGACTCATCCAGAAAATTTGATTTACTATTTTAAAATAGTATATAGATCAAACGATGAAGTGACATGTTGTTTGAACATTTCAAGGAGATAATTTATTTATTTAACCTGTTTAGAAAAGATCCAAAATAGATAGTACCGATTTATCTCCAAAATTATACCTCTTCATGAAATATTTGTGTTAGGGGTAGAGTAAAACACTGGAAATAAAATTCATTATTCATTAAAGAGGACAAAGGTTTTTTCACTTGTAGGTGTTATTTCAATGCACTTTTATTATAGGAATTATAACTAATTCCGTTATGTGATGAAATACAAAACTATGAAGACACAATATAAATTTAAGAATACTGATGGATTATTTCCGATTAATTAAAATTATTGACAGACGGAATACATTTGTATTTAACTTCTGTTCCGTACAATGAATTTCGAAAATGTTTACTTTGCATAAAGATCCGCAGGCTACTTATTAGCATAACAGTCAATATCAGAACACACGCGTTCTAGCTACACGTGTTTTGTGTATAGGAATATCTCCCAAGAGATGTCATGGTCGTTTTATGGTGAACGTAATAACAGCAAATGGAAACGTTCGAGTGTATTGAGCGGATCAGACAGATACAACTGAAATATTTTTAGAAGCATTTGTACAGAGACAGGAAGCTTGCGGACTACCAATAGTTGATACACAGTATAATAACTTTCTATATCCTACACATACTGTAGGATACGTTAACAACATAAGAGCTTATCGTTCATTGCGAAAATGTATTTCACGACATAAGGAACTTGTTAACGAGAATAGACTGTCTAACAAGAGAGAGTGGATGTAGTCGACGAAGGGAGAGTAATTAATGTCGGTTAATCGAGTTATGGAAGTTGGCTGCATCAAAAGTTTCGGGCGACACCGTTTCAAACACAGTCCAATAAAACGTCTTACATTTCTTGTGAATATATTCTGAATTAGGTCAGTAAACTCAAATTAACACGAAAACATGCCAATAGTTCTGTTCCATAATAATAATAATTCGTTTTTCGAGTTCGCTATCATCTTTGAGAAACTCTTTTCATTATATTCTTAATCAATCGAATAATTCTTTCGTTCCGTCGTACTATCATACCCCCGTATTAGTATAAACTGTATTCTATTGGGTTGGCACGAAAGTAATTTCGGTATTTGAAGATGAAATAAAAATTTTTTTAAACAATGAACTTTAATCGATCAAAGATTTTCCATTTTGTTCGATGATCTTTTGCCATCTTTCTGGTAGCTTAATAAAGTTATTGGCTATTTTCATCAAACTGCCACAGCTACATACTGAATAACAAAATTAGGTTTCATTTCATCTTAAAATACCCCGAAATTAATTTCTTGCCAACCGAATATTTACGTTGAGTATATTCAAATTTTGCGCTATTCCAATTTTGCTTGTCTTTTGTTGCGCCTTTTAAAGTGTTCGTAATTGAAAAGTTCATTCAGTGTGTACCCACATTTTTCCTGCTATTCTCTGCGATCCCTATGGCATTCAACTCCTTTGTTTCAATCAAACCGTATCATTCGTGCTGAGAGCGAACACCAAGAGGATCTTACTGTCCGCAAACAGCGAATACCCATCGTCTTGTTCTTACTTAGAGTTCCTCCACTATTTTTGCTAATCGATGAAATCGTTTGAAGTAGACGATCTGTATCGGTGAAATCGAGAACCAAGTATAAATCATCGAAATTCTTTTAACCCTACTGTCAATAACTTATAAATTAAAAACTTCTTTAATACTATTGTTGATAAATTGCAAAATTATTGTAGATTTCTATGTGCTTGCATGATCACAGAATAATTTACGTTCGAGGCAGAAAAATACATGTTGAGATTATAAAGTGGCACATTATTGAATATCGAAAAAAATTTTGGTTATTCACATATGGATTAAAAAGACATTTAACGAGATGCTGATCTATGATATTTGATATTCGGAGGAAATGTATTGAAATGTTTCAATTTAAATATGTTTTGTTATATTTGTTCTACATGCACAAATCGATTTACCATTCTAATTATTTGACATACATTAATGAAATATAAATCTCCGTTATAATCGTGCAAATGAGCTCCCAATTACAACAAAAGAGACCTGGCAAAGTAATTGCATTACTTTAAAATAGAAAAAGAATTAAAGAACAGAAATATTATTAATTAATTTTGTACACTATTAAATATACAAAAATGTATAAATATATGATCGTTCAATTTTAGAGATTTTACATTTTTCTGTGTTAATCATTTCATGATAAATAATATACACGGAATAAAGTTACTTCTTCGCACGAGATTTACAATAACTGTCGAACTTGTAACGAATCATTTAACTATAAACGCTCTTATTGTATCTTCCCTTGACTTTCTCAACGCTTCTCCATTTAAGTACAATACAGCAAATTAGAAACGTCCAGTTCCCAGTTCAAAGGAACAACCCGACGAAGCAGATATCAAGATTTTGTGGATGATCTTACTGAATGTGAGGCAATTGGTCTGGAAATACGGGTCGAGAAGCTTTCTATCGTAGTACCACGTTAAACTAATATTATACTTTAACAGTAAAATACTCTTAAATGAAGAAGCAACGTATAACAAATAAAGTAATTCGCTTTAACGAGCGAATTCTACGTTCGTAAGACTAAACACTGGCTTTCAAACAAACAGTGAGTGTCTAATTCGTCCACTTTATGTATTTCACGGTTTCTGATATTCCCAAAATGTGAAATTAAAATGAAGTATCTACTCCTTTACTTACAACACAAATATATCTAGCATGTTTTGCTAATAAAATTCCTATATAAGATACCATACATGATTAAAACAAAGTAAAAATTTAATTTCTTAATATATTTAATAGGTTGAAAAGAACGTAACAGCATCTTTAAATTCTTTTAATGTTTTTACTGTTTTAAATTGAAGCCCGCAGTCTATTTATTATTGTTCCATATCGTAACTGGTAGTCTTCGCAACACATTGAATACGTACACTTCATTGACAGGACTGTGGTTGTGGCGTGTCACGTGTCTGCGGACGTGGCTGTGATTGTGACGTGACTGTGATTGTGACGTGACTGCGATTATGACGTGACTGTGATTGTGACGTGACTACGATTGTGGACGTGATCACAAGTTGTGTTTACAACCTCGTGTTTACAACCTTAAACTTAGTTCAGTAATATTGTATATAAAAATTTATTATAAATATAGACTGCGGATCTTTATGCAATTATATGGCTTAGGAAAATTTTCAAAAAATGCTAGGATATACAGTGACTCCCACAAATATTCGGACACTCTTAAATAGCCGATAACTTTTTTACAATTGGACTATACGATTCGAACTTTTTTGGGAAGCTAGAGCAATTAGTTTACTACAGGATGTGAAAAGAAATTTTTTTGAAAATTGCAATTGGTCGGAATTGTATACAAAGTACTAAAAGTTATGTTTTACAACTTTTTGATGTGGGCCTATATTGAAAATTTGAAAAATACGTTTTGTAGACCTGTGAAAGGATGTTAACATTCGTTTACAAAAATCCGCAGTCTAGTTATAAATAAGAAAAGTTTATTTTACAGGGAAACAAGGTCCATAAGTATCGGACCTTTTTCCATCAGCTTGTATTCCGGCTGAGCGAATCCAGTCTTTCGTTAACTTTCATACGAGATGTAATTGCTACAAGCACTTCCATGAGGAAACGTGTGCGTTCACTGTCAAAAACGATTTCGTGAGTGGCTGACGCGATAAACGAAGTATCCTCTACGCAGATCGAACGATACTCTCAATTCTCCTAATGCCACGGGAACGCCTGGTATAATTTAGCGAGGGTAGAACCATTGGATGGTAGCTGATAGTGGTAAGTGATGGACACTGGTAATGTGCTGCATCTGCTTTGCCAAGCAGCGGAGAGAACCGTTCTCGACGGTTCGAGCTTTTATGAACCGCTCCCTTTGTTCTAGGAAAATAAATACAAGCCGGCCACGATTGTCTCTCATTGAAAAAAATTCAATTCTTCGGGGAAGAACCGCACTTCCGGTCGACACCAGCTTCCTCGACTTCAGACATGTTTTACGCCCACGCTACCGTCGTTTCATTTTATTATAAAACTTACAGTTTACTTGTAAAACGCTATTATTTTGCGCTTTTCTAAGGAAAATCATATTAATTTTACGCTTGTACTGCACAACACGATATTCCGAAGCATTTGTTTTCATACTTTATTAGAGCATACGTTGCATTTATGCAAAATAAAAACTGTCTATTTTGATTTTAAGGAACAGAAGTTAAACGAAAATATATGTTTATAATTTCTCTACAATTTTCTAGTTCACCCATTCGTTTTGGTAGCGAACATGATAAAAAATGGTACTGTAAGTATAGAATGTTTCTTTGCATTAATAACAGGTATATTAGATTATCCTTATAAAGCAATTCTAACTAATTCTTCGACATATTTGTGAATGCAATAGTTGATCGAGAGATGTGTTTATATTTTGTAGAAATAAAAAAGTGAAATGCAAAATATGATTGAAGACAAAACGTTAGAAATTGAGGAAAAATTTAACCAATCTTATTTATTCTAGTCTATACGGGGGCTATTGTTATGTAGAAGAACATATTAAAATTTCGGACCGACGGTTAAATGGGTTTTACAAAACGTTGTTTTGAGAAAAACGCGTTTAAAGTTTTGACCAACGAACTTTCACATATAAAAACTACTTGCGCTTAATCAGCTATGTCTGCTATAATCGTCACAACTTCGAAAGTATTTCGAATTTTCGTCTGAAATTTTCAGAGAATATTATTGAAATATGATACTTTCTCCTGAAAGTCGATTCTTCCGACCCGAGAAAGTGTAATATCCCCTTAACACTAAACCTACCACTGTCGGTCAAATGACCGGTCTCATATTTTTCATTTCACAATTATTGAAACTATATGAAGTTAGTTACATGAAATTGATTCAACCGATTTTTTCACTGAGGCACATATTGTAATAAAAATTGCACAGAATCTAAATAAATAGAGCCTTGTAATTTTTGTAAAGCTAAGATATTTGAGTCGCTTTTAGTGCTCGGTAGGTTTAGTGTTAAAACGCAAACCTAAGTTCTTAAAGGAGCTCAAGTCGTCTGGTTCACTTTGGAACAAAACTACGGTAATCTTTTTGAGTATGTCTGGAGATCGGCGATAAAGCGAGAACGTGCGCGTGGAATCGCGGGGAATCGCTGAATCATCAAACGAATCCGTGTCTTCGCCATGGCCGACTAATTTCACTTGTCCCAGAAACCTACACTGACTAGATGGAGGAAAGACACCCGTCGACCAGGGCTGGAAAAGTAGAAGAGGCTGCAACGAGGGTGGATGAAAAAAAAAAGGTTTTCTTCGGGAAGACCTTGCAATCTCTTCTGCCATTCATCGGCTCTTGCGCCACCCACATCTCGCGGGCTCCAGTGACGTCACAACGAATACATTCTGGACCCGGCACAATTACGGTTAAATGGGGTGAGCCAACACTCGGCTTCAACCCCATGAAAAGTTCTATCCGACCAATGGGGAATGGTGGTACTACCTTGCGTCGACCAATCGCGCGGGGATCATCACCGAGGAGAACGCGTACGCGGGGGGGGACCGAGGTCTTAAGAAGAGCCGAAGACGCTGGTACCGGGACACTGTTGCTCGTGGGCATTCAACAGGGTGATTCATTCAACTCTCGGGCTCCAGACTGATTTTACTTTTCCGTCGAGTTATCGCACCTTCCGATCGCTCTAAAAGTTCTCAAAGAAATCTTCGGGTCTTCGAGCGGGTTCGTAAAATTTCGAAGCTGTGAACAATCGGACGCTCGTTCGACGAGGGAATTCATCATGAGTGGATCCGGCAAAGGACTCCTCGGGGTGTGGCTGTACAGAAGAGGCGAACACTGGGCCATCAAGGAAGGCAGTCCCATTCACAAACCGAGCGACGTACGTTGCCTCCGAAGAGGACAGTGTAGAATTCCGGTTTCAGTTAACATTGTTTTTCGCGTTTGTCTCTGTGCGATTAATTTGTTCGGATTGTCGTGGAAGGGATGAGTATCTCACGCGAGAGACGAAGACTGTTCGTAAAGTTTAGTATTGGAGGAATATAGCCAAACATACGGAGTAAGATTTTGGAAACCATTTTTCCATTCTTGCGGAATTGATCACGAAGAAGGGGGAATTTTTATTTGTGCAATTTTGGAGCTGTTTTTATGTAATTCTAACACATGTGTGTGAGAACAAGTTTTGATATTAAACTTTTGATATTAAGCTGGCAAAATACATAAATGGTAATAGAAATAGGAACTTTTATGGTCGAGGTAGTTTTATCAACAATTTTCGATATTCCACTTTCAACATTAAACTAGCAGAAAGGAATAAATATCAAATAGGTGCTCAAATATAAAACTACTAACATCAGGTACAAGTGTAGTTTAATTCTTTTTATTATCAAAGTAAGCAGTGTTGCATAATTGCGAAATACCAACAATATCAACAGTATTTAATGGTCAATTGTTGTTTCCGATTCAGTTTCCTGTCTCTTCGTTATTGAACTCTTCGAAAAGGAAGAACAAAATTCAAATGGAATTTAATTTTACATTTATTTACATAATGAAATTTATGTTTGATCAAGCATATCATTTAGAAGAGACATTATACATAATATCAGTTTGTATGTATTTTTTGTTAAACATTATTTGCATTATATTTCATTTTGATGAATATGTCCCGAAACATGAACGTACTATAAGGTATGTTCTTTCATTCATTCAGATCCCCATGGTCGATCGCAGACAAAATAACGACAGTAGGACTTCGGTTATTTTTTCCTTGAAAAATCAGATTGGTGGGTTGGCACGAGCTCTCCAAGTCTTCCAGGTATGATTCCATTATAGTTAACTGAACATTGTAGGAAATATTACCGAAACGTTTTCATCCACCAAAAGTATGATTAAGTTTGAAAAACTCACACAGTTTGTTTCTGATGTTCAAGAAAGAAATCCTGAAAAATTGATAATACAATTAAAAAATGTAATTGCAATGTTTCTCCTAAATACTCATACAAAATAAAAGTAGTCGAAATAAAATTCGTTTGAGACAGGATCAAATCTTTTTATTGGCTGGAAATGTGTAAAAATAAACAGTAAATAAATTATACAACAAACTTAAAAATCTGCAGATGAACGATATTCAGTATTCTTTAAATTAAATGTGATATAAGTATGATTAAGTTTGAAAAACTCAAACAGTTTGTTTCTGATGTTCAAGAAAGAAATCCTGAAAAATTGATAATACAATTAAAAAATGTAATTGCAATGTTTCTCCTAAATACTCGAACGAAATAAAAGTCGTCGAAATAAAATTCGTATAAAACAGGAGTGTCTGATGAAAATGATACATTGAAATACTTGAATTCGTTGACTGTTTCCACTGTTTTAAATTTCATCTACTCACGTTTGTCACCGATGCATAAAATCCACAGTACACTGATAACAATGAACGGTGTGCACTGTGTATAAGAAATGTTTTTGCATGTGTTGCGTGAAGGATCTAGGTGTAAACGTTGTGCACATCGAGTCCCGAAAATCCGCGCGTCGCGGCTCGGAATACGAAATCCTTGTCGACGTCGAGTGCGATTCGAAGAGGATGGAACAATTAACCAGAATGTTAAGTCGCGAAGTAGCCGCTATTAATTTGGCACAGTATGAACAAATAGGAAATATTCCGCACGCTCCATCACTCTCCGCCGCTCCAAGTTTCGGTAAGTGGTCGATTAAACATGATCTTGATTAACCCCTTGCTAGGGATGGGATCAAGTTCAATATGTACTCACGAATCCGAGTCAATTTCAATAACCAAGTTTCATTTCATTGGTTTCGATTACTACTTAAAAGCAATAATGTTTCAATGATTACATTTAAAAAGTATTCATTTTATACAAACTGATATCGAACCGCGGAATGAGTACTTACAAGTTTCGGAAAGATACTTATAAGTACTTCGATGTTGAAAGGAATCGAATCTTTCACAAGTAGTACTCGAATCTTGGAAATCAGAACTGTATAGTACGTTTTAAGCACTTTCTTTATTAAATTCGTAAACACTATGCGTAAGATAAATTTGTCCAAAGTACCAATGAATTGATACATTACAGATTTCAGTGAAGTAGACATGCCTTGGTTCCCACGCAAAATATCGGATCTAGATCAAGCTCAGAAGGTGCTCATGTACGGATCTGAGTTAGACGCGGATCACCCTGTACGTTCTCCCTTTTCATCATAATCAATTGTTTCCACTAAATCGAAATCAATATGTAAATCAAACCTGGTGTTTCAGGGCTTCAAAGATCCGGTGTATCGCAAACGACGTGAACATTTCGCTGATATTGCGAACAATTATAGATAGTACGTGCAAAATGTATAATAATTCATCTAAAAAGAAGAATTCTGAGGTCGTTTTACCAAACGATTTTGATCTAATTGTTTCGTTTCAGCGGCCAGCAGATTCCTCGTATTCAGTACACGGCGGAGGAAATCAAAACATGGTTTGTATTAGCTTCTACAATAGCCCTTACAAAATCGTATGCACCTAAACCATCGGCCAAAAGTTTCGAATTTTATAAGAACTGCCTTTAGAACAACAATTAAATAATTATTTTTTTTTATCCAGGAAAGCTTTTCATTATAAAACCGTTTTTATTTTTAATAACAGTCTGACATATTCAGGGCATCCTGGAAATTAGATTTTCGAATGTTTCTAATTTGATATTTTTCTATGCTTCCAAGTAGCCAAAGATGTCCCTTTAGAAAAATGCTTATGGGCATATATTATTCAAGTAGTTAATATTTGATATTATAACTCATTCATATGATCATTTCGATATTAATCGATATATTCGATTTTTACAAAAATCAGCATGTGATTCCAAACTTTTGGCTGGTAGCGTATATCTTTCTTTTTATTTATTTATTTAATGTCGCTTTAAAGGCAATGGGTACAGTGACAAAACGAGGTACAGTTTAGGCTTGGTTGGTGCTTGCGCCTGTAGGTGAATTTCTGATGTTATTTCTATCAGAGTTTGGCATGAATCAATTAAAATTTTAACCATTGATTGATTAATGTATACAATTTAAAAAGGTAATCATTGAAAAATGGACGATTGATTCAATCGATTGACGAAGTTAATCGTCAATCGTTGATTAAAAAAAGAAATCGTCGAAAAATCGGAGACTGATTTAATCAATTGTTGAAGTTAAACGCCACACGGTCTATCCATAAATTGTAATAAGGAGGAATTGACAGAAATATATCTCAACAAGAACTCAGTTTACATTTTTTCCAGTATGCATAATGCATACAGTTTTGATTCGAATAGAATCAGAATAGAATGTAATCGTTAACCGCAATTAACGACTAAAGCAGGATTTTAATTGTTAAT
>CM052316.1:18119873-18223952 GCA_028455605.1 Lasioglossum malachurum | reverse complement strand
CTCGTTTACGAAATATTTTGATATTACAAATAGAGGTATCTCATACAAAATTTAAAGTGGGAATTGTTGATTTTCCTAAAATTATGCTTCATTACTTTCTTAATATATCTAGGAATGTTTTGCCCATATCTGCAATACGTTCGGTGCAGAATGTAACAATTCACATCAATATGGTTCCGTGACGATTTTCCTTCTTACCGACGCGACGAGAATCTCCTTAGTGGTCTTCCGCACCGACGAGATCACGTCGATGGCCTTCTATTTCTTACTCCAGCTAGAATACATTTAAGAGGGCGTATGAGAACACCGAAATATTCGGGTGACATCAACTCCCGTAAGGCTGGCAGTCTTTAATAGTATCTCGTCCGTGGTTATACCTCCTCATTATACTACGTTGTGTCGGTATGATAAGAAATGACATTAAAATAAGATAATATTTTTTTCCAAATCGCCAAAATAAAGTAATTTGCAAAAATTTTAGTCCAATTCGGTTTGACCGGTTTTTGGGAAATATGTCGATGTATCTTTATTAGATAATGGTAGAATATAACTTATCAACTGCAGGTATACAATGTGACTCACAAAAGAATTCAAACGTCGTGCCGACGTTGACCTTAGTCGAGGTTTAAAAAGATCTCCAGGGTGCTAAGAAAATATCTGACAAATTGTAAATTTTCTATGAAAATAATAGAGTCATTGTTCTCTATGAATAATAGAGGAATGCGTTGGTGTATCAGGAATTCTCTCAACAACCCCATTTCACATCTGAATAAGGGCGCTGCTAATCGTCCATCGAATATTATGGCATAAGAAAGAACTCTTGTTTCGGCTAGTGTGTTTGAAACGTCGGAGTGGGGTGCATAACTATTTTGACCGCCGGTGTACTTTCAAGACGAATTTCTTAACATACATCGGAGGCGGATCTTTCGATGTTTTCGAATGTTGTAAAACTAATACGTTGTTACGTTGTATGTTGCTTCTAAATTTGAAATCGCAGGTCAAACAAATAAATACCTCGATAGAATTCGTGGAATGGCCCTTTTTCTAACCCGTGCGATGGAATCACATGGGGAAGGCAGGAGAATGTCAACGATCAATAGTATTACGAAAATGAATTGGTGATTCGTACGTTAAAATTTTGTGTACAACATGGTGTCTGGGGACCACGAAAGGTTGCTGCCCGAGCCGGAGAACTTTGCGAAATGCTTTTACGATCTCTTCAAAAGCATCGCCGAAGCACAAAGGTGCAAAACCCGTATAACCTCCCTCATGCTTTGTTTACTTGATGCTTTCGGCGGTGACATCACTTGTCATTTATCAAACTCAATGATTATGATAAGAAAAAATCATATTTCTTTTACTCTTTATTATACAATACGTTGATCAGCATCGTAAAATTCCACAAACACTTGCTAGGCGTCCTAAGTTTCTAAAGTAACCTATAATGCTTAGTTTGTTTATTGTAATTAATCTATGCCACAGGGCTGTCAGTTTGACAGTACTGACGTAAATAGAACAACCACTGTCCTTACAGTGTTTATTAAATATGTCAAATCTTTTAGGACTGTCAAGTATAAAGATGAATAAAAATGTTTGTTTGTAAATATTTAATTCAGATGCTAATAGAAGTAAAATAATATTTATTTATAAATACAAGAATATTATATTTTTATCGTACTAGCATTTGCAATAGTTTTAAATCTGTTCGATAAGTTGTATAAAGCTTCTGAAAAAATTTGTTTATGACGTAAATAGAACAACAGCTGTCCTTACAGTGTTTATTAAATATTTCAAATCTTTTAGGGCTGTCAAGTATATAGATGAATAAAAATGTTTGTATGTAGATATTTAATACAGATGCTAACAGAAGTCAAATAATATTTATTTATTTATAAATAGAAGAATATTATATTTTTATCGTACTTACATTTGCAATAGCTTTAAATCTGTTCGATAAGTTGAACAACACTTTTGAAAATATTTGTTTATCATATTGTAACTATATTATTTATTAGATTATGTGTTTTGATTTTTTCAGACAAAAGGAAGAATGGAGAAAATGTAAGAAGAGTAAATCTATAAGGAAAAGAGACAAAAAAAAGGTATCTTTGATTGTTTTTATATGTGCATATTATATGTGTTTATACATGTTTCAATCCATATCCTCAATATTTTTAGATTGATCTAAGTGGAGATTTGAATTATAATCACCCACCGGAAATTGAACTATCTTGCAATGCTTCTGCATTCGCTGTGTTTGCTAGTGTTAGAAGTGCTATTTTGGAAAGACATGCTAGGACAACAAGTGAAGTTTATAGGGCGTTAAATTGCAATTTTCCAACACCACCGGAGCTTAGCGAGACTATTGATACAGAAAGTGATGACGAAGATAGGATATCAACTATACAAAACTTACCAAAGGTAATACTGATAGTACACAGTGAATATAAAGGAAGAAGTCTCAGTTTAACCCATTTATCTGAAGATTGTAGGTATTGGTTTAAGAAGTGTTTTCACATTAATGCGAGAGAGTAGAACAATCGAACCTCTTTTATGTACGAAAGCATTGTCTGCTTTATTGGATATATTGCAAGGACAACTTCCTGAAGGCCTCAAATCTGAACCAGATGATGTTATTGGTAAGCATCCACGATTATAATTGCTATATACATATCTTTTAACAGTGTCTTATATTACAAACCCATCTTTTTCTTTTACAGATCCCCTTTTTGATTTATTATTAGATCTTGCAACTTCGCATGGCCCTGAATCAGCTGCTGCCAATGATGGTAGTCATTTGACAGCAGTTGCTTGTGCCTGTTTGTTAAGTCTTGTGGTTGTCAGAGGTGATACTGGTCGTCTATTGGCAGCAATAGCTGCTTTACTCATGTGTCCTAGAGCATTAGCAGTCCAAAATATCCAAGTACATTTTTTTCTCAATTAATAATGACTAGATTGCGGTTTTTATGCATTTATATAGTAAAAATGAATAAGTGAGAAACAACATTGTAAATACATTAGATGAATTTAAGAATGTTGTTACAGTATTTTTGACTTTTCAAGATTATGGAAATATGCAATACATTGTTATCTAGCTTCCATTTCTTGCAATCGACTTAGAAAAATTTTATTTTGTATAAAAATCCGCACTTATTTTGATATGTAATTCTAATATTCCTGACTATAATGTGTACATTGCAGATGCCATGTGTATTAACGTCCTTACAAAGAAGTGTACAAGCTGTTTTACTAGGGAAACTCGCACGACCAGACTGGATTACATATGGAGTTCCTAAATGTTCTAAGATTTATACTTCTATGCTTAAGTTACCAAATGAAATAAATAATATAGTATTGAATGGAAGAAGCTTCGTAAGTGATGGAAAGTACCTGTATTTGCATACAAGTAGAGGATTATTAAAAATTGGCAGTGGTCACGGTGGAACTATATGGGGTCATCTGTATCTTCAGAGAAAAGATTTTCATCCAACTGAAACGGGTTGGCTTGGTTACGCAAACGTAAGTTCATTCTCCGATTATATGAAGGAACGTACTTTTAATCAGAGACTTAAAACCGGTATAATTTTCACACTGGTATTGCACTAATAAGGCTGCACTGAAACCAATATAATATCGAAATCGTTACAGTATCGAAATGTATGATTACCGAAACTGAATATTAACATTATGTGTATATGTCAATTATTGTCAATTGTAATATCGTATTTTTTTCCACTCGAAACTTGAAAAATGAATAAGTGTAATTTTAAAGAGTAAATTCATTGGAAAAATTGGAATATACTATCATATTATTTTCAACCTATTGAAAATTTAAGAAAGAAACTAAATTTCTATTTCACTCCAGTTCGTTGCAATTCAACTAGAAAATTTTTATTTTGCATAAAGATCTGTTATGTACATATCAGTTTCGTTATTTACGAACATGATATCGATAATAAAATAATACTGGTTCTAAATTTGTGCTTAAAAATATTTTGGAAATTATAATAAATTAGGGAAACCGATAAATACCGGTAAATATACCGGTATTTTTATATAGCTGTGTCACAGCTTCTAATATTGTATTTATTTTTCAGAATACTCTATACTTTAAATGCACACCCAGAAAACAGACTGAATTATTAATTATTGACGCAGAAACATTGGTAGTGACAGGAATTGCTGTTTTAGAGGGTCGTGATTGGTCATCTTCTGTTATGTTCTCTGATGGTGAATGTGTGGGAATGATAACAGCTGGAAAAGACGTTAGTGATTTACAGTAGTTAGCATCGTCGATATATATAATCTGACTATATGGAACAGAAATTTAATTTTGCTTATTTTGACAGGATGGTTTCGTAGTTAGAACAATAAACATGCTAAGTAATCCAGTAACGGTTGCGACGGAATTGCCATTAAAGCTGGCAAGGAAATGTGTAGACGTTTTCGGTTATGCTGCTTTCGACGAAGAGCAGGTGGTTCATACATTAAATCCAGGTTGCGACGATGAGATTGCTACAATTACAGCAGGGAAGGAGTTTGGTTTATTAAAAACTATATCTGGCAAAGTAAGTACTAATGAAGCATGTAAACAAATTTCATTGAGAAATATGGTAATTTCATATTTATTTTATACTTCAAAGGTATTATATACTGGGAAAGGAACCAGTCTTGGCATGAAAAGCAACACAAGGCCTAATAGATGGGTAGAACTTACTCTTGGCAAAGGACCGAGACTTATAAATTTTGCAGCCGGACATGATGGCCAACATGTCGTCATGATCCTGGAAGATGGTTCAGTTTTATTTGCGGGTACGGCTAGACGTGGAGAAGACGGTGATAGCAGTAAGTAGTTTAAATAAATAGAGGTTCGACAATAAAATTTATGAACCTGTTGTGGTAAAATTGCTTGAACTAAATGGTCGCGTGTTATAGAATATTTCTAAATGTATTTTATATTTCAGGTAAAGTTCGTCGGCAACCTAAGCCAGTTAAACCAAAAAAAATAGCAAAAGTAGAAGGACAGTTTATCGTAGATGCCGCATGTAATAATGGATCAACCGCATTAGTGACAAAGGAGGGGTCTTTACTGATGTTTGGCAAAGATACTTTACATAGTGATCCAGTATCTGGAATAGTCACTGATCTCAGAGACGTATGTGTCGTGCACGTTTCTTTAGGAAAAGCTCATGCCGCAGCATTGACTAACAAAGGACATCTGTACACATTTGGAATTAACAATAAAGGACAATGCGGTAGAGGTTTTACGACAGTTCATACGATTAATAAAAACACTACAGTGGTCGCTATGGATATGGGGACAGTAGAGGACGAGATTTTAGCAACTGAAGAAGGTAATTGTATATATGTAAATGTTGAACTGTTTTCTAATACAAACCGTAATAATATTATTTGTAAATAGATGCTGTAGAGCCTACAGAAGAGTGGGAAGAAACGAAAGGTATGTGTCTGCCAGGACAGCATCAATGGAGGCATCGTGTTTGCATGGTTTGCACAGTATGTCGAGAGTGTACCGGCTACAGCATATCCTGTACGAGTAGCATACGTCCCGATCGAAATCCTGGCCAGTAAGTGTTCGTATATATGTAAGAAGCATCACGTATCGCAGAAAGTTACAACTATCTGATTTCAGGGAATGCGGATGCGGCGAAGGCGATAGTGGCTGTGCAGAGTGTGGATGTTGTCGCACCTGTGCGAGGAAAAGCTGCTATATAGGTAAACATTCAATTCTTAAAGAGATCAACCACTTTGTATATTTTGCCCTCGTTATATATTTTTGCTCTTGTGTAGTTTAAATATCTTGATAATGTATAGGCAGACATTTTAAATATTGTATTTACTAATATCGATTGAATACTCTTAAATGACAAATATATGATTATTTCAGGTAAAACGAGTTCAAACTTTCGTGAGTACTTACAGAAGCGGCTGGGAGAAATCAAGCAAAGACAGAGGACAAAGGCAGGTCCAAGCACTCCAATGTACGGGATAAAGATGAAAGGTCCGAATATTCAAAGATTGGCTACATGCACATTTATTAAAGGTGTGTGAGAACCCGAATATGTCAGGTCAGGACGGGTTAAGAATTTGATTCAGAATCGCAATCGAGTTCTCGAATATATTGGGATTTCCGAAATTCTCAAGAACTCGATTCTTCTAGACTCTAGAGTAGTCTAGGTACAGTCTACACCATAGAGTACCTGACATTTTTAGGTTCCCGCACGCCTCAAATATCTATGTCTTCGTACAATAGGTGTATATATGCATATGTCAAACTGAGTTGAGCCTTGTAACATTTAATGTAATGATAATTTTTTTACAAATTAGCAGGACCAAGCGCAGCACAGAAAAGTAATTTTGGCAAAATCGTACTTGGATTTAGTAGTAACTTAATGACAGAGGAAGGTGTTGGAGGAAGCGACGTAGAACGAGGCGACGCCACAAGAATCGCTAGTATTCCACCAGCTAGAGTTTCCATACCCAGTGAGAGTCCTGTGGTTCAAGTGTCATGCGGATTGCATCATACAGGTAATGTATATAGATTTCTGAATGTTCAACAAAATCGACACAGAATTTTAATGATTTTATAATCGATTATATAGTGATCCTCTTACAAAATGGAGAAGTTTATACATTTGGAAGCAATGTATACGGCCAGTTAGGCGTGGGAGATTTGGTGGCTCATGCTGGACCAGTTCAAGTTAAGATATCAGGGATAGCGACTCAGGTGGCCGCCGGAAGCAATCATACTGTTGTACTTACATCAAAGGGCGAAGTGTATACATTTGGAGCTTATCAAGTTTGTATATTCTTAATGTTTAACTTGTTTCAATTGATTCAACTTAGAGGTGTGCGAGAACCCGAAAATGTCGGGTACCCAATGGTCGGGGTGGATCGCAAGGTATCCGGTCGAGACGAATCGGGTTTTCGAAAATTTCGGGATTTTCGAATATATGGACACTGGGGGCCAGAAAATTTTGTGAAATTTTAGATTTAGACGAGTTTATGTCAGAACCGTCGAGCCACAAATAAATAGCTCTATTTCTATTCTGAATCCATGACATCTTCCATGACATCTTCGGGTTCTGGGACACCTCTAATTGAACTACAATTTATGATATTTTTATATATTTCTTTGTTACACATAGAAAGGACAATTGGGCATGAATTGGTGGAACGGACAAAACGAATCTTCAAATACTTCACCGGCGAATCATCGAACCGATAGAACACAGCCATGGCATAGCTTCCCAAATTTAGTTGCGAATATCGGTCCACGTTGGGGCAGACGAGCAACATGGGTCGGTGCGACTGGGGATCAGACTTATGTCAAAATTGATGAAATAAATTCTATTAGTTTAACAAGGAGTACTGTTATGGCAAATAAAAACTGCATAAGTATGTCCTTCTTTTGTGAATCGCTGCTCCATCATCGCAAGTATATTTACGAATAACAAAAACATTGTTTCAGTTTTAATTCCACATCAAAACGATCATGCGAATTCGTTCAAATGTTTAGTCATAAGCAAAAGGGACGGCACTTGCAATAGCTACAGCGGATCAGATCAAGTTGACTTTAGTAGTTGCGCAACGTGTTTAGATCCTTTGTATAACGTCATTTGGA
Source organism: Lasioglossum malachurum (assembly GCA_028455605.1). Taxonomy (NCBI): domain Eukaryota; kingdom Metazoa; phylum Arthropoda; class Insecta; order Hymenoptera; family Halictidae; genus Lasioglossum; species Lasioglossum malachurum. The sequence continues at coordinate 18,216,307 of CM052316.1, read as the reverse complement.
CATTCAATCCGACGAACAATGAAATCAGTTTGTACAACATCATATCTACGGAAGCTAGAGGGATTCCTGGTTTGGAAGTTTCCATTTTGAGCCCAGGTTTAGCACTGCCGGTTGTATCGAATTGTTTCGTAACGCGATCTCAAGCTGCAATGCATTTGTTGGGATGTTTGGATACCTTGACGCAGGCTCAAGATGAAAATTTGTCTATAATCGAGGAAAACGAATGTAATCAGACGACGCAGGGAAAAGTATACAGCCGCGAAGACTTTGTTACGGTGAACAGATTTGAAAGTGCGTATTCCAAGCATTGAATAGTTCACATTTTCTTTTGCTGTATTCATCAGTATGCATTTCTGTATATTTCTAGGTCTTGGTGGTGGGTGGGGCTATACCCCTCATTCTATCGAGGCTATCAGATTCATGCCTGATACCGATATTTTACTTGGCGGATATAGTTTGTTTGGTGGTCGCGGAGAGTACACTGCAAAAATAAAGGTAAGTATCAGGTATGTAATATCAGATTTCTATAAGTCAATTAATATTACAAATGATTTTAGCTTTTTGATATTGGAATGGATGGAGGAGATCAGGAAAATGACGGTGAACTTTTAGCAGAATCCGAGGAAGTGCCATACGAATGTAGACCAAGACAGAAATGTTCTATTCTATTCGACGAGCCAATTTCCTTACAAGCAAATAGGTGGTACGTCGCTTGGGCCAAAGTTAGTGGCCCTGCCAGTGATTGTGGATCTGGTGGTCAAGGAATGGTCACAGCTGAAGATCAGTGAGTATGAATGACTGCGAATAAATAATAAAAGTCAAAGAGATATCATTATCTTTATACAATATTCTTTCAGAGTTATGTTTTACTTCAAATCTTCTAAAAGATCTAATAATGGAACCGACGTGAACGCCGGGCAAATACCACAATTATTGTATCGAGTTGTTACGCCTGAAAATCAAACGCCCAACAGGCAAAGATATCAAATTGAACCAGTTTACGTGTTGAAAAGAGATTTTAGCCGAACCGTCACCAAAGTATGTTTCTATTTTCTTTAATAAGAAAACCATGGAAAGATATTCATGTTACATTTTTCTTTTCAGGAATGTTTTCAGTCATTAATATCGTTACTTCAATGGAGTTGGAATACATTAAAAGCGTCATTAAATGATACAATGACTCATACTACATCTGCATTTCACACATTGCTGGAAATGGAGCGTTTAGTTTATATTAGTAAAGCTAGTTTGAGATTACTTAGAACGTACACCAACGAGATTTATCCAAATCAAAGTACGTACTCCATTTTGTTCTCCATATTAATTCATAGTTAATACAATATTAATGATTTACAGTCGGCAAGAAAACTCCAACCGAATCGGTGCGTCTGGCAGAATGCATAGGCGAAGTGCGTGCTCTATTGCATCAAATTTTGTCCGACACTGTGCCATCTAATACCAAAAGTAAAGGGAAAACACGAACGAGTAAAAGTACGTTACCATATTTTATGTTTACATTGGGTTTACCTTTTCATTGTGCAATATAAATATTATTAAATGTAGGTTCCGGTGCCATAAATAATAAAGTGACCAACAGCATCTTGGATGAGTGTCATAGAACATTTGTCGCTTGTTACCATGCGTTTTATCCTACAGCGTATTTAAAGTGGACGTGTCTCTATGAGCTGCTATCTGAAATTGATAGAGTGAGTGAATCTAATCGTTATATAAATAAAAAGTTCACCGTTAACAAAATTAACAATTTAACATTTACGATATTTTCTAGGAGCAAGGAAGAACTTCGAAGGACAGGTTGTTATCCGCAGTTCTGGCTTCTCTATGCAATCCCACCATCCGTCTACGATGTACATTTCCGATTTTAAATAATATTATGGATAGCAGCGATAGCATTAAACGTCAGCTCAGCCCATCGGACAATACTGGCCTGTTAATGATAAACTCAACAGAGAATCATCAGTATCCAATTCTAGTCGAACAAATTAGTTACAAGTCGCAAATGGAGAATTCCGGGAAGGAAACATTGAACTGGACGTTTCGCGATGTTCTTGACAGACTGTTAGATCTGATCCTAGTTCCCGTGAAGAAAAGTCTATGCAGAGAAAAGACACAGTCACTGCCAGAATTGGTTCTCCATTGCTGTTATTTATTAGAAAGAGTAATCGCTGAATTGGCTGCACAGTCTAGTGGCAACGAGGATGAACTTCAGGTTGCCTGCGGCAGAATAATGTACACTACACCATCGAGGTTCACTCGGGTAGTACAGACCAGATCTTGGAACACCGGTAACGGTTCTCCAGACGCAATTTGTTTTTCCGTCGATCAGCCTGGAATTGTTATCGCTGGAGTGGGTATCTACGGTGGTGTTGGAGTTTACGATTATGAATTAGAGTTGCTCGACGATGTACGTGGTATTACTTTTTACAAGGGACGGTCCCAAAGTGACATCTTCGGATCTTAATGAAACTCTGGGAGGACGTAGTTCTTGCAGAAATATTAGACTTACGAAGGAAACGAGTCTACCCCTTAAGATCTGAAGATGTCACTGAGGATTGTCCCTTGGTAGACTATTTCTAGCAGATATAAATTAATCCAAATCATTAATTTGTTAATTGATTTCTTTTTAATAGCAAAACAACACGGGCAATGATCCATCTCACACTCAACGTTGGAGTAGTTTGGATTTTACACGCGGTTCGTTCGGTCCGGACGATTGTGTAAACGACATAGTAGAATTGAAGTTTGATAAACCTGTACCCATAAAGGAAAATGTGAAGTACGCCATTAGACTAAGAAACCGTGGCGGACGAACAAGTAATGGCGACGGCGGCCTAAGCGTCGTTAAAGGTCCCGATGGAACAACTTTTACTTTTACAGCTTGTTCCCTGAGTTTTAATGGTACGTACTCTAATAATGCAAGTTTTCTAGGTTTAAAGAAAATGTTTTATCAATGCAGGTACAACACAAACAAGAGGCCAAATTCCACACGTACTGTATTATTCGAACCCTCAAGACTCTGATGGACAGCACACGAGCAAGGCGATGGCCGAAGTGCAAGCTAGAAAGTGTACTCTTTCTATGACAGCAACGATTATTCAACGATCCAATGAAATTTTTGCGCTGGCGAGAGAAAAGGCGGAGGAGGTGGTAGCCACTGAAGTTCTAGGGAACGCCACTTTTGTAACAACTCTGTTACCTTTGGTCATGGCGCATATCAGTCCATTAGCTACATCGGATCCTAGAGTAAAGACTATTGTTTTTAAGTATTGCTGCTTATAGGGTCATTCAACGCCAAGTCGAATTCTTTTTGTTTCTCGATGCCAGAGATTTTTATCAGAACAGTAGTAACTACTTATCGAGAAATGAGAAGGCGCATCCCGAACCCTTGCAATCCTAGAAACGAGTCTACCCTCTTAGACAAACGTGAAGAATGTGTCACATTAACACGAGAGACGTGCGAGGGTTTAAAAGACGTGGCTTATTGCAATGACCCTATAGTTTTATAAACGTATCACGTGCATAACCAACGTTTTTGTTTCAGAGCGGAGTACAAGTTCTCACTCTAATACAGGAAATGCTTCCTCACGTTGCTGCACTAAATTTGTTATCCTCTATGAGCTCGTCTCAAGTGTCTCAAGAAAGCGAAGTTCAGACTCACGTATCTCCGCCCATTACTACCAGTCATCATTACACGTGGTTGGAAAGTGATCATCCTTATAAACCTGCCACGGTGTCCCATTACAGAGTCTCTTTCCCGGATACAGTCAAATGGTTGTCTATTGAATTCACACCGGAATGTGGTACCGCTCAGCCGGAGGATTATTTGCAACTGTACATTCCAAACATAATTCCAAGTACTTCACCGGGGTAAATAGAGTTTGCTTATGTTGTATAAAAATGTTTGAACATGAATACATTAATATGTAATTATTCAAATTTTTAGAATACACGTAAACACAACAACAGATGATCCACCTTTACATTGGCCAGTATTGCATAAAATGAGCAACATACAAAGTCAATGGCCTCAAAACGCGGTCGTACTACCAGGTAGGTAGAATTACTGAGTCAACAATCCATAATGATGGATCCATAATGAGAATACATAAAAGTGGTCTTGTAGGAAATGATCAAACAAGTAGATTTACATATTTGTGCGTACACTATAATAAACATGAAGCACATCTAACAAACGAACTCTGTAATTAGCATAAGAAAATCCAAGCTAGTAAATTTGACTATTCAGTATTTCTAAAATCGAAGAAACGTACAAGCGTTGTAATAGACGTTCAGACAAATAAGTGGATTCGTTATTTCAGGGAGTGAAGTGATATTCTCATTGGAAACTGCATCGGACTATATGAAGAACGAGGGAGCAATCACGTACGGGTTTAAATGTCTGGTTATTGGATACGACTGCATATCATCCGGGAACGGGTTGAAAAATTTGGAAACTGAATTATCATTCCTTGGTGGAGCTTGCGCCGCGAGTCTTATGAAGAAGAATCTTTCATTGCCACCTGTGTCTAGTACGTATTATTCACGCACAAAAGATATTCAGTAGACTTATCATCGTAAGGGTGTTTTTATCGTACAACCTGAAATACCGATCATGTGAAAAATCAATGGCCCTCTGTAATCAATTGCGGCCATTTCGAGAATTATAGTAGATCGTACGCAATAACTCACATGATAAAACAACAAATCATTCTCATTTGCATAATTTTAATCTCTAATACTGACAGAAACTGGTTATAATTGATTTTAATTCTTTAATCGTGTAGATACCGGGGTACGGAAGTTGTAAAGCCGTCTGGAAAATACTTATATCAAATATTAATGCCATTCGATATGTATTTCATAATTCTCGTTAAAGATATTTCAATCTTTTCGATTATATCGACATTCATATTGACACGTTTTACCGTGGAATGTTTTCTTTTATATTATAAACTGGTGAATGCATCCGCCATACAGATCGTTTATTATAAAAATGTATTTCACACGACCGTCTGTATCTTTTCAGACGAAGAAGTGGAAGAGGATTCGGAGTTGATGCAAGAAACCGCAGAGAGGATTTTCTCAGTACATTCAACGTTACTTGGACGAGGATTTGCTCTGTCGTCAGCCCCTACCGTCAGCCAGGCTCTCGATGGCGTTCTTCCGTTCAGGTGAGTAGCAAATTGTTCTGGCTTGCTTTTGCGGAATCGATCGTCGGTAAAGAAGTGGAACTAAGAATGGTCGGAGGACATTGATCATAACAATATTGGAATTAAAAAGATACCGTACCTCTGCAATGCATATTTCATTCAACGAGCAAAATCTTCTTAAATAACATCGGCTGAAATCTCCGTCTCTTTTTAGAACCACTTTCGTTGGAACTCTATAGGGATTGGGTCAAATAGCGGGATACAAATGAATTGCCTCTGCTTGTTAGTTATATAACAGAGTTATTGAAAGGCGATTTATATCACTGTATACTGATCGTTTCACAAAATGTGGCCGCGAATCAGTGCGAGTAGTAGAAGGAGTCGATACCTTCATTTAAAATGATTGAATATCGCGGGTGGGTGGATTGAAATAATTAATAGAATGTGTAGGGGCGATTCGAACAAATCAGGATTCCTCTTCCAATCAATTTCGTAGTTTCTTCATGTTTTATCGTGGTTCTGCATTCAGTCAGCTAAAGGAGGCAGTTGGTATGCTCAGGATGGTTTAAACGAATCAGGATTGCAGTCTTTTACCACGTTTTTATTTCTAATCGATTTCGTGATTTCTTCATGTGTTCGGTCACCTAAAAGTGACATTACACGGTCAGTGCGATCAGACGAAAGACTGTCACCTTTTCCTGTAGGCGTGGTTTTATTGCTCTCGATCTCGTCGGAGCCAGACAATGTCCCACGGGGTCATCTATGTCCGGCTTACACGAATGTTCTCGATCTGTGAATCAACATGTAGGTATAACCGCGGCAGTCGAACGATCGCGTTTCTGTTCCGTTGTTCCAATCATCGAAAATTGTTGATCAATTGCGACAGTGTCCACGTATTTGCCTATTGCACAAAGGGGGAACTGGGGTAAAATATGCATAGAGTATCGTGTCGTTCTATGCGCATCAGCTTCTTTATTTTTCGTGTCTCTTTCACTCTCGCTCAGACATTCTTTCCCTCTCTCTCTCGCGCGCACTCTTTCTCTCTCGTTCTCGTTTTCTCTTTCTCTCTGGTTCTGGTGGTCGACGGTCAACGAGACCCGATCGACGTAGAACAAAGTATACAGTCGGCTGTCGTTATATCACAGTCTCACGATAATTACAACTAAACCATCCTTACAAAACTTAATTCGCGCGGCGTAGAGCATGATAATTGCGTGCGCGTACATGCTCGCGGGACCGAGTTTCTTCTCGCGGGCCGCCGTTAATCGGTCGCGCCTCGACGCCTCTCAAGGCTACCGGCTCGAAGGTCGTCGAACAACCTGAAAAAAAGGTTCCGAGGAGAGAGATTCCTGCTGCTCCGGGCTGCGGCCACGCGAACCGAAACAACGCCGCGCGACCGCATCAATAATGCATCGCTTGCACACGTGTGCGAGATAGCTGCACACGCCGGGAACGGAGCCGCCGTTCGCTCGCGTTCCGCTTTTGAATAACGCACGCGGCTCCGATGGATCAGCTGTTTCCGTAGCTCTTCTTCGAACTCCCCGCGGGAAATTCCTCATCCCCGTTCCGCCGGTCAGGAACAGCTCCTCGCGGATCGCTCGGCAGTGCATTAATCATCGGAACCTTGAGTCGCACGGTTCGTAATATTCCGTGTGCTCTGAATGTCAGAGGAAATTTACGCTCGCTTCGAGCTCCGCCTCGAGCCGATAACGTTCACGTTGCCCCGCCCCCGCGTTCGTCAAAATTAGAGATACCGATCGCAGCAACTGATAACAATAACAACAATTTATTGGCGATGTCGCAAGCTCATAAATAAACGCGTCGCAGTAACAAAAATGATACAGTGAATCAACGGTCCCGCGGATAGGGTTGGCCGTCTCCGAGAGAGGGCGACTTTTCGCGCAAGGGGTTGTTGCACTTTCCTCGTCGAAGCGAAAACTCGCGCTCGCGAGTATCGCGGCGAAGACACGCTCGGGGATTTTGATCTGGTTTTTCCGCTCGGCTCTTAGAACTACAGCTTTTCTCTTCGAACGTCTCATCGATTCATATCCGTATTGTCAAGGAATGTCAGGTAATATTTTTATTGTGTTACACAAGCACAGTGAGAAACGCAATCAATTCGAGAGGGTGTTACAGTGGGTATTCTCGGTATTCGAGCGACTGGTATTCGACTACCTTTCTACCTCGTTCTGGGTCGAACGTCTTTTTCGAGTCGAGCGTACGCGAACACGCGTTTCTATAGGAATGGCACTGCTTTCCGCGCAGAGGTCCCTACAGTACCGAAGACGAAGTCAACTTTTTTTGCTCGAGGTCCTCGAGACCCTCGCTGGATTCGATCGAACCGACCGTAGACTTGCTAGTTTCCACTTCGGAACGTTCGCCGACGCACAAAAATGGATGGTCGAACCGCAATTAGATCCGATCACATGTCCCGCACGAATCAACGAGCTTAGGATTCTCCGTGCGTCGCTGATTCTTCTTCACGCAGACGTCGTCTGGGCGCGTTCAGTCCAGTCCTCTCGAACGACGCACTGGCCGTTCTTCGAAAGCTACTTAAACGATAAACTTAACTAAAGAACGCGGGCCCGATTATCCGCGAGACACCTCCGTTTAGGGAAACGGAGTAAACCACGTGGCAGACGGATTCGTGTAGTTGGTAGCCGGCCGGGTCGCGTCGGGATATTTCGGCGCTCGTGTCTGATATGTGAATGGAAGCTTACAAACTGGCTTGTACTAAAGGATTAGTCGGTTAAATTGAAAACAATAGGATTCCAAGATCTCCACAGCTCTATTCGTTCCCAGGACGCGACTTATTGTTAATAGTACGTGAAAAATGTTGAGGAACCACCGGTGGGGGTACTAGTTCATGCCCACTGGCTGGGGAGAGGTCGCACGGTGCGCGTCGCACAAGCTGCTCAAACAGTCCTCGCAACGCGTGAAAAAACCGGGGCGCGCTTTGTTGGCCACCGATACACCATGTCCCGGACGTGTTCAAAGCTTGTACACGCGGAAACGGCTTGGCCTGTCCGTCCACTCGAGTTCTTCGTCGACCCGTGGAGCCGCGGCCGCGACCGAGCCGCGCGACGGCTCTCGTTACAACTCGGTAGTCAACGGTTCCGCCTTCTCGACGATCACATGAAACTCGGTCTCCCTGTACAGCCTGCCGTCAGGCACCACCATGGTTATCCGACTGTCAACCGGCGCGTTCGGCGCTGCCGTTTCTCGGCCGATCACCCCGTTCTTCTTCGAAACGACGTCGGGCGCGTTCGTCGGCACGCTGATCCATTTCTTCCTGCTGTTCCGACGACGCCTTCTGCAGCACCAGACGATCAGACAGATGAGTAGGATCAGTAGGACTAGTAGGCCCGCGGTCCCCACCGCGAGCATCATCACCGATCCGCCCAGAGAACAATGCCGAGTCTCGTAGTCGGTGAAACTGGTCGGGACGCCGTCGATCTCCCCGTCCGTGCACAGAAACGTCTCGGGGGTCTCGCTGATCGAGTCCTGGCTGGAGAACGTGGGCGGCAACACGGAGTTCTGTCTGGTGTAGAACCTCGAGTAAACGTTCGTGTAATTGAGAATGTTGTTCTTCCAAACGGGTAGCATCTGACAGTCGCACGGCTGGTCGACCAGTAGGTTGTCCAGTTCAATGCGGAAACTGGCCCGGTCGAACATCATCGAGCCCTCGTCGAAATTCACCACGCTGTTATTCTTGAAGATTAGATCGTGCAGGCTAACGGGTAGAGAGCCAGGTGGTGTCCTCGCTTCGGGGTCCGCTCGTATACCCAGGAACGCCCCAATAGCCAGGTTACCGAACGTATTGTTCTTCAGGATGACCGCACCGCGCGCGGTCACGTCGAACGCTTCGCTCTCCAGGCTCTCGACCAAGCAGTTCTGGATAGCTACGGTTCGCGGGCTTCGCACGATGAACGCGTCGCTTCGCACCGTGCCCATTCTCACGCCGTCCAGCATGAACTTGTGGTAGACCTCGATGTCGTTCATCGTCCTACTGGGCACCTGGTCGCCGAAACTGCCGCCGATCACGTGCAGGTAGCCCACGTCGAACTTCTTGAATGCCTGAGCTTCCATGCTCTCGATCTGGCAGTTCTCCAGCCGCAGCGTCTCCGTCTGCACCAAGTTCGCGAACGAGAACGCGCTCAGCTGGCCGATGCTCACGTTCTCGAAGATGATCGCCTCGACGTCCCCGCGGAACACGAAGCTCGGCATCGTGTCGATGGTGCTGTTCCTCACGGTGATCCTTGTCCGGGTGCTGTGCGCTGAAAGCTCGAAGCTCTGCCTCACCAGGCTCAGGTTCGCCACGTTCACCAGGTCCACCGAGCGCAGCCCGCTCATCGAGGCTAGGCTCGAGTTCGCCAGGATCACGGACGAACAGTTGCTCACCACTATCCTGCTCGTGTGCGGACTCAATCGCCTGTCCCCGTCCGTGGTCAACACCAGCTCCTGCAATCAAACAAATTCTATCAGCTGTCGTATTCATATCTCGTTTCTACTTTATGCAAAAATTGATATTAGTTCCTCGAAACTCTTCGTCTCACTCTACTTCTAAGCTATTACTTCCGTTATCGTCACGCACGCAAAACTGTGACTGACGCTATTGTCTCGGTACGGCTAATCGATCATACCAAGTCCCATCACCGCGCAAAATTATCTGTCACCACGTTTCCGAAATGCTATACATGGAAAGGAAAGGGAGTTAGCTCGGTCCTAGGAAATTATAATCTGTGCTCAAACATCCTCCTAACTTTTCCTATTGCTGGGAATTGAATTTATGCCGGAAGGCGACGATTCGAAGACGCGGGGGGGAACCGGAGGACAGGCATTGCCGGCATGTAAACAAGTTCGATATGAGTTTCCAACGGAAGCGTGTCGAGTCCCGCGAGTATTTTCAAGAGTACCGCACTCGTCTGTTTGCTGGAAACTTTCCGTTCGCTCTCGTTTATAATCGAATTGCTGCGGCGCACGGCAGTCCTTTAATAAGAATAAGCCGGCATCACCTTCAGGGACTCGCGCGAGGCAGAGGCATCATCCTCGAGCGTAAACTACGGGTACACTTGTTCGGATAATCCGTGTCAACTCGGAGCAACTATTCCAAAGCAAAATGTCCTGGTAAGAGAGTTGATTCCAGCGTGACCCGTGTTTGTACGTGTTTGCGAATATAGCCCGACACCTCGGCGCAACCGCCGCGGACCAGTTTCATTGAAAAATAACGCTCGCTGCGCCGGCATCGCGACATTAATAAAAGTGATAAAAACTGCTACGGGGCCGCGCGTGCCTACAGTATCGCCAATTAACCAGGTCAATACTGTTATCTCGACCACTGGTGAAACTATTCCACGATCGGTCACCGGCACTTCCTAGTTCCATCTGGAACCGTCCGCGGAAAATCCCGAGCCGCTAACGAGACCCAGTCACGAAGTTCCCTAGCCGCCACTTTTTCCCGACGGTATCGCGTCCTTGATAACCGACCATGCTATTTTCGAGCGTTCCTCGACACATGTTCTCCGCCCCGAGATCGCGTTCACCCGTTCCCAAGGTGCATTACACATCAATCCTCATGATTTCTCGAGCTTCAATTTCCTCGACATATATTCCTCAAGTTGTAAAACGCGGCGAAGGTTGCTTATCAATTTTACGGCAGTTGTCGGGGACAACCGGAAGAGCGTTCTCCCCAACTCAGGTGCGGATGCGCTACTTGCGACCAGCTGCCCGCTCGTCCTCTCCGCGCGTCTTTATTAATTCATTCGAATGCTCGATGGCACCTGGCACCTCGGGCTCTCCTTGTTTGTTAAACAATCGATGGCGAGACGCGGCTCGCGCATACCGGTCGAGTTCCGGCAGATATCGTTCGCGCACACGCGCAAGATTATCGCGACTCTCTCGACAACAAAGGCCGCGACGACGAGTCGCTTCTCGGTAATCGGCGTCGTTTTGATCTCGTCGATGTCCGGTGATTCATTGAATCGACCGTATCTACGCTTTATCGCGTAACCATTCGAGCAACAGAAGTTTCGCACTTTAGCCTGCTGTCGAGAGGTGAACAGACGCGCGTTATCGCTGGGAAAGTAGCTTCTTGCCGGAGCAATTAACGCCTTTTCGTTGCGCTATAACTTTCGCGGCTCGTATAGTAAATATTAGTTACTCCGGTTTTAATGCTACACTTTTGCGAGACGAGGTAAACAGCAAGATGAAAGTTACGCGAAATAAATTGCGGTTCACAAGCATGTAATCCGAGCTAGCTAGAGTATTAATAAAGTGCGTTGGGTAATTATGAGTTCGGAACGATACTTGATAAAATAATTTGTTCGGCGAATTCTCTCTGGCATTGTAGTTTATCGGCCGTTTCCCGAACTTCTCTAATCGTTCGAGCAATTACGAACAGATTTCGGAGAACGATTTCAATGTATGCTTGGTATGACGATCACGGCTCGCTCGGTGGCTCGGGAAAATGAAAAGGGAGCTCGGAATGTCTTCCGATACCCGGAGTCTACCTTTTAATTGCTTCATTGCAATTTCGTTCGAAATAATCTAGGAAATTGCGTCGTATTCGCGTCCCACTCGGGAGGGACGCGTTAATCGATTTCTATTCCACGGGTACGCTGTTATCTGAGATCGCTCGAACTTTGTTATCAACTATCCTCCGACCTAACATTAATATCGAGTTCTTGCTCACGTCTCGAGAACGGCTAACGAGCGTTTCATTTTTGCCCGTGTCTTCGACGTTTATTCCCCTATCATGGCCGACGTTCCTTTTAGGCTTAGGCTCCTGCGTGTAGCGTTTCCAGGGGTCCAACCCATGAATAAATGAATGACAATGGCATTCGGAAAATGGGGAAGAGGGTTGCAAAGATTGGCAAAAATCGTGGCGAATCTTCAACGTCGTTCCAGCGATGGTCCCGTTGTCAGCTACTTGTGTGGTTCAATCAAAACTGGGTGCGAGCTTGTTTGAAAATTCGTTTCATATCCCGGAACGGAGGGAACAAGGGAGCGAATCTCATTCCGCCAAACCTTTCAAGCTGACCCGCACGCGGGACGCAGCACGGCTTTGTGCTCGCGGCGGCATAATCTCTTCGGATTTTGGCAGGTTCAGAAAGAACAGGCGCACAGAGAAACGTTCGGAAGACGGTCGCGATTAGCGGTTCGAACCAAACATTAGCGCTGGGTAATCACGGACTGGGTGGAGAGCCAGGCGGTCCTGAATAGGTGAAAGAGGAAACGGACGAAAATAAAGGGCGTCGTTGATAAAAGCTCGGCTCTCGGTGGCCCTTTTTCTCAGGTACCCACGCGTTCCACCGTCTTGCGATCTGCCATCCCCCGCCTCGGTCCGTTCCCAGCATTCGTCCGACCTTTGTTCGCGTCTGATTGTTCTTGACCAATCCCCGGGACACAATTCCCGGGACAGAGTGAGAGAAAGAACAGATTACATGTGCGTCCGAAACACGGTTGTCCGGCGTAACGCGCGGCTCCGGCTCATTTTTCACGTAGGGCCGCGGAACAATCGTCGCCGCGTAAGCGTTTCCGCTCCCCTTCACGGTAAAACTTTATTAAAGTTCGACGAACGCAATATCGGAATATTCGCAAACGCGATTCCCGGGCACACCGGGGACTGGCGAACGTGTGCGAGCCACGGGAATCTGAATTTTATTTCTCGGCAGCCTCTCGCCTCGCCTCGCAGTCCCCGGGGGACAAGCGGGAAAAGCGGGCTGACAGCGTCGGGCCTGGCGCGGGCCGAGAGAAAACAACGAAGACGCGATATTCCGTTTTAACGGCTCGCTTTTATTCGGCCCCGTGTAACCCTCCGTGTGACGGTTAAAGGTCGGTTCATAGTGGAAACGTGCTCGCGGAACGACATTCCCATTGATCCGAACACGGTAGCATTGGAACGTTGACTCGTAAATTGTAATCTCATTCCTGAATCTTCTACCGGTGCTGATCGTTAATGAAGCAATTATATACAGCGACAAAATCTTTGTCATCTGCTAGCTACGGGAACTGAATGTTTGTAAAACTTGCTGGCGGAAGGCCAAAACGTTCTGCCAGTGATACGAGATTATTCTACTCTGTGTTAGACGCCTTATCCAACCACTTGTTAGCGAAAAGCGTGTGGAAACAAATGTTCCTGTCTTTGTTTATTGTATGCACTATTATGTTTCATGTTGGCCGTGGCTAGACCTACTTCTTCCAGATCAACGTTGACCTTGTTAGACCAAGCAGAAATAGCTAATAATTGAAACTGACCACCAGAAAATTCAGATGGAATGTTCCAATTCGAAATAGAAGTCTTATGAAAAGTCTCGATTATGTTTAATGATTTTGATCTTCCTCGGCTCCCAACGATTCTGTCTCGCGCAATCCTCATTCTCAAAGATCGTTCTATGTGAATGAGCCTTAAGGCTAGGTACACAGTCCGTGTAACTCTGTCGAGCGTGCGACGCCCGGTGTATTCTCCGCAGCCGCCGTTCTCGCGATCCTGAAGGAAACGGAAATGCGCGGGCGACTCCTGCGCGTCTGGGGATCGTTTCCTGATTACTCGGATCGACGGTGATCCCTCCCGGGATCGAACGCAGATACTCTACCTCGTTGTATGCGGGTGTGGTTAAAATTATTATTTCCTTGTTCGATCGGTTCTGCCCGGAGTCTGGAAGGCGTCGTAGCGTTGACGGCTCGGAGGAGAACAATTACTCGAACCGCTTCCCGAAATGAAAATGAAAATGCAATCGACGTAATGGCGGATTAAGCGGCGGCCCTGCGACCCCATATAGGGGTGAGACCGAGGGAGGAGCTGCAGCCAGACTCTTTTACGGTCTATAAAGGATTTATGCGAAACAATTTCCTTCGCGGGGAAACTCCGTTCCTCGGCATTGTCTCGCGCCCTGTCGACTGCCCGGGCTCTTGCAATTTTTATTCGAGCTCTTTCATTCTGAATGGAAATTCCTGTTGATTCTGCGCGCTTGTACCTCGCTGGTAGACTGTTATTAATTAATTTTTCGATATCGAATCTTTACGTTCGTAGCGGCATTCGAGCGAACAACAGTCGTTACGATCGAATTTAGCGAGCAAGAATTACTCGTAACGAAAGAGGAAACGTTACAATGGGCGCGAACGAGAGTCGCTCTCGTCACATTTGACCGTAACGACGAATCCATTTGCGCTTCCACAGTCTCCCGGTTTCATTGGCTATTGGCGAGACGCTGCCAAAATGGGTCGTTGTCCCGGGAATCAGCGTTTCCCGGTTGCAAAACGGCTGGTTGTTCCGTTCTACGGCCTCGTAGGTACCTTGCGCCGGTTTCCGGCATTGAGTTCCCATTTTCCCCGAGTATTTTCATAACCGGAGCCGCCTCCTTCAGCGAACGACGGGCCTTTTACCCTCTCCCGCCGCTCTCGCAGCTGTTACTTTTACACGGAGGCGGTTGCAGCCTCCGGCCGCGTTCTTTATTTCGTCCTTTCGCGCCTCACCTCGTCGCGTCTCATTACGGGGAAAGCGGACGAGTTTAAGCCTCGGTATTCACTAAAAGGCTGGCTTTAATTATTCACGGGCCAGTCAATTATTCACCGGCCGTGGCCGCGCGACACCAAACTGTCCGTGGCTTTTTCTCGCGCTCGCGAGATATCGCTTCTAATCTCGAGCAAAACGTCGACCGTTCGCGAACAGCACTTCCGCTCGCGACGAGATCCTCCGGCTCGATCGCTTTACTCGCAGTCTCCGAGAGATTACGAGCAGTCGTAATGATTTTACGTGTCTTTCATCACAAAGGAGAATAACGCGTCTCCGGATAATGGGTCCGAGCAAGTAGCTCCAAGGCGAGGAAATGGAAAAGTGGCGAAGAAAATGGAAGTCAGAGAGAGAGGGAGAGAGAGAGAGAAAGAGAGAGTGAGACGGTCCAACCGAGACGTCCACTCTCTCTCGATATATTCGCAGTCACGAGTTGACGGCGCGACAAATTGGCTGAGCGTGTTCGTGAAACGCCGGCTCTATTATGCGAAATCCACGATAGAACTCGCACGAGCCCGCTATGCATTATAGAACTTCCCGCCTCTTTCTCTCTTGCTTCCGCCCCTCCCCATCTTTCTTCTCGGATGCTGGCTAAGGTTTTCCAGAAACGAGTTTCCGCGGAATATATTGTGCCTTTCTTCGAGCATCGTTTCACTCCTTCTTCTTCTTCTTCTTCTTCTTCTTCCTCGTTCTCCCTTTAGAACTGGACGGACATCGCGAAAACTTGCGTCTTTATTCATTATTCAGCTGTCGCCTTGAATCCCCCGCCGTAATTGGCAATTAGCTATTAGTACCGCGTTAGGCTTCGGGCTAGGCGGGTTCAACGGTCCGTCAAAGAAAACGTCCGAGAAGAAAATCCCTCGGGGCCGAAGCAGTTAAGCCTTCGACCCTACAAGTTCTTCCGCCTGAATCGAAATTTCGTGGATGACACGCTTGTGACATCTGGATCCGAATAATTCGTGCCAGAGATCAGCCAGGGACCGGTGTCCTTGGGACCGTTGTTGTCAACTCGGTTACAGTTTCGCAGAATCCAGGAGCCGCGATCATCGATACGACATTCGATCCGTAACTTATCCAACTGGCCAGCGACCACTTCCGTTATCCGCGCGCACGCGACACCGGCGGCGCCTACGCGGTGTCGCGGTGGATTCGAATGGATTGCTCGCCGGTCGGACAGGAAACGTAAATTTCACTCGATGAGCGGCCTCCTCGCCGACGAAAATAAGCGAGCCGTCGCGTCGTACCGCGGAAACCTGTCCGTAAATACCACGCGGCTGCGATTTATGCCGGGTTGTTCGAGGGTTGCGTAATTCCCGATCGATGCCCGGCTCGAGAACTCCGTCGGCGATTCCGCCGCGATCGAAGATACGATCTCCGAGTATTTGTCTTTTCGGTCGTCGAGGCCTCGTCTCGGGCTCTCCCCGATCATGCTGGCAAGATGGCGACCAGGAAACGCCGGGATCCGACCGCGCCGATTGGTTTCCACGACGTAACCGCTGCTCGCGCTTACTTCCCGCGGTCGTTTCGTCACGGAGCCGGGAGTTTTACGGATCGAGTTTATGGCATTGTGTGCCCGCGTACACCGCGTGGCGCAACGCGAACCCGTGTCCACCGGGACAAAGAACGTTTCATCTCGGCCCGTAACCGCGCTAACACACCTCGAAGGCCGGCCGATAAACGTCCACCGACAAATTCACGGGGCTACCGTAATGGATGATCCCCGGCCAGGAACGAGAGCCACTTCCGATGAAGTTCGAATTACGCTGACCCGGGCAATCCGCCATGGAAGCTGTTTGATTACATGCTGGCTCCCCATAAGCGCGAATTCGTCGAATCTGCTGAGTCCTCTCTTCCAGCAGACAGGCCCTCTCGCATACGCGATGAATCTAGGATCCGCATGAAACTCTCTTCGGCGTTTACGTTTGATGATCGGAGCCGATTAATTCCGGGCACGTCGAACCTCGTTTTCGAGTCGATCTCTTTCTGTTCTCCTGCATTCTCAAGCATCGTTCTCGGACCAATCGATCCGCTCAACGGTTCTTCGAGAACCCTATCCGATGCAGATCACTTTTTCGCGCGGCCGCGTGGGTTTTCAATTACTCGATTTACCGATCACTGTTTAATCTGCGCGGTTCTTCGCGTCGTTTCGAGTCTGTTGCAATGGAAACGCGTCCTCGATCATGTATTCAGCCGCCTGTCATCTAGCTAGCCATTGAGATGTTTATTCTTGGTGATTATTAACAAGGTAAACCCTGGATCGCTGCCGAGTTTATCTGTTCAATATTCTTCCGGCTTGCTTCGTGTTTTGCAATCCGAGAAATCATCTTTCAAATTTGTTGCGTCATTGGTGGAGAGCAAAGGTGCGTGCACACGAGTATGATAACCACGGCTGGGAACGAGTTCCCAGGATCCGGGAACGCTGGTAGGTAGCTAGAGAAAGGTTGGGGAATTGGGAGGAGAACGCGGTGAACGATGTTCGCGTTCACGTGACCGCGATCCGTCAGGGGTGGCTTCCATTTTTCTCGACGCATAGTATTTTTCCTCGGGCGGGGCTGTTGTACCTGTGCCAGTCCGGTGTAATAAATATCCGGGAACAGGACGCGGGGAGTTGTGTCAGGTGGTGGGAGGTGTAGCGGGGCAGAGAGGCGGACAGGCGGCCTAGCACCTTACCTACCTGCCAGACGATGTCTGGCCTACGATTTGCGTAAACACGCTCTAATTTATGGAGGCTTTGCCCTTTCCCTCGCCCCGCTCCCTTCGGCCGGTGTATCCCTCCACGATGCGAGTCGCTCTCGCACCGCCCTCGCAATTTACGCGGGAACCCCTCCGCTCTCGCGCTGCTGGCGAGATTAAGCTTCTCCCTAGTCTCTTCCGCTTTTATTTTGACAACCTCTACTTGCGGCTCTCTATTTCTTCGCGCACGTCCGGCCGCAGTTAATCGGCGGGATGATGGAACGGCCCGATTGGACAGGCGGGCCCGCACGAGACACGATCATTCTTTCCGACGCGTCGGTTACCCCAGCGCGGTGGTTTGGTTATCCTGGTTAGAAATCGTGACGGTACTGCGGTACGTGGTCCGACCGCGGACTGGATTCCGCTCTCTCGCTCTCTTTCTCTCTCGTTATCTTTCCCCGATAATTCGGAGATGGAAGAGCGCCCGGCGTGGAACAAAGGAGAGCTCCGGGTCGGACCCTGGTGTCGCATTGTCCGCGATTTTTCGGGAGATAGGGACGACGGGCCGCGGTTTCTCAATGAATTCGTGGGAAAGAAAGGGAGCGAGAGGGACGTGCCAGGCGAGAGAATAGCTCGCCGGACGGATCCTGCAGGAGGGAAACAGCCAAGGGAGAGATTCGAGACGGCGATTGGCCCGAGGAGGATGGCTCTCCTGGGCCACCGGCAAGAAATGAAATCGACGAAACGAAAGGAACCGAGTTAAACGCGATGGGCTATTTCGCGCTCGACCAACCAGGCTACAAGATCCTCCGGGCCCGGAGGGCGCAGGGTGCACGATGAGATTTAGAACGGCCTACCTCCATGGTTAAACTAACCCCTATAAATTCCTTCTTTTCGGACACGCTTTATTTGTTTCGTTGCTGCCCGGACGCGGCCTCGCTCGCCTCCGAAACGATCGAGGCGTCTCGGATAAAAGCGTTTCATTTCGTTAGTTACGTTTATGGGACGTGGAACATACCTCTCCCTCGTTTTTACAGTCGCAGGTCAGCCGGCCATGATGGTCGCAGTTGCACGGCGGATAGTCGCACCTGTTCGTCGAGTTGGTTAGGACACCCTTCAGCAGGCTGCTCGAAAATAGTCCAAGGATCACGCTTCCCAGCACGAACTCCCGCCAGGCTGCTCCCATTTTGCGCCTCGCTCTCGTTCGCTACCCCTCTTTCTTCTTCTTCTTCTGCCTCCGCGAGTTCCTTTCTGTTTCGTACCCCCTATCCCCGTGTCACATTCACACCAAGTCGATGTTCGCACCAGCTGATTCGACGCCGAGCCGACCGGGACCACGTTGTCCCGGCATGTCTGCGGCTTGCATCCCCGGCGAATCCGATATCACACTGTGCTCGAGAAACCCCACCACGCGTGATCCTCTATGCGTCGAAACACGATTCGCGCACCGACTCCTTCACCTGGCGCACTTCGCTGAAAGAGAACAGGTCGTCGTGAACCGTGTCGCGGGACACGTCGTCGCGCACAGTACACTACGTGATCCTGTCGGTCATATTGCCATCAGGATCACCACACATTCACGGTCGAACCTCCGAGTATGCACACCCGGTCGTCATCCGAGCCGAGTTCGCGAGCAAAATCTCCTCCTCTTCCTTCCCTCGTCCCCACTACGACGCCATCCTCGTTATTTCACGGCGTTCGTGTCGGAGCATCCAATCACGTCCATAGTGTGTCTCGCGGCGGCGTTCAACATCCCGGCCACCCTAGCCGGATTTCTATTTCCTCGCTCCGACGCCGGACCAGCTGGAACAACGACAGAAAAATGGTCAGATTCCTCGAACCACTCCCGGCACCCTCGCGCTCTCCCCCGAAAAGCAGATTCTAACGATTCCTTTTTCTCTATTCCCCCACGGCTTTCTCCTTTTTCTCGCGCGCGCTCCTCCTCGGCCCGAGGAGATTTTTCGTCGACCCGGGCCCGGTTTGATAAATCGACCCGCTACGGCCCGACGTCGTTATCGTTCCGTAATGTATCTCCTCCATACGTAATCGCGAATGTAGCCGCCTCTCTCTCTCTCTCTCTCTCTTCCTTCCTTCTTTCTTTCTTTTTATTTCTCGTCCCGAACCCACCCTCAAGTTTCCTCACGGTTTTTCGATTTTTATTCGACGAGACGCCACGGCGACGTTCTATCGCTATCCGCGACTGTGAATCACTGGCCCGATGGAAAATCCTCGTGATCTCGTTGCGACGACAACCCTGTAATCTCGCGCGACAATAGCGCTCCTTCTGCTCTGTGTACCCTCGCATGACTAATTATGAACGTCTCGCTACGTTCCGCCGTTATCGGAGACGTTGTCGCGCCGCGGCTTTATCGGAACCAGGACAACCGACGATCGCTACTATTTTCCGAGATTCCCGCTCGAATTACCACATTCATTTCCTATGAAACATCGGAATCATCGTTATAAATTGTACACGGGGCGGCAGGGTCTTCGTACTTTATTCGCACACAGAGTTTGGGAAATATTTATCGAAACGTTACTCTCGGAGAGTTATTAGTAAGCTGTGGATTTTATGCACTTACGGGAAAAACAGGCTTCAACGAATATCAATACGAGTTGCGACTAATGCAAACGATTTTTATTTTGCATGAAGATCCGCAGTCTAGTTATTAGGTTGCTTTCTATTATTTCAACAGATCTCAAGATTCGATTTATACTATCTGCACAGACACGGAACTGCTTCGCTGCAGTATAATAATTCTTTGTCTAGTTCCCGATATGCGTCTCGTATATTCAAACGCATTAAAGAATGTTTGTCTGATCGGCGCTGAACGAAAACATTCATAAATACTGAACGTACACAAAGTGTTTGCACTGTGTTGCTCCAAGACGTAGCACACTGTTTACAGAGTTCGTAACTATCCTCTGCTAAATTATTTTTGTTCTACGCGTCAAAATGGTGGACACGTTAAACGCAAGTTACAAAGGATAGAGACGTTCTATCAACATCTCATTCTCGAAGATCTGCAGAAGCTGTACACGCATAGGTATCCCCACTTGCAGAGATTGCGTCTCACAAAAATGGATTCCCCGCGATAAACGCGCAATGCGTAAACATCGGTATAGCTATTCCCATTGAGACGTTCGAGGAGTCAGTCATCGATCTCGGGGAGAGTATTGAATAACCGGTGGGTGAAATGTTAAGTGTTGGTGGCGGCGACGAGCCAAGGACCCGACCCTTTCAAAAACTAATCGGCGGGAAGTAATTTTCTGGGGTCTCCACGCCATTCGTTCGAAAGGTTTCAGTCCTTTTCGATCACTTAGTCGAAGTGACCATTCATGGCTTCGGTTAATTCGCCGCGGTGCGCGTTACACGGTTCGCTGAAAGGTGGGAACAAGGGATGGTTCTATCGAATCCGTCCGCGAACGATCTGCATTCGAAACCGCGCGCGGCGTTCTTTCGAGGCGGAACACGGTTTCTTTGTGTTCCCGGGCGTCCGATACAATTCGCGAAGTTGAACACTTGGTCTCCCGAGGGAGTTCCACGGTTCCCGATCACGCTGGCACACCGCCCGAAGCGATACCGCGTCGTTTGATTCCTCGGCCGCCCTTCGACGAACACACGACGATTTTCAAAAGTCGACGGTATGCGTGCGTTAAAACGCGAGCCAGCCTCCGGCTCTCATTTAATTGCTATCGCCCGGCCGTTGCGTAATTAGAAAGATCAAACTGTCATGAATTCGCGACCAGCTAGTGTCTCTCCACTGACCCCGTTCCGGTTAGGGTTCTCGCCGGGGAGTTGGAACGGAATTTGATTCCGAATTAACGCGAGACCGCCAGACTAATCGAAACTTTCAGGTTTTTAGCTCGTCAAAAATTTCGCCAGACTAATTATGGGCACGATTCGACGGCGAACCGTGGTACGTGGACAGTTTTAGAGGATGCGCGGAGAGCTCGAGGGATTACGCGAGTTGAATCCCATTAATTATGCTGGGGATTGGACGTCTATTTCGGTACAAGTGTTTGGTAAAAGATCGAGAATCTAAGTGGTTAGCAAAATCTCCGCGACTACACTTTCGACATTGAATTTCTCCCAAGATTTAATCCTCGTAATGGTTGCAGTCGGGTTGCAGAGGAGTGAATAGTCTGTTTGGTTCTTCACTGACACTCGCGCCGAAGTTTCTCGTTGACTCGTTAACTTTGAGATCGAACCTACGGTGCCGGAAAATAGCAAGACCGCGTGCGTCATCGACAGCGGAACCGCAGCGGTTTCGCCTTGGCAGCCCCTTTCTTTGACACCCTTGCGAAGCTCACTCCGTTCATTAAACCGCAATTTCGCGGCATTCTTGGCGGTGGGTCGCGCGAACGCACGTGTCGTCGACGTTTTTGCAGCCGCCGTCGCGTGTCCGACAATGCGGTCGCCTTTAAATATTGCAGTGTTTAACCAACGCGACGCGCGTCGGAGTAAAAAAAGGCGCTGCCACCGGTTCTTTGCCGCGGCGACGCCGAGGCCAGCATCGATTTGCAAGGGCCGCTTTTAGACAACGCACTTTCCTCAACTCCTGGGAAATCCCATCGAACGCGGAGGAAAACGGCTCTTTACTTGTCCGCTAAACAAACGGAGAAGTTCGCGATAATTGTCCACGATGCATCTGATCAATAGCACTGGTAGACTACGAACCTTCATGCAAAATGAATAGATTTTTATAGAATTCTATTCTATACACACTTCAGATTTTATCGTATTTCTCTGTCGATAGATTGCGAAATTTTACATGAATTCAATTTTTCAAAGATTAATTGACAGTCGGTTGTGTGAGAAAATCTTTTCCTTTGGCAAGAAAGCGTCAAAATCTTTCACCTCGTTAGATGAAACATCTCTCAGTTTCGGTATTCAAAATTCTTAAACAATAAATATAGTGACCTACATGGTGTATGTTAATCCTTTATGAACGAAGATTTTCTATAACAAAGTCTCTAATTTTGGAAAGAAGGAGACATCTTTCAATACTACAATAACGAAATTATTCGAGACATTTGTCCTGAAGGAGTTCAATGCCAGAAGACCTATAACAGGTGAACTCGTCAAAGAGTGTTCGCCTCGACAGAAATATCCGATTTGCCCGAAATGCAGATCCGCAGTCTGATCATGATGGACAGCCATTATGTCGGCCGGTATACGTCGGCTCTCTTTCGAGAAACAGATTATAATTCCGTGGAGCGCCGCGTTAGTTGGTCGGGACGAAACGGGGCAGGAAGCTGGAGAATGCCGAGGATGATTCGACGGGACGAACGACAAAGGAACGTCCCCGACGAGACGCCGCCCGCCGTTTTTAATGAATCGAGTTTCCTTTCGGCGAGACGAACGGGGTCGTCGAGGAGAAAAAGCGCGTCGATGCTCGTGAAAGGAGCGACGACGCGAATGAAAGTCCGCCCAATTCGAGGGACCCGGGGCCGGGAAGAGGATTTTTCGCCGCGCTCTTAATTCCTTCCGGTCCTTTCTCCCCTGGCAACGCCCCCCCCCCCCCACGGATCCCTTCCCAACGGAGTCTAACTTCAGGGCCCTGTCGCTTTCGGCGATATCAAAAAAGAAAACGAGAGACGACGGGAACGGTGACCCGTTGATTAATCTAACGAGCGGCACGCGAGCCAGTCGCGATTGTGTCGCTTCGACGAATTAAAAGACTTTAACGCGTCATTAAGCCGGCCGACAAGATCTTCGTTAGCCCCTGTCACCGGCGCTAATGTACGTAATTATGTTTACGCGTCGAGGCGTGCCGGAAACCTGTCGGACGGGACACGCGGACGCACCGGGGACGCATGACGCGAATTTCGACAGCTATTTGAAAAGAAAGCTAAGAAAGACACCTATTTGTTGATGTGATCCTGTGCATCTATTTCCACTGTTTAATTTAGTTGAATCCGAGATCTCTATCGTCTGATAGAATCCTCAAAAGTGTCCTTGCTGCCAGAAGAGTGAATTTAAGCAACAAGCCGATTAAGAGGGAATTCGCCCTCAGAATTTTGTATAAGCCGATCTCCTGAAGTACTACCTGAAGAGCTCGACTAAATCTGTACCCGACACCAACAACTATCAACTCAATTCGATCAGTCGAACCCGAACGAATCGGACACGAAAAGTCTCTGAGAATTCGCGAATCGATTTCCTCGATATTACTTAGGGTTGTTTTCTCAGGTTCGCTCTACGTCCGATAAGTCTTAATCCCGAATCGGAAAGATTTGGAGCAACCGGTCCGGGAAAACAACGCGGGGGAAAATCGCCAGAGGTGGTTCCGTTTTCCGAATCGACGGGCTTCCTCGCGTATTCCCCGATGGCTGGGGGTCTCGATTTTTCCCCGGGCCGATCGACACATCGAGCACAAACGCAGCGGAGCGCGAGCGATTAATTGGCCACCGGCGCGCATCGGCATCGGTTTCTGAGCAACACACGGCCGGGAACAACTGACGAACAAACGAACCGTGACGCGGGTGGGGGTGGAACGGGTGACGACTACGTACATACGTAACGAGGAAACCGGAGCCCGAATCAGTGGACGGTACAATCGCGAACTCAGGAAAAAGAAGAAAGAAAGCGGCGACGCGCGGCGGACAATACAGAGAAGAAACGAGGAACAGGTGAAACATGCCCGAATTATTCGACCATGTCTCTGCCAGCGATCGCCCCCCCCCCCGGATCGATTGATTAAACATTTCGTAACGGTTGATTTGCATCCGCTTAATGATATTCATATATTCGGATTCGCGGCCGATATTCCGCGATTCTCTTCGACGACGCAGGGCAACGAGCAGACGCGCGAGCAAATCGCTTCCTATTACGTGACTCCCGGCCCTCCTCGCACCGAGTCTTGTCGAACACTTTGTCATCCGGTGTACACGCGACGCACGCCTAACTCCTCTCGACTTTACCGATCCCATTTGCAAAGTTAATCCTTCCGCGAACGACCCCCGGAAACCGGTATAATCCTCGGGTCTAGATTTATAGCATTTTTAAATGAACCGGCCCGCGATAAATTCGTAAACACAGGCGGCCGCTGCGTAATGAGTTTACGCAACGCTTTCCATAATTATGCTACTAATTATGGTACATTAATTGCATAATTTTCGGACTGCTTTGACACGCGAGCACATCGCAAAGTAGAAATGTTGACGAACAGCGAAAAAGGGTTCGCAGTTGATAGAAATTCTGTCGGGCTTAGAACCGATTTTAATTGAAATATTTAAAACTCAATACATGGAGTGTCTACACACCATTTTGCTTATTCGTGCGAGAACGATCTTGCATCTTGCTCTCGGTCTTTTCATATTGAGATAAACATTTCGCCCCGGTATCTACGGTAGACTAAACAGGTTTGGCGCGTTGGTGCCACTCGAGAATCTCTCTTATGCTGCGGAAAGGTTCGAACGATTCCAAGACCTTGCCACCCCTCGACGCCACCCACCCCCTTCGTCTTTATTTCGCGAGTTCTTATCTCGGTGGCGTAGTTACCGCCGCGACTTCTGCGAATGGAGAGCGATTGTAATTTCCAGGCAGCGATAAGGGTGAACGGGAGAGGTTCGATCGAACGGGAAGGGGTGAAAGTTCCTCGCGCGGGGGATTAAGATCGGATATCTGGGACCCGGCCCGCTAGCTCGCGGGACAACGCTTAATCCCGCAATCACGGCCGAGCTTTTGTTTCCGATACATTGGAGGCCGGTTAATCGTTTCGAGAAAAAGCCCTATCGAGAGAGGTTCCTGCTCGAGTCGATTCCTCCGGGGGAAAACGATAGGGCGGGAGACGTCGTCCTGATTCTATCGTTTTGAAGGGGCTGACGGGGGATCCTGAATTATGTATAGAAACGACCTGCCGAGTCTGTGACCCGTTCCGAAAAATGGGATTTTGAGACCCTTTCCTCGGGATCGTAATAAGAAAGTGTCGCCGCTGTTACTCGGAAAAAGCTTCCCTCCGGATGTCGGATCCTCTCATTGTCGTCCGTCGTATCGAGATAAGACGTTCGTCGATGGATCGAATTAACGTCGCAGTGCGGACGACGAGTGGTTCGTTCAAACTGAACAACACGTCGTTTTTAATCGAGTCATTTCTAGATAAGATCGAACGAAGCTCGACAGAGATGCTATCACGATGTGTGTGATAAATCGTCGGTGTTGAAGATCTTGGCTATCTACGATATAATTCTCTCAGAGAATTAGTCCATCTGGCCTACTTCCCTGGCTGCGAAAGGCAGCTCCATCATAATCTGAGCAGCGTTATCGCTGGATGACAATGACACTGAAATCAGCCGAAGCTATCGTTGAAACGTACGATCGATTCTCGGACCGATCCCGATGAACACGCTCCCCGCTGATTCAGTCGTCCCGAGCGTATTAGTCCGCGATAAGCGGCTGGCAACGATTACATTGTCCCGGTATATCTACTCTAATTGCGGATCGTTCGAATCGCGTCCCCGACGGACACCGATTTCCCACTCGGTCCGATGTTTGCCCAAAATCCGAGGAAAAATCCCGGAAGCGGACTCGATCGACCGGGGTCGCGAAATCACGTTCTCGCACGAACGATTGCGCGCGATCGTCAATTTAACGGGCTGTCGCTTTTCAACGAGCCTTGGGAAGGGAAGAACGGGGGAAAAAGAGAGAAGCCGTAAGAACATCGACGCGGAAGACGATTCTCGATGGACGAACCCGAGGATAAACAGAGGCTCGACGCGGCATCGAAAACCGATGTCGGGTGCCGAGACCTGCAGCTGCGGGAGAAAAATTGTTGGCGGAGCAGGTCCGGGGGATCGACAGCTGCGGAGCCCGGTCGACGCATCTGGTGCGAACGATTTACGGCGCGTCGACGTTCCCGTTCGCTGGCGTGTTGCTCGGCGAACGGAATGATCGCGGCGAGGACGTCATCGCGCGGAACGTGACGCAAGACGAAACGCCGAGAGAAGAAGGGGGCCAACCGGGCAAAGGTGCAGCTAATTTAATTGACGCCTCTTCGGCGGGCAGGTTGCTCGAGGACGAGCCTGTCCGGCTGACAGCGCGGCACGCACGCGGCCAGCCGCCTGTGCACGCAGCTCTACGTGCCACGTGGGAAATCATGCGTTACACCGAATACTATCCTAACACCGATCAACCGGACGGGGTATCACGGTGTCACGAGCGATCCCCGGCTCGTTTTCGCGACGTCGGTGGTCCCAGATAACAAGCCTCGTTCACCGAGATCGTGGCTCTCTCGCGTGCACACCCACTGTTTGCGTCAGCGACGGAACAAATCCGCCGGCGTTCCGCGATGCTTATGCAACGAGATCCCCTCGAGAGCATCTTCGCTGGCCCGTCGATCGAAGGTCAGGCGTTCTCCAGCGTGCGACATCCCGGTGCAGGACGTTCAACTGTGCCTCCAGTTCGAAAATTGCTACATTCAGCAATCGCGACTACGCCCTAACGCCAGCGAGTGTCTCGCTGCCGTTCGTACGCTCGTCGTCTACCAAGCAATTTTTCGAGTAACAAAGTCACGAGCTGAACATGCCTGCTTCTAGCAGTAGAACGTTGGCTAGAACGCTTGTGTGACCTTTGGATCGCGCGATCCGCCGGTGAACTTCTCGACCTCTACCGATCTCTACCAATTATTCGTCCCACTAGCTCGAATCCTTGAGGGAGGTTTCCTTATTTTTATTGTTCTACAGGTTGGTCCTAGCAACCGAACACTCGGGCCCCGATAAGATCGTGCGCAGCGGGTCTGGGATAAAGGATAGATCACTGTTGATGTACGATGACGATGAGATTTACCTCCGTGTTACGATCGAGTGTACTCGCGACGCGACGCTGACGACGCGCGAACAGCAACTGGCCGCCTTTCGAATTCGCGGCTGGTTTGCACCTCGACGTTGGTTATCGCGCGACACGAGTGCCCCCTCCGCACTATACTACGCTTCCCCACCCTTTCTCCGTTTCTCTCCTTCTCTTTCTGATTCGCCGGAGGAATAGTTCTCGTTCTCCCTCTCTCTCGCTCCCCACCGGGACAAGTGGACCACCCTCCCTCGCGTGCTTTTCAGTCGGTCTTTTGCCGCCAGCCGATGCACAGCGTGTCTCTGCGATCTGGCGGGACGGAAGTATCCAACTTCTCTTGAAATAGATAAATAACGTTTCTTATGTAAAATACTAGTCGTATGTATGTACATTGTGGCTACCTTCAAATTAACATTTGGTCGTTCCGCGTTTCGGTTTGACACAGTTTTATTGGCAGATGGTTTTATTAGTTGTGAACGTTGAGAACGTAATTCATAGATAGAAATGCTCATCCGTCTTCGCGTCAATTTGACATAATTTTCGCGGATACGGAATGTATGGGATACAAGATGAAGGATATATCAACCGTTGAGTCAACTGTTGTATAAAACTCGTTTGGAGTCAGCAATAATGTAGAAAACAATAATTTGCTTAGCACGTTCGCCTGCTTTTCCTTGTTTACTTTCATTATCAAAATGTTTTGTCAAATGCAACATACCTCTTCCATAAAATATTGAAAAACTTTAGCAGAGGAAAGCCATAGAATCTCGAAATATTATGCGCGTGTAGCATGACTTTAGATAAAAATGTGTATAAAATTGAATTGACTAATTTTAAATTTCGAGATTGTGGACGTGTTAATAACGGTGTGATAATTAGACTGCGGATCTTTATGCAAAATAAAAATTGATTGCACGAATTACAAGCAAGAGAAGCCAAGCAGAAATTCTTTTTTCCTTTTAATGACTTTAAGGTGGAGAAAACGAGTGTAACAGTTTCTGAAAGTTTTTTATCTAATCAGTATCGCGAAACTCGGCGAAATTATCACGTAAGGTGTTTGACTCACTACGCACTCAGACAGTGAGTCCTCATATCTCTTGGTTGCGATAAGAGCATATAAACTGATGATAAATGGATATAAAATTGTGGAGGATCTATCATGGAATAATTTAGTACGCGTCAGTGCTAATCTTGAATCTTTCTTAGAATAATTTTATGCTTCTTCAAAATTTAACATGTTGACTATTCATAGAATCGTATTGAATAATACGTAGAAGTTATATGAGGAAGAGATAATGTAAAAAAAATCACACTCCATCAGAAAACTTAAAAGAGCACACTCGATTTCTATATTTTGATGTTTAAATATATTTGAACAAATCCGCATACTTTGAAAACATGCATCTGGTCAAATTACTGAAGAAACATATAGGACGCGTTATTTGACCTTCGACAAAACTGGTCCTATATTTTTTTAATATTATCTACAATATACTTGAACAAGTCTGCATTCTTTGAAAAAATGCATCTGCTCCGATCGCTGAAAAAACACGTACATGCGACATTGTTCTTTCCCATCAAAGCCCGTTCCTCTGTCAAGCAAATGTTGTACTTTAATTAGCGGGATGTCAGGAAATTTTTATCCGGCATTTAATCGCGTGCATTGAGTCGTCTATGCACCTTCGAGTCACGTCAGTCGGATTTGCACCTCTTCTCGGGCTCTCTGTTACTCGTTCTCTCTCTAGGCTCGCTGTGGCGTACCGCGCCGGGTCTCTCGCATGAAATATCCGCGCGTAAACGCGGGTCACGTATCGAGCTATGCCAACAATGTTTCGCGAGCCGCGCAAACTTCTGTGGCTACGCGCGTATGCAACTCCGTTGTTGGGAACAGCGCACGAGACCGCGTCCGCGATACGTTTTCCCCGGCCGCAAACGCTACGCGATCGGAGTTGATCGAATTAGCGGGCTGCGTTTAATGGGCTGTCGTATGAACCGGGACGAGACCTCGGAACCTCACCTTCTCCACCTCTCCTCTACCCTTGTTTGCGAATAAACACCGGCCAGTCTCGAAAGGCCTGTCGAGAACTTGAAGGGAAAGAGACAGCTTTTACTTCTGGATCTTAAACTGGTTTGCAAATGCATTAAAGTTCCGTTTTACTGTGTGGACGTTCAATATTTCTGGCATTGTTTGGGCATCATGCGTCACTTGTTCGGAAGTAGCTATGCAAAATAAAAATTTTCTGCATCCACATTTTGTTACAACAAACAAGAGCCACTTGCAAACAGAGCTGGGGAAAATAGTATTTGAAATAGTAAATAATCCCATTTATTTTACAGTGTCTGTACAACTTTGAAAATAAAATATTTTATTTGTTGCAGTAATTTTTGAAAATAAAATATTTTATTTGTCGCAGTAATTTTTGAAAATAAAATATTTTATATTTGACGCAGTCATTTTTTTGAAAATAAAATGTTTTATTTGATGCAGTAATTTTTGAAAATAGTATTTTATTTTAAGAATAATGAAATATTTGGAGTTTGTCTTTATTTTCAATTTCAATATTATTGCTCAAAATAAAGGTTCGCATTCAATAGATTTCTGAGTATAAATAGTTTCCTGGTGATGAGATACACTGTATGTTTATCACAAACCTCAGTAGGCACATGCTGTGAACTGAAGTCACAGTCAGAAACAATAATCTTGATATAATGTCCATTAGCAATAATTAATCTTTCTGCAGGTACGACTACGTTGTACATTTTCTATTTACATACTGCACCACGTTGCATCATGTTTTTTAGAGATTCTCTCTGCGACATACAGTATTTGAACGATTGGTTCAGCAATCGATGCTTTCATATATATTTTTGTAGTACATTGTTACTTTCTGTTCCTTGTAATATTTTTATACCGTTATTCATGTTATCATTCCAATATTTTTATAAAATTCATGTACAAACAGTAAAAAATATCAACGAAAATATCGCCATTGGTATCAGATACCCCTCGACTCATGAAAAATTGATACATAAGAAAAATAACAGTCTTGTTGATAATTATTCCGACG
This sequence comes from Lasioglossum malachurum, assembly GCA_028455605.1. Taxonomy (NCBI): domain Eukaryota; kingdom Metazoa; phylum Arthropoda; class Insecta; order Hymenoptera; family Halictidae; genus Lasioglossum; species Lasioglossum malachurum. The sequence goes on along the minus strand of CM052316.1, from coordinate 18,186,097 downwards.
ACGCTGACTCCAATAAAAAATAGCTAGACAAAAGCAACATCTTTCGGCAAGACCCGGTGAAGTCTTCGACTGCTAGAGTTAAAAATACTTCTTGCATTGTATATCCATGGTATCGCAACGTCTAACGTTACAGCCGAATGTTATTTCAGTGAAATAGTAGTCTAGACAGGAGCTTGCCTCAGTATTTTGGTCCCACGAAAGTTCAGCTCTCTGATTTCATCGATCAAATCGTTTCCTTTTCAACTCTCGCATTCCCGGCGCCGCAGTCGTGGTTTCTTATCAGCTGCGAACGATGAGCCGCGATAATTCTGTTAAATCTTGTATCATTCGCGACGACGTTGCTATTTTAAGCAATCGATCAACGTTGAAAAATTTTGTTTCTTTAGCTTCGGTGCGGTGACACATTTCGGTCGCGTCTCGTATTAAAATAGTCTCTCCGCTATCACCTGTAGCACGCGTTTAATTCATTGAATCGGCTCAGATTAATCAGCTATTCAGGTATGGAAGATCAAACGTCGCGACGTGCGAACCAATTAATTTCATTCAGTTGGCAACGTAGAATCAGAGAAGCTCTCGTGACTGGTTCGGAAATTTCGATATCGGAAGTCGAGATAAAATCGAGGTCGATGTTAAATGGCCACTCTAATTGGGTTAACGCTTGGCATTACTGGCAACACGCTGCTCCTGATCTTTCAATGCCAAACAATCGAGTACTCGCACTGGAAGAGGGAAAAAGAGATAACTTTTTCCCGTGGCCGATCGTGGAACTTTAATTTTTGGCGCAATCAGAGAAGGGACGGCCGACAGAGGACCGGTAATCGATGTAAATCCGGGCTTTTTTCGAATTTCCTTTCAATTCGCGAACACGGCGCGTGATTACGCGAACGGGCATCAAAATAATCCGCTTTTCTATAATGGCGATCACTATTTCTACCCTGTTCGAGTCACCTAATCCTCGGTTCCCAGTCTGGACCATAGCTGTTAGCGAAAGGCATCGAAAAGAGAGGGTGAGAGGAAAGAGAGAGAGAGAGAGAGAGAGAGAGCAAAAACAGAATAAAACAAAAAGCGTACGAGGGTGGATAGAGGGAAAAAAGCCGAAGAAAAAAGGAACGGGAAGCCGTCGCCATTTTTCGAAATCCACAATACTCGTCCGTTCGACTCGCAACGGGGAAGCATACGTTTGGATTAGCCGGGCACGGGAACCTTCTTCCACCGACCTCGCCACTTCTTTTCCCTCCGTTTCGATTTTCCACGTTAATTAACCGGTGATTAATTATGGCGAGCGCGCCCGATAAAAAGCTCCCCCTTCGTTGGGAAATCGTGGTATGCTGGTCAGTCAAGAGCCACACGATCATTTACCGTCCCGTTCCACGGCTGTTTTTGAACCTTTTCGATCCGTGTTCGATCCTCGTCCCCGGTGATTTATCGTTCATCCTACCACTGTTACGCTTTTCTTCCACGTTTTGAACACGCGATGTCGATTAATTTGCATTTAGATTCAATCGAATGGATTTTCTCCAAATATTTACTGCAAATGTGCAACAAATCTTGTGGTTAAGTGCTCAATAGTTGCACACGTTGTTGCTCGTACTGTCTTATGCATTTATAACAACATTGGGAATGTGCAATTTAAAATAGATGATCGATTAACAGAAATCGGGAATATCAATAGATTATTTTCAACTTCTTAGAATGATTATAAAAAGATATGTATTTGGCTTCTACCTCTTGCAATTGATACAGACAATTTTTATTTTGCATAAAGATCCGCAGTCTATGTATTAGATCTTTTAATAAGATTAATGTGGCTTGAATCTATTAAATATTAGTAATACAATTGTAGATTTGAAAGAAATTTGACTATCTCACTACGTTTCTACTTACCAATTCGCAGAGATGAATATCATATTGTATAATTGTATTTTGGAAGTCTACTTAAGTGTTGAATCTCGTGGGGCTTCGTGGACGTTGTGGCGAGGATTACATACAGTGTCATCGCAAGTTTTTTTTTGTCAATTCGCTCAGATGAATATTAAATATATTAATATTTTGAAAGTCTACTTAAGGGTTGCACCTTGTGGCGAGGGTTACAGTGTCACCACAAGTTTCTATTTAACAACTCGCGGAGATGATTATTAAATATATAAATTGAATAATTGTATTTTGAAAGACCACTTAAGGGTTAAACCTTGCGGACCTTCACCGTTGTTGGAACGAATATTAGAGTGCACCACAAGCAGCGTACCTTTCGAATTTACATGGCCAAGAAACGTGTCCAAAATAATCCAAATTTCCATAAACATTCGCTGGCTAATAACCACCAAGAACTTCTGCGAGTACCAAACGATTAACCATAAACCACAAAAGCTTGCCCGTCCATAAATCATATATGCACCGTACACAGCGCATCTCGCCGGCATCCTAAAGCGCTCGTCACTCACACTCGACGCGTGAGAACTTTGTTCGCTCGCCTACAATATTGTTCACTTTCCCCACCAAGCATAAATTTCATTCTAATTTCATCGTGTGCCGAGGCCCATCCGGCCGCGTAGCAACTTTCGAAATTGTTAGCATTTCACAGCCACGGGCGGGTTTAAGTTCCAGCCGCCGCTTCTCTTCCATTTGCAAAATTTCCGCTGCTAAACGCTAACCGAGCACGCTTCGTGTCACTGTCGCGAAAAATCATGCTCTTTTCTCTCTCTCTCTCTCTCTCTCGTATCTCGCGGCGCGACACGAGAATAATTTATACGAGGTTCGGCAATAAAGTTCGTGGACTCGCGCAGTAAAACTGCGAATTGTACACCTGCCTCTAAGCTTGAATCGCTTACAAAGCATAATATAAATTAACTATTATTTGTGATGTTTTGCAAGTTGTTAGAAAATGGTTAAATCTTTAAAACTCTAAAACCAAAGTACATACATATTTGTTTAACCCTAATGAGAGGGTTAGCGAATGCGCTTCACCTCTTTTTTCGCTTAAACTCGACCGGTTATGTTTTATTCGCGATCGTCTGCTTTAGTCAAATGCATTACAACACAATCACAGAGAACGTAAAATTAATTCCTTCTCGTGTTAATTTTTTTTTCACGGAGACCGTTAAACCTTCTTTGTCCTCAATACTATGGAGATTGTTTTAGGGAGTGAAACGTATTTCAGAAACGTTGTTCGTAAATAATCAATAAATTCGGGAAGAGGGGACTACGAATGAATTTGTATATTCCTATTTGAACATACACAAGAGTTGAACATAAACAAAATCCGCAGCCTATCAGTCACATCAAGAATTGTCAAATCTGATTAAGACTTGTCCACACTCTACCTTCTCCTTCTACGACGCATGTGACACAATGTCACGTGACTAATCCGGTATTGGCAGAGAGAGGGTAATTTTTCCCCTCAATTCGTGCTACCTTCCCTCACCTGGCGGGATCATACATACGTGGTCCCTCTGAAGCCTCGACAGAATCTAACTGTCTGGTATTTCAAACCGAAATTCTTCGCAATCGGTTTTTTTTATATTTTTAATCGACCCCGCGGTTATCGGTTGCGCGGCGAATTTCATTGTTGCCAACAATTTAACCACCCTCTGGTCGAGTTTAACGTCGGTGTTGTTGACTTTTGTGGACGCTATCGTACGCGCTTTCGAATTAAACCGTCCCCGGATAGATACTGATCACATTTTTGCTGACTCTGGTAAACGGCCAACGATTTTTCATGAAATTTCACTTTTTTTATCGAACGTCGTGGATAGGCAGTCGCTTTTTATACCGTGAGATAAATGAAAATAAAGGGTGGCTACTTCGAAACCTCTTAAATATATGAATACTAATGGTCTATGTTATCGTTGTTATTATTTGGTTTTTCAAAATTCGTCGATTTGACAGAATTGTAATAAGAAATGTTTAACTTCGTTATTTCTTGTCACCCTGTATAATTGTTATCGAAAAATTTAAAGAGATTGACACGTAATTGTTCTTCTTAACGCTCTAATTGTCCCTATATGTTAAAATAAAAAAAAAACTTCAACTGTGTGTGTAAAACAGTATTATAAAGTTAATATATCATTTAATTTAAAAAATGGTATCTGGAATATGTTTAAATACTATATATTTAGTAAAATAAGACATTTAGAATTTGGAATGGACTCATGGTCTGTCCGAAGATTGAGGGCCAATGAACTCTTCATCGACACAGAAACCATTGATAAAATAAAAATTAAAACGTTCTAGATAAAAAGAGAAACTATACTAACAGCAATAACTAACAGCAACAAAGAGTGGTAGATAAAATAAGTATAAGAATAAAAATGTTATATGGAAACTTTCTTATATATATAAGAAACTCAGAGAGGGGGGGGGGAGAGAGAGAGAATTAGAGTACAAATCTGATCAAGTTAAATGAAATTCGACAATACAAATTACAAATGAAATCGCAATTATTGATTGGTGTTATATGGAACAAGAATGTTAACATAAATAACAAAAAAAGAAAAATGTAGATCCAGAGTCTGCCAATCAGGGATTAAAGATCAACGTTCATCGACGCAAAAACCATAAACAAAATGAAAACGTATCGGAGAAAAAGCGAAACTGCGTTGCAAGTCTGTTGCAAACAATCATCATTAGCCATCAGCAACAACAACTATAATTAGTTCAATCAATTGCCTGTTCAAGGTCATTACAAAATTATCTTCCCCATAATTTCCAGTCAGCTCACCCCTTACTTACCGGCATCTTCCCGCGAACATGCAAGCGTATGCTCTCGGCCGTTGAAACATAGAGTTAAGCTGGGTATAAAAATGCGCGGAAGTCCTTTGCATAATTCAGAGTCAGTAAAGTGCCCGTAAGTGGTCAATTAATTTTCCTGGGAGCCGGGGGTCACCATCATCGGTCACCAAAGCGCTGATCCCGTATTTCAGATCCGCAGTGGCCCTTTCCAACGTGTTTTCGTCACGTTTCAATCCAGACCCGGGCTACAGCCATTTTTTACTTCTACTTTCACGCTGTATTTCCTCCCTTCATCCGGCCCGTATCGCATTCGCCCCTTTTCTCTATCGGCGTTCAGTCCTCTCCACCCCCGCGTCTCGCTGGCAACCGAAATCTCACGCGAGGGATCGCCGGTCGACTTTTCACCTTCAAGTTTCGCGATCATGCGACCGTGAGGCCAGGGATGGGACACCCTCTCGGCAATAAGGATACCGATTCCGATGATCGATTCGTCAAGATGTCGACGTCCGACCCGTTTATCCGTCGATTTCCGCAACATTCTGATTTATGTGCCGGTGATAATAAAAGTGTATGATAAACTAATTATGTATAGACTGCGGATCTTTATGCAAGATAAAAACTGTATGCATTAATTGTAAGACACAGGAGTTACGTTGACATCTATTTCTTTTCTTAGCCCCTTGCCGTATCTTTCTTTGTGCAGTTACAGTGATTAGAACGTCTTTATCCCGAAAAATGTCGCAGAAGAGAAGAGAAAATTTGTATTTTTTGTACGGCTACATTTATTTTAATGATTAAATATTGATTACAAACGAATCAAATTTTATTTCACGTAATATGAGAAACGCGTGACATTCATAATTTGTTAGATTTTGTTAAAAACCTTCATCACGAGTCTGGCTCGTCAAAATACGGTAAGGGGTTAACAATTCTAGTCAGTTGAAAACAGCACACAACAGTATTTTAAAATTCTTCAAATATTTTTACTATTATGTATGTTCTATGTACCGGCTCCTTTTAATCTCATAAATGTATAAAATCCACAGTCTAGTTATGTATCACGTCGATTGATTTTACTAATTAGTGAATTGAAAAATTATACATTATACAGGGTTTCCGAAAAATGCACTTCCTTGAAAGGGGTGATCCCTGAAGTCATTTGAAATAACTTTGTCCTTTACGAAAATGATCTACGGCATTTTGTTCAGGAGTTATTAACAATTAGAGGTTCTGTTGAACGTGGCGTTGTTATTGGTTAAACAGGGATTCGTCCGCTGTAGCCGGTCTCTGATTGGTCTGTGGTTTGTTGCAAATCGGATTGAAATGAATGTTTAATTTTATCGAATGTCTTGGAAACTATTACAGCTATTGAAATATTAATGAATAGACTACGGATCTTTATGCATTTATAGATTATAAAAATCTTCAAAAAGAATAGAATATAAAATTCGACAGAATTTTGTACAATTTTCATTTGTTTTGAATCTACAGAAACTGTATTCATTAAAAATAGAATTTTATTTCATTCCACTTTTTTTCGAAAATGCATAAACATCCGCATTCTATTAATGAAATTATAAACTGTAACATAAAGCGAGAGAAAATAATTTCGTCCAGCTAGCGCCAAGAGTAATCGAACCAGTATGTGACCATTCTAGAGGGATGGGTCACCCTCCCGGCGATAAGGTTACCGATTCCGATGATCGATTCGTCAAGACGTCGTCGTCCGACTCGTTTGTCCGTGACGTCGGATTTCCGCAAGGAAACACCGGGCTCTCTCGACTTGCTCACGTGCTTGGCCAGGTAAAATATCGAGGGGGCTCGACGGCCTGCCCGCAGCGAAAATTAATCGTGTCCACGGCTATTTCCGATTTCCAGACCGCCGATCTCTCGCGGACTCGTACAAGCTCGTGAGAAATTGGGTCGATCCCATCGGTAATTATTTCCATTAGTATTTGCCCCGGCTATCTGAGCGCCGTCGACATGAAATTGTTAATTAGACAGATTAATTAGATGTTACGATGGCAAAACTGCCGTCGGTGGCCCCCTGCCAGTCGATTTCCATCGAACCTCGATCGTTCGATCAGGGTCAATTTTAATCATAACGACATTTAAAACGCACCTGTTCACGCGCGTCATCATTGTTATAGTGATTAGACTGTTTACGGCGAGAGATTGCGTTAATAAATTTTCTGTGGTCGACGATCGGTAGACATTTATTTCCCTGATGAACAGCTTCAATAGATTTGGGATTGTAGGGAGAATCTGTGAATGTTAAGTTTAATTGTACATAAAATTGTTACATTATTTTTCGGATTTGTTGATGCATTTCGATTAGCCTGAATCTACAAGAATAGTTTTTAACAATACTATTATAACCGCTCTCAGAGTAGTACATACGCAGTTTAGAATTAAAGAAACAGCAAAATAAAAATTGTCTGCGTCGATGGCAAGAAATAGAATCCAAATTTAATGTTATTTCCTCCGTGAAATGTCGTCGGGGAAATTTGTGTCGGTGATTTCCATGGGACCCGTATCTCAAATGGTGTTCAGATATTAACGTGTGTATATCAACACAGAAATGAATGTTCATATCTGGAGAAGTAGTCGCGTTACTCGCGTACGATCGTGAAAAATTAGTAATTTGTTGCTACCAGGGAATTGAATAACACGAGAGTTCGACGACTCGCTAATGCCTGTATTATGCAACGTTCTTCGAGGACGATCGAAGCGACCCTGTTCCTGTTCTCGACACAGCGGCAGCCCCAGGTTCCTCTCTGTGTCTTTGAAACGAGTTCAACACGGCCGCTCGTGTTTTCGAGCGAAACCGAGGCCGGGTGATTAATTCCGTGTCACGTTCGCTCGTTAAATCATAGTCCGCAGGCCCTGATCAACAAGTGTTGCTTCTCGAACGCACTGCGCAGAAACACGGACCGTGAAAAAATAAAAAACAATCAAGAAAACGGCTGCATCCACGGCTCTGGCATGGATTCAACGAGCACTCGCGCTCGATGGCAACTGAATAAGACGGTGACGAGCGACGCTGATAGCGGCTCCTGTCCACCATCCCGATAACCTGAATTACGACCGGCTGGATGTCCTGAATGTATTCATTTGCGCAGCGGAATCCGACTTCGCGGGCTGTTCAGCAAATAATGAGGACTCCTTCTACCGTAGTATCGTCTCTTGCCGATAACGAAGCACAATGTCTCTACACGTACTCTGAACACGGGTTCGAAGTGTCACTTATGTCGTGTACAGATTCGATTTCTACATCAAACAAACAACACTACTCCAATGATACAACTTTTGTTTTTCAAACATTTTTAAACGAAACTGTTGCTAGCATATTTTTTGTCGTGACATTTTTCTGATTTAAACGACTCCAAACACGACACAACTTTGATCATATGTACTCGTTTAATTCACGATATGAGAGGACCTCGATTATCCGAACTAACGTGTTGTATTTACACGTGAAACAGAAATTAAGACAGTATCGGTTCGAATAATCGAGGTTCCGCCTAAATCTCCAATCGAGCAAGCAAACGTGCTTCAAATTGTGTCATGTTCGGACTCATTGTAATCAGAAAAATGTCACGACTGTACTGGTAACTGTCATGAAGAAATTGAAAACGTTCCACAAATACCGTGGACATCTTTTTCATAAGTATCGAGACACTGCTGTAATTTGAATGACCCTTCATGTTGCGGAATTTTTTACAAAATGCAAATTCATGCAGATGCTATCGCGTGATACGTCGATACATTTATCCTCCTTGTTTATCTCGATAAATTGACAAGGGAGCCGGAGTATCAGCGGGACCCCGGGAGTGTAATCAAGAAAGAGAGCTGCCGAGACGTAAGTACGGTGGTCTTGCTCGGTGATCGATTCGATCGAGGCGACTGTAAAGCCCGAGCAAGCGCTTGACCTGTCAACGTTGTCGAGGAAAGAAGCTCTCGAGGACTGGGTCGCGATGGCAATTGGAGGTTGCTCAACGAGCACCGATCTTCGCGGTGGTCCGCGTTGATCTGCAAGGGCGCCAGCGTGCCGTCGCGACGCGACGCCGACGCCGACGTCGCCTCGACTGGTTCGGTTTCCCACCACACCAGCCAGCGTGCCCTCCAATCCATCGACGCAAGCTCGATAGGTCCAATAACCCTGGAGCTTCGCGAAGATATTATTGTCCTTCCTCTTGGGCCAACTCGCCTCAGATGGGCCGGTATCTATATCGAGCGTTCCTATTTCCGCTTCCGGATCCATTCCGTCTGTTTCGCACTCGCAGGTGAACTTCCACTGTTTTTCAACAGGAATGATTGGCTCGTTATTTTTTGTTCGATTAGATTTTCCTTTTAGCTCGATCGGAGAGTGTTCGCTCAGGGTGCGCAAGGTGGAATACTTTTACCGTTCTACGGCAGATGTTTTGCGTACGATTCTGCGGCGATGCTGTGGCCGATGGGAAGAGAATTTTTTGGAAAGTTCACTTACGCAGAGGCTTTTGTTGGAGGGTTTTATATAGGATGTCATCGGTAGACTGCGGATCTGTATGCAAAATTTTCTACCTGAATTGCAACGAGCTGGAGTGAATCTTTTGTAATATCTTTAACCCTCCGAGTGCTGTGCCGGAGTCATTTTTGACCGGGAACATCTACGTGCGCGTGACATTCCTGTTTGTTAGACTTTGTAAAAAAAAACTTCGTCAACTTGAAAATTAAACATTTCATCCGACCTAGAATCTTTTTCATTTTATGGATATGAAATTGTGTGGTCTAGTACTTCATACAATACTTAAATGTGTAGTAATTGATTAGATACCAATATATTTAATAACGTAAATTTTTTGTGATGACTCTGAGTCATCCATCGACTGCTAAGGGTTAAATTTGTATTACTTTTCGCATAACTTGGAGTAGTAGTTTTCTCTGACCGACCTGTTCGAAGTACTCTATGGTAATTATGTTGATATCTAGTTAATTTCTTGAATTTTTAAGCTGGAGAAGTCGGAAGTTAGTTTAATTGAATCATAAATAACAATCGCGAGAATGAGTTACTCGTGTAATTTGAAGCTGGTAGATGTATGTTTGAAATCATGTTATACGCGGAGGCGCTGTTAACCTAAATAACGTTGGAGTAAATAATGATCAAGAAAATGCAGGTAAACAAAGATGAGTTCATAAATCACTATGGCAGCTTGTTAGAAATATGCGTGTTGCTCTGGTACTACTGAAATGAAACAGTGTTATCAGCGTATCAAAGCATAGACAAATCGTCCAAGCATATGTGAAGAACAAACAGGAATATATATTAATATTATCTCAATTTATTTACTATATTTTTCTCCTGCACATTCTTGGATATCTTGTTATTACGTCTCGCTGCTCTGTAAAAATGTAAACGAATTCAAACATACTTTTTATGTCCTGTGTCCTTTAATGTTACCGGCAAATGTCTTGCTGAAAGTGGTAAATATACGGCAAAAATTGAAAAATTGCACTGAATTTTATAAAGTGTTCTCACTTTCATAATTGCGCTAATTCTTGTATGAATTGCGCAAAAAAATATCTTTCTTCCATCAATAATACGAATCAGTTGAACATAATATGCTAATCCTAAGTTCTGTAGCTCTTTCGTTTAATCCACTCATGTTTGCCATAAATGCGTAAATTCTACAGTCTGCGTCAGAAGACAACACACGCTAGACAGTGCTCGGTGAACTCAGCGTTAAATTTTGTTCACGAGCATTAAACGTTCCGAGACTAGACACCGTTGAAAAAATAGCCGTTCCCCTTCGTTTTTCAAAAAATGCGGCAAACAAAAAAACACGGCCCATACAATTTACGAGCAAGAATGGCGTCTGGCGATTTCGCGGACACCGCGTATATCGTGTTATACGACCGGTTTTTTTTTTTTATCTTTTTGTACAAACACACTGTCACAATTTTTGTGTTTCACGTGAATCTACTGCGCCCGAGCGAACAATAAAGCGTCTTTTTGTGCGTCGCGCGTCCGCATCGACCGTGCAGGATGCAGAGAGTATCGATGATCGAATATTGAGCAGAGTCTTTGTGGCGCAGGCCTTTATGTTTGGTCGCGCCGAAAAATCGCGTCTCATTTTCCGGACTCTTTTTAACGATTCGCTGAATATCTCAAAGGGTGCGCGCACATGCGGCGTGGCAAACATTTTCGCGCTCTGTTTTCGCCGGGTCGGGTGGTGAAAAAAGGAAACGCGGGAAAATACGCGATGGCTTTAGTAAACGGAGCCGCTCGTCATGGGTTTCAAAAGATTTACTCATCGCGTAAAAAAGAGCCCGGCGTAACTGGTAGACGGATACTCTGACCCAGTGCCCGAGGACGCGTATTTCGCGGCTTTTCCCGACTCGCAGTTCGCGAAAAATATGCAGCGAGGTCCTGAAAAGTTCAGCCGGCGCGGCGTTGCATTGTCTAGAAACGCCGATACAAAACCGCGGATGGTGGGCGACTGTCGTTATGCCGACTTACCTTTTAACCCCAGCAATGATCAGAAACTGCATCGAAAAGGGACAGTTGCTCGGAAAATCGGTAAAAGCTACCGGAGTTATAAAAACCACCCCCGCCGCTTTGGAAACTTAGCTACCTTTAAAAATGGAACGACTGCCGTTTGTAAATAACTTTTATTTACTCGTTGATGCAAAAAATGCTGCCCGCTTGGAAATATCCTTTGAAACGACACGGCCGGGCCTCCGGTATATCCGACAGGCTTCGGCTTTTGTGGATTTTCGCTTTTGCCAGTATTTATGCAGTCGTTGACATTAATTCGGAGGTTTGAATCGTGATGTCTTGTTCCCCCGGCTGCGTGCCAATGGCGCCGTTAAACACTCGCGAATGGTTCGTTTCGAGTCGCAGATATCGCAACAAAAGACTTCCAGCGATGGATGGCTCGCGGCGACTTTGCGAGCACGTAGATCTCTAAAGTTATATTATTTAATAGCCGGAAATTCGCCGCGCCGAGTGGATCTTTCACGTGAACTTCGCGATAGGAGAGACCGGGGCTAAAAGTTCCCGGGGTAAGTTGTCCCGATCATTATTTATAAAAAAAGAGAAGAACGCACGTTTTCAGTTGTTTTTGTCATAAAAGTGGATAAAGACACTCTGTCGTTCATTTTTGTGGCATCTGCATTATTGTAGCGCGTTTTTAACGAAGGCGTAGTTACGTACGAGATTATTTAATGTCGATGTCACCGATTGTTTTATCCTTATTAGTTATTTCATACCTATAACTAAAATATTGTTGTAGATTTCTCTAGACTACTCTTACTGTGATTTGGGGCACATCGTTCCTTGTGTTTTAGTTTTAAAACAGTATTATTAAAAAGAATAAGAACAATCGCGCGAGAAACTTCAATATCTGTCAATTGACTTCGTCCAGATTTATTAAAAAAACTAGAAGAGATATATACATATATGAGAAAAACAAAAAGAGAATCGTTTTTAATGAGCATGAAGAAAAGATTATGACTAAATACCTTTCGAAATGTTTATCTATTTATTTTGGTCTTTTCCCACAAGAAGAGAGAGAGAGAGCCCGAAAATTAGCGGTCGAATATGCAAGAAAATTTAGAAGAATATTATTTACATAATAGTGTTGTATTTCATTAAAGTTTTAATTATTAGCAAATTTTTTTCAAATTGAAGCACTCAGGACACTTATTATTATGGTTATGAAGTAGCTCTTGATTTACACGATAGAAAGAAGCCCGCGAAGAAAAGTTGACTAATAAAGCCATTTCGATAGACTGTAAATTGCATATATTAAGATAGTAACACCATTAAATGTTTACCTATAAGAAATACAGTCATTATCGGTTTAAAAATCTCCGAAACTTCGAGCCGGTAGTTAAAGACGAGGGTATCAACAACTCTTCGAAGTGGGAGGTCATAAATTATCCCGCGAAACGGGAAATAATCGTCAAAAACAACTGTGAATAAGTGGCCATGATTAAAATGGAACGGGGCATTAATATTTCACTTTGAAAGTCGGCGTTAGGAGCAGCGTTGCTCGCGGAACGAGCTGATAAAAGTCGATGTGGATGTTAAATTTCCTCCTTTCCCGGGGATACGCAACGCGCGAAATATCGCAGACATCAGAACACGACGACGACGGTGCCTCCGAAGTGAATACAGCGGAAACTTCGCCTCTTTCTCGGCGTCGGCAGACAATGAAAACGTACTTTAAGGCGTACTCAAAGAGATTTAGATAGAACCTCAGGAACGCGTTCCGCGAACGGTTGAACAATTGGAACGTGGCAACACGGTAACCATCGAACGGCAGTTAAGCTTTCGCTAACGATCTATTACAACGTAAAGCCAACGCGAAGTACTATTTTCACAAATTACCGTTCAACGTGGTACGCTGCATCGCCGGCGTGTGCTCGAAGAAGCGGAAGAAGAAGAAGAAGAAGAACGGGTGTGTGGGTTTCGAGGATAGAACCCCTCGTCGTTGGGGTTCTGGCAAATAAATAAACGGCCAAGAGGGTTGGATTGAGTGGATACACTCGGACAAAGACAAATTAGATGAAGTTAGCAAGATTGAGACTCGGAGGGACATCGGTCCTGCCTGCGGGGGTGGGAACGAGACGAAAGGGATCGCCGGCGGACGACCACAACGGGCGGAACCCGGAATTCCGTAGCCCAGAAATTTCGGGCTCGGCAACGCCATACCACCGGGGCCATAAGTGCAACGTTTCGCAACGACGTGCGCCAGCGGCTTGACTATATTACACTGTTTCTCCGCGGAAGTTATAATTGTTTGTAGAGTTTCTACGCCGCACGATTCCCTCGAGAAGAGCGCGCAATGCACCCGGGCTCTCTTCGCTTTTCGGGGAACACCTTGTGTCCAGGACTCCGCTACTGTTCCCGGAACCTTTTTCCTCGGTTCATTCGATGACAGCGTATACCTTTCTCGTGAAATTCGATTTGAGACGCGCGCCCAGTGGCACTGTAACTGATACGTCGTAGGATTTTGCTGGGCAAATTCAGCGAAATTTGCGTGGACGTACTATAGGAAGGACTACTACCTACAAAGTCATCAGAATACCTTTCGGGGTATCGTACTCGAATGAACCTCAAGCTGAAAGACTTATAATTATGATAATTCAAATCAAAATGTAGTTTATATAAGATATTACGAGTTACATTAGATTTATATCTTTTTAAATTAAATTTTAATATTTAACGAATTTAAAAGTAAATTTTATTACTGTCCCTCCGGCAGATGACTAGACAAAGTGTTCACGTTCTCACTCTAGCCTGACTCTGTCAGGCCAGTGACTCCGACATAAGAGAACCAACCACGACATTTTACGGGGGAAAAGTTTCCATTTAAATAAATGCAACAGCTAATGTAGCGTTAGGGCCGAGGATGAATTTGCACGCCTAACAGAGAGCTCGGCGACTGACCGCGAAAAAGGAGCACGAAATATAAATTCACCAGAAATATTTCAGGAATTATCGGCCGGCGATGGTTTACGGCGACGTTTATTCGCGCAATTTACAACGCGTTCGCCATCGGCATCGCGATCGAGAAGCCGGTGCATCTGAAATATGACGAAAAATATTAGATTTTACGAGCAGACAACCTATGGCCCGGCGACAGCGGAACGAAAGCGGAGGAGGCAAAGTAGGAAACGGCGAATTTATCGTTAGTATTTTTCTTCGCAAGTGTGCGGAATCTCGAAGTTTCGCGCTGCGGATGTTCCAATATTTTTTCCGTTCGTGCGAAGCAGATTCCGGCCGGGAAAGCTACGGAGAAGCTGAAATTTGCACAGCGCGCTCCCGGAAAATCTTCGCAGCTCGACCTTTCGTCACGCCGGCGTTAATTCTCGCGACAAACGAAAAGAATCTTCGCCGTGTGTGACCGGAATATATTCAGCGCAACGCGTTAAATAACGCCGCGTGTTTTAACACCGGTGCAGAATGTTACAGCGATCAATGATGCTCGTACGGGATTAAGCTCTTTGCTCGGTCAGAAATAATTATTAATTATTACGCGTCATGTTACGGCCAAACAAATGTATTATACGAAGCGAGATTTATTTATACGTTGTTATTCACGGCGCGGCGGCCTGAATTTTTTAGATTTTCGATTAATATCGCGGAGATTATTTTAATTGATGCTCCTGCTGTGTCGCTGATTCGTTCGTTACAGGATACGGTTTATTCCAAGGATTATGTACACAGCTTTTAAATGAGATTTTGTTTCTTCAAATTGCCAACTCTCAGTGGTTCTAATTAGTACATATTTATGGATTCGTCACATAAAAAGGTACAATATAATTGTGCACTGTTCTCTTGCATTAATTAGAATTATATCGAAACATTACCTCGTAAATCGTAACGAGGATTGTATACTGCAGCGTTCACTTGTCATGTATAATATAAAAGATTCTAAACCCAGATTTTCAAGAGAATATTCGATACAATGCTCATCTAGCTCATCCTAACACTAAAAGGGATTTTTGTACAAGATGGAGATTGTTTCCATCAGTTGCAAGACACAATTCTTGTGTACGTTCAATTAGAATTGTACAAATTCATTTGCAGTCCCCTCTTCCCGAATTTATGCATTATTTATAAACAACTGAACACATTCTATTCTCTAAAACGATCTTCATCGTTGTCTATGCATTTCAAAATGACATTATTGATCTGGCAACTCTGCCTCTGACGCGTTTGTTTATTGCCTACCAATTCCTAACCAAAAACCAAAACCTCATACGAATAAATTTTATTCTACATTTTCGATCTATTTTTTAAATGTAATTTTCTTGCCTGTTACCTTTTTGTTGGCTGTATAATCAATTGATAAAACTGTTTTCCTTAAATTGCGACCGTTTGTGTTCTTGAAATTGTTGACGAACTTTCGGGCTCACCCAATACTTCTCGTTGATTCCGGCCTGTTATACTTTCCATGAAACGTAACAGGATCATTCCGCGCGTCCCCTTGGTCAGCGCTTTCGCTTGTTCATTCTCGAGGCAATAAAAAATGCTGGCTGCGTTTTATGGGAGGCCGGACTAGCTAAGATACCCATTGCGCATACGTATAAAGGGTAGTGTCGTAAAGTACCACTGAAATTCTGCCCTATCTCGTACGTTTTTCCATTTCACCGCTCCCGGGGCCGCGGGAAGTGCGCGTGACGTGCAACCGTGAGTGCATGCGTAAATATTTATCCACGGGACCGATGCGTGTGGTCTGCCTCTTGTCTCCTACACATGCACGTCTGGGATATGAAGCACGATTAAAATATCTTTTTTGTTGCTCTCCTGAAAAATGTTACGCAACCATCCCCGAGCACAGTGGTCCGGGTGGCCGATGTAGCAGTTGATTTGGTAAAAAATGACAGCATTAAGTGCATCTACATTACTTTCTACATTGGTGGTCAAAATGATAATGGACCTCAAGGTTTTTAGCAATGAACATTCATTTGTACGTATATATACACGTAGAAAGTGAATGTACAACAAAATAAGGTACTTTTTATATAATATGCTAAAAACTAAATAACTCGTTCGAACCATTTATTTATACAAAAATTGACTTTTAGTGGGGGCAAAATGAATACTTTGAATATAAAATAAGAAGAGGACATAACAATAGACAATAAGAAGTGGACTGCCCTTTAAGTTGTACCACTTGAATCATTCTCTTCTTGGTAAACTTCTATATAGATTTTTTATATCATTTTGATGTATGCTTTTCCAAGCTTCTAAAATTGTACCGCTTTCCACCTTCGTATAATATTCTTGACAGTCTTCCCCAAACGTTGATGATAATGTTTAGGTCAGGATATCTTGCAGACCAATTCAAAACCTTTATATTTTCCGCTTCAAAATAATTGTTTACTATGCGAGCAGTATGCACAGCTGTATTATCTGTCTGAAATATATATTTTCTGCCAGATATTCTGCGAGCATATGTTCCAATTTGCTCTTGAATTAAATTTAAGTAGCCAACACTATTCATATCGCCTTAAATAAATTTTATTTTCAGTATACTCTTACCTTGCATGACACCGCAAGAATCATTTCCACCTTCGTCCTACTTCAGGAATTATTATTGTTTAAAGAGACACTGATATTTCACAGTGGACATTGATGTCTATCGAATGTAAATTTCCATCACCTTCAAAGACGATTAAATTAATAAGATTTATTAAATATTATACAAGAATTTCAAAATCAACATTTTATGAATACCCTTATGGATTATTGTTTATTTCTCAAAACTGAACAATGATTTTCAGGCAATTCCGATAACGAGACAAAATAAGTTAAACAACATTTAGCGGTCTACAAATTTCGATACAACAAAATTGAAAGAAAACATGTTTATTCTATAAAAAATCAATCTATATGTTTGTTCTATAAAAAATCATTTCGACTTCATAATATTGTAGCTGATGTCAAAACGAATCCAACGACCTAGATTATATCTTTAAACTTCCAAATAGTGCTGAAATCTTAATAAACTGCTAGATCGGATGCCCGGACCACTGTCTGCACTCTGCCGAGCGCGCTAAACCCGATATCAACGATGCGAAACGCTTCGGCGCGATATCCGAATCGTGGAGCTCGTCTAAATAGATGTAAATGATATCGTAGTCGTCGGACGTTGCATAGACAATGATACGTGTCGGAAATAATAACAACGTCATAGACGGTTGTATGATAGCCAACGCGCAGGGATTCGTGAATGTAAGTCTGCCAGAGTCAGAACGGTGATCTCAGCGTACACATGCCTCCCGGTAAACGAATTCACTACAAGTCGCATGGGAGTTAATGCAAATGCTGGCAAATTCCAGCAGCTAGGTACTTACATATGTATATCATCAAGTTCGAGGGCGTAAGCGGAGACGTACACGGTTTGGGATTTTGCATAGGCTGTCACGAGTTACTGGATATCAGTGTCGATTGCGGCAAACCTGTAGAACACGATCAAAATATTAGAAACACGTAGTGTGGCAATTTACTAAATTGACCAACTCACAGCTGGGGAAACTCTGATCGAATCAATGAAAGACCTGCGATATGCATTTGTGGGGAAAAATGAGTAGGTGCCATTTAAAACAGTGCAAAAGTTGCGATGATCTAAATAATAATGCCAATCCAATGTTTTCAGCTTGTTCGAATTATTACAGTAACAATTAAACGACTATCTGACTCCAGTCTCTTGCAAATGACGCAGACCATTTTTATTTTGCATAAAAATCCGCAGTCTATTAATCACAGTAAATTAATCACAACAAACGCGGGGATTGCAATATAACAACGCCTAATAGGGGAAGTCAAGTTTGGGGGACGCAAATTAGGAACCTCTAGGACTTAGAGATCCAGGATCGAGATCCACGATCTTTTCAGTCTCTGATCTAAATCCTCAGATCAGGAAGGTCTCAAGGTTAGATTCTTAGGTCTCATGGATCTGGGACTCCTGGATCATGGGAGACTTAAGTTTGGATTCTCGAGTTAGAGGGTTCTTGGATTTGAACTCTCGCCTTTGCTTCGGTCACTCCCTTCTGATCTCTTTAGCACTCGAGATCCCTTGAGATTAAGACTGTCACTTATGTATTCAAGGAATGTAAGAACTTTCTCTGGTTCATGACTTGTCCTGAGATTGTGAATGTCGACTAGAAGTTTATCTGAGTTAATTCACTGTTCGAGCGTCCCTGCTCGAATGTAGAAGTTCACTGAAGCTTTTCAGAACCGGCAATAATTAGAGTACAGTGTTGTTCTACAAATTTCTAACAGTCTTCAGAGTTAATTTTATTCGCAGAGTTTGTTGCCTTCGATTATGTATAAGCAATTGCATTTTTATTTTCGATCTTCACGACTCATATGCAGAGCCTATAAACTTTTTCTCTGATGAATCTGGAGCAAAAATAAGCAGACCCATGTCCGCTCGTTTATGACAATACTAATTATTTATGAAGAGGAGAATTAACATTTCATTTTATGATACCCAGAAAATATCTTGATATACTTCGTCTCTTGTTAGTTCACTTCAATGTTAGTGTTGGTCTATTTGCTGACGAGTCTAATACTACTAAGATTGGTTTCGTCTCTTTCTGTCCTCGATATCTGCAATAACCTGTATCGAAATCTGGTCGAAATGTCGAGACATCGGCTACTATTCGTAAGATCCTCCGACGTCTCCGTCACATATTATCTGCACATCTTTTATTCACGAAGTTCACTGTTACCTTATGTCGAATTCGGGGATTCGTAATCAGGTAAAGTAGCTCCCCCCTTCTTTTCATCTAAAGTACCCTAAATGGTAACCAGACGCTTCTCTTTTCTCGTCTAGACTTCCTGTGTATGCGTGTTGTGAACTTCTCGTACCTTGTTACATTTGTGTAGACGACGGACCTTCATGCATATACACTTAGGCATGCAAACTGCCCTGGAGGACAGTGTACAGAAAACAGTTCCTGAAACTGTGCTTGTACAGTACTTCGCCGCGTGCTTACTATGCTGATCTTCAAGTTTACCCTCTTCAGAAATAAAACTCGGCGTGGAACGTGTGCATACCGCAACCTACGATTTCATCGAACGTCTGAATATTTTCATTATTATGTCGAACCGTTTTAGTGCCTCGAAGTGCCAGTCTCCGTAGAGTTAAACTGACCGACTGTCTTATTTCATCGACTGTGGATCATTCTGCATTTTTATTGTATTCATAAATTTTTTAAATACAGGGAAACATGTGTAGTAACGACCACCAACATCTCTACTCTACATGGTTGTCCCAAAAATGTTGTAATTCCTCAGCTCATTTGAAGCTACCTTTTCCTCTGCGAAAATGTTCTCCGCGGCTTTGTTAACGAGTTATTAACGAAAGATGTGGACCAATCAGCGTATCTTTATGCAAAATAAAAATTTTCTACCTAATTGTAATCAAACTGGAGTGAAATAGACATCTTTTCTCTTTCTGAATGCGTTTAATAGGAGGAAAATAATATAACAGTATTTTTGGTTGCTCTTTACTTTACCGGTCTCAAAATTTGGTAGGTATTTGGTATGTAATCCAGTAGATTTGTACCCGGGACGGCTGCACATCGAAGTTTCGATTCTGTAGGATCATTGGTTCAGGAGTTATGCTTGCTTAAAGTTGCGCAGTTTTCAGTGTTTTTGACTGGTGGCTGCGCCGCCATATTGGTTCGTAGTGTCGCGCGCCGCTTACCGAGCAGAGCCGCAATCACTGATTAGATTACTGCAAGGTAAGCGGTTTGCGGTCGTCACTACAAACCAATATGGCGGCGCCCTTACCTGTCAAAAACACTGAAAACTGCACAACTTTAAGCAAGCATAACTCCTGAACCAATGATCCTACAGGATCGAAACTACGATCAACAGCCGCCCCGGGTACAAATCTACTGGATTATAAATACATGATATTTAATTTATAGGAGAAAGAAACAAACTTTGAGTGCGGTAAAGTAAAGTTCACCCCCGTGTTTTTAAATTCTTCTAAAGTTTTTACTATTTTAAATTACACCTATTCATTTTTGTCATTCAATTAAACATCAATTAAAGAGATGCTGCCGCACTGCTTCCCATTCTTCGAAACAAAAGAAGTACAATCGCGTCTCTCGGCAATTTACTTCGCAAAAGTCTGGTGGCCGTCGAACGGTTAAATTATTTTTTGTTCGCGGGATGAATTCCTTCCGCGCTTATAATCGACGATATTTCAAATTGATTCCCAATGACACAGTCCCGGCGCAGCGCGGCGCATTTCGCGCGAACATCCTCTCTCCGCTCGATAATTCACGGCGCATTCAGATCCCGGAATTTTCTCGGGAAATAATACTGAGTTTTTGCTATACGCGGGGACCACCGGTAAAGCGACATTCATCACTGTCGTCCGATCGTTCCGATCGTGGCTTACGTGCCCCGACAAGAAACGCGGGATCGTGGAAATTGCCATGAACGATAGCCGTACGTGTTCCCCGCAGGCCCGTGTCGCGTCGCGCTGTGTACGTCCGCAACGCTTTTTTCCACCGTTAGCCATGTAATTATCCCGGTTCGCGACCGTGCTTGTTCATTAAGGATTCAGATCGAAGTGGCATGGATACCGTGCAACTTATGCTAACTAGACTGTCGACAAAGGAACCGCCTTTCAGGCTCTCCCGCTTTGTTGTTCTCGGCTAACCTCCGTTGATTGGAGAAATTCCTGTTGTGTAAGGGGGTATCGTGATGTTAATTTGACCCAGATAAAAGAAGTGCCTCACGTGACATCATTCTGGGAGCTACGTACCGAAGGATCGTAGCTCGGCGAACACATTCCGAGCACGTTTCTAGTTTCATGGGTGACCCTTGATATAAAGGATTCTGCCGCGTAAAATGTACGACCATATTTCGGGCTCGATCCGATGTATAAGGGCTCGAGCTTCCGTGGATCTGTCCAATCGACGTTTAATAGTTTTCCATCCCTTCGTCATACACCATTCATCCGTACATACACCACCGCTCAAAAGTATCCGGACACCTGCGAAATGTGTAATAGCAACGCATAAAAGTTACTTAACCATAGCATTTCCATTTCATATTTTCCTTCGTGAAAAATTCGGAAAAAATTATTTATTATCGTTTATACATTATACAGTAAAAGCTCCTTCGTTGTCCAAAGGCCGGGGGTTTAAGCGGACAACGACCGTGCCCGGACACTATTTTTGATTTATGACTGCGCGTCTTTAGTGAAACGGCTAGTTAAATGACAAAGAAAAGCATTCGCAGTCCTTTTTTTTTAAATACTTTTTTCTTAGGGGAAATGTGCAAAGAAGAGTATGGGCTCGAGGAGTCCATTGGGAGTCCGCGTGACGGATCGGAGCTTGGGAATGCTGGGTTAAGCATCTAAAATACTGACTGAAATCGATCTTTATTACTTTCTTGTGGAGTATCCAAGGTTTTAAGTTAAAAACTGCCTATGTATGGAAACTTACCAATATTAGACTAAGATTAAATATGTATGACATTGGAGATTCGTCGACGCATCCACCGCAATTAGATATTACCGCTTGCATTAATCGTGGCAATCTTTGTATTAGTACTTTATTATTAGCATTTCTATCAAAAAATTCTCTGAATTCGCTCTGCACCTTAGAAACGAAACAAAGTGAAACTTGAAATCCTTTCAAGCACCGAGACCGTTCCACCAGATTTCCTATTTGTGGATAGAAATTATATTATTGCATTTTCATTACACAGGGTGTCTCAAAATTCCTTCAACATCCGGAAATGAGAGGTTCCCGAGATCTTCGGAGTGGGAATTCGGGCAAAAAATATGTATTTATGTATTACGATAATTGTTAGTAGATGGCAATCATTTTTTAATGAATTATAGTGCCAATTTCATCCCGATATCTCTTATGGTTCAAGACTCTTCTGATTCAGAGAATATATTAGATCCCATTAAATCAAATTTCTCGATCCAGAGATATATTTTTCGGATTGAAAATTTGACTGAAGACTTATTTAAAAAAAAAGATCCTTCCAATCACGTTTCAAGGTTTACCCTGTCCAAGTAAATCTATTGGCGGCGGCACACTTTTCGTTCAACGCTCAATAAAACAAGTTTTAAGAGCTCGTCGCAAAGGGGAGACATTAATCATTTAAAGCCATGGTGGTTTTAGTCCGTTACAAAATTTTTCAATGGCGCTTGGGTCATTTAAATTTGAAAAATGTTCGAAACAAAAAAACATACTCTGCTCCTTACTATTTTACAATGGTGGAGACATGTTTTGGGAGAACCATTGTTACAGCATGTACAGCATTCTTAAAGTAGAGCTTACAATTTTTTTGGCGAAAATTTAGTGGCTTTTTAACTTTGCACGCCAATATACAGGGTGGTCCAATACATATTCCGAATTATCTCCGCTGTTTTTGAAAATATGAATCAACTTTATTAACCAAAGTTTTTCAGTATAAAGAGGACTACAATGTGGAAATAACAAATTTTTGGAAAGTGAACGAGTTTCGGAGATTTCAAAGTCACCTTCATTTTTTATTTCACAACTCACACATCAATCTATATAATAAAAAATATAAACACATGTCGAAAAATTATTAATTTAAGAGACACATCAACTTTAATGTTATTGTAATCTGTAGATCTTATTTACCATATTTGATGTTTATTAATCAATACATTATCGATTAATAAAAAACTGTTATTGCCTTAGTTTAGTCCGCTTCATATTTAAAAAGTTTGGTTGATAAAATTTTTAATATTCCCAAAAACAGCGAAAATGAAGCGACATGTATTGGGACTACCCTGTATAAATTCAAAAAACCTGTATTTCTATAAGCCGGTGTAAAGGCACCAAAACGATCGTCACACCGTTAATCATAAGTTGCCCGAAACGAAAAACAAACTTCACTGGTACTACATATATCGTCACACGCATTCGAGTATATCATAGTCACGTAACGATTCGTCAGAGAGGTGCCCCGGCAGCGCACAGCTGCCAATAAACAGGAAGCAGGCAACAATGAAATGAATAACAACCCTTCGAGGGCACAGCGCGAGTTAATCGACCAGTGGGGTGATTTGGGAGTTTCTGGACCGACTCGTTTAGCGTCGACGAGGTGAAACAGAATCGAGAAACACGAGTGTTTCTCCACATTACTGCGAGCTATGAACATTGCAATCGACACGAGCAGTGTGCGGTACATTACTAATCGTGTTCATTGCGTGTTAGGCTATCGCGGCTCGGACATTTTCTTATTTGCACCGAAGTTCGGTGTTGGACATTTTCTTATTTGCCTGGGCACAGGTTCGGTGTTCCCCATTTTCTTTTTCGCGGCTTTATCACGGAAAGCAGGCGACAATGAAGTGAAAAACAACCCTTACGTCACGTGAAATCACGTGCCATAGTGTTACATACAGAGGAAATAATAAATGCTTAGTCTTTCTTTTTAAGAAATGTTTTTTAAATTATAAGAACACGCTGTTTTCTACAATTAACAATTTTTTTAACCACGAGTCGAAGAGTGAAAACTCTAAACTTTACAAATAATAAATTGCGCGAAATTTAATGTGATACCTCTTAATGGAAAACCGTTTATATGGATCATACTCTAAGAATGTCACGTGACGCGAGATAGTAATGTGTCTCTACTTTAATCTAAAGTGGTATGGCCACAGTAACAGGCCTAGAAACAACAATTTTTCAGTATAAATCAATAATTTAATCTAAAATCCAATTAAAGAGCAATTTATATCTTTAGGTACTTAAAAAAATTTGTTCTCTACTTTTTCGATCCAAAATGACAGCGCTACAGCTTACGGAATCTAATCATTTTTTGGAGGTGCTCCGGACGCTTGACGTCTAAACAGAATTTCTTTCGGATTTCACTAAAAATTTCTACAAAAGTACGTAGAGCTTTTCGAAAATATAGATTTTCTTTTAAAGAAATGGCAGGGATGTGAAGTTACAATTATAATTTTTGCAATTTCATTTTAATGTACAATAGATTCGAAAAAAATTTGGATGCCAGATGTCAGGCCCTGGAGCCATTTGGCGGAAAAAATTGTCTAGAGTATCTTAAGACGTGTTGCAAACAGTGTTCCAATTTGATGTTATATTAAACAATTTTTCTACTGAAAAAGTCGTTTAATTCATTGACGTTTTTATTCTCCTTACCGTAGCCATACCCCTTAAGGAAGTATTCTGATTTCAAGATTTCCGACCTCGCGTTTTTGGGGCTTGGTCTTTTATGGGAGCTTGAAGCTTGGATCCTCGGTTCATGGGGTTCTTGGATGTGAATCCTCGGTTTATTGGGGTTCTTGGTTTGATCACTCGTGGTCTCCTGATCTCTTTCTCGGCTTCTTCTTTGGACTGAAGCTCTCTTCAGGATCTTCTAAGATCCCCTTTAGGACCTCTGCTTCTTAGATCCTCTTTGGCAGCCGAGATCCCTAGACTGATAGATTCAAGGAATGCAGGAACAAGAAAGAGACACGAGTAAGTGTTTCTTCGCGTTATTGCTAACATTCCTATCGACACGAGGGTTGTGCGGTATATTCGCAATCGTGCTTATTGCGTGTTACGTTATCGCGGGTCGGACATTTTCTTATTTGCACCGGGAGTTCACTGTTCCCGATTTTCCTCTTTTTTCGGGTTTATCACGAGCCATGGGGTCTGGCGTGTGTTACTATAGCCTAGCGGAAGAGGACAGTGGCGTGCTCGTAAGTGCCTTAACGATTTTTTCTCTCTAATGGGCCACGTTACGAGTGTAACAACGCTGGGCGGGTAGAACGTGACCTGTAAAAAATGTATGTCGCGTATTAGTTGTTTAACGAGGCGCGCGCATGTTAAGTCACGCGCGGCCGTAGAATAGCGAACGAAACGAATAAAAGGGAGAGCGGATTATGCCTCGGCTGTAAACGAGAGGAGGCAGACGAGAAAACAAAGATCAGAACGTCACGAGACGTAACGATCGATTAAACCGGCTCGCCATAATCGCACGGACAGAAAAATGTAAATAGTATTGTTCTCCAATCTCTCTCGAGGCGTGTACTATTAAAATTCTGAGCGTACGAGGGTTCGAACCTCCGCTCGAACCAGGCATCTCGTTGAATCATAAGCTATTCGCTGCCCTGCAAATAATATTGCGCTACGGCGATGGTATTTCTATGCTAACGAACGCTATAGCGGGCTCTGGAGGCGTGTGTTTACTCAGCGATAGAGACCGGGAATTAACCGTCGCTATCGGACGTCTTTTCTAGAGCTGCAATTAAGATAAATGGAGAAACGTATATTAATTAAAGGAGTTGAACACATCTTTTCGAAGAGTACACGCACTGTATAATTGCCGGGACTGGGAACGCAATTATAGCGAACCAGAGTAAAACTAGTCTCCCCACTCTACCTCCACCTTCCACGACGCTATTCGCCGGTCACGTGAGTAATTCAGTACTGGAAATGCGTAGACAGTGATGGAGATTGTTTTATAGAGTAGAATGCAGAGTTGGGCAAACTGGTCTAAATGCGTTTAGATATCCGGTGCAAAATGAAATATCCAAAGTGTATATTTTGATGTTGAGCAACAATATTACTGGAATATTGTAGATAAAAGTAAAAAAAAAAGAGAGCCAACGGCACGTGGTGTTCCCAGGCGGTCACCCATCCAAGTACTGACTACGCTCAACGCTGTTTAACTTCGGTGATCGGACGAGAACCGGTTTATTGCAGCGTGATATGGTCGTTGGCTATGTTAACAAATTCAGATTTGGATGAAGTTTTATCTAAACGCTCTCTTCTGTCAAGGTCTCTCTTTGAACCACTGAAAGTTCCTTTGACTGTAGTTCTATGATGCTCCGAATTGACATATTGGTCTTTGCAACCAAAGAGATAGGTACTTCTACTATTATTATCCGAGTCTGAAATAACTGTACTGAACGCAACATGATGCCACTGGTCTAAATGCGTTTAGATATCCGCTATAAAATGAAATATCCAAAGTGTATATTTTGATGTTGAGCAACAATATTACTGGAATATTGTAGATAAAAGTAAAAAGAAAGAGAGCCAACGGCACGTGGTGTTCCCAGGCGGTCACCCATCCAAGTACTGACTACGCTCAACGCTGTTTAACTTCGGTGATCGGACGAGAACCGGTTTATTGCAGCGTGATATGGTCGTTGGCTATGTTAACAAATTCAGATCTGGATGAAGTTTTGTCTAACAGTACAAACAATTTTTTCTATCTAGCTTTCTTTTCGAAACACTTAAAAATCCTATGATTCTTATTCGTTGACGCTCCAAATTACAATGTTGGTCTTCACAACCAAAGACAGGTACATACTGCGAATGTTTATTTGAACATTTCCGAAGCAAACGTAAGAACTAGATGGGCTTGTACAGCATAATGCGTTCCGAGTGTAGTAAACCTTCTGTAATGTTTCTTCGGGTTCATGATTTATTCACCTATGGTTATCATAGATGCAGAATATATACCACTTTTATCGCGCTGTCAGCTGTACCTTCGTGACACGGCGGTATTAAGATCGTCCGTCAGAAAGGAAACTGCACGTTTATTTTTTCGTGCTGTTTCCTTCTTGTACAAACTGTTGATTCGTGTGTTTCGGTTGACGTTGAAAAGATCGCTGCACAATTTTATCAAAATCAGCTACCCTTTGTTTCGACTTCCTGTGCTCTTATCGCGTGCGACCCAATTTAGAACGATGCCGAATGACTTGGATTAAACACTTCTCATTTTGAATTGTAGTATTCGTAAATAACTTTTCGTGATTTATAAAAACGTTTCCATAAGGGAATCTTTTCGTCGGCTCTATTTGTACACATTTTATAACAATTTATAGAACATTGGTAGATTGAATATTTTTATTTTGAAGGTCCTCTTTTTAAAACTCAAATCAAAGATGATCAATATTTAACACAAAACCGAACATTAGCTTGGAAGTTTTTATAATAATAAACGTGGATTACGAAAATAAAATTAATCGAAATCGATCGAGTTTACAAAAACACACAAAAAACTGGAAGAAAATTCAGCAAGCCCAGAAACATATATAAGTTGGGACAGTGCTATACAAAGTTATGAAATCCCTTACGAGTGCCTTACAAAATTATGAATTATTTCGCTCAACATTTCGAGTAGATCACCGCCATTGACCGATTCCACGGCACGCAGGACCGGCGATAAATCAGGCTTGTTTGCCAAGCTCTCAAACGAACAAGGCTCCAACGATTCCTTTCGAGATTCTGGGAATCCTTGGACTATTCTTGGATGAATGTAACGAGGACCGAGAAGGGGTTAACTGGGACTGGCTGAAAGTAGCGGATTGCGTGGGCGGTCGGCGATACGAGCGATCCAAACGATGCATAAGACGAGCTACGGTCGTGGATCGGAGTTCCCTTTTCTATTAAAGCGCGCGGCACTCTTCCGCGGGATTGGAATACACAGAGTACGCGCGGTGAGACAGGCGCGTAGAGGAGAGCCGGGAATGAACGCGCCGCAAAGGGAGAAAGCGAAAGGCGGCTCTCGCGC
The DNA here is from genome assembly GCA_028455605.1 of Lasioglossum malachurum. NCBI lineage: Eukaryota > Metazoa > Arthropoda > Insecta > Hymenoptera > Halictidae > Lasioglossum > Lasioglossum malachurum. The sequence goes on along the minus strand of CM052316.1, from coordinate 18,158,328 downwards.
GCAGAGTAATTAAAACTCTGAAAGTCCCTAAGTCGCCTCAGACTGCGCGTAATTTGCAAACGCGCTCTCTTTCGCCCTCGTGCAACCGCGCGCGCAGAGTTAGAAAACGGACCGAAGAGAGAAGAGTGTTGGCGGATGGAGAGGGAAAGGGAGCCGAGACGACTTGCCCGCCGACACTTCTGGTCTGGTCCCTCTCTCTTCGCGCTTTCTCTTCCGTTCCGCCTCTTCTCCTCGTTCTGTGCGCGTTTTCGCTTTGGCCGTAGCGTTGCGTCGGTTCGCTCGCGCAGCTTTTGCCCCGTTGTTTACGCGTCTCTCAGCCTGCCGTGTCGGTCTCGTTTCCGTTCGAGCGGGATCTTTGTTCTGGGCGGCCCGACCCGGCCCGACTCGGCCCGACGTTTGATGTTTTAACGCGTCCGCGGGCCTGAGAGCGCGCGATAGACCGTGCATGCATTTTTTTCGTGCCGATTTACGCCGATCCCCCCGGAACGGAAAAGCCAGCGAAAGAGGTTTTCCACCAGCGAACCTGTGGGAAACAGGAAGCGAACGCCGCCGCCGCGCCGCGCTGCTTCGGTCTCGGGGCTTTTAAAAAACCGAATATGCAGCACACACGTGAGCTGAAAGGCTCGCGATGCAAACTCCCGAAGCTCGATATCTGCGCTCAAACGCGCGACGTTTTTCACCTTCTCAACCCTCTCTTCGTCCCACCCTCTCCTCTTCACTTCTGTCACGCCTACGCTCCAGAAACTATCCGACGAAGTTTCGAACTGTCGGAATCTTCGAGCGACCGCCGCCGCGATTCCTGCGAACGAGATGCGACGGATACGTCCGACGCACGTCGAATAGCGAAACTCGCTCCCGAAAGAAACCACGGGAGAACGGATACAGGCTGAAGAAAGGGGAGTAAATGCCGGGCGAAACGCTGGATGTTGGGGAGACGGAGTTTCGGCTCGAGGAAATGCCCCAAACACGGCTCGACGAACTTGGATTCCTTTTTGCCCTCTGCAGATCTCATGGACGTGTTCTTTTTTTTTTTCGTTGATTTGAGAGAATAATATGCGACGGCGTACGCAAGCGTTCGTGCACGATTTATTTTGTTCGCTGAAAGAACTTGCGCTACCATCAGAGTCGTCAGATTAAAACTTGTGTCCCCACTGTGCCTTCCCCTTCTACGGCCCGGTCACGTGACGCGTTTCTGATGCTAGTCTACGGTCTCATTTGGCATGAATCGATTCTTTGTGCTATTCTGACTAAAAAGGTATTAGCGTACAATCGTGAAAAACTTCGTACTTGCCAACATATTTATCTTTTTCCAGCGTCTGCAGTAAATGTTCAAATGTCGATTATGAAGAGAAACATTTTGCAACTTCTCCGATGCACTTCTGTAAAAATCCGCATTGCAGGATGATATAGCACATGCAAACCATGCAAAATTTTCATTCAACATTTTTTCCATTTTCAATAACAACCGATATATTATTCGGCTCCGTTATTAGATACAGCCGGTACAGTGTCGCCAGATTACTGCACTTAATTATATGCTTACTGCTCAAATAAATAATTGCAAGCACAGCCATTTACTTATCTGGTTAGATTAATTTGTATCGATTATCATATAAGCTAATAGAAGCATCGTTAATTAGAAGAATTGTCAAAACTGTGCACCATAATACGGAACAGCGGGAATAATAATGATCCAATTGAATGTTAACTGCTAAATCTGTGTCCACGAAAATTGCATCAACAAATTATTGGAACTATAAAGGCATTTACCAATCTATCCACGTGTCGTTGATGATTGTTTTTTCTCGAGTGCATGCACCTCGCTCGTTTGTTATAATTGATCGTTTAATGGCGTTTTAATAAGCACGTTCGACGTGCGCGACAGAGCTTTATATCATAATACAGTTTGTATGTTAATGAAGTTACAGTTCATTCAACAAAAAGCCCAACATCATTAAACATGTTTATTGAGTGACGCAGGAATTGGTAAATTAAGATTTCTCACAACAATTAGTTTTGCAACTGTCTTGACGATCAAAACGATGCCCTCACATTAATAATGAACAGTAACAACACACATTTGACTGTCTAGGGAATTACTAAAAAGAAAATTAAAAAAAAAACGAATTATTAAAAATAAGATATGATTTTATTATATTAGGCTGTGGATTTTTATGCAAAATAAAAATTGTCTGTTTCTATTGCAAGGGACAGGAGCCAGATAGATATTTGATTCTTCGTTTAATAATTTTAATAAGTTGAAAATAATAGTTTGGTACTCTTAAATCACTTTAATCTCTGTACTGTTTTAAAATGCACCAACTCATTCTTCCTATAAATGCATAAGATCCGCAGTCTGCTTATAATAAGTTACTTGAGCATAGCCATTGTTTATTAAATCAATGTGTTTAGAGGAACAATATTATGAGATAAAAAGAGGATTCAGTTCCATTGAGAAAGTTTTATTGAAATGTTGTTTCGTAAGTCTGACATCTCATTTTCCGAGATGCAGTCAAATAACACGAAGTACGGAGACGACAGACGAATCGCGTCTCTACTGTATTCTCTTTCGAGCGAAACAATTTATAGGTGCGCCGGTTGCGTCTGTCGAGATTAGCATCGGCGATAGATTCCGAAAATTGACTGTCGAACCGTCGGATTATAAATAGTGGATTGCCGCGTTGGTGTTCACGGGTGAATGCTTACAATCGGCGGATAATATTTTTCGCCGCGGAACGAAGAGCGAATATTACGTATCGGGGTTGATTTAAATTGATACCTGGTCGATTTCGGGTTATCGCGCGACTGCCGGCGCGTTCAATAACTTTTCCCGTTTTGTCTCGACGGGACGGTCAATTTTGTTCACTTTTTACGCGTCATTTCACGGTAAATCGTACTGTCATACGGTTTCCAATGGAATCTTTGCAGTTGATATTAAAAAAACGAATAATTAAAGAGCCAACTAAAAATGGATACAATCGAACCTGTCCGATTCAGTCGCATGTCCTGATGATTTCCAAGATCCCCGGATTCTGACTGACACACTGACCGTCGAGTTTCATTCTATATTTGACAAATCCTCTGGTATTTCTCAATATTTTGTGATGGAACATTATTGCACAGTGCAGTAGAACCTCGATTAACCGGCTTGATCGGGAGACAAACAGCCCGGATAATTACATTTTGCATAAAGATTCGCTGTCTAATAGTGGCAAATTGCAAATAGCCATCAGCAAGTGGTTCTAATAAGTTGATCATGTACTATAACACATAGGGTTTGCACAATTTGTACACAGTACATTTAGATTTAGGCTCCGTAGACGATAAAAAGTTAAATGACAGAGGCTAAAAGGACGATTTTGGTCCTCAAGTTCCATTGATTCACCCAATCGCGCTCCCTTTACCAGGTTACCTTCAACATTCGATTTACGACGTTTACATCTAGCAGAAGAAGATCGCGCGTGAAACGGGTTCTCGAAATATATCTGCCGGAAACTCGCATTCGACAGTAGTTACTACGAAATCGAGGAGAATAGGCGTTCGGGATCGGCGAAGTTGGGAAGGGTGTTGGAGCCAAAGGTGGGTGGGTGGAAGGGGGATGGGGCACGTAAAAATCGAGTGGCTTGGGGGTTCCCGTGGGATGAGAACTCGTGTAAAAGGGAGGATTTCCAATATCACGTCGCTCAGGCATCTTTTGGATCGGCGTTAATGGTCTCTTCCGTTCCCGTCGCCCTTCAACCGTCCTCGATCCTCGTTGGATCTCGAGATTTTTTTCCCCTATAACACAGATATACATACATATATATATATATATATATATATATATATATATATATAGTTTCCTTTATAAAAAGGATAACCTTAGGGTCGGGGGTGGGTGTTCCGTTGCCCATCGATTCTCCCAGTCGAAACCTCGAGCGGCAGAAGTTCTAATAGCGTCGACGTCGGTGTATAATAACGACATCGGTAATGCCGCACGGAAAGAACACGAAGCTCCTCTAACGAATCTCGACTGCCTTTATCGCGGACCTCGTATCCCGCAACTTCGACCCGAGCCGGGATGATATTCCATGCCCGCGGCTAGACATCGCGAAATTTGTTCCACGAATTTATTTTCCGGCTGGCTGCGCCGTTTTTGCGAACGACACGGCATACTGAATCGATCCTTCTCTCTTTGCCTCGCAAACAACAGCACTGCGCACCCCTCGTAACGTCCCCCAGCCTCGACAAGACGCCTGAAAGCTGCTACAGTAATGTCTCGATGTATGCGGAAGAGATATGCATGATATTTGTGTAAAATTTACCCCCGCTGTATCGGGGGATGTAGCTCTTGAGTGGGCCAGAAGCTTCATCGCCGAGAAATGTGACACGAGACAATATTAATTCACTGACTAAATTGTTTTGTTTTGTAATTGTAATTGTTTGTTTCACACGTGGTACACGCTGACATTTTTGTTTAATGCGCTAAAAACGTATATTTTATAACAAGCTTAACACTGTAGAATATATATCCACCAAAGGAATGAGACATTATAAAAAATGCGGTACAGAACAAAGCACATAAGTTTGTTTAACGTGTCTTCCGCGTATAACGAGACATCACGGGATTGATACTCGTTGCTCGCGTATGATTAACTTTTTATCGAAATCCTAGGTTCCGCGTCACTCATAAATTCACCAGGAGGCGCCGAAACTCACGGTCGACGTATTTATGCCGCGTCGTCTCTGCTTCGAAACATGGGACCGCGTTTGCGTTCCGGACTTACCGGCTGAAACACGGCCGGAAGAAAAGGGGGATGGAGGTTTGGTAAACGAATTTCGCGAAATTCCATTCATCGACAGCTTGAAAGCCGATTAAAACGTTGTCTCGTAACGCGCTCACGAGCGCCAGCCGGTATTTAATTATGGAGAGTCACGGATGCGCTCTGTTTGCCGGACCTCGCGCATTATTCAACGTATTTACGAGCAAATCTGTGAATATGTTTCTCTGATGAAAGAACGGCCGATAATCCGTCGCCGGGAACCTCTGAAAACGTCCCCTGGAAAATACGACGCGAGCCTGACCCGTCAACCAAGTTCTGTCGAAACGAGTGACGATTATGGACATTGGTAAAATCCAATGCACCCAAAGTGTTCCCTTTGCACCCTGGTGTTCAAATGATTGTAAAGTTATTTAAAATTGCATAAGGGAAGTTTTATTATTATTTGGAGATACCTACTTCGATACAATAAAAATATAAAAAGAATGCTCCCCTTACCATTTTAATAAAAAAATTAAACCCCCTCATCATTATGTACATTAAAATGAAGAAGGAGCTCATTACGGCGGCAGAAAAATTACTAAGAATGTCCCTAATACTGCGGTGTGATTTGCAACTACGATGAGAAAGGAACTTCACTTGAGCCTGCCGTTTTAGGTTAGGTACCTATTCGATACGCGTAGAGACAAATAGTATCATAAAGTAAGAAGATATGACAAAAGTTAGATCGATGAATAATGAAAAATACAGCAACAAAAATAAAAAAAACGAAGTAAAGTGAAGTGCACGAAAAGATCTACTTATGGAACTGAGAACTTAAGAAACAAAGGAAGAATGGAGATTTTAAGAAATAAAAAGGAAGAAGAATTGAGGAAGACAAAGGCGTATATAATTATACAAAAGTGTTGTAAACGTCACAATGTTCTTATATGGTTCTGAGGGCCGCCTATTTTTTTTGTGTTCAAAACACATGCTTCCATAAAATGCTTTTGCATATATTCTCACTTCACGATAAATTAGGAATAATATTAAAATAAAGTACGATCGAATCGTGATATATCGCAGCGATCGGTACAGTTACCGTACTTCCACGAGAACACTTTATCACGCGTTTTTCTGCGCCGATTCTGCGAGGTTCTTTTGCTCGTACTGTCCGTCCCCTATCTCGTCGTTCCTGATACACTGCCGACGCGTAATTATTTTATGGACGGGGCTGACTCCTCCTGGAACAAGACAGGTGTTGCTTATCCTCGAGTAAGACACGCGAAATTAAGAATTATGCACGGTTGCCCTGTCGCTGTTTAACCAGAATTTAGTTACATAACCGTAAACGAGTGCCCGCGATGATGATATAGTATCGTCAACGCGATGACGGTATCGTAATGTTGACATCGTTATTTACGATTATGAGTTTATCTTATTGTATTATCGCCTGTTGCACGCTCGCTGCATACTGATTAACATTCGGAACACTTTTTTTCGATTAAACTAACATTATTTTACTACTGCAATGCTTGCAGCTGCGCAAGGCATTTTGTTGTTGATCGAAAATGAAGCGTTTTCATCTGTCACGCGTTTTTAAATATTCGTAAATGATACTGTGTTGCGTACGACACTGGTCTATTGTACTGCAGTCAGCAAGTGACACTAGAGATAGTAAAACATGCTCGTAGATAACACTTATTCGTCCCCATTCTACAGTATTAGTCTGATTTATAGTACGATTAGAATGCTGAGCTGTGTTATTTTACATTCTCAACTGGTCGTAGACATTTAATATTCTTTCGTTATAAATCAATCCTTAAATACCGTACACATTTGCTTCTCACATACACGTTATCATGAGATATTTCGCACGTTGTAGAGAAACGTAGATGTCCTTCATCGGTATTGACGAAATAAAATACGTTCACTAATATTATTTAACTTTCGCTATGTGCAACAAGAAATTATTGATCCCGTTTACACGAGTCATTGTCACACGTCGACGATATTAAATAGAATACCTGCAATTGATATAATGTATTCAATAATACAATAAATACGATATTTAATACACGTCATATATAAAAATGTAGACATCCTTCGCGTTAAATGCAGTAATACGAAACAATGAACGAATTACTAGAAATGCACAATGCAATTCAGTTAATTATTACAGTAATCGCTGATATCAAATAAAATAGTCTCAACACTAACCGTACCGGGTACAAAATGATACTGATTGTTTTTTGTACAACTTATAAGACTGAACATATTTAGATTCTTCACAATTTTTATAACAATACATGCTTGAATAAAGAAATTTATTAATAAAAAATGTGAAATCGGTCGTGGCACTAATGCAGGTCATACAAAAATTTAAATATCCTTGATATTAAAATGCAGTGTTACGTAAAAAGAGCAACTGCTAGAAATGCACCGCGCAGTGAATTATTCCAGTGATTAATTCGATTTCAGTTCGACGATAATTATGTCCTAGTACTGACTTTGCGTGCCGCGCGAAATTCAATTTAAAGCCTTTAAATTATTAGGCACTGTAAATCGTGCCGACGCGTCGGGAAATATTTATTTCTCGTAAGTTAGAACAAGGAACTTTCCGCCGAGCAATCAGACGCGTTCTTCGCGATCTCCCATTAATTTCGATGAACTTCACGGCGAGCGTTAAAGTTTACGTTAACTACGGCGAGGTCAAGTATTTGCAAGCGAGGTTCCTTAATTTTATTTCTCGCGTCGTTTAGTTTGCACTCACGATTATTTTCGTTGCGTTCGCGAGTAGTGTTCCCCTCGCTCGTTCGTCGATAAAATTCTGTTTTCACCGGGTACCTTTTGCAGATACGATTGGACCACTCCATGTGTGCCGTATCGATTATTATTAGGTTATTTCATACGTTCTGAAAGCCCTGGAAACTCCTTCACCGTCTCTTCATCACGTTTTCTATTCCATTCTCGATCCATTTCCCTGATACTTTTTTCAAAAATTCCTTCTCGTTGCTTGAGGAATACTTTATTTCAAACATCACCAAACAATAAAACATTTACATTAGTAGTTTTTAGATTTTTATTAAAATTTAGTGACACGCAATGTTCATATTCTAATGAAATTCATGATTTTAGAATAATCCTGTATATAGCAAGGTACACATTTTAAAATTTAGTGATATATGCAAATATTCAAACATTTAGTGATACGTTTCACTATTCATGATTTCAAATTCATGATTTTCACGAGGAATAATTCTATACATAGCGAGGAACATATTCAATGAGAGGGAAACCCTTTTATCTATTAAATGTATGTATGTACTTACATTCAGAACCTTCTGTTCCTCCGTCGGGTCCACAGGACACTGCACTTACGCGAATACATCTTAATAACTATGTAGCACAAAGCACCACTGTTATACACAATCACTAAACAGTATAAGACACATTTTCCGAAATCGTGACAGCGAACGAGAAGAAGTAACTCCGACCACGATCAAAATATTACTTCGATTGTTGCCTGGGTTTTTCATGAATGGTTGAAGGTGAATTTAAGGTGGGGAAATGTAGCGTTTGTTTATTGGACGCGGGTGTGTCGGAAGGACTTTAGATTGTGGAGTGGGAAACTGTCAAAGATATTACTTTTCTTATTGGTTGCGGTCGTGAATTACGTGTCGTTTATGAGTTGTCGCTTCGGTGCATCCGTCGCACGTATTGTTTATATGTCGGAGTTGATATTGTCGGATCGCGGTGGTTGTAAAAATAATCGGCCATTTCGGAGCCGATTCGCGTGCGTTTTTTGCCTGTTGCGACATCCTTCTCAAGTATATCACCTAATCCACCAAAGGAACGATGACGTAACCTTAACTTTCGGTGTAACGTTGGTGATTTTAATGCGATTTCCGCGCGAAAACCCTGCAACCGTGTTAACGAAGAAAATAAATTTATAGCTCACTTCAGTTTGTTGCAATTCAGGTATAAAATTTTTATTTTGCATGAAGATCCGCTATCTAATTATGACACTTATTCTTGTGAAAATCATGAATTTCATTACGATAATAATATTGGATATCACTAAATTTTTTAATGCGTGCCTTGCTATATATGCGTACATATAGAATTATTTCTCGTGAAAATCATGAATTTCATTACAATACGAATATTATTGTAGATCACTAAATATTTGATTATGTGTCCTGCTGTACAGGATTATTTTAAAATCATGTAATTTCATTACAATATGAACATTACATATCACTAAATGATGTATTTCATTACAATATGAATATTGCATATCGCTAAATTTTTCTAGATAAGTGCCTTTCTACACAGGTAAATAATTGCCATAACGCGGTATAAAAATCTAGAAACCACTGATGTAAATATTTTATTGTTTGACGGTGTTTGAAATAAAATATTTCCGAAGCAACACAAGAAGGAATTTTTAAAATTTCTACAATATTTGACTATTTCTATTCACAGATTTCCGTTCAATTAATTTCTGATGAGGCAATTTCCGGTTATGCTGCCGGATATCGCGGCCACTATCTTTTGAATGTGAAATGCTGCTGTGGCTGGGGATATCAGTTTTCGATTTTTTCGCGAGTTTATAAGTTTCGCGAGTTTCGAGATAAAACGGCATCTCGCGAGGGAAACCGACACACCGCACGCAATATCCGTTTTGTTGGAAGAGAACCAGGAACATGTACTCGATCATCCTGTCGATATTACCCCCAACTCGATACCTATCTAATCATCGGTTTATTGTTTCAGTTTTTGTTCATGTTTCATCTTGATATATGAAGCTCGCTCCAAGAGCAACGAGAGGAATGCGAACTTTTTTCACTTCTTCAAGAACAACACAATGAATCATACGATTTCTAGAAATTCAGGAAGAAATGAAAGTTTTCTGAAAATAAATAACACGATAGAAAAATTGTCTTCTTTTGAATCCAACAAAAATTGATTAAGAATTTTGATTATTTACAAAATGGCCTATGAACTCAAATTTTCAGTCAAATCATAATCTAAGAAATAAATACACAATAAATATTGAATATAAGAATGTATATATAATAATTACTTTTCAGACTTTTTGGCCTGCCCAAACTTTTTTTTTACCAAAAGCTGTCTTCAGAAAATTGGCTATAACTTGTTATGTGGCTGACAACTATATCTTTCCAACGGTATATATTTCTTTACGTAATTCTCATGCTATGAAATTTTGTGGCTAAAAACAAAACGTGTTTCAACATTTGCGACAGTTCCTTACTCGAAGAAACAGCGAAGAATCTATTTCTGATCATTAAAAACGAGAATAGCCCCTCAAAACGAATTCGTATATGCAGAAGTGCTATCTGGGCGTTCATTTCAGCAGGAAGTCCAGCAGTCCTATTGTTAGGTTTAGTGAGCGGGCACGGTCCATCGATTCCTCGTGAACGACAACGATTCGGAAATGCACTCGGGGGCTGATAAAATACGCGAAACGTCGCGAGGGCTCGCAAATCCTCGGCATGGCCGGGTCGACTTCGATCGATAACGAGACTTCCGTTTTACAATTAAGGTCGGCCACTTTCGCGGCCCCGTATACTTTATCGAAGCGCAAGTGCACCGGTATCCGGCCCGTGGTGTACACCGCGGCATGGATAGCAATAATTTCGACAGGGGCTATCATTTCGCGATCGTGAAGAGAGTTAAAGTGGTTCCCGCTCCTCCCATCAGTGACGATAGGGGGTTCGAAGGTAATAATTCGAGGAGAGCCTACGTAAAGCCCGTGTAACATCTCGTTATCGTGGTTTATTGGCATTCGTGATAGGTGTACGATATTGCGTTGATATAAATTGTCGGATAACCTAACCGACGCTGTCGATTTATATCCCTTCTTGCCCGAGTAAAAGATGACCAACTAATGGCAGATTAAACAATCTTTTTCTTCGAACTCCGCTCTCTGTTCCACTCGGACGGATCAATTTCATCGGGACGATCACTTATTTATTCGCGCGCGCTGCTCATCAAACTTCCAACGGGTCAAATGCATAAATGAAATTGCCGGAGTCTATTCTTGTTCGTTTATTTCGAAATTAAATAACAATTTCATGAACTCTCTGTATATACAGTCGAGCCGGAAAGTGAGTTCACAATTGACTTTACTAATAATAATATTTATAATACCTATACCTTCTGAACACAGAACAATCATTTGATTTCGTATTAAGAAATAAACAAATACATTAATAAAATAGGGCGAAGATGTAGGGGGACTTTTGTCATCATTTTCTGTTTTTTAATGGAATGCCATATTTTTGGTTTGATGTTAGAAGAAAAAAACAAATAAAAAACAATCTTTAAACTTACTTCTTAAACAGAAGCAGACGAATTGAAATGTTCATTTCGTATATGTTTTTTAAAATTATATTTTTCATGTGTCTCTCTAATGTAAGTTTCAAAAATTTGTTATTTCGAAGAAAGATGTTCTTCTTGTACATATATTCATCTTTAAGAGAAACAGTTCCTTGAATTTTTTACCTCTTCAGATGAAAGATTAATGAACCTTTTAGAGAGAACTTATTAAATTTTTCTAGCAAGTATCGCATGATTTTATACGTTAAACATAAGTGTCCCAAATACGAGACAGTAATAGGAGAACTATTACTTTATTTCAAACGTATTAAAATCTCAAAGACGAGAAATGAATTTCAGAAAATCTTGCTGGTGCACATAGATCCGCAGCAAAATCATCCGAGGTTTACTGTTCGCAAGAACAAATGATTATGATGAAAGGCAAAGTTGAAAGTATAACGTGATTGGCAGGAGTATTTCTCTCAGTTCTCGAGCATTGAAGGAAAACACCATTCTCTGAACATGAAACTTTTCCAGCTATCGAACGCACGTTATCATCCGTATGATCCGCGGGATAAAAAATCGCAGCTACAAAGGTTCTGCAGGGGGAATTTCCCTTTAGCTGCGGGTCCATTCGTATATCCTTTTTATCGCGTTTGTCCGGGAAAGTAGGTCGCTTTCCCACGGTTTCTAATATTTTCAAATGGCAGTATAAAACGCATTGCGTCGCAAACGAACCGGGTTTCATTTGGCGCAAGCCGTCTCCTTCTTCCATGTTTATTCCTGTGTCGCGTCGAAGCCGGCGTTCGTTGCGAATCTGTTGTTTTATTACTAAAAACACAGCGGCGTGGCGCGGCGCACGGAAAATCCTTGTAACCATTTCCATCGAGACGTGCGGCTCCCGTTCGCGGCGATAAATATTACCGGCCGATAACAATGCGTGCCGCAGCCGCTATTACTCGTAAACTAGAAAGAAAAGATTTATCGATGGCGTCGCTCGCTCCGATATTTCCCGAGAAGCCTGCCATCTTTTGTCGTGTGGACATTACATATGTCACCGTCGATTACCAAAGCGGCGCCGATATTTACCCGTTTCGCGTTTGTTCGCTTGCAACATATACTATGCAGAACAATCGAAGACTCATCTTTATATGGAAGATTGCTGCGTCGAGGAATTGTCAAACCCCCTTTTTAGCAGGACGTGGCTCTTACCTTAATGATTTATGTTTTCCTTCTTGCTGGGGAAGTGGAAAGTCTTCGTCAATTTGTTACACAGTTATCAAAACTGAATCCTAAAATCATTTCAAGTAACTTTTTCCTCTGCGAAAATTTTCTACGTGGCTTTATTAACGAGCTATTAACGAAACACGTGGACCAATCAGAGCACGGCTAGCAAAGCCGTGGAGAGAAAATTTTCCCATAGAAAAAAGTTATTGCAAATTTATCTCAGCTATGTATAATAATGTTTCGAGCTAGAGCTACATCGCTAAGGAGTATAATAATGATAAAACTGTTTTATTTTGAATTATTTTTTTGATGAGACATTTGCCGACGTATTTGTGAATTTTAATTATTTGAAACAAAAAGGATGTTTCCAAAGCATTTATGCAGATTCATTTGTTAAAAGGGAACAGAATGTGCAAACAATTACTATGTATGTATGAAGCCAATATATCACGTTCGTTATTATAACAATTATTACATCGTCCCTTTTTCAGAAGCTGTCTACCTCAGCTAATAAAATGCACCTGTTAAAATATTATTTCATAAGACCATATAATTATTCTTTTTTAATTCTATTTTTTTTTTTTTCTAAATATAAGACAGATTTTTGTGACCGACTGTTCAAAATTGGAGAAAATCATGAACACATTCTGATAATAATATCATATACAATACATTGAAAATACACAACAAATATATGCAGTGAATATGTCTGCTTACAAGGCATTATTTTGTTAAAGGTAACTGCGGTGTTACATGAAAATTATCTGAACACCAAAATTTCAAACTCCAAGTTATTTAATTTTCAAACAACCTAGAATTGTAGAAAGATGAATTACACAGAATAACATAGAATGATGCAAAATCACTCTCAGCAGAAAATGAAACGAAGCGAAAATTTAATTGGCACAAGAAGATTGTATATATTTTCAGTCTATTCTAATTATTATGAGACAGCGGATCTTTATCCAAAATAAACCGTTTTTACCTAAATTGCAACAATTTGGAGTAAAATAGAAATTTATTTTCATACTTGATATGGTTAAATGGGTTGAAGATAATATAACAGTATTTTTAAATTCTTACGTTTTTACTGTTTGAATTTATGCCTACTCATTTTTGTTATAAATGCATAAAATCCGCTGTTTAATTACTGTACTATCGAGCCGACACAGCGCAGTTAAGCTTAAATCAGGATTGCTCTGTGGAAGTGATATTGTTGTATATTTTTATCCAGAATTCGAATTCAACATTCGGTACGCAATTTCTACGATAGCGAACTGGCCAGCCAGGGAATCATGTCGTGCCCGACGGAAAGTCGTCGCACTAACTTACCATTTTCCCCGCTGAATGCAGCCGACTTAAAAAGAGCAACTGCGAATCCACTCGATCATATTTTCAACAATTCCATCGAACTCGATCTCGGCCACTGGCCGGCGTAATCCCGAAACCGCGGATTCGATCCGCTGTTGCGTATGGTCGTTGTCAATAACCGATATTCTGCCAATCAAAGCCGCCTCGGTTGTCAGGAGAAACATTTTCCTTCTTCCCTGCCATTTCTATTATCGGCCACCTAGCGTGTCAATCGACGTATTCGATCACTAATTACTTGTAACCTGTAAAATCACAGAATGCTTAATTAGTAGCTGTGGTTTGAGTTCAGGTATTGATTAGCCCTCAAATAGTAAACCTTCAAATCTTCCAAGATGTATTTAGCAAATTTTCAAACATACTTTTTGAGACATTTCTTCTAGATCTTTTAGCCTTTCCATCACAACGTAACAGGTGTTTATTTAATTTAAGAAATTTAGTGGTTAAACAACGATTTTGACATTCTGGGTCAAGGCTATCAGTGGGATAATGTATGTTCTATCTTCTTACGTAAATTTTCATTCGAACTGAAAGCTTTTTGCATTAATTGTAAGGAACAAGAGCCAAATAAAAGTTTCTTCTTATAAATCTTCTTAATTCTAATAAGATGCAAATAACGTACATATTGATATTCTTAAATTCTTTCAATTTTTCCACTTTTTTAAATTGCACATATCTGTTTTTACTATAAAGGGTGATTCCTCAGGTCATTTCTAATAACTTCTTCCTTTGCGAAAATGTTCTCATTGTTAAGGAGCTATTAACGAAAAATGTGAACCAATCAGAGTGCGCCTACAACAGACAGATTCCAACTTGATGACACGCCCCGCTGAGCGAAGCGTCTCCGCACTCTGATTGGCTCGTGTTTTTCGTTAATTACCCCGTAATGAAGACACGGAAAACATTTTGGCAAAGTAAAGAATTACTTCAAATGACCTCAGCAATCACCGCTGTCAAAGAAGTAAAATATTTTTGGGACACTCTGTGAGTACAGTTTATAAAACTCGATCTATAAATCGAGTTATTATTGAATCGGCGATACGTAAACATTTGGATTAGACCGTAAATATTCGCGCGCATAAACTCGAATTTCCCGCAATCAATTTCCAGAACCCGGGATGAAATGATCCACGACGACGCGCGAACTAAAGAGTGGAATAAACCAATACCAATATCAAAGTTTATAATTCTGTTTCCAACATTGACGTGTACCATAGGAATGTATACAAAAATCATCGGTATGATACGAGAAAATTTCCGATACGCATTTGCGCGAGGAAAATTGAAAAATTGGGGGAGAATGTGAACAATGCGAAGGAATTAACTGTACTTCCGGAGTTAACAGTGTTCACAATATACTGCGCCCTCTTTGCAAGCATTCCCCTGGAATCGGGGGTTTTCGCCTGAAAGGAAGAATCGGTTCGATCAAACATTTTCATATCGCGGATCTCTTGGCTCGACGGTGCATACACGCGAGCGGATCGACGCGGGGACGTTTAATTGATGCGTGGTGCAGCCTGCACGTACGGTGCTTTGTGTATTTGAAAAGGGGAACGTGGCCGACGTGGCCGATGATGTCCATCGATCGATGGGGAATAGAAGGATGGTCCCTCGGACAGTACAAATTATGCACCGCGGATGCAAAGTGCATGGGGAACGAGCCTCGCGCCTCGATGCCCCCGAATGCACCGGACTGCATTCTCCTTCGTTCTGCTGTCCTCCCTGCTGCATCGTTGCACGCAACGCGAAAGATACTCGCAGATAGTTCTGGCATTTAGGGGGGAAGTCGGTGTGACGGGCTGAAAAATTTCGAATTCTCTCTTCACCGGTCTTCCGATGTTTTTATTAGTCTGAAAAACGTGTTTGGTAACTCCTTTATTTAAACGGGAACGTCGAAAGAGAATTATGCACGTTACACTTGTAGCATCAATTCGCTGAAGCTTGACATAGTTTTCGCATAACAATGACGTTTATCCAAAGACTCCAAGCTAGAGAATGCAACTAATTTCTTCCGGATTTCAATAAACAAAATGATGATTTTACAATGATCCAATATTACATTTTTAAATAAAATTTAGAGTAAAAATATTGATCTGTTCGAGAGTTATAACGAGACTGTGGATTTTTATGTAAAATAAAAGTGTCTTGCAGTAATTGAATGAAATACGAGTCGCATCAAAATTTCTTTCTACAACGATTCCGATGATGTTTTAACTCGCCCATAACTTAACCAGGGCTGTGTTTGTTCGGAAACTTTTGACGTTGCAACAATTATGTATTAAAATAGAGACTTCAGTACACATTTCGGAATTTTAAAAAATTCTTTTTTACGTCTAGAATAGGATAAAATAAAATAGAATAAAAATAAGGTTGCAGACGGAGGGTTAAAAATGTAGTTTCGAGACGAACGACTTTTCTAGCTCGACATTAAAGTGCAAGGCGTTAAAGTTAGAAAAGACACGATTCTATAACTTCCGTAATTATGCGAATATCTACGTAAAATTTTTGATCCAACGATAAAAGTATCAGTCTGGAAACCAACAATAAAAATCGATTTTTTGTGGTTTCAATGCTGCCACACTTTAAACCTTTAATCAAGCGTGCACTTTATTATATTGCACTTTCCACAGAATTGCTAATACGTACGGCAGAAAGGGATCGATTTACGGTGGTTCCCATAGAGGATTGAAAGCATTATCTAAAAATGCGATTACACTCGCGAGTGTCACTTTCAGTGGCATTCGGAAGAGATTCGGCGCATGCCATGAAATCTTGGTGGCACTTGCGACATGCGTGGCCCCATCGCAATTCCCGGGCATAGAGTGCCGGCACGCGAGTTAACATCCCATGAGAAGTCGCTTTCCTTTCGCTCTGCCTCCCCGACTCGCAGTTCCATCTTCTCTCGGTTCGCAGTTCTCTACCGCCCCCGCATATATCCCTATCTTTTCCCGTTTTATCTCTATTATTCAAGTAACTCGTCGCAGCGGGCGGAACTACGCGAAAGAACGCGACCGTTCCTCCCTTTGAGCCTTTTGCATAAAAGAAACTACGGTACTTAGGCGGATCGAGGAGGTACCGTGAGATCAAACATGCCGCGGGCATCCCGCCGCGCCTTGTCTCGCGAGTTTAGCGCGCCGGAGAATCATCACTCGCGAATCCGAACCTCGTAATTAGATCGCTTAACACTAGGTTCACGGACCACTGTAACTCACTGTTTTGCATTACTTTATAAAAATAACAGGAATGTGTCTATTCAAATATTTAGCCATTTTTTTTTTAGAATATAGGGTAAATGTATCTATTACTGCGGTATTTTTTCCCAATGAGATTAAAATACGTAAAAATAGATATATTTTCCCCCGAATAAATTTGTACAATATAATCAGAATGTATTCTCGTTGGCCAAGCAAACAAAATTGTCAATATCACACTCATATTTTTATAATCTCAGGATTTTAAAAACATTCTTCATAAAAGGTAAAAGTAAGTACTGTTGTTCACATTAGTGTACATTTGACTATGCCTGGAAAAAGTGGGATACGCTGTACATCACTTTGAGGTGCAAAGCTGATCTTCAGCGTTCTGTCTTTTAATTTTAATTAATTATTTAATCTACTATTTAAATAACTTCGTTTCAACATCGATCGATGCGATTGTCGTGCATTCTTTTTATATGAGAGGAAAAACAACGTATTGTCGATTTCATTTTGTAATGTTTGGCCAAAATGTGGTGATTAATCAACATACTTGATTCACACTGTTCGTTGATGGTAAAAATGAAACTACAAAATGGACATGTAAAAGTTTAAAAATGAAGAAGTTTACAATGCCGGACCGTGAAAGGCTGCAGTGCCTGATTAAGTATCGAACGTGCGCCGAGTATGGCAACACTTCGAAACTGTTTAGTCTGCCATGGATGGCTTGTGCAGTTGGCCGATTTTATTGTCGCTTGCAACGTTTTTTTCGTTCTGTCCCCTTCGTTACCAATTCTATTTAACGACTGGAGGAAGAGAAATGGCTTTGAAAAATTTCAGTTACGTCATACGAGACTTACATACGTGGAAGTTAAATGTGAGAAACTTTCGGTGGACGCGTGACCACTGCGGAAACGTTCCGGAAAAGTTTTAATATAACTCGGATTGCAGAAGCTTCAGTATATGTTGTTTTATATAAACGTTTGTAGCAGACAGTTGTAAGAGAAGTGTAAAAATATTATCAACCAAAAATTCTTTTATATTCGTCTCTGATATTATTTTTTTGGCAAATAATTGTGTGAGTTTTTATTATTGCAAATATTTGAACACATTTAAGTTTTTATCATATTATAGACAATAAGTTTATTTTTCTAATACGAGACTAAATTCTTGAACTATTAAACAAAATTTCGCCTAGAACAAAATAGTAGAAATTATTGGACTAGAAGTGAAATTACTGGGGTGTAAGTTTGGTATTATGCATTAACGAAATATTTCAACATTCATGCATAATATAATGTATCAAAGCTCATTATATAACATTGTGTATGATATAAACACGCAGCTCGGTGCACATAAAGATCCTCGTACACGTACCACTAAAAGTCATGACTTTTGCAGCGACGATAAGACGACTTTTAGTTTCCGCGGTGATAAAACAATCTTGACTTTTCATGATCTTTCGTGTGACCGTCGTAGAAGCAGCATTTACTGTCGCGTAAAAACGTATCTCCACAGACGCGGTTTTTCTGTTGGAACAAAGCGTCTTCTATGAAATATGGAGCCAGTTGCAGTCTAACGGGAACGAAGTAACCAGTGTTAATAATTTCTATTCCGTGAAAGGAGGTCGAAAGTACTTTTGAACTAGATTAAACCCGCGATGCACCATTCCATAATTTTCTAAAAACGAACATACTGTACTCCGTCAGTTTCAACCTTTTACCTTGGCCGGTAGAGTCATCTGATCTAATCACGATTATCACTTTTCATTCTATTTTTATATTCCGAACAATTTCCGTTTTTTCTATGTTTAATTGTTATACAGTCAAACCTGTTTTTGTGCGGTAGATACGGATCGCAGAGAAAAACCGCACAAAAAAAATATTCGCAAACTTCAGAAATAGCTATAACAAATCATTTTTTACAACATATGAAAGAAAATTTTTTTATGCGGTGGAGAGGGACCGCATAAAAAAAGTCTCACTTAGAAAATATCTCAAAGCTTTACGAAATAGCGAGACAGTGCTTTCCAAACAAAATAAATAATTAAATTACACATGGAAACATTTAAAAAAATTTTAATTTCTCATTTTAAACATGGAGAAATTTTCAAAATGTACACAATACTTAACATTGTTTTTGAGAGAACGATTGAGTTCCGACCTATGGTTCCTTTGACAACTTTTTGTCCTCTCGATGAGTAGAACACGATGCAATCATAAACAAATTTGACCTTTAAAACCTTGAAAAAGTCAGTCAAGCACAATTTTGCGGGAAGTTTTTTATGGTGGCCGTGACATATAATTTTTAAACACCCTGTACATAATTCAATACTACTCGTCGTAGTCCGAAACGCGCATATTCTTGTGATGAACTGGTTCGAAATCGCTTTCGTCCCTTGAAGATATTAGAGTTAATAAGTCCTTAGGTCCGTGGTACATACACACTGATAGAAAAAAAGTTATGCTGTTTTTGTTGAGATTGACCTAACCTCGCGGCGAACTTACATATGGCGAACAGAATCTTGATATACATATACCGCATAAAAAATAATCGCATAAAAAAAGACCGCACAAAAACAGGTTTGACTGTAGGTATATGATTTTATCGATTTATGCGTTGCGTAAACGTTTTGTTAACAAATGTACGTTACGTCGAGGTTTTGTTAAATAAACAGTTCCCCGCGAGCGAGCAACGGGTGAACAATCATCACGCCACGTCGCGCGGTGTCGAGCCTCCTTGCAAATGTAGACTGCGGATCTTTATGCTTGACTTTTGAAAATTTTTTAAAAATGCTAGGATATAAAATATGACAGAATTTAGTACGATTGTAGTTAATTTATATCTAAAACGGCTACTACCACGAAAAATAAGATTATATTTTATTCTGCTTTCTTAAAATTCGTCTAGAAAAATTGAAAATTGCATAAACTTTCGCAGTCTACTCATATGCATGATGTATAGGAACTCTTAACCCAGCCTCTATTACCCGAACGGCCTTGTGTCCCGGCGTGTTCGGATAACCGCGGTGTTCTACCGTATTGGAAATGATGACTAACCTCCGACGAGACTCATCGTAAAATCGCGTATCTCGCGATGAATTACCGGAAAAGAATTTCTAAACGCAACGTCGCTCGCTGGTTTCGCTTTAAAAGCGGATTCGAACGTTTCCTGCGGCGTTGAATTACGGTAGAACTTCCATCCGAGTTCCTTACGTACGAGATTAATCGGCGATCATCTCCCATCTACGCTCGTGTATGTTTACGTCTGCCTAGCGGAGCCTCGGTTGATTACACGCAAGGCCTGATAATAGATCACCTGCTGCCCCGTTCACGCTAATAGCAGGTAATATCCTCGACGCTGCTGCCATGCTGACAGCAGGCTGCTGGCATTCCCCGCGATCCGATTCCCTGACGCTCTCGGACAGCCTTTCTTTCTTCGACGGGAGAACCTTTCCTCTTATTGAATCGAATTAATCTTATCCGGATTGCATGATTCTTCTCCCGACGACAGTCTTCCTCGTTCTATTATTATGACCCGGTTTACGCTCCCGGCGAAGGCGACACTCTTTTCAGCCGGCAATTCATTTTCCAACTTAAAATTCAATTTCGAAGCCGATTCTCGCCCCGATTGCCCGGCGAGAACGTTCTTTCATTTTCGATGGAAAGTGCTCTTCAATTTTTATTGTTGCTGTGAAATTACCTTAGTCAGGAGATCGTTTGCTTTCGAACGTATTTAAAGATTGAGGTCAATTATTTTATCTCAGAATGCTGGTGGCGTCAGTGACGTTGATAGGTGTACTCAAAGTCTCCAGATTAAAACTTGTGTCCCCACTGTGCCTTCCCCTTCTACGGCGATATTCCCCCTCGTTGGCAAGTGTCATATGTAGAAATACTTGCTTATATTATATCTCTTTTCTTATTCAAATTTTATTCAGTCTTATTTTTTAATTTAAGTATGTCATTAGTAGACTGCGGATTTTACGGATTTTACGGATTTCCGACATTAAGTGAAATTTAAAAAATACAGCAGGATGTTCAAAAGAAATTATGAACTTGATTTATGAAAATTTATGGAAGGAACGAATTTCTATCCGACTTTCATATTCATAGAGATTATCAGTGATTAATAAAATAACGATTTTACTACCCCAAGTCATTTCATCGATGTACAATATGTTATTAACCTCTCTACGTACGAATTAAATGCAATTCGATATAATCGAAGATACCATTATTTGTGTAATTTTAGCAATGAATTATCGTGTAAATTCATAACAAATATTAATGATGATAAATACGTTCCTGGTAATATTTATTGTTAATATTACACAATATTTTACGCGTGAACGTATACAATGTATTCAAGACTCCGATCTACGTTAATATTACGTGCACAGATCAATCTATGGCTGTCGCTTTATTTTCAATTACAAGCAAGATGATGAAACCTTCTCTTCAATTTTCTATTAACATGTCATCTACATATAACAAGTTTTGTCAACGTTCAAACCTTACTCAATTAAATCCTACTCATTCATCAACTTTCATTTTACACTTTAGTTTTTATCGGTGACTTGATATTTTAGAACAAAACAAATTTTCATTCGAAATCTCGTATTTGGAAACGATGCATGTTGTAGAGGAACGACAGAGTAACAACAAATTTTCCATCTCCAAAAAACGAGTGAACGAGCTTCCAAAAAACGATCCTTTTTCCGGAGGATCGTGCCAGGGTTAAAAACCTTCGCGATGATAAACGATCGCCGATTAATTACACGGTTCCCTCTGATTTTCGATCGCGCAACAAACGATCTCGTTAGCGTTTCTGTGTGCCCACGTGTACGCGGCGCAACGCGACGCGACGTGCCTAGATCACTGGTTGTCCAGAGATTTTGCACAGTTTGCGTTTCCCGGCCTGTGCAAACAGCCAGGCAGGCCGGTACATCGATGACTACAAACGGCTGAAAGGATTCACGTGACGGAGAAAGATACGAGGTGCGTCGCTTGTAAGAGACGGAGAAAGCTACTAGGCTAGAGGGGGCAGGGACAAAGGATGAGGCACGAGAGCCTGTTTCCGTATAATTACAATGCACATCGTCTAGGCCGTTGTGTATTCTGGGGAACAGCGACAAGCCAACTAGCTGGTGGCCACTGTAACTAACAATCCTCCATCTTCGTGCCCTGAGTCCTCTTGCCCTCCCTACACCCCGAAACTCCTCACCAGATTTTCCGTTAGAGACCCGTGAACCCGTAATGATACGTTAATATCCCCGCGGCGATCTATCAACACCGTAGACTCGTGCTCCGCCTGTTGCGAATGGATAATACTCTCTAACTTTTACTGTTATGCTCTGCGGAAGGCCAGCCAAAATGGAATCAAAGTGCTTCAACCGTAGCTTTACGTCATAAGTGTACATATAATAGGGGGAGTTACCTGAATGCCGCACAGTGGGGTAAACCGATGAATTTTGTCTCAAAGTCAAAGAACTTTCGATAGAAATGAGACAGAGCGATGATTTGTTTTTATATAAATTAAAGCTGAAATATGACAGAATATGGGAAAAATAGGGAGATTATGATACGAACGTTTCTTAACTTTGAAAACCTGTATTAAACGTGCAGAATGACAAGAAATTGTGGTTTATCCAATACCATGTACAGATCGATTTGTTTCTTGACATACTATACAGCATTTCCCATAGATTTTGTCTGGTCGCAAAATTTATCTATCACCTCAGGATTTTGCAAAAAAATCGATTTTTGTGAAAAAAACCTTATGAAATCATTTTTTGGTTGTGTTCCATATTTCAACCAAAAAATTATTTCATTAGTTTCTTCACAAAAATCGATTTTCTGCAAAATCCTGAATGTATCTAGTAACGGAGCCGAATTATATCTCGGTTGTTATTAAAAATAGAAAAAAAAAATGTTAAAGGAAAATTTTTCGTGGTTCAATATGCAATATCATCCTGCAATGCGGATTTTTACGGAAGTGCATCGGTGCAGTTGCAGAATGGAAGTGTTTATCTTCGTAGTCGACATTTGAACATTCATTTAAATATAATATATTGACAAGTAATACTTTTTTATTCAGAACTGCACAAATAATCGGTTCATAAAAGATGAGATGAGGTAGATTAGCATTCGAAGAACGAGTGTAATCGCACTTCGCAACTGCTTCGATGCACTTCTGTAAAAAGTCGAATTGTAGGATGATACTGCTTATTAAATCACGCAAAACTGTACAATTTTTTCTATCTTCAATAACAACCTGAGTTATAATTTAGTCTAGCTGGTAAATGCACCCTGTACTGTGATAAAAATTTATTGCCAACCCTGATAGAGACCAGTGAAATCACTGTATAAATGTTAACATGACGAGGAGATTCGCTGTGGGCATTGTTAATACAAATTATGTTCGTTCACTCGGAAGTATTTATTCACTGGACACAGATCACCTTTTATTCTGTGCTACTTATTTTAATTGCATCTGTTGCTCCCGGGAGGCAGAAGTTCCACCGGGGGATGGGAGATAGGATATTCAGGTTATTCAGAAGGTTAGTGCGATGTTTAGGTAAATAATTTACCGGTGATTCGCTACTGTCTGGCAAAGTTTCGCGTGGGTGGAAACTGGGTTCTGCTTGTCCACTAGTTTCTCGGTCGGTTCCTTCCCCTTTAACTTTACTTCCGTTTCGTAACCTTCTTGAACCTGCACCGCCCACGATTCATCCATCCCCCTTGTCGCTTGTGCACCTAACTAGTTCATTATCCGAGCCGAAGTTAACTCCGCGATGTAGATGGGGGGGCCGGCCATTAGGTTCGCCTTGCGCGCGTGTACGTATCCGTTTATTTAGTCGACGCAGCCGGAAAATATTTCTCAAGGCACCGCAAGAAACCGCCTCGTTCCTCCTCGTCGCTAAACTTTATATATTAAATCGTGGCAACAAAATGTTATTTGATTGTGTACCCCCCTAGCTGTTTCTTTTGCGTCCCAGTTCCTGTATGCGCCCGGTAAAAGGTGTATTAACGAGGTAAAAAGAAGGCGAAATTTCATCCGGCTCGAATTGAAAGCAACGCAACTGGGTTATTTAAATGGCTGGATTGAATTTATACTCCGGACAAATGCTTCAGTTATGCCATTTGCTGCAACAGTCTTTCCGCGTCCATTGAAATTGTTGATTACTTATGTGTTTGTATGTTTATAAAATATTTTTGTTTTGGTTTTACACGGAGGAACTCGTAATCAATTATATGAATCATTCACTTCAGGTTGATGCGGTGATATGCATTCATTGATTTTCTTTTTCTATATAATTCTTCATTTTTCAAGACGGTCTTTCACAACGGCCTAACTTTAATTCGTGCCCTCATACTTCTGCGGAAGATAAAAATAACGTTTACAATGCAGGAAGCACGGTGAGATTGTTTGGGGAAATAAAGAGTTTGTTATATATAGACTGTAAATCTTCGTGCAAAATAAACATTGTCCGCATCAATTACAATTATCTTAATAATTTTGACAAGTTGCAGATAGCATAATAGACTGACATAGTTCTTTAGTAGTTGCGCGTGAACAGATCGTTGTCGGAAAACCATCGAGACGAAATATAAATGTTCCTCATTTCTGTTTTGTTTTTTGGAAATTTGTTTATTCGTCAAAATAAACTTCGTTTCATGTTCGACAGTTTCAGCTGATCGATAAATGTTAAAACAGCTTTTATTTCTGCGTTCTTACTGGGACAGGTCACAGTGGCTGGGTCGTCGATTTTGATTACACTTTTTCTGACTGATCTAGAGCAAAAATAAGTTGACCCATGTCCGAGAATTTTTGACGATACTCATTATTTATCAAGGTAATTAACATTTCATTTGATGATACCCAGAAAATTCTCTCATTGGTATACTTCATTTCAACACTGTGATCAGTGAATAATCGAATTTCACCGCGCGGAACAAATTTTCCACTCTAATTTCGGCGACGGGAGAGTGTGATACAAGGGAACGAGCGTCGTCGCGTCGTGTAAACGGTACAGATTCCCGTCTGCGGGCTCGACGGGTTCAGAAAAACCGGATTTGTGAACCGTGAGTCCGGTCGAGTCCATTTTTTCGTTCTGTCGACGGACACGCGCGATGTGCGACGCGCCTGTAGAATTAGTTAGGAAGCTAATTGCAGCACCACCTCGTTTTAATTCCATTATACGGGCCGCGTCGTGTAGATGCAAATTTCCCCCATACCCTCCCCGCCTCGTGTCGGCGCGTTCCCCCCTTATCCGCCCGCGCGACGCGTCTACGTCGCGCTGAAACCTCGCTCAACATCATACGCTCTCGCATCCTTTCGCAGCTCGCCGCCCGGGGAACTTTCCGAATTATCTTGTAACGAGAGGCGACGTCAACGTTCGCAATTACGAGCGACGCCGACGCCGTGACTCTGAGACGCTCTTCGCGCACGCTATCAGTGTATTAACGGATATGCGCCCTGTGCGCCGGCTCTGTTTCCGGAAGTTTAAGCACCCCCTGAACCGGCCGACAATTGAAACCGAGAGTCCCGCGCCAGCCCCTAAGAAGCTTCTGTCTCTCGTTCGAGCGTTATTATTGCGCGTGATGCGATTCCGTAATCTACCGACGAATGGATAACTGCGTAATCTGGATAATGCGTGTTGTTTCTCGGACGGCCCGGACTCTTGGAAATCGAGCCGCGAACTTATTGACCCGCAGGGAACTGCGTGCAGATGTGGGAAAATTTTGTTTGAAATGAAAATAACGAAATGCACTATCGCAGAGGCGATTACAGTTTTAATATTGCACCATGTGACTTGGATTTCTTTTGAGAAGTTAGAAGAATTAAAATAATTCGAGTCGTTTTTACAACTTTTTTGTGTGGGTAGTGTAATTGACAATTTTAAAAATACATTTTGCAGATCTATGTTAATTATGCATACAGTCTGAAAATTTCAAAAAAAAACGACAGCGTAGAGTGAGATGTAACAATCCTAAGATTTATTATTGTTAGAGAACGAAAAGCGTGGGAAACTGAAATTTTCACCATCTTGGAACTGGTTCGTAGCTCATTGCAACGTTGGCCGATTTTGATGAGATTTTCAGTATGCAGAATTGATACAGAATGTATGCAGAAATTATGCAGAATGTATGCAGAAATTATACAGAACTGACGCAGATCTACAAAACGTATTCTTCAAATTTTCAATATTGACCCACATAAAAGAGTAGGATAAAACAACTTTTTTAATATTTTAGTAGTAAACTAATTGTGTTACTTCTGAAAGAGTAGTATGGTCCAATAGTAAAATAGTCACCATTTTCATAATTGAGCGAATGATAACAAAATTCGCATCAGTGGTTTCAGATAACAGGTAACTGTCTAACAGCAGAACCTGGTCATGAATACATTTTAGTGCACCTAAGTAAAGTGGGTTGAACTTGAGCTTCGAGGCATCAAAATAGAACATCGTAGAATAGATCAGTGCTGCACAGATAACCAACCTTATCATGGCCCGCAATGACCCCAGCTTTTTATTCGACTAACTGTTGGTCAGCATTTAATTTGAAGCGATAGGAAATGTCGAGGAAACGCAGTAACTATAAATCATTTCTATAATTGAAAATGACCTTGAAAGGTGACCTCGACCGGTTCTCGATTCCGTAGAAAATATAATTTACGGTCGAACGTTCGGACGTCGAATTGAATTGTGCTCTTAATTATCTTCGAAATCCTGGAATCTCCGTCTTCGTTAGCCGTACATAATCCACGGTGCTATTGGTCTCGATTTTCAATTAATTTCCCCGTGTTCTTTTTCTGTTCCAGGTAAG
Organism: Lasioglossum malachurum; assembly: GCA_028455605.1. Taxonomy (NCBI): domain Eukaryota; kingdom Metazoa; phylum Arthropoda; class Insecta; order Hymenoptera; family Halictidae; genus Lasioglossum; species Lasioglossum malachurum. The sequence goes on along the minus strand of CM052316.1, from coordinate 18,131,625 downwards.
TTACTACAACGAATCGAGAGTACTCTCCGTCGTCGCCGTGAACGTAAGTAACAATTGGATCAATTTGGCGTCATTATACCGGCAGACGGTACAAAAGAAATTCCTTTGCTCTCCGTTCTCCTTTATCACGGCCGCGGCGCTTTGTCGCGGCGCATAAAGCACCAGGCGTAAAGGATAAAAAGGAAGTGTGCCGAAGAATTCATTATGATTTAATAACGTTATCGATAACCCGACCAGCTCCTGTCAGTGGGTAAAAGCGTCGCTAAACCAGGCTATCGATATAATCGTTTTCCTCGCTTAATTAGTGACGGGAAACGGAGGCGCTCCCCGACTAGGGCTATTAATTATAAATGTCTAAGTCCCGTGACGCAAAGGCGCCAACTTTGCCCCAGCATTGTGCCCTAGATTTCGGATCAATTTGTTATCGAGCACCCGGAACTTCGGGAGCCGATCCCCGTGGAAGGCGTCTTTGTGATCAGAAACCGAAAAATGTCGGATACGGGATTTCCGTCACCGTCCAGACCGGAAGCCGCAGATACGCGCCGCGAAGTTGATGTTGACACGGAGTCGACGACTCGTCAGGAACGTTCCCCTTAATTGTTTGCCGATGCGAACACGGTCTCTCGATTCTCTCGATATTTGACTTGCGCAACTAAAGCCACGGAATCGTAAGTTAATTATCGCCCCGCAGCAGGTAGTTTCGTCAGGGTATTTCTCGTTTTCGGAACGCTCCGCTGAATTGGATGTGTCGCCGGGCAACTTCGCCGCGTTTTAGAACATCCTTGTTTGCATATCCGTTCTTCGGTTCGAAATGATAAAGGGATTGCTACCGCGAGCTTTACCCATGCCTCGTTTTTGTAGTCTGTTTAGCTTAGGAGATTGCACAGTGGTGCCTTTGTCCTGTGATTTTGCATCGCACTATGTCTCGATATACGTGAAACAGTCATTTATATACTCCGAGATATTTTTCATTATCTCTGGATGATATTTCTATCGCAATATTCGTCACGTTTTTCTGATTAAAATGAGTTCAAACACGACCTAGTTTGGACCACTTGTATAATTGATGACTAAGTAGAACCTCGACTATCCGAACCAATAAATTCAACATTTTTCGCATACCAAGTTTCACGAATAAATAGTTTAATCTAATGTGATCCATACAGTACATAACATTGTACAGATCGGTAAAAATTTAATCAAGACTTGTGTCCCCACTCTATCTTCCCCTTCCACGTGCCCGGTCACTTGACACGTTTCGTATCGGTCATATACATGTCCGGTACTGACAGAGAGAGGGTAACACTTTCCCCTCAATTCGTGCTCCCTCCCCTTATCTGGCGACACTGATTCTGGTCTTTGGAAATATGATCCAATTTTTGTCATGTTTGGTATCGTTTTAATAAAAAAATGTGTCACGAATATATTGATCAAAGTTTCGCAAATAAGTAATTAGACATAAAAGAGTTTCACCACTGCTTTGTTTACTATTCTTATCCCTTCTTTTCTTCTAAATTAATTAATCTTCTAAACCAAAGAATAGTGTCTATGTTTATATAAGACTGTAGTTATGTATCTTTGCAATTTAAGGAACCACTGCAAAATATATTTGCGCTACTATAAAAATTGTATAATCCCATTTTCTGAATATATTAATACAGCTATTTCGCTGAAGGACACAATTATGTGAATTCAAGTGGGACAACAGTTATAAAAATGTAGACTATCGAATAAACGTTGTATTCATTTAACAGTTTGTCCGTATACGAGTAATCTAGTTCCAAAGCTACTCATTGAAGTAAGTACCAAGTCTGTAATCTCCAGATGTTGGCGTGTGATGTTACACATTACCTCAGTAGAAACTTGGAGCCTTCAGGGCTTTAAGGAAAGAAAGAAAGAAAGTCTTGACTTTTCTGGCCGCCACGATGTTTTCCCTTGAGTACTTTTTTGACTATACGGACATTGCGAAAGCCATTAGCGGGATAGAACTCACCTCCGAGCCTAACAAAAGGATCGAAGCATCTCTGAGGAATTTCTCTCTCTCTCTTCGGAAGTAGATACAACCGGGTTTTACGATTATTCTTGGTTCGCAAATAATCATTCGTTTTATTCAAACGAGCTGTGTTCAGTTCTTTTCTTCATTACAGACCAGTAATTTAAATGGCTGTGGTTACCACACAATGTGGTATATGTTCATTGTTAAATTATTGGTTACTTACGTAGAAGTAAACACCGGATTTCGTAGATTTATGACAAAAATGAGTAGTTGCAATTTAAAACAGTGGACAGATTTAAAAAATTTAAGAACATCAATGTATTAGCTGTATCTTATGAACATTATTAAAGAATGAAAGAAGTTTTTCTTGACCCTTGTTTGTTGCAATTGATGCATTTGTGCAAAAAATTTTTATTTTGTCAAAGCCTCATTAACCCCTTATAATGTCTACCTCCCTTATAACATCAAGTCAGACTTGTAGTGAAGATTTTAAACGCAATTTATTAACACTAAACTTACCGCCCATCAAAAGCGACTGATGTGTATGGTATTATAAAAATAACAAGATTAAATCTATTTATATTTTGTGCTTTTTTATTATAATATATATATATATATATATATATATATACTGGAATCAAATATAATTTCAATAACTGTAAAATAAAAAATCTAAAATGAGTCATTTGACCGGCGGTCGGACGTTTAGATTAAACTTATTCCTTTATCTATTTCATTATCTTCTTTCTATTTTTCTGTTACCAATAGAAAATATAGACGAAGCTATAGTATAAACCACAAGATAATAATACAAGATAATTAATATATTCCCGAAAATGGCTGAAAGGGATTAAAATAAATGTAGACATCGTCTTCAACGAGATCGTCGGAAGCACCCCCGTTTGGAGGGTTAAAAAGCATTCCACTCATTATTATGAGTGTGCAGAGCACTTGAGCAACCCCTCGATTCTGTCGCTTCATTATCATCGAGGCCGGGGATAATGCTACACACAGGATCGATCGGGGACAACGTCGTAATCCTTCCTGACCAGTTAATCGTGTTTTGACCGTCGGTAATCTTATCTGGAGGAGACGCGGAATATAAGTATCACGCGAGGAGGCCATTAGTCGATTAATATCGCCGTTGAATTTTGTTATCCGGAGTGCATTATCGCGACTGGTTCCCGGCCGACCGCCGCGCCGTCAGTGCAGTTTACTCTTACTCGTTTCTCTTCAACGCTAAACCTACCAAGCACGAAACATATAAAAGTGAAACACCTTATAGAAGCGAGGAGATTGAATTTACTCGAACTTTGTATGGTTTTCATTTACAGTATGTGCGAAATACATACAGAATCCAATTCAGTCGTTTCCTATGAATTATAATTAGACTGCGGATCTTTATGCAAAATAAAAATTGTCCGCACCGATTGCAAGAAATAGAAACTGCATGAAAAGATAAATTCAACCATGTATGTCTTAAAAAAGCATAACTTAGCGTACGAATAACTTTACCATATCCTCCGATTGTTTAAATATTGCTCGTGCGATTTTTAACGTAATATATGTCTGATCCAAGAAATGTATCTAACCATTTCCAACGGAAGCATCTTCATAATTCCAATAATCGTAAAATAAAAAATTCTGGTCCGATCATTTGATTATCGCTGGTAGGTTTAGAGTCAGAACCCTACGCTTCGCTGAATCGCCTTCGTTTAATTGCGCGAACTCTTTCCTTCTCCGTATATCTCTATTTTCTCCTCTTTCTTTCCGCGAGTTTCGCCGACTGTTTGCATCGCGGGAAAGTGAGGAAAATGGCTCGCACGCGCGCACACGGCCGCGCGTTTCTCGCCGCGGAAATCTAATGACCGTGCTATCTATGTGCATATTTCTTACATAATTAGCCGGGTAAAGTACACTCCTCGAAACCCCCGTCTGTACCAACAGCTCGCGTTTATGCCGTCAGACTTGAGATATTTATGCGCATTAATCTTGCCTTTTCATCGGGTTTCATTAATGCAGGCCACTCGCCCAGTGATAACGCACCTTTAATACCCCGTCGCGGGTTAACTGCACGTTTACCACTAGGGAAACAACGATTTTCCACGCGACCCTAACGATCGGACGTCACGATCCTTCTGGGCTCATGATCGGCCACGTGGTTTTTCTCTTCCGACCTACACGTGGACGCTTCGTTATTGAATTCGCCGGACTCATTTAACTATCAACCGACTGGCTCTCTCTCTCTCTCTCTCTCTCTCTCTCTCGACCTCGGGGCTATGGTAATCGCGAGTTGGTTGGAAACGATTAGCGATGGTTCTAGGTAGCGTATCAAAGCATTCGTCACGGACTTGGTAAGCTGAGATCACTTATTCCAATATGAAAATTGATTTTCCTGCCTCCCACTTCTCGCTGTGGGACATCCATTTATTCTTTATGCAAAATGAAAATTGTTTGCATTCATTAGAAGGCGAAGGAACTACATAGAAGTGTCCTTCTTGCTTTAACAATCTTACAAGGAAAGGTCACAGTGGTGGGTTCGTCGATTTTAATTTTTTTTGTGAATCTAGAGTAAAAATGAGCTCACCCTTGTCCGAGCGTTTTTGACACTACTCATTCATCAAGATAATTAACATTTAATGTGATGATATCCAGAAAATATCTTGATATTCTCTCATCTTCGAATCACATTTCAGAACTTTCAATAAAATATGTAAGAAACATCGGAAGAGAGAGAGAGAGAGAGAGAGAGAGAAGAATCGAATAATTTGCATTGTTTATGTACACATTAGTTAACGAAATGTCTATTGGCATAATTGGAAAGCTGAAAAATTGACTTCATTACACGATGTTCGTATAGTAGTTTGCTTAATGGTGTCCATCAACGGTAATGGTGATCGATCCATCAGCGCATAAGAATAAAAAGTGCAATCTATTCTAATTACCAGGCTTCGGTCGTTAATGACACGCGATTTTCTCCAAAGAGTTGCCAATTAATTTCTCGACCGTGCGATAGGGAAGCGTTCCCGAGCTCGGCATTATCGAATTCAGCGTCAACGGAAAGCGGATAGATGTCTGGTTCGCAAACTTCCCACATACTGCGCTGTACTTTCGCGTAATTACCGAAGAGCCGGGCGCGGCTCCGAGAAAAATCAGTGAATTGGCCCGGTTCAGCAACTTCCCCCGGAGCTATTTGAATTCGTATGGCACCGCAGAAATTCGATTTGACACTCGACGTGAAACGTACATAACGAGTCTGAGAACTATCCGGGAAATGTGGTTGTGCACCCTTCCCCACTTATACCGCGCGGAGAAGTCGAACTTCGCTTAATGGCGTAATTCGTCGAATAATTAGCGTTCGCTCGGGGGTTTACACAGAAATCGGATCGTTCAACTCCGTTTCAAGCTCGAAGGAGCTGATTTACCTTCCTTGATGGTTTTTCGCAGTGTTTCATTTTCATTATATCCGACGCCGCGTTTCCGCCGTTCATGTAATTGAAAACTACTGGAGAAGATTCGCGGTAATGGTGCCGAGGCAAGAACGATATTATGGTTTGATCTTCCTTTTCGGTCCCTAGGAAACTTAGTATGCCGCCAAAGATTCTCTACCTACTTTTTATCATTTTGTATACAGCGTGTTCGCGGCAAATTGCGTTCGCGGACCTTTTTCTCTTAACCCCTTGCCGTATTTCAACGAGTCAGACTCGTGATGAAGATTTTAAACAAAGTCTAGCAAATATGAATGTTACGCCTTTCTTTTTAAATGAAATAAAATTTTATTCGTTTGTAATTAATATTTAAGCGTTACGATTAATGTAGCCATACAAAAAATATAAATTTTCTTTCCTCTTCTACGACGTTTTTCGGGATAAAGACGTTTTGATCGTAAAGAATATAATACGGCAAGGGGTTAAAGAGGAAGTATTTAATAAAAATGGAAGAGGAAGGACAGTATAATTTACTGGCAACATGATAACTATACTACGCATCTTTGTGCAAAATAAAAATATTCTGCATCGATTGTAGGAAGCAGTAGTTCAATAAAAATTCATTTCACTCCTTAATAATCTTTTTACGTCCGAAACAACATAACAATATTCTTAGAATTTTTATATTTTTATATTTAAATTGACATAGATTATCAGTCAAATGTTGTCAGTAAAATGTTCTATAAGTTCTTCGCTGATCAAATTTGCATACAATGGAGTACGATTAATACTAGGTGTACAAATTAATTCATAGATCTCACAATTAATCATCTAAAACTCGTTTTAAATTGACATTTGTTAATGACTTCATATTTATCTTTAAGATGGAGTTAAATGAGGATTATTTTCAAGACTTCGATATAAGACTTAATCTATATTGCGAGGGTTAATTACCTCAGGCTCAGGGAATTACACGGGTTGGCTTCTGGTCTTCTCAACTGATCTGAAACAAGCAACTTTGAGTCAATACAGGTAGTTTCAGTGTCAACCCTAGTGTAAAAATTGTCTATTTTCCGAGAGTAATAATTAGAGAGCGGATTTGATGCATTTATAACAAAATTGTGTAGGTGTAATTCCACACAGCGAAAACGTTAGAAGAATTTAAAACCACTGTTATGTTATTTTCGACCTATTAAATATATTAAGAAAGGAAATAAACTATTTCACTTGAATCGGTTGTAAATCAGGTAGAAAATTTTTATTTTGCATAATGATCCGCTGTGTAGTGATGTTTTTACAAATTGCTCGAAATCACAAAACAGTAAAGTTGTTTGGGCAACCGTGAGCAAACCAAAAAATCTAATCAAGGAAAAAATTGTCTAGTAAAAAGTTTGATATTTTCCGAGAGCGATACTGTGTTTAAAAATTGCTCGGAATGCGAATACGGTAGAATTGTTTGGGCGACCGTCAGCAAACCAAACAATTAAATCAAGGAAAAAATTTTCTAGTGAGAATTTTGATATTTTCCGCGCGAGTGATAATGTTTCTGTAAAAATAGCTCAGGATCAGAGAACGGTAGAATTGGTTGGGCGACCGTCAGCAGACGAAAAAGAACCGCGTTTGTGTCCGAGTACATTTATGCGGTTCTGCGAGTCGTCCGCTGCACCGACCTTGACCAGAGTTAAATCCGCCGTAGACGAAAGCCAGTGGCTATCTGTGGGTGCAGGCGATAATATGCAAGCGTCGCGATCAATGTCCTTTTGACGACGCGAAAAGGGCGAGTGGTTAGCCGATGCACCTGTTTGCGCGATGCAAACAAACGGCGCGGATACACGCACACAAGAAGACACGCGCACGGAGGCGAGACAGACGCGGCGCGACGGGACGGTGGGATGTAGGAGGCTTTGATGAGAAACCTTCGGTGATTTAACGACACACGTGGTCCGCACACCATCCGGAGGAATCTAATTTATTTCCTCCTTTGTGACCGGCCACGGGAAAGGAATAGGAGTCGCGGTTTTCAAAGTGAAAAAGCTTTCCAATCTTTCGAGGCAAAGAAGCTCGGGCGCCGAACAAGGGATTTACCGCGATGGACGCCGCCGATGGAAACGCCGATGGAATCGAACGGGGGACAGAGGTGACCGTCGGCTACGCTTGTTTTCGACTCGTACCCTCGTCTCGGAATCTCTTTGACCGGATCGTCGCATTTCGTTCGATGCCCTCCGTTCGATACGCGCAGACTTTCACGGAATCGAGACACACCCGCAGGCTTTCCGGCCTCGACTAAATAATGGCACCCACATCTCGTCGCGCCATTCGTCACACCCGCCCTTCGCCCGTCGTTCCCCATGAATTTTGGCCGCGTGTCCTTTTTTTTTTTTCGACGCGCGACAAATTTCGATGGACCCCGGAATATTCGAAATTTTACGGCGACCCCAAAAAGTACAGTTATGTCTGTGTGCGCGTAAAATGTACGAAAATCAATTACTGTTGGAGTCGTTGTTTGATCATCGTTACGTTAAAAAATGGCCCGTTTATTAACACATACTCTTCTTTGATTTCTTTCCAGTAGCCCTGAATTTAAAGTTAATACAACCTCTTTGTTTTTAATGATCTCTTTATGGCTCTTTTACCAACATATCCAGGACATTTTTGAAACGATACCAAACACGACACAATTTCGACTATATTTACTGGTTTAATCCATGATATAGTGGAACTACTATTATCCAAACTAGTAAGTAAATGGCTCATGTATCTTGATTACTCAACAATGGATAGATCAATCAGAATGCAACCTTTTGCATCTTCTATGGGCTGTTTCCCTAGTGGACCTGTCAAAAAGTTTTTCAGATTTGTTGTTTGGTTAAAAATTCGAACATTCGAACCGGTTTAGCTAATAACACAATCACAAATGATAAAAATCGTTTCCAAAAGGTACGACAATTCGGCTCTCACAGTCATTAAAAATTTTCTACTCGATAAAACGGACGGTATTCCGCCGTAAAGAGACATAAATCCCAAATCCGTTTTTAAAAGCAGCCTGTATATCAACCGCACCTGCGTTCCCAGCTCGGCGAGTTCGCGGCAAGAAGTCGAAATCAGAATTCCTCGCGCGCCCCGGCTCGCGTCGGTGTTTCCCCGGCTGGCCTGGCGCCAGATTTTTCGCATCGAAATTGCAAACTGAATCGTCGAGGAGGAGTCTCGCTCCGCATCGAGTGCCCCGTGCGTTCCCGCTCTCGCCGTTCTCGTTCGCCTAACCCGACGTCCCTCTGATCTCGTTACGCGTTCGACATCTCGAAATTCCGAGGGTTCGAGCGGCCCTCTACAGCCGTTTCGCAGCTAGCCGGATTATGCACCACGCTCCAGCCAGCCCTTCGACAATATTAGGCGTCTAATTTGCAATTCGTGCTATCTAGAAGCCACTTTTGATCCTGTCGCTTCCCATCGGCCCGGTGTCCGCTTCAAAGTACCACCAGGGAAGCGCGCAGCGCTTCGACGAAACACATATGTACTGCAATTTATTTTATCGGCGCTCCAAACATTCCGATGGGATTCTGGTAATTATACAGCGACTCCTAAAAAACCGAGCAATACTGTGCCCATAAAACTGCACGAGTGAAAACCTCTATGACAATCGCGCTCCTGTCTGTTTCACCTCTGACCATGACGGATCAGACTCGTACACTGCCCACCAATGAACACAGAATTATGTAATTCTAACAACAATTAAGATAAATAATCTTGATTTCTATTGAAATCATGTCGCGTCGTATACTTTCTGTGTCCCGGTAACTAGTGATGGGCATACAATACTGTGTCTTGTAAGTTTTCGAACAAATCAATCATCAGAGAGTTTCGAATCAATTCGATGTTTATTCGAATTCAGAAATTCATGAAACTCTTGAAAGTCTTGAAATCTTGAAAATTTTAAAACTCTTGATAATCTTAATAAATGTTATACTTTTTATATAATATTGAGATACGAATATTTCCATTCCCTACAACTCTTTTTATTTCCTATAATATGTACCCTATAATATACATATAGTGTACAGGATGGAGAGTAAACGTAACATTGACACCGGTGTACCGATGAGGCAATACATCCTGATTCATTGATAAAAATGATTTCTTCTGACACCTTTCTGATTAAAACGATACCAAACATAACTAAATTTGGGCCATACGTACTTGTTTAATTCGCGATACAACTAATCAATGAAATATTCGAATAATAAAACAGTTTTCCTCGAGTCGTGTCGCTGTTAGCCAGATTATGCATCGTTCCAGTCATCCCCTTCGACAATATTAGGCGTCGAATTTGCAATTCGTGCGATCTCGTAGCCACTTTTGATCCCGTCGCTTCCCATCGGGCCTATGTCCGCCTCAAAGTGGCACCGTTGGAGTATTGCGCTGGTCTAGGAGCGCGAGAGGCAGCCCTTTTCCCCTGAGGGTGTAGGATATTCATCCTGGGCGGTAGGATGGCGACGGGGATGGTTTAACTTTGACCGTGAGCCGGGGCGGAAGGAAGCGGCGCGGCGGCTGCGCGAGGGACGCCGCGCTCACCGAGAGATTTATGCTGATCAGAAATTATAGGCCGGGCCCCGCGGTTGGTCGCTGTGCTCCGCAACCTCTTCGCGCCGCATTAACCCCCCACCCTTGCGAACCTCGTTCCCTTTTCTCGTTCAATCATCTCACCGCGGCCAACACTCGCCCGCTTTATTCAAAGCGAGAACCCAGCCGTTTAATGTCCCGAAAAGCCATATTTCCACGATGATAATTTACGGCCGATGCGAAACCCTTGTTCCCGAACCTCTGCGACCACTGCTGCCGAGCTGCAGGGGCTGCCGGGACAGAAGAAAATTCTAGTGCGACGAGACTCCGCACCGTCACCGACGCGCCATTAAATCAACGAACCATGAACACGTGCTCGCTCCGGCTCGATGAAGTCCTCCGTTACCTGTCGGCGCTCGTCGAGAGATCGTTCTCGATTTTCGGAATTCAGTTTTCCTGCATAATTCGAAAGGCAGATGTCGTGGGAATATATTTCAACGTATTATCTCCCGGCGATTTGTATCGCAATCCTTTAAAACTCATGGCCAAGGATTTCAAAAATCCTATAAGATCACAGTTATACGGTCATTGTAATAAAAAGTGCGAAGTCGTAGCTCACCGTAGGAATTAGTTCTCGAACTCTTTTAGATCATGCAAATCCCAATAAAGTTCCGCTTAGACAACTGTGTAATGAACAAAATTAATTCTCGAAGGTAGACGAAGAGTTGTGAATAGATCTATCAACAACAATAGCAATTTCAATCGTGAACTTATAGTTCATTCTCAGTAACATAATTTAATAATTTCGTTTAGACACGATACAACTATTGAAAGGTTTATTACAGTAATGCACACTTTAATGTTCGCCGCTATCCCCTTTTCTCTATTCCAAAAATATGGGACCTCACGAGACACCTCCTAGGAAGGATGATCACTACTCTTTTTATACCCGGTATAAATCTTTCTCCTTCCTCTGTATAACTGTTTGATAAAATCAATTACGGAAGATTTTACCTTTTTTAAATTTTACCTCACCCTTGCAATCCTGGGAAAACGAGTCTACCCCCTTAAGGACAGCATTGTAGATTTTACGGGGCGACAACGAAACGAGTTAGTGTCAAGCTCAGTCGCGCGAATTACACGTGTTCTTTCTAAAATAAAATACAAGGTACGTCGAATATGTAAAACTCGAAATAGGGAGAGGAAAAAGTCAATTTTTAGGACACAGGGGTGAGAACGTCCTTAACGACGGCGTTGAAGATGTTACGAGGCGACGCCGCGCCGCAGGGGCCACGTGAGCTCCGTCGCGTATTACACGTGTTATTTCTAAAACAAAATTGAAGCTGCAGTAAATCCTCTATAAACGTAAAAGCCTCGAGGAGGTTCGTTTGCATTTTCCGTAGACGGACATTATCTTTTTGAGCTTCAAAGGCCGAGCCGAACGTAGAGAAGGACAGCGCGCGGGCGAAGCGACTGCGACTCTCCGCGTCTCTTTCTTTCCCGTACGCTGTCCTTCCTTGGGCCCGAAACGTTCATCGTCAATTAAACCATTAAATACAGTCGAAATTATATCGTGTTCGGTCTTATTTTAATCAGAAAAATGCCACAAATATATTGGTGAAAGTTTCATAGAAAAATAAGTAATAATAAAAAAGATTTTATATTGGTATTACATTGCGAGGACGCACGGGCGTTTGAACTGTGCCGGAGACTGCGACTTTCTGCGTCGCATTAGTGGTGGTTCACACCGATATATCCGGGATATTTTTTT